>JARTUT010000890.1:0-709924 GCA_030674115.1 Micraspis discolor
CAATACTTCAAATCGTTCTGATACCGTACAGTTGGAGAATGATTTCAGTGAATAAAACAGCTAGTCGAACATCTGACCCTAGTAGCATTAACAGGTACGGTATGACTTCATTTGCCCAGTGGTAGATGTTTTGCAATTTCAAATACAAGTACGGAAATTTTGGTGTTTCGGAAGCACGCAATGTCAATTATTCCCAAAAATTAATTTAAGTGATAAAATTAACTAACGCATGAATATTTCAAGAACTAATGCATAAAATAAAAAAAAACAATTACTGTGCTGAAATCAGTATAAAAATACCTTCGAATTGAGGTATCACTCACCCCATCTTCCCTATTCGAAAATTGGGGTTGGGGTTGTAGCAGCAAGGGTTGAAGCGCTATGTGTCCGTAACCTACGTCTTAAGTTGTTCCTCTCGAAACAGAAATCGACCTATCCGAGCATTTCTATCGAAAAAACTTATTTCGTCTGTAATCTCGTCTGTTCGTCGTTTTCAAATGGCCACCCTGTATTTGTACTGCTTGAGTACCTTAACACAATTCTCATCAATTCAAGAACGATTATCTTGGGAATAGATCAATTTTAGGACAATTATGCGAACTAGTTTATTATTCATGAATATTTTTGAAATTATCTAACATTTTTTTGAGACTCCCAGTCTGTTCAACAATTCAATTTTCGAATAGAAAAAAAAAATTAAATTGATCACATTAATAAATTCAATAGGAAATGAGCCTGCATATTATATCTGTGATTTCCATCTTAAAAAAATTGATTCCAAAATGCGGTCACTTAATTTTTACCTACTAGCGTGCCAAGCCAGAAAATAAAATGAAGGACTATTTACTCTAATGAACTGAGAGAAACGAACGCTTCTATTTTCAACTCGTTATGTCGAAAACCCAAAGGTTAAAGGTTCTCAAATCATTTAAAAATAGTTTTCAAGTTCATTATCATGAAAATGAAGAGCACAAAGAGATGTTAGAACGTAAATCATCCGCAATTTTAAGTCCTTATTATTTCTTAATATTAAAAATAATATTGATTTATTTTAACACAAATTTGACAATTGTGAACGTGATATTTTTGATCATGGAAAATAATAAGGACGATTATTGAAGTGAGTAGTGGAGCGCCGTAAGATTTATACCTCGGAATCCAGGGCAAGTCAATGAATCTTCATATAAATTTTTGAAATGTGTTTTTAACAGCATATAGAAAAATGTTAAAAAATTATTTTGTAGGATCTCAATTTTTAATTATTAAAACAAATAATTATTAATTTTTCGGAGTTTTCTTTTATTTTCATTAGTTTAAAGTTATATTTGGAAAAGCAGAACTATTACAAACTTGTCCTTGGGCCTCAAGGGACTGCAGGTACAAAGGTGAGGGGTGGGGGAAATTATAGAAGGGACAACAGCAGCTGTTGGGCATTGTTGACGCGGTCCCTAACAAATTAGTACACGTTGCACCTAGCTAGGCTAAATACGTAGGCAAGGAAACGTGAATTGCTACGCAGCTTTTGAGGAAGGTTTAAAAATAATGAAAAAAATAAATGGCAAAAATTTTAAAGAAGTCAAGTTATCAAGAAAAGACAAGATCATTCCTTTACTGAGTTCCACTAGCCAAATCAAAGTGGATGGTGATATTATTCCAATTGATCCATTACTGTTATTTCAGCGTATATGTGTGTTAAAAAAATCGGATGACGAACTCAAAAACTACATGGCTTATGAATTAGCTCCTTATCCTCTTGCTCTTTTCGAAGATGGTGAATTACGAAAAACAACAAAATCTACATTTTATGAGCTATTCCCAGAAGTGTCGGTGGATGTGAACGATGTACTAAAATTTTCTTACGTAATTGATGGAGGGATGTTACTACACCGTTGTAAGTGGCAACTGGATGAAAATTTTGGCACAACATTATGTCAGATATCTACATAATAATTATGGACACAACATTTATGTCGTATTTGATGGTTATGAAAAGAACAGCACAAAATCGATGGAAAGAACGCGTCGCTGTAAAAGAAATGCATGTAATGACATAATATTCGATAAAACCATGCCTATCAAAATAGGACAGGAGAAATTTTTAGCGAATGCCAAAAATAAGAGTAGACTCATAGATATGCTACGAGAAACATTTGCGGAAAATAAAATATTTTCTTGCCAAGCAGAAGCTGATGCCGACAGATTAATAATTGAAACCGCTATTAACCTTCAATCCGAAAACATTGTTGTAGTGTCTGAAGATGTAGATGTTTTAGTTCTATTGACTGCGCTCTCACCAACAGACCGAGAAATTTATTTTCGAAAGCCACCCAAAGGCAAAATACCGCAAAAAGTGCACTCTTTTTAAGAGCTTAGAGTATTACCAAAGTGTAAGGAGCATATTCTGTTCTTACATGCTTTCACTGGCTGTGACACGACGTCAGCTTTTTTCCAACGTGGCAAAAATGTGTTCGCAAAATTTCGAAAAACGGATGGACTTGCAAAATGCTGCGACAGTCAAAAATGAATGCAAAGATGTTAATGGCATTTTTAACGCTGGTGCTACATTCACTCTTGCTTTATACGCTGATAACAAAAAAATAAAAGATTTAAATATATTAAGATATAACTCTTTTTGAAAGCAACTAAAAAAACTACCGTCTTTGCCACCTACTGCAGATGCCGCTTTTGGACACTTCAAAAGAGTATATCTGCAAATTCAAACATGGCTTGGAAGAAAAATATCACCAGAAGAATGGGGTTGGAAATATGAATGAGGAATACTGATGCCGCAAACAATGACCCAGCTACCCGCTCCAGAAGCCTTACTGAAAATGATTTTTTGCACATGCAAAACAGGATGCGGAGCATCTTGTGGGTGCAGGAAAAGTGGACTAAATTGCACTGTAGCTTGCTTAGAATGCAATGGTAACAGCTGTACAAATCCTTCACCCACAATCCACATCAATGAGATCGATGACGATGACGACGACAATAATGAACAATAATGTAGAAATGTATATAGTTGATAATAATTTTATTTTTGTAACTCGTTATTTTTTGATAAATATTAATAAATTGATATTCAAGTTACTATGCCAATATAATTTATTAGGTATAAAATTGAAACCTTTACTGTAAACATTTTTTTTACTCTTGTCCCTCTCATTTTTCAGTAAATTGTTGTTATAAATTGATATAATCGAGATCGGCCATTTTTTTTTTTTAACTTTTTTATTTGAGCTTTCAACAATGCAGTCGAACAGTTTTTATGAAGATTCATTGACTTGCCCTGGATTCCGAGATTTTACAATTTTTATGCCTTACGGCGCTCCACTCAGAGTAGGTTCCATATCATGATTATTCTGTACTAACTAAATATCGTCATATCTGTTTTAGAAGGATCAGTACTTCCGGAGATATAATTTGTTTGAATAATTATATACACTTTGACAAAAAAGTATCCGCCAATTCTCATTTGAATTGCCAGCGTTGATTATTTGAAGTTGAAGTATTCGAAGTTTCTGTATGTTAGTAGGACTGCCATCATTATTAAGCCAAAGATGAGAGCAGCCTGTCAACTATTTTGTTTACGAAAATCCAGTAAACTTATCAGGGGGTGGGAACTCGCCTATTACAAAGGTGGTCACGTTTTTCTTCGACGAGCGGCAGAGACATCTTTAGTCATTCCCAAAGCGGATCGGTAAATTAGGAATTCTGAGTACCTAGTGATCGGTAAAAACGGATTTTATCGGATCTCCGTCTTGATGGACTTTATGACCAATAAGAAACTATTCTTTGACGAGCATGATGTTATCTATGCCAACGCCATTTTTTTCTCCCATGTCGTGTTCTAGGTTTATTCCATACGTAGACTACTTATTTTTTATTTAAAAAGTAGTGTTATTCAGCTAGAGAGGCAATCATTTTCAACATTTCAATTTAATTTAATTGAAATGGTTTATTCTTGCTGTGTTCCCAATTGCTGCAGTGATAGTAATTTTGAAAGGTATATGTATTATTGCATTCCTTTAAGTAGTGGTTTTGGATAAACTTATAACTCACTAAAAATGTACTGTGAATTAATATTTTCTGTAGCAATTTCATATTCTTGTAGTAATTTCTGATTAGTAAAAATTTGGGACAGTTTCTAACACTGTTTTCTTTCTAGGTTTTTCATTACACAAGTTGATGGTGTTAGAAATGTTTGGTTGGAAAGAATCGGAAATCCATGTCTTCATTCATCCAAAAGCGTTATTTGCATAAAGCATTTTCATATGGATTGTATAGACCCACATGGAAAGTTGAAAAGATATGCTCTACCAACACTTAATTTGCGAAGTAATTCATTCTACTCCCTATGATTATCATTTTTGTAATTTCAATAATCTTTCAGATTATGTAAGCCGCCCTCATAATGTAGACATATTTTTTCTACCTTCCAGAACTCCTGCAGAAATTTTGAGGCAAGAAGGTATTTATATAAGTGAACTGCTCATCGTCATTGATTGTAGTTTTGGGTATTCCACTAATATTGGGTTTCATAAAAATCGTTTATCAGAAGATTTCTAGAATACTTCAACTGATATGTGAGATTTACCGTTGAACCGCCAAATTCATGGAATTTCAGTTAATAAGTTTATTGATTTTGCCATGAAATTAATTCTGTACTTTTATGACAGAACTATTAATAAAATTTTATCGGAAAAAAAAATAGTATATTATATACCGCGGGACTGAAGTAGTACATTTAATCCTGAAGGTAAAGTTTATGGCCCGACCGCAGGAGGGCCATAATTTACCTGAAGGATTAAATGTACTTCAGTCGCAAGGTATATACGATACTTTTCGTACTTCCGGTATGATTTTATTAATTATTTCAATAATTTCAATCAGTTTTTTCTCTCTTCAACTCATTTAATAAACTGTCTTTAAAATAAGTTACCATTGTAACATTGCGTTGTGACAATTATAATTTAGAAACATTGTCATTACTAGTGTCATTGTAAAGAAACTGTAGGATCGAAAGTATTATCCCTACTTATGCGTTTCGTCCCTGGCGCACACATTTGGACTCATCAGTATGGCCTGTGTGCGCCATGCCATAGACGCAGGGGTTTAGAAGTTTGAGGGAGCCGCCGGGAGTTGAACCCGGGCACCTAGTACCTAGTCGGTGTGAAACTTGAGCGCTTACCTCTAGGCCACCGGAGCGCTGTGAATTAAGCTATGCGTGGCTATATAGAGTGCCGCCAAGAGATCCCTACACACTCCCCTGCCGCTACAAAACATTGTTATTGATAATCATTGGTATCATGAGTGAAGAAGGTGTATCTGATATTGATAAAAGAGCAGCCGAAGTAGGTGAAGAATTGTTACCACCGAAATCTAGAAAACTATACGAGCAGCAGTACGATGCTTTTAAAAAGTGGTGCCGCTTAAAAAATGTGAGACAACCTACTGAAAATGCGCTGTTAGTCTACTTCAATGATGAATCAAAAGCGGTTTGTGCCTCAACTCTCTGGGCACATTACTCAATGCTCAAATCGGTTATTAACATTAGAGAAGATATTGATATAAGTAAATTTCCAAAATTATTAGCTTTTTTGAAGAGAAGAAATGAGGGATTTAAGCCAAAGAAGTCAAGAATTCTCACGTCTGAGCAGGTAGATCAATTCTTACGGGAGGCTCCGGATGATAAATATTTAATCCTTAAGGTAAATTTGGAAATGTGTTTATATTCAGAAATTTTAAGAAATAAATTTTTTTGTAGGTTGCACTTATTTTGGGCGTTGCGGGAGCCTCTCGTGGAAAAGAGTTGGTTGATTTAGAAATCGACGATGTAAGAGATTTGGGCGATTCCTTCCTAATTGCGATTAGAAACATCAAAAATAAAATTGACCGAAATTTTGTGATCAAAAATTCAGAAAACATTGCCATCAGTTTTGTGGCGATATTTCGAAAATATGTGGCATTGCGAAAGACAGGGACACCTCATTCAAAATTTTTTGTTCAATACATCAACAAAGAATGTACTACGCGAGTAGTAGGAAAAAACATGTTTGATACATTTCCACGGCAAATAGCAGCTTTCTTGAAATTAGAAAATGCGACGTCTTATACGGGACATTGTTTTAGACGCACATCTGCGTCTTTGTTAGCTGATTCGGGAGCAACAATAGACGTGCTGAAGAGACATGGAGGATGGAAATCCTCCAACGTGGCCGAGGGATATATTGAATCGTCTATTAAAAATAAACAAAAAATTTCAGATAAAATATTTGGTCAAGTCGCCGATTCGTCCACTATAGTTATGCCACAGTCCTCATTCTCGCTTCCTGTTTCCGCAGGATCTTCGAAACAAACACCAGTTCAATATGATAAGGACCTATCTGTTACTCGTCAGTTACCTGCTGCATTAACCCAGGAAAGACTGGTCAATATGACGAACTGTCACAATATTAATTTGAATATAACGTTAATTACCATTCTAATTAATTGTATTTTTCAATAAAATATCCCTTAAATTCGTTTGTTTGTGATTTAATCGTTCCGGGAGATTCGTCAATATTTAATCCCGGAGGGATTGAATGTGACACTTTAGTACCTGTCACAAGGGAGTGAAGTTGTCACTTTAGGCCCGGAAGTACGAAAAAGATTTTATGATCCAATAATGAAGATGGCATCCGAAAAAGTATCTAAAGGAAAAAGAAAATAGACTTTAAGAAATTCTTTCTGTCATATAAGTATAAATCTAATGCATTTCATGCTTAAATTGATATATTTGTCACTAATATTCTAATTTATTCTTTTGATGTAGTTTTCATAATTTGATGAGTAATTGTTGCATAATTATTGTTGGTTCGTTTATTCTTTTCCTCGATATTGAAATTTTTGTAAATTGATTATTTACTGCATTATATATATATATTTCCAAAGTTTAGTTTTTGTTTATTTCCTTTCATCCTCTAAAGATTAGTATGTTCTTCGATTTGAAGGGCAGATATATTTGAAATGACCATAATTCTTTTAATCTGCTGCAAATTGTCACAATTTTCTGATCAAATGATATTTTTTATTGAAATTGTGACAATCTTCAGCAGATTAAAATAATGGTCATTTCAAATGTATATGTTTTAAAATCGAATAAAAATATGGGATTCAACCTGCTCTTGCGTGGAATCCTATGATAACTCATATAAAATGCACAAGAGGGCGCCACGAAAAGGAACTTCGTGCGAATGGAATCTGTAATCAACTAGGGAATAACTAAAGATGGCGCTGTAAGTTGTGCTCTCGAAATCAGGACCAAAATTCATGCCAGAGTTGCCTATATGTAGTCTATGGTTACAATGGAAAAAGTATTGAACACATAGTTTGTCTCCATTTTTGTGTTCTGACTCGTTTGCGGATTCTAGAAATGCTTATGGAGACTTTTTTTCAATCGATAACCCAAGTGTACGAATGGTACAAATTTTTTAAAAACGGTCGGCAGATCGTGGAAGATTGGCCTCGTTCAGAACGACCGTCGATATCTTCAATCAACGATAACGTCGAAAAAATAAATAATCTCAACATCTCCAGTAACACCGCTCATTTGATTTTTGGTGAATAAATTGGGCATACAGCGAGTCGTCACTCGGCTCGTTCAATTAAATCGGAATTTTCATCACAGACACAGTACCGGAATCAGGTAGTTGCAGACATACTGGATCGTGCGAATTCTAATCCATAGTTCATGGGACGGATCATAAGAGGTGACAAGACATGGGTCTATGAATATGAGACACAAACGAGCCAACTATCATCGAAATGGTTGGGAAAAAAGGAACCGAAAGCGAAAAAACTCACTACAGTTGTTTGGCAATCAGGATGATGCTTATTGTTTTCTTCGATATTCGCTGTGTAGTTTATCATGAATTCGTTCCGTAAGGTCAAACGGTCAATAAGTGCTCCTATTTTACTTTTTTGAGACGTTTGCGTGGAAATATTCGCCGTAAACGACCGGATGTGTATCAATACAATTCGTGGATATTACATGATGATAACGCTATTAAGCCATGATTATTAACGATTTTAGGTCCAACCATTCGATAAATACCAGCCACCTTATTCGCCTGATTCAAGTTCGTGTGACTTTTTTCTTTTTTTCAGACTGAAATTACCGTTCAGGGAAACAAATTTGAACATTCGCAAAATGAAAAGAAGGCGATTTCTGAAAGCACCTACAAAAAATGTTTCTATGAATGGAAAAAATGTTGGCACATCGCTTCAAATGAAGTATGTTTCGAAGGATATTCAATACATATTGAGGAAGTTCAATATTTTTGAGTCCTATTTCAAATTTCCGGATATTTTATTGTCCGAGAGTATATAATGAGTTTGAATCGCTGGGATTTGTCTCTGAAAATCTTATAGTTTTTAGGCAGGTAACATGGGCTCAATGGATAAGATGTCTGCTTTCTTACTGTTTCGAAAACGAGTGGGACCAGAAGCTCAGTTCAAGCTTTGTGAGGGTGATAATTAGGAATGTGTTGACATATCTGAAAAAATTAACCTTTTGACTGATAATTTGACTCACACAAGAACAAATATACTATGAATTGAAAACATTTTTTTTACATATACCCATATACTGAAGGTTTACTATTTTGGCCCTATCATAAAAGAAGGATCTTAAATTTTTTGTTAAGTTCTGTTAAGATTCACATTTTCACTACATATTAGGTATACAGGATAATTAATTTGAACGGGCTATAGTAGACGTTTATTTTTTTTATGCAGCAGTTTCATCATACTCATTAGTTCTTACTTGGATATGAATACTACTCGTTATCAAATCATCTATGTGGCATATCTGAATAAGAAATAATTAAGATACATGATGTATTTGAATGACTGGTTTTTGATGGACTTGATATACGTACTTTTGTATAGTTTCGAGGAAAGGCGATTCGAACTTTGACAAAACAAAAAAAATCTGTGAGTGATTATTTTTAATTTTTGAAGATGATGAATGCGGTTAATTGAATATAATCAAGAAAGTATTCGTTGGCAGTTCCAATGGAAGTTATAAAAGCAAAAATAGGAATTAACGATACATACTTACCGCCACGTGTTTCTGTTTAGTGGCTTCTTCAGGGCACGGTAACCATGACACCAAGGTAAGATTAGAAGAGCTCTAACTCTAACACAGGAAACCACAGCAGATGCGAACAACCAATTTATGACTTCAACTCTAGAATCTCAGTTTTCGACGAATGCCGATGTATCATCACAGAGGAAGTATAAGGAATTTTGAGATGTAACTCTAATCCAACTGAATTTGAATCTAGAAATTGAAATGAGGATATTTAAATATAATCAAGAAAATATTCTTGGGCAGTTCCGCAGAAAGTTAATGTAATTTGTGAAATATGTTTGTTTATTTATCTTAGTGGTTGTTTTAGCATTACACTGTCCCGAAAAAGATTTCAGAACAAGTCAGCAAAAGCTCCTGAGCTCACGTCAATGCTCTTCTAAATTTTTGTAATTATTTTTTCAATTTTCAAACAAAAATATTTAGCAAATTCAGTTCTCACGAGGAAATGTTTAAACTTTTGGCCGTCATGTTACTGATTTAAAAATTACAAATCAATTATTACGAAAAAGGTCAAATGGAATCAGCCATACAGTTGATATGCATTCCGTTTTGAAAACATACATAATGTGGATAATTGCTTCAGGTTTTTTCCTCTGTTTTGAATTTTGAAATTTCATGCTCATGATTCCCAGAACTAATTGTGTCATTGTTTATCTAACCTCGCCTCTATCGGTCAATTTTATTACGCGATCTAATATAGTGTCAAAAATCAGATGAGTTTGATGATAATGAGAAAAATGAAATGGAGACCTTGCTTATATCGACGAATTTTAAAATTGCAAGGTGATGTCATATAACATCTACGATAAAAAGTCAAAGGTTTATATTTTAACCGAACTGATAAAAATTGCGTGGAAAAGCAAAGCAGGAACACTAAATTCAGTAAAAATTTGATTAAAAGACATGGAATTTTTATTATTTGGACGATATATTTTTGATGGTTGCACTATTTGGGCTGTTTTCATCAACCATTGATGATATTCATACCAACGTTTCGGCTAACTATAAGAAACAAAAAATGTGAAAAGCACTGACGTGAGGTACGTAACTTCAGCACGCTTGTTCTAAAGACATTCACAGGGCTGAATGTGAGAATGTGACACAAAAACAAACAAGGTGATCAAATGATAAGTACAGAATCACCAACTGAATGGTCTATTATGAATTATACAGGGTGACATTTTGAAATGAATTACTATGGAAATATATATACAGGGTTGGGATAAAGTTTGGCAACAAATTAATATCTTTAAAACGGAACCGACGATAATTTTGAAATTTGGCAGCTGAGTGTAATAGACCACAATGCATTTGATGAGCATATTTCCATTAATGAGATACTTCCGGTTTAACCGGAAATGACAGAAAAAAATTTATTTGAATGGGACACCCTATATATTTCCTCAGATTCTGGAAGTGCACCTTGTTTCGGATCTGTCCATATCGGGTTCCATGTAAAAATTCTCTGTAAAAAGAAGAAATTCAGTCTTTTTGTACATTTGAAAACAAATCCATTCGAATAAATGAATCGTTGTTATTTGTATCAATAGTGAGAAATAAAACGGAATACTTTGTAGTAAATAACTCTTAAACTATAAAAAGAAGAGATACAGGGCTTTTACTAGTATAAAAAATTTATTAAAAATAATTTAAAAAATTTTTTTAATAGACTGGCATATTGTCAGGAGGTGAATGGCAAGCACTTCGAACATTAAAAATGGTTTTTTTTCAAAACTATTTTTAATAATTTTTACTAGAAAAAGCCCTGTATTTCTTCATTTTATAGATTTTCATAATAGAGTAAGATCCCGGTGCCCCCAGACGTTACTTATTTTCTCATAAGAAATATAAATGGGATAAAGTAGTGTTAGTACGTACTTTGAGTGTGTGCATACCTGCTACCTTGGGTCGACGGCCAATTCATAGGTACCAGGTGCTAAAGGTAGATAAATACAGTACTGATTTTTCTTAAATTCTCAGTGCTGATTTTTACATATGTTTTAGATATTGTTGTTAAAAATTAATAATCATTATTGCCAGACACTTTCCATCGGCGCTTACCCTTACCAGACGCTTTAAAGCTTCAAAAAAAATAACATATTCTTACTTATAATCTCATTCTTGATTTTTATGTATAATACTTGGGGAACTATTTGAACACCCCTGGTCAGCAGCCAGACCAATTGAGGGGTCAAACATCCCCCAGACACACATAAAGTGTCGCTATGTGTATAAGCGCGAGGTCATTATTTGTACGCTTTACGCATCTTTTGATATAAGGCTCATGTCGCCAAAACTTTGTATAATTTTAAAAAAAATAAGGTTTCTCAGTACTGTCAATGTTGTCGATCTTGTTTTTTTTACAGTAATAAATGTTTTAATTATTTTAAGAGTAATACAGCCCGGACGTTTGAGTGGCAGGCTACTCTATTCAGTGCTACTTGATTCAGTTCATCTATCATTTTATTTACAACGTGTTGAAATAAAAAAATATTTATAGTATTCTAAAAATATAATGGCAGAATTATTAAAGTGTGTATTTTGTGAGAATTCCGATGTGAATTTAATATTGTTTACGGAAGAAACGTTAAAAAGTGTCAAACAATATTAAAACATAGAAAGGAACATAACCTAAAATTCAAAAATATTGTTTTGCCAGTTGATTTATACTGGAGCAAAATGTGTTCAACACTATACAAAAATTTATTTGTGAACTGTACAACGTGGCCGGAATAATTGACGTAGATGCTGCCCGACTCCAACTTTTCATCAACACTTATATGGTTTGTGACGTAAATGAAGAGTTCAATCTTAAAAATGTGAAAAACTTTGATGCTAGTAACTTACAACCATGTAAAAGTGAGCTTTTACAGCAGTTTCGACGAGCTAATTATATCACTAGTCTTTGGAAGAATGCTCCTACGAAGAAAATTAGTATTTTTAGTCCTGACAATAATGGGTGGACGTTGAAAGATAATAAATATCATTTTAACTGGTTCGATGGGGACCAATTGCCGAGCTTTGTCAGTGAATCGCTTCAAGAAGAATCAGGTATTATACTTTAAATTTGAATAATTGATATAACCGTATAACTCTTTGATTCTTAATTATGTTATTTTTTTTTAAGAAAATTAAAGTAATATGGATGATAATGAAGATAGTCAATGCCAACATTGGGTTGATGAAGACTTATAAAACTATGATGACAGTAAAGATCACGCTGAATGTTCAAACTACAAATAATCCGAAAGAAGAAAGACATGTATAGCTTTGTATAATTTTAAGATTTAATAAACATGAATTTTTTAAATAGTAGTATTCAATTTAACTCGATGATAAGATGTAAAACATAGGTTAAAGAAACTTATATTTATTATTTATAAAATTTTCTCAACCCAGATCATATTAAAATACCTTGTAATCTTCAGATTCGATTTTGTATGTAACGAATCTTTAATCTCTCTTGATTATATCGAACAGAACAGAATTTTAGCGACACTTTATGTGTGTCTGGGGGGATGTTTGACCCCTCCAATTGGTCTGGCTGCTGACCAGGGGTGTTCAAATAGTTCCCCAAGTATTATACATAAAAATCAAGAGAGATGAGATTATAATTAAGAATATGTTATTTTTTTTGAAGCTTTAAAGCGTCTGGTAAGGGTAAGCGCCGATGGAAAGTGTCTGGCAATAATGATTATTAATTTTTAACAACAATATCTAAAACATATGTAAAAATCAGCACTGAGAATTTAAGAAAATCAGTACTGTATTTATCTACCTTTAGCACCTGGTACCTATGAATTGGCCGTCGACCCAAGGTAGCAGGTATGCACACACTCAAAGTACGTACTAACACTACTTTATCCCATTTATATTTCTTATGAGAAAATAAGTAACGTCTGGGGGCACCGGGATCTTGGACTATAAGAAATAAGTCATGCAAAGCAGAAAGATTTATTTATTTGAATGGATTTTTCTCAAATGTACACAAAGACTGAATTTCTTCTTTTTACAGAGAATTTTTACATTTAACCTGCTATGGACAGATCCGAAACAAGGTGCACTTTCAGAATCTGCAGAAATATACAGGGTGTCCCAATTGAATAAAAAAAAATTGTTGTAATTTCCGGTTAAACCGGAAGTATCTCATTAATGAAAATATACTCATCAGATGCATTGTGGTCCTTTACACTCAGCTGCCAAATTTCAAAAATATCGCCTGTTTCGTTTCAAAGATATTAATTTGGTGCCAAACTTTATCACAACCCTGTATACATATATACAGGGTGAGTCTTTGACCACTGCGTCTGATTCAACCATAGATTCTTGACGTCAAAAGAAACATTTTCTTCCTATAACCTTCTTTCAAATTTATCCCCGTTCAAAAGATATAAGGTGTTGAAATTTCACAAAAATGCATTTTCACCTGTAATATTCAAACGACAATATCAATTGAAATGATCTCTTGTAGAAGGTTTTTGATAACAATCATGCATATTTTGGCATCAATAGATTTTTACATTTCTTGTAGGTTTCTCACTACTACTGTACAGATTGGTTAAATTGCATGAAAACAAATATCACTTGAACTAAAGGTTCGTATCTAGTACTTCCTAGAAGCATTAGTATTTTGTGCAGATAAAATCATTCATCATCTTTTTCATAAATTGCACATTTTTGAGATATTTGAAGTTGAAAGGAACTAAATCGATATAATAATCTGATGAAACATGAGTGAGTGAGTCATTTCGTAGAGGGAAAATAATGATTTAAACAATTAAGATTCAATAGTGGATGCTGTGGAAGGTAATTTTCATTTAAACTAAACTGGACTACAGGGGGATATTTGCCCAATGTGAAAACTTAAAATGAATATAACTTTTTAACTGGATATGGAAAAACGGTATGGGAAAAAAGTATTTCTTTTGATCTCAGGAACCTATGGTTCAAATTAACGCAGTGTTCAAAGATTCACCCTGTATATATATTGATAGATTGTTCCTTGACCGTTTCGTTTCTAATTGATTATATTTTCTTAGGATTGCGGTCACTTGTACTTAATTTATACACAGTTGTCTATTTACCATGATTTCGGAAATCATATTGTTTCCTTCTACAGGGCTAAAAAAGTACATAAATTAACAATTAAAAAGACATTATATGGAACTTAATGAAAGAATTAGTGTAGAATATCAATAATCTTCTGAATTTTCAGGAATTAAATAATTTCTATATACTGAATTTCTTCAAATCCAGAAAATTATTCATATTCTACACTAATTCATTAAATAAGTTCTTCAGGGCTTAAAAAGTAGATATATATATATATATATAATTTAAGAAAATTCGTGACTGAATATAAAGTATATAGATGATTATCGTGGGTTAGCAGTCAAATAAAAAGTAGAAGACTCTTTTATCCTTTACTCGAGCTTTCAAAACAATTTGTTTCTTTTTTCAAGAGTGCTGCAAATTATTAAAAATCAATTGGTGAACAGGTTACAGATCTTCAGTACTTACGATAGCGAGATTGATTATGAAATGATGTTCATTAAATCTTAATCTAATTAACATGAATTCAAGACCTTAAATTATGATAGCTCAAAAAATATAATAATGATTGACAATTTTTGGATGTCATTTAAATGACATCCAAAAATTGTCATAGATTTATCATAGATGAATTAAATTAAGTGACGTCTAAAGAAAGTAAGTATTCATAGATAATATTTAAATTTTTAATATCTGTTTTTTTGTTTATGTTGTTCTTATTTTCATTTATATAACACATTTCTAGAAATATTCTTTTATTATAGTCATCTTTGTTACATAAAATTTTTATACCGTCAAAATCGAAAGAATGGTCGAGGGTTGATGAATGGTTTGCTAATGCACACCTTTCAGGTCTCAATCTGGTGTCACTTTTGTGTAAGGCAATGCGTTTTTTTAAAATTTGTGACGTTTGTCCAATATATACTGCATTGCAATCTTTACATGAAATTTGATAAATTAGGTCTGATTTGGAGAGTTTATTTATATTATCTTTCATTTTATTAAATATGCTTCCTACCATCAATGGATTGTATTTGGCAATTTTTATGTTGTTGATGTCTTTGAAAATATTTGTTAATATTGAATATATATATATATATATATATATATATATATATATATATATATATATATATATTCAAAGAGAAGATAATGCGGTGAAATTAGATATTGAAAAAGGATGGATAATGGGTTAAACCGCAGGAATGCAGAAAATATGGGAAATGGATGGAAGGTACTTGCCGACACGTGTTTCTGCTTATTGGCTTCTTCAGGGCAAGGCAACCAAGAAACCAGGATAGGGATGGAAATGAATAATGAAAAGAAAATATAAACGACAACAGGTGACCACAACAGGAGCGAGCATCCAATTTGTGGCTTCAACCCTAGATACCTCCGGTTTTGGAGGCTAAACTGAGCATCGCCACGATGGAAGCATAAGCAACCTGTGTGATGCGACCAAAACCCAAGGATACAATTAAATTCAAAGAGAAGATAATGCGGTGAAATTAGATATTGAAAAAGGATGGATAATGGGTTAAACCGCAGGAATGCAGAAAATATGAGACGTAATTCAATTGTATCCTTGGGTTTTGGTCGCATCACACAGGTTGCTTATGCTTCCATCGTGGCGATGCTCAGTTTAGCCTCCAAAACCGGAGGTATCTAGGTTGAAGCCACAAATTGATGCTCGCCCTGTTGTGGTCACCTGTTGTCGTTTATATTTTCTTTTCATTATTCATTTCCATCCCTATCCTGGTTTCTTGGTTGCCTTGCCCTGAAGAAGCCAATAAGCAGAAACACGTGTCGGCAAGTACCTTCCATCCATTTCCCATATTTTCTGCATTCCTGCGGTTTAACCCATTATCCATCCTTTTTCAATATATATATATATATATATATATTCTTTTGAATTTTTGGCTTACAATGCTTTGGATAGCAAACAAAAGAACATGTAGTGTTAGCTGGGGTTGGTCACAGGGTGCCGTACAATTTGGTGTATGACATGAAAGTCTAGTAAACAAATCCCTGGCTCCCTGCATACGTGTTGTTGTGTGTACAAAAATAAGTTGAAATATATTTCAGGACCTTTTTCATCACATAGAACTGGGTTCAATCTGAATTGGAGCAACCATGACCTATTTTCAAACGATTTAGAAGTCCTCAAATTTTCTTGGAAGATTAAAACCAGGAATTTTTTCAGATGGATCAGAAATGAGCTTTTTATTGAACATTTCATAAAAGTGCCACACAATCTGAACAATTTGTATTATTCCTGAAGCCTTTCTGGAAATTTTGTAGAGCATTTTCTATAGAAGATTCAATTCTAAAAAGAATTAACCTTCCTGTATCTTTGAATGAAGAAGATGCTTTTTACATTGCTTTTAGTATATTTCCTGATTAAAATTACATCAATTTGGAATCTGGTGCTTAACGGGACAGATGAAATTCTGTAAGGACGTCATATCAATTTTTTTTATCATATTTGATTAGGTACATGGATTCGAAAATGAAGATAATGGTCACGAGATCGTGTATAATCCGTTCAAGATATATTATCATCAAGTGGGGCAAGGAAATTCGAAATTAAGTTGGCAACAACCTATCTAGGTATATTTCAAGTTGTAGAATTCAAGTTGTTCGTACAGAAAATCACTAGCTACTACAAAACTCTCATTTGGTTCTAGACCTAACGAACCACATGATTCATGTTCGAGCGAATTTTGGAAAAGCTGATTCTTGGTTTGAGCATTTCCTCAGTTTCGTGCTCTTATAAAATGTCTGAAATTATTCACGTTACCTCTCGTTTATCAAGAAAACGCGAAGCACTATTATATGCCTTATTAATTCTTCAGAGACTGAAGGTTTCACCACTAGTATAAATAGTATAGCATTTATTTACTATCCATAAGTGTACTTCGATTATTAAATTGGCCATAATAATTCAGATTCCTTTCCATTCTGGTTTGAACGAAAGCCAATCAGATGATCAAGATCAGTGAATGCCAAAAGTTCTTCTCAGCATCTAGAAGGTTTTATTCAGTTCAAGATAATGTTTTTCAATATTTAGGAATACTTTATGGTTATGTTATGTATGTTCCTTCTCAGATTGACATATGCAAATGCATAATCATTTTATTTGTACCTTACAGATATCATTCAAGTGAAGGTTTTACTTGCATAGTTCTTTAACCCATGGACTAGGCAATTTCTCAATAATTAGTTTCTTCAATATGTATTTATATACACTGCGCAGAAACACTAACGCACATTATGGAAATCATAAATTATTCTTCAACTTGAACATTCTTATAAAAAATTTTTCACCTCTGAATCCATTGATGGCTTCAAAAGCGATCTGGGGGAGCAGGACTGGGGGAATGTGTATCAGACCAGTGAGCATGATGTCAATGCTCAATGGGATATGTTCATGGGAACTTTCAAGCTGATTTTCAATGAGAGATTTCCCTTGAAATTGGTTGATGTAAAAAAATCATCATCCAATGAAATGTATAACACTGTAGAAATTCAAGAATCTAAAAGTAAATTAGACTCTTTATTATTGTTGAGAAAAAAACATAAATGCTATGACGGTTTGTATAAATTGGAGAAAAAACACTATGAAGCTTTACTAATGAAATCTAAAATATCTTACATTCAGAAGAAGGTGGAAACTTCAGATAATAAATCAAAAACGATGTGGTCACTAGTGGGTGAACTTACTGGGTAAACTCACAATCACAATTGTGGTGTACAGGGATCACCATCTGTCCTCTAAATTTTCGGAAATTTTTAAAATGCTTGTTATAAAACCAATTTTCAAAAAGGGAGATAAGTGTGCTGTTGAATTATAGACCTATTAGTGTCTACCATGTTTTTCAAAAATATTTGAGAAATCAATGTTAACTAGGCTTTTGGAATTTCTTGAGGTAAGTAATATATTCAGTGACTCTCAGCATGGATACCTCGGGGGAAGGTCTCCCTCCTATCACAGCCATTTTCCAATTTACTCTGGAAATAATCCGCATAATTGAAGATAAACTCGGATTATTGATCAGTCAAGAGCTTATTGTTTGAACCATTCTTATTTCCTCCAAAAGCTAGAGAATATGGGAATTCGCGGTGTGGCCAAAATGTGGTTTGAGTCTTACCTTGGAGGTCGCCATCAGAAGGTGTCGGTTCGAGTGGATGGTGTAATGTCGGAGTCAGATCAGGTAGAGGTAAATATTGGTGTACCCCAGGGAAGCACATTGGGTCCAGTATTGTTCATTCTCTTTATGAATGGATTATGTCTTTTTGATTGAATTATGAGAATCATGTTTCATATGAAGTTCAGAGAGTCATCTAGAGAAAAGAATATTCTGACTTTGTATGCCCTTTATATATTTGAATGCTTGGTATTCTTCACGAAGAATATGGAAAAGTTTACAATTCATACTTCTCAGCATCACTATCCAACACGATCTATCGACCTACATTTTCCATTGCATAAATTAGCAATTACTGAGGAACATCCATCCAATATGTGCATTAAACTGTTTAACTCTCTTCCATATAATGTAAAAGTGTTGACGAATTTGAATTTCTTTAAGAATTCATTGAAAACTCTCCTCATTGCGATCGAACCATATTCCTTAGAAGAGTTTTTTCATGCAGTGAGAATCTCGTAGATTCCTTGAAATAAAGTATATTATTATTATTATTATAACTGAAGGTGTTCTCAACGATGATTATTTTTATCACAATCATGCATGCATATGTTATCCACTTTCAACGTTTTTATTCAATACAGTTGTTTTTTTCCAGCAGGAATAAAAAAATGAGATTATCAGATTTTGAATGTATTGGCTCCATTCTGAAATCAGTTGTTCTCGATCAATTCTAATGATCAACAAACAGATTTTCTTTCGTTTGATTTTCTACACTCAATCGCTATGCAACGCGAAACACGCAATTTGACCCAAGAGGAATATGTGCCCAAGCGGTAGTTTTGCGAGAAGAAGGGTGGGTATACACAAGAATTGCAGAAAGGTTTGAAGTTTCCCATACAAGTGTGTCCAGAATGTTGCAGCGATTCAGGGAGACAGGTTATGAATGTCCGAAGGGCGCGTTTGGATTTTGGGAGAGAGCATATCAATTGGGAAGAAGCAAATTGGGATAGAGTCTAGATTCCGCCTCTACCATTGTGATCGATGTTCCCTTGTATTCAGACGTCCACATGAAAGAAATGCTCAGTGCAATTTCCTGAATACTACTGGTTTCGGGGGAGGATCGATTATGATATGGGCTGGAATATCCAGACCTAGTGGTCGTTGATAATGGAGCTATGAATGCTGCTAGGTATATAAGGAACATTTTTGAAGAGCATGTAGTGCCATTTGCCCCATACATTGGTGAAAATTTCATTTTTATGGATGATAATGCCAGACCACATCGTGCGCGCATCGTTCAGGAGTACCTTGAAGAGGTTGAAGTCTCTCGAATGGAATGACCAGCAAGAAGCCCAGATCTCAATCCGATTGAGCAGGTTTGGGACAACCTCAATAGAAGGCTGAGAAGTTCAGAAAATCGTCCTGTTACTCTTAATAACTTAGGAATCCAACTCAGAGAAATCTGGTAAGGATTAGATCAGAACATTTTAAGATCACTCATTTTGAGTATGAACCGTCGTTGCCGAGCTCTGATTAACGTAAGGGGTGAAAAGTGTTAAATCACTTATCAGCATTCCAGTATTTTGAAAATTGTTCATTTCTCTTCTTTCACTTAATATTTGGTAAAATCCTGAATTTTTCTTTCATTTAATGTGTCTTGTTTCGTTCAAAATATTCCCGAGAGAACATAAAAAATAAGTTATAAAGTCAATTTAGAGTTAACTTTCATTAAAATTGAGATTTTCAAAATTTGCGTTAATTTTTTTGCGCAATGTACTAATTGAACTGATAAAGTGGTCACATCACTTATTTTATATTAAAAAAATGTAGGAAAGCACTGACGTGAGGCCAGAATCTTTTGCGCGGTTGTTATATAGTCTTTTTTTGTACTCAAGAAGGGTGTGATACTAATACAACCATCACGATGAATTAACACCTTTATCTTAAAAATAACTTCTCACAGTTTTAGCACAGTTTTGTTTGAAGCTCAAATTACCTTTTCCTGACCACTAACCATCTCAACTCCATAGAAACCATTTAGAATATCTATCTTCCAATAAGCACTTCTCCTTTGAATTACCTTATATACTCAAATCCAAATTACACAAAAGTGATGATTCTTCGGAATCAAATCTTCTAAAACCTCTACGACTGCTGAACGATTTTGGTTTGTCAAATCTGACAACTGTAAATTCTGTGATTGGCTGAGTTTGAATAAACGAAGAAAGGATTTTCTGGTGTAAGACTACGACAATGGTATTTGGGGGTATTCAATATATCAATGATGTCCATACATACATATTATTGAAAAATTTTTTTTAGAATTTTTATATGGGTAAATTTGGCAACAGCTTTGTTATTTTAAATAGGACACCATTTTATTTATATTTTCTTTTTGATTCGTCATAAATTTCTTCAATTAATTTACTTTCCTTCACTTTATATATTTATAACGGATACGGAGTTATGAATTTTATATCAATATTCGAGATTTCAGTTCGAAATTTGGCATGATGCAAGTTTGATATCAGCCAATATTTTTGAATATTAGTTGTAAGTTATGCAGAGTGGCCGAAAAAAATCTACCATTTGCGTTTATTGAATTTCAGATTGATTTAATATGACTTAATTTCTTTGTATTTTCCCCGTATTTTCTAAGTTGTCTATAAATCGACATATCAATGTCTCAACTCAATCCAAAGAAATCTATTATTCAGATTAACGTGACAAACAACAAGTATTTCAAGTGTTTTGCAGAAGTTTTTGTATAAATAACCTGAGATTCAGTAAACTTGGATAACTTAGAATCTAAACAACATAGATATAGGGAAATGTGAAGAAAAATAGTAGAGTTGATTGTTGTCATTCTGAATATGAAAAACCATACTAGGTATATAATTCGAAAAAATTTAAAAATTTCTGAGTTGACAAGTGGTTATTTTCTTTGACCACTTTGTTTAACTGACAACTAAGATTTGGAAACAGTGGCGCAGATCAAACTATCATATATGATCATGCGAAATAACGAATTGAAATCTCGAATATTGAGGGGGGAAATATAGTCATTTTGGTGAATTTCAAATTTGATTTGAAATTTTTAGAAAAAATTTAAAATACAAAAACCGTTGAAGTAAAAGAAATTAATTTAGTTTTTTTGTAGTGAATCATAAGAAGAATAGAAATATCCAATTAAAATAGGAAACCTGTTGCTAAATTTCCATACATCTGGCAACAGTGACAATTTGAAAGTATTTCATAAATGTACCTTAGATAACCTTATGTTGGTTTACAGAATTTGGACTAATTTGCACGGATTGTTTCCATATGAATTCAATAGGCCACTTTGGGACACCCGATATGATATAGCGAAAATACTGGTCGGGAAAGCGGTTAAAAATTTAATTGTCAATTTTTATCAATTCTCCAAAGATATCACATATTGAAGATATTTGAAATCAATACGAAAAAATCAAATTGGCATAAGTTAGCAGACACGTGCTGCTTTCATACTTCCTCGTCAACAGTATCAAATTATTGCTGATGCAGAAAACCAGGGTATCACCTAGCCAAGGCGACGCTTTTTTTGACACTCTCAGTTTATATTCTAAAGCGATAAGGAATATAAGAATCTTTTAAGGTTGATAATATTCTATTCATGGGGCCCACAGCTTCGAGAAAGCGCCATTTGTCTAACATAAATTTTCTGCAATCTAATGTGTCTTATCGTACACGGTGTACTTTCAGATAAAAAGTTCGAGTACTGACAAGTTGTTTCATTGTTTTAGTCGTGATAGCATTAAGTATTGCTGCATAATTCAAAATAGTAAAACCTTTTATGTGGTTAATTCGGTGTCTTCCTTTATATCCATCACAGAGAAGATTTCTTAAACAATTCCGTTTGACATTTCATGTAGAGGCCAACATTCGTTGCCTAGTCAGGAAACCTTATAATCGGCTTCTGATCAGACAAATAAAGTGACATGGAAAAATGATCTGAAAGTAATTTCTTGGTTATTTCGTATATGTTTTTGATGAAAGACAATGATGATTCTGCTTTCACATTATAAAAATTTGTTCCAACATATATTTTGGTCTTATATAGTGTTTTTTAAGTAAAAAAGTTTCTATAAAATGAAAACGTTGAAATTTAACTCAGGATTATTGGAACTCTGACTCAAATGATTTGGTCAATATTAATCTATCAATTAAAAACAACTGAAATAAAATACATGCACAGAAAGAATATTGATTGAATATGTGTGAAATCGGCTAGTAATTTTTGATTTTCGAGAACATTATTTTTGTTGTGCTGATTTGTGCTACGTTTGAGCTGATTTGTGCTGTTCAAAGTTTATCTCTATTACATACAGGGTGTCTCAAGTTGTAAAAACGGTTTACGTTCAGGATATTTAAAATAAGAATAATGAACATATTACTGACTGAACATATTTGACTTTTTTTCCAGTTTTTTTTTGATATTTTGAAAACTATTCGATTTAATACCTTGGTTTTAACAGAAATGTATTCACTATTGAATACTCGGTCATACCAGGAATGGAAAACTTGAAAAAATTTTGAAAAATATTTTAGCTCTGTAGAGAACTTCGAACAATATCATAATCCCAATTTTCAGATTTCAAATATGTCTAGTTCTCCAGAAACGTCTAATAGGCATTCGAACTTGAGACACCCTGTATAGTATTCTAGATTCTTCACAATAAATCACAATAAATAAAATGAGCCAGCCCGGCACTTTTCAAAAAATTGAGTTTTAACGACAAGCATGAATTGTGCTACAGATACTATACTATACAGATACTAGAGCTATGCTGTTCGAATTCTTAAGATGATTCTTTCAATTTTAAAATAGAGATTTTAAAAACAGTTAACAAAGCACTTTCGTTTCATTCAATCTCATATGAGTATAAAGATTCGTGCGACATTTATGAAGACTATTTTCATGAAAATACTTCATATTTTCCAGAAAAGCCAACCCAACACTCGTTTTCTTTCAATTAAAATACGTCAAATAATTACTTGTTATCCTGTTAATATTTCGATAACAATGAAGCTAGTTTCCGAATAAACTGTATAAATGGAAAAAAAATTTACCTACGCATTTTATTTATTTTCTGTCGACTGACAATATTTTTACAAAAAAATATTTCATGTTTATTTTTCAAGGGAGAAAAGGAAAAAATCGGTAACTCAGTTGTTTAAATGGCAACAGTGTTGAGAAGTAAGTTCAGCACGTTTCGATTTCCTGAAGAGAAAAAAAATATTTCATTCATCATTATGAAATTTCTGAAAAGACAAAAATGAAATTTATTAAGTATATATATATATATATTCTTTTGAACTTTTGGCTGACAATATTCAGTTAGCAAACAATAAAGCATATAGATCAGGGGTTAGTGACGGGGTGTCATACAATTCGGCGTATCACATAAAAGCCTAGGGAAAAAACCCCAGTAAAAAAAAACCCTGGCTCCCCGTCTAAGTGTGAAAATACAAAAATAAGCTGAAATATATTGTAGAGGCTTCTTTCTTCAAGAGTGGTGGTCTATTGATGGAGACAGAGACTTCAAGGTGCTCAGATTGAATCTGGGAATAAAAAGACAAAAGCAGAAAAAAGAAGTGAATAACAAAAATACGTATCATATTCGTTTGAAATTTATAACCCATTCCAAGAAAGAGTTGGAAACATCATGAATAGCCCTAAAACCATCTTGAAATTTATATATGGGGCAACTATTGATGAGATGAGGTATTGTTTCTTCTGCTTCTCCACATTCACAACTTGCGCTAGGAACTGAGTTCCATCTAAATAGCATGCCATTGGTACGACCATAACCTGTTCTCAAACGATTGAGAACTGTCCAAATTTTTCTTGGAAGATCAAAACCAGAAACTTTTTCAGAAGGATCAGAAACGAGATACTTATTGAACATTTCGTAAGAGTTCCACTCAGTTTTCCATAATTCTTTATCACTTATGTTCATATTGAAGAACGTATTATGCCATAATGGTTTACGTGACTTCAATCTGGGAATTCTATTTTGTGGAAAATATGAAATAATTGGGAATAAATTGGAAAAAGAATGATATTTATTCCAAGAATTCAGAGCTGCAGTCTGTCTGCGAATATGGGGAGGGACAATATTAGACAAAACTGGTAACCAATGAACTGGTGTAGATCTTATGGTGCCAGTAATTATTCTCATGGATGCATTGAATTGTGCATCAATTTTTTTGTGTATGTGCACTATTAAACCAAACAGAGCAACAATATTCAGCTGCAGAAAAAAACAGAGCAACAATATTCAGCGATCCAGCAGAACAAAAGACTAGGGCATTTAAAGAGATGAGGATGCTAAGAGCTGGAAGCATCAGCACCCCAAGACGATCCAGCTAATTTCTGAACAATATTATTCCTAGTTTTCAGTTTTAGGAGATCATTTAAATGAGCCTTGTAATTGAGGGATGAATCTAATTTAACTCTAAGTATTTTGGATAGAAATTATGTTCGATAGGAGAATCATTGAAAGTTACAGCTAATTTCCTATATTTTTCATGATTATTTCTGATGATGTTTTCCAGAGTATGGAAATCCGAATGTTGGTAAGCAATAGCAATGTCGTCAGCATAAACAAATTTTTGAGATGATGTAGTTTGCAAATCACTTAGATATAAAATGAATAGTAAAGGAGCTAAAACTGATCCTTGAGGAAGACCGTTTTATCAGATAACATATTTTCTAATAATCGAACCAATTTCCCACACTTCAGATGGGTATAGAGTTTGAAAATTAATCCATCTTTCCACACAGTGTCATATGCCGAAGATAAATCGATGAAAGCATCTCCTGTTTTCAACCTGTCATTGGAGCCTGATTCTATGAAAGTTTTAAGACTGAGAACCTGAGCTGAACAATTTCTATTTTTCCTAAAGCCTCCTGGAAATTTTTAGAGCATTTTCTATATAAGATTCAATTCTAAAAAGAATTAGCTTTTCCTATATCTTGAAAGGAACACTCAATAAACTGATGGGTCGATAACTACTAGGATCAATTTATAGAGAATAATATGTAAATAATAATAAATTTGGTTTCATTCATATTTTACAGTATTACCAGAGAAAATATTTCGATATCATCTCACCTCTAACTATCACTCAGACCATACCCTATTTCGTATCTTCGGAAGTCACGTAGTCTTTATACTCAGAAGAATCTATTGAAAGTTTGTAATTGCGTTTGATAGAGAAAAATTTTAACGAATGAAAAGTTTTTCCATAAATCGCAAAGTAATGGGTTAACTTCACAACCGATTTTTCGGTTTTTCTCAATCTAAAAGAAAATGAGTCTTCTGTGAAATTATGACCAGAACAAATTAAGAGCTGTGCTAAGCACCGAAAAAGTGCTTCGAGCACTAAGCCCTAAGCACTCGAAAAAAAAAAGGCTTCGAGTCTGGAGTTCTAAGCACCGCTTTCGACAGAAGGCTCCGGATTACCGAGCACTTTTGCAAAAGTAATTGAATATTTCGAGCACTAAGCACTTTAGTGGGAACTATTTTATGTAATGTTGTTTGATTGAAATGAGAACTCTTTAGCTTCATCGACATATCTAAAATTATGATTTCGAGACTGGGAAAAACTCAAAAGTCATTTTATTTGTTTTGTGAAATGCATGCATTCAATTTAATTCTGGTACTAGTTAATCTTATTCGTCGATCTGAATCTGAATGGCTGTTCCTAATCAATGCATAAAGTTGAATTAATAATCGAGGACCAATTATTTTATAAGCGAGAACACATTATTGAAAAAATGTGGAAAGCACTGACGTGAGATCAGGAGCTTTTACGCGCTTGTTCTAAAGTCTTTTCTCAGACTTGAAAAGAGTGCGATTCAAAATCAGCCAGCACAATGAATGAGAAAGAATCAATAAACATATATCTTAAATGGAAGTTGAGTGAACTTACAGTTCATTCTTCGATCTGGCATTCTTTCCACATTTCTATACCATATATAAGTTGTTGTAGTTGAGTGTCATCAATTATAACCGAATTTCAGATTCATAATTGCTGAGCTATCGGACAGGTCTGGCCCAAAAACTAACTTGACTTATATTTGGATAATAAACTAATTCTATTAATATGGAATCTCTATCTCATCTCTTTCGGAAGATAGAGAATATTCAGCCAAACATTTTCAAATTGGACCACCGTTTCTTCATCACGAGTCAAATCCAACCGATGGCGATCATTTTCAGCTCGATATTCAGAAATTACAGACATTTGGGAAAAAAATAGTCCTCTTGTCGCAAAATTCATAATGACATTTCCATTCAAAATATGACAACTGCACACACCAGTATTTTAGACATGTTTGTCATAAAAATGAACCCATAAAATTAAAACCACCCTCATAGAGATTTATAGTTGATGTGATGTGAATTCATAGATAGAAATATAATCTGTGACTTCATTTTCAGAAAAACTCTTATATCTTCTGGAGATTGTACGCTATGATGATGAAATTTTGAAATATTTTAGATACCTATACCCTGCATAAATGCCCTAAATTGTTGTGATCTGACGAATAACTTATGAGATATCGTGTATTGAAAAAAAACATTTTGGGAATTTTTAAAAAACTTTCTCTCGTGACGATTTTCTCGAAATTTGGCACACTCCTTCCTTTTAACGCTATCTAGACATTCTCTAAGTTACGAATTGATAGGATGAATATTGAAGAAATTAATGTTATTAACTGCTTAACTATTCGATGGATTTGGCCCAATAACGAACTTGACCGAGATATTTGGACACTCGACCTATTCTGAAAAAATGAAAACTCTAGGTCCCTTCCTTCGGAAGATAGAGAGTATACGGCCGGAGGGCCGGCGGGCCGGACATACTCAAGTTTGACCTCGAATTCTTCATCAGGAAGTCAAACCCAATCGATTGAGGCCATTTTCGGCTTATTCGGAAATTACAGACATTTGGACAGAACGATAGCCCGCCTGTTACACTAGTAACAAGCGCGCAAAAACAAAACATTTTCTGGCCTTCATAACCATAAAGTCAAATCAATGGTGACTGAAGAAATACTGAATATTAATTCAAAACGATCATATTATCTTTGCGCACATAAAAAAATCAAATACCGTACCTGCTTATATTGACCCTACTTCAAGAATTCGGAAAGGCTTAGTGCTTAGCGGATTACTAAACACTAATATTTTCGCGAGAGCTCGAAAAACAAGCACTAAGCACTAGCCTTTGAAAAGTGCTCGCGAGCACAGTGCTCGGAAGCACTAAAGTGCTTAGAGTGCTTTCACGAGCACTAAGCACAATGCTTTGGTACAGCTCTGGAACAAATATAGTTCAACTGCATGAAACAATTTCCACAGGAAAAAGTCGAGTGCTTTGCTAATATTTTTTCAATTTCCCAGTTTATTCGAAAACCAGCTCAATTTTTCCCAAAGATTTCCCAAAAGATGGACAGCACAACATATCTCACACCTATCACAATTTTTTCCACATATTTTGATTGAAATAAAGCGAAAGTGATGGACTGGCTTCATTAAACATTTTGGGCATTATCCAAAAATGTGAGGTATTTCCATGAAAATATTTACAGCACAAAGTAAAAAAAAACAGAAGTGCTAGATTAACTTTTATCAAAAATTTTTTCATTTTCCGGGAAATTAAAATAATCACAAGTCAGTACATCTGTAGCACAATTAAGTGCAGTCGTTGAAACTCAATTATTCGAAAATGGCTGGTCCATTTATTTCATTTTGTGAAGAAGCTAGAAAACTATACGGAATGAAAAGACTCCAACAGCACAACTCATAACAGAAAATGACGGATTACTTGTTTCCACTGTTGAAGAAATCTTCCCATGGTGTTAATCATTCCACCATGGCGTTGTTGGTCAATTATTGAGTATGGATTTATCGACAAGACCGAAATGATAATTTTTCTATGGGTTCATGTACTACTTATTCTACGCCACCAAGATGCAATCCCCACACCCACAGTACTGTTGAATTTCTAGGAATTATTTTAGACAGAAATTGTAGATGGTTCAATTACATGGATTCGGATTGTATTGAGTAAACCCTTCTTTTTTTGCCAAAAATAGAAAGAGACACTTAGTGCCTATGTCATCATTGATCAACATTTACTAAAGACATTGAGTATAAATCTACCAAGAGGGAAACGCAGTTCAAATAAATGAAGCCAGAAATTTATTAGTACCATTTCTGGTTTATGGACTGTATGTTTCTGCATATAAATAAATTTGTTCTTTACAGCATCTAACGGAGAGTTACCGAACTATTAGACGATGGCCAGAGCCGGCTTCAGAAAATATGTTGTTATTCACGCAGATTCATAGTTATTTCATTTCGATATTTGTTCTTCCGAACTAAGATTCAAGGGAGACCAAGATAGTAGCATTATAAATTGAATCCGTCATATCATGGTTTATCCGAATATCTCCCAATCATGTTATGTCATTGGATCTTCTCAGTTATGATTTTATATATTATACTTGTGTTTTTATAGAATTTTAGGGAACACTTCTTTGAACGAACATAAGATTTCGAACTGAAATGGCGCGTTTACTTTCGGCCATCAGGCTATCATTTTCAACTTAAAGATGAAAATCGTGCGGGTTTATTCACAATGAATGTAACGCAAACGCAACCATAAAATATCTTCACATTAATGGAGTTTCACACATTTTAGGCAATTATGTAACTTAATAGACAATAGACGGTCCCATAATAATTTAACTCGCGCTGTATTTTGTAACGAATATGAACTTGAAAATTGATTAAATAATGATTAAACTTGAAAATATGTTATAAAATTCTATGCGTTACATTCATTGTGAACGAGCTCTAAAATGCAGCTTTTTCTATACTATGTAATTTAAAATACTATGACAGACTTTCTGCTGTCATTATATCTTACGAAAATTGTTTAAGAGCACTAGCGTGAGGACGGCGTTTTAGGGCGCAAGTTTTCAAAATGATACGATTTTAACAAGAATTTGTACTGATATTGAAGATGTAACATTATATCAATGTTTCTGATTTTATGTCTATAACGGCTCAAGTTTGGGCTGACTTAACGGAAATGGAAAATTGCAGAAAACTATAAGATCAAAACCATTGAAAATGTTTGATTTCTCATCTCATCTTGGAAATTGTAAAGCTGAAATTCATTCGGTATATTTAAAAGGTGTGTGTAAACGAATGGACGAACATCCTCATATTAAACTCAGAATTCTTGATCATTGAGTCGATCTCAATTGTAATACTTCTCGGTTAGACATTCCAAAGTTATAGATACAGTAGGACCTCTTTAATCAGAACTCTGAAAATTAACACCAAGTTCGGATTAGTGTATAGAGGAAGGTATTTTTTAAATTAATCCAATAATTTGGCTTTGTCTCGCAACTTAGGTACGTAAATGTGAGCGGGTGCGGGTTCAGATTATTGGGGGTACGGATTCAAGAGGTCCTACTGCATTTGGTCAGAACGATTAGGACGCTTTTCATCGAGGAAATACCACTAGAAACATAAAAATAATTATAAAGTTCAATAACGATTTATTTTGAGAATCTTCTACATACATAAATTCAATGGTCAATTGGCCTTTATGTATTCCATTGCAGTAAACAACCGAGGTTGCAGTCAAAATTAATGAGGAGTGCTATTTACCTATGAGCAGCCTAGAAGGGTTGTAAAAAGCATCGGATATACATACTGACACAATTATTCATGGTTAAATTATTTAAAACCTATCTTTATGTTTATCTAACACTAAGCATTTTTCATAATATTAAGTTTTCTTCTTTTATTACAATTTTCCTTCGTTTTGAGGATAGATAAAAACACCCTGTGAATACAACGTTCGTAGATTAGGTTTATATCGCCGGTCACAGTCAGTAAAATATCTGATATGGCTGAAATATATTGATCACAATTGTCATGTTGGGAGATTATGAAATTTTTTCCGAGAAGTAACAGCATGCCGTTCTTTCCAGAATTTCATTATAAGCAGTTATTACGGTTTTGAACTAATAATAATAGTAGTCCCTTTCATTTCCGCTTGCAGCAGTAAAGTAGGTAAAGCAGGTAACATTTCATTGGAGCAATTAGCGGAATAAAATATTTTTTAAAACAATTCCCTGAAATTTGTCAGTGTATATGATTATTTTCATAAGTGGTCTGGATATTGGTACAGTGGGCTTGTTGATAATGAAATCATTTATCCTGAATTCATTAAAAAATTTAATGAAGCTAGGGTCAACACAAAATTTATTTCTACAATCGTTTCCCTGAAAAGTTATTAAAACGAAGACCTACGGAAAACAATTTATGCTCAATAGTTCTGCCTACTAAATATTTAACATCATAAATGGAATCAAGAAGGTGCATGCAAATAATGAAAATAAAACAAATATTACTAATTACAGGAAAAAATTTTATAGCATGGTAGGTTATTCCATAGCAGGTACTAAGCTTAGTCTGATTGTGTTTATAGTTTTGCAACTCATCTAAAGTAACGAAATGCTCACAGAGAAAAACCGAATAAAATAAATGAAAAATCTAAAGAGAATACTGTTTTATGTTTGTAGGATGAATATCTAGCTTGAAGTCATTTTGAAGTGATTTTGACGTAATGAAAAATGTTTTTCAGGATATATTCTTCAAATAAACAAAAATACAATTTGCATTATCCTCACAGATTCTCAGTGCAGGATTCCACTAATTACCATTTTTTATTTCGGACGGATTCTTCCGTCAAGACGATCACTCTCGAACGGAAGGAAATATAGTGTGAATTTTCATGGTTGGTTTGTGGGTTCAATAGGTAGTTATAGGGTGATTTCGAATTATCGATTTTTTTTAAATCCTAAAAATTTATCCTCATCGATCCTAAGAAGGAGATAATAAGTTACCATCATTAATTAAAAATATTTTATTACAGGAGATCTTCGTAAACAGACGGATTTGATGCGAATAAAACGAGAAAACATAAAATTTCACTATGAATATTTTGTTTCTGTTGCTTCAAACATCCTAATACACCGAAACATTTCACGTTCTTTTCTTTTTCGTTCACTTGAACTGCTCCAGATTCATTTCAAAAATCTAAGTTGTTCTTCCGCAATTAACTCTGCGCCAAAACTATTTTTTTTGGCTCAATACAGAGGATAAAGAATATTTGGGAAAAAGCCAGTTGTTCCTCAAAATTATGGTGATAAAATAAGAACTTGGTCCATTTATTGCTCATTCAAATATATATGATACATACAATTTTCTTGTGTATTCACTAAATTCAGTTCGCGTATTTGATATCACCAACAATATGCCCATAAATCATTCATTAAAATCGTCATCTAAAAATACACTGATCATTGGACATTAAGTCAATATATCTAAATAATAAAATATTCTGAGAGGTGAATAAATCCGTCCCTGGCTCAGACCAGCTCAAACATAGAGACCAAGTCGCTGCAACCATAAATACAATGAAATAGATATTACAGTATTTACACGCTTGAGACCGCCACTTTACCGGTAGAATTTTTGGCTTCATTTCTTTGAACTGCTTTTTCCCTCTAGGTAGATTTATACTCAATGCTAAAGCTTAGTTTTTAGCCATTTGTTTTGCAACATCATTCTTCAGACGCCGATAGAGTCTTTGTTATTGAAAAACACCTTCTGCGCATGATCTATGAAATGAGTTCAAGGTGATCCTGTAGACAAGTTTTCGCATAAAACACTTAATTATATATTGAAGAGAAAGAGAATAGCCACTCTAAATTATCTAGTTTTCATAATTACCATACAAGAAGTGATGGTGTCCTGGTTATAACTAATCATAAATCCAAAAATTTGAGATGTCATCCATGTATCAGGGCATAAAATTATTTCATCATTAATGTTCCCATCTTTTCATCAGTGCATATCAGAGAATGAAAGAGAAATATGAAAACTATTGTTGAAGAAATGCTATCATTCCGTTAAAGAATTTTTGAATGATATTATTGATAATACTCTAGTATTAACTAATAGTCACCTGACCTATATCTTGAATTTTTGTCTTGTGGGACCAATAAATGATTTATTTTTTTATTTAATTAATAAGACCGACTTTGCCCAAATAATCATTCAACACGAGCTCCATCATCAACAATATCTCGTCATCAACGACTTTGTCCGGTTATTTTCATTAATGGCTGTTATTTTCCAAAGAACTAAGTGCAGTTGATCTGTTCGAATGATTCGATATCTTTTCACACTAACGGCCGGTTTCTGAAACGATGATCATCTACATCTACATCCTAGAAATCAACTAATCAGCTGTTAAATCTTTGGTCAACTGCCATTTGAGTTGCTGAAAGGATAGTCAACTAGGTTAATTTGACCACGCTGTCAGTTGACACAGTGGTCAAATATTTCAGGTAAATTGTATGTCAATCGTCATTTTGAGTTTCCGAAACGCAAATTAAGGCTAAATCAGTGGTCAAACTAGTGTCAAAGAACTTGTCAACTAATCGGTGTTGTTTGGCGAATTAACTTGAAAGAAACATTGTTTATGAATGAAACCTATGTATTTTCCAAGGAAATCTTAATTTTATCGGTATGTATGAAAATAATTTAATAGTCTTGAATATATAATTTTTTATGAAAAGGCATTTATTTTTGCCCAATTTTGCGATGTAATATGTTTTCGTTAATAATTTAGTTTTCTCTGAAAAAACAAGCATTTTTGCAACAATTGGTGAATCTATTTTTTTATTGTAGATAATTATTATGGATATCAGCTTGGATATAAGCATGTCTAGTAATTCTAGCGAAGATGAGAACCCAAGGCCACGAACTTTTAGGAGAAGAATGAACCCTTTTGATTTCTACAATGATGTGGAATTCAAAAATAGGTATAGACTGTCCAAGGATATTATAATATTACTTCTGAATATGATAGAGCATAAAATAAGGCCCTTAACATCAAGGAACAAATCAGTCACTGCCTTGGAACAAGTACTTCTAACAATAAGTTATTTTGCAACAGGAGCATTCCAAATAACAGTAGCTGACCATATAAGGGTCCATAAAACTACAGCATGTAGAATAATTAAAAAAGTATCTAGAGTCATTGCTGAACTTCGACCCCAGTTCATATCTATGCCAAGAACAGAGGATGAACGGAATAGAATCAAATCAGAATTTTATTCTATAAGTTCATTACCTGAGCGTGATTGGATGTGTAGACTGTACACATATAAAAATACAGTCACCTGGAGGTCCACAAGGTGAGCTTTTCAGAAATAGAAAGGGATACTTTTCTCTTAATGTTCAGGTGATTTGTGATGCCCAGTTGAAAATAATGGATGTAATTTGTAGATGGCCAGGCTCAGCGCATGATAGTACAATTTTAAACGATTCCCATATTCGGGCCGACTTCGAGAGTGGATTATTCCGCAGGGATTATTTATTGGGGGACAGTGCCTACCCTTGTCGCTCATATTTATTGACTCCATTTCTGAGGCCATCAACTCTCTGTGAGCAAGCGTACAACAGAGCACACATCAAAACAAGGAATACTGTTGAAAGGGCATTTGGTGTCTTGAAGAGACGTTTTCCTTGTTTATCTATGGGAATTAGGCTGAAAATGGAGACAACCATGAATGTCATAGTGGCATGTTGTGATCTGCACAATTTGGCATTAGTTCATAATGAAGACGTAGCAGACTTTGATATCGGAGAGAACTTCCCAGATGATCCCCCAAATACTTCTACAAATGATGAAAATATATCAGTCAGATCTTCGTTATTGAATGATTATTTGGGCTATTACCATCATCTATTGTGGATGTAATGTTTTCCGACGTTTCGATAGACATCTTCTATCTTTATCAAGGAGGAAAAATAAAAACCTTTGAAAATTATCAATTTTCAAAAAGTCAATATGACAGAAGTCATGAAAGAAAAATGAACAATGTTATATACTCATCTGTGATATGATGATCTTTTTAAGTTGGATCGAACTATCGATGTCCAAACTTCTGGCAGATCTATAGATGGAGCACTTATGGAATCTGGTGTTATTTTCATAAATGCTGCTTCTTTGATTTTTCTTCTTGCAAGTTTTTCTTCTTTGGATATTATTGATGCTTCATCCCATTTTATACGATGATTCTCATCTACAGCATGTTGGACCAACCTGGATTTGTCGCTGTCTAGTACTCGTAGAAGCTTCTGATGTTCTTTTATTCGTACATTCAGAGGGCGTTTAGTTTCTCAGATGTAAGATCTTCCGTACTCGCAAGGTAATATGCAGTTCTTTGTCCTTTGTGAGTCATTATTAGGCTTAACTTTTGTAAGTTTAGCTCTGATAGTGTCTTGAGTTTTGAATGCAGTCGTTATGTTGTATCTATTTCGAATTCTTCTCATTTTCTCCGACAAACCTTTTACATAAGGAATTACGGTTTTAATGGTCTGATTTATATCTGTTGGTTCAGATTGACTTTCTCTTGTTCGTTTAGCTTTTTCTAATATCTTTTGGGGTAGCCATTGCTTCTAAGAGTTTTCGAGATGTTATTTATTTCTTCATTTTGGTCTTCTTCAGTGCAACAAATAATTATTGCTCTATCAAATAAACATTTTGCTACTCCCAATTTAGTGTTTAGTTGGTGGTTTGACTCAAAATGTAGATATTGTCCTGTGTTCGTTGGCTTTTTATACACAGTGGTTCTTGGGATTCCATTTTGTTTATGTACGAGTACATCTAAGAATGGAAGTTGTCTGTCCTTCTCGATTTCAATTGTGAATTTAATTGATGCCTCTTGATTGTTTAGATATTGAAGGAATCTATCTATAGTGTCTCTTCCATGTTGTCAAATAATGAAAGTATCATCTACATATCTTTTCCACAGTTTGGGTTTAAGTACATATTTTTCTAATGCCTTCTGTTCGAAAATTTTCATATATAAATCAGCTAAAATTTTAGCTTTTTAGCCCAAGAACCACTGTGTATAAAAAGCCAACGAACACAGGTCAATATCTACATTTTGAGTCAAACCACCAACTAAACACTAAATTGGGAGTCGCAAAATGTTTATTTGATAGAGCAATAAATATTTGTTGCACTGAAGAAGACCAAAATGAAGAAATGAATAACATCTCGAAAACTCTTAGAAGCAATGGCTACCCCAAAAAGATATTAGAAAAAGCTAAACGAACAAGAGAAAGTCAACCTGAACCAACAGATATAAATCAGACCATTAAAACAGTAATTCCTTATGTAAAAGTAATGAAACCATTTTTTCAGGAATTTGGACCTTCAATGTTTTTCGTTAAATTCATTTAAATCATCACCTACTTCTTGTTTAGGTTGATTAAGTCTTTGCACTGGAAACATATTTCATTACCATAGATCTCCTTAATTTGATTGAATAATCCCCCCAGACTTAAATTTATATTGGTGTTTTCATCCATATAATCAAATAATGAAACCATTTTTTCAGGAATTTGGACCTTCAATGTTTTTGGTTAAAAACAATAAATGTAAAAGGTTTGTCGGAGAAAATGAGAAGAATTGGAAATAGATACAACATAACGACTGCATTCAAAACTCAAGACACTATCAGAGCTAAACTTACAAAAGTTAAGCCTAATAATGAGACACAAAGGACAAAGAACTGCATATATGAATTACCTTGCGAGTGCGGAAGATCTTACATCGGAGAAACTAAACGCCCTCTGAATGTACGAATAAAAGAACATCAGAAGCTTCTACGAGTACTAGACAGCGACAAATCCAGGTTAGTCCAACATGCTGTAGATGAGAATCATCGTATAAAATGGGATGAAGCATCAATAGTATCCAAGAAGAAAAACTTGCAAGAAGAAAAATCAAAGAAGCAGCATTTATGAAAATAACACCAGATTCCATAAGTGCTCCATCTATAGATCTGCCAGAAGTTTGGACACCGATAGTTCGATCCAACTTAAAAAGATCATCATATCACAGATGAGTATATAACATTGTTCATTTTTCTTTCATGACTTCTGTCATATTGACTTTTTGAAAATTGATAATTTTCAAAAGGTTTTGCATTTTTCCTCCTTGATAAAGATAGAAGATGTCTCTCGAAACGTCGGAAAACATTACATCCACAATAGATGATGGTAATAGCCCAAATAATCATTCAACACGAGCTCCATCATCAACAATATCTCGTCATCAACCAGATCTTCGTTAGTTTCAACACATTTCAATGTTCAATAATAATTGTGGAAGAACACTTGGATCAAAGTTGTGCGTTGAGGAACAGTTGTTACAATAGCTCAAATAAATTTATATTCTATATTAAAACTCGGTGAAACGGGTGAAACAAAAACACGTGTAGCACTAGACTAATGGCTTTTAATACTGTCTCTAGTAAATAAGACTACATACCTTCTTGTTGCTTAACTTCGACTCGGCTCGACTCGACTCTTAGTAAGAAGTGAGTTTCTCGAAGTATACATGATCATAGAGTGGGGCAGTGAAGAACACAGAACTTCATAGTTCTTACATTTTTGTTATTTTCAACATTCTAATCTACTCTTATTTATAGACTGAAAACATTCTAAAAATCCAATTACACCAAATTTCATGTAATTGTTTTTACTTCTGTGTACTGTGATAAAATAATAAAATTGGATGATGTATGAACAAGGTTATTTGCTCAATTATTTTGAATACTTCAAATCAAAACGATATTTTACATTTTAATGACCCATTGATGATAAATTTTTCAGTTGAAAAACAGCATCTGTGTTTTAATACACCAGATACGACTTAATACACAGGTACAGTTAAACCGCTAAACGAGTCATAAATGCAATCTATCGTAAGAAACAGTTGTAAGCAAGTTCAACCAGGTATTTTTTTATGGTCACTTGAGGAAAATTATAAGGGTGTTAAAATTTAAACATCAGTTATCGGATATCTTCAAAATCTTAACCACAAAGCACTGATATCTTAACACAGAATATTAGTTTTTATCGGAGAATCTGTGGTTGGACAGTCTGGCAACAGGGTCGCCTCATGTCAACTGAAAATGATCATAGATTAGTTAAATATGCACTGAACATCCTTTCGGAAACTCAAATTGATTTGACATCTCTGTCAAGATGATCGTTGTGTTAGTTGACATGAGGTTTGATCATCCTTTCAGAAACTGGCCGTAAGTGTCCAAACTAATAGCTTGCGGGGATGATTTGTTCCACATATCAATTTTTTTCTTGCCAATCGGAATATTGTCAAATCATGTGTCACTTTCAGATTTCCAGAAGCTACTCGATGTCATGAAAATGTGACAGGAAGTAATATTTTTCCTTTTTTTGGACAATAATTTATGGAACCACCGAACACGGTATGCACTTTCATTTACAATATTTGGAATAAGTCACTTATTATTTGTACAACTTTTCGATCCTCCTTGGTATGCGAGGTTTACCACCTCTCTAAGGTAACTCAACAGCTACTATATGGTGAAATTTTTTCTGCAAACCATCTGGTGTATCATTCGATAATTCAATTTGCTAATTACACTCATATTTGCTGAACTGCGTTTTCGTTTGTTTGGATTCTGCTGATATCTTTGACGTTTTTGCATTACTTTGCATTTTGCAGTTTTGAATATTACACTGGTAAACGGGTTGAATGCAATTTAAAAGTCATTGACGTATTTTTCCTGGGGAAGCTTAATCGTAGTATTTCCAATTATTTCTGCAGTTACTTCTTTACATCCAGTTCCTTCAACTCTGTCATAATCTGATAAAATTAAGCAAATTTTAATTAGTTGCAGCATTCAGTTCGTATTCCCTGATCGCACAAATCTCTAGAGTTTTTTTCCATAAATATTTTTTAATTTGGTTGTATTTTTTATTTTGTTAATGGCATCGTTAGATGTATTACCAAATCTTCACGACAATTTTAAGCTAGTTGTTGTTTCGAAATTTATTAAATTTTAGTCAAAAACTTGGATGAACCTCTTAGTCGAAAATATCAATCTGAAAACACCACATTCACGCTATAATCCATAGATAATTGGATAAAATTTCACAGAAGTTTTTTGTAAATTCTCGGAGTACTTTGTGTTCTATCAGAAATGAGTCTGTAGCAGAATTATTTACGATCTCCGAATTAATTTCCTCGTGGAAATCCCTTTAGGTTATGAGAAAGGTTGTATTGTGTAGTGGGTATGATTATTCTGGTATTTTGAAAAAATGGATCCAAGCTCATCAGGAGCAATTTTAGTCAAAATTAATGAAATTCTACATGAAAAATATATTTTAGTTGAAAGAAAATCAAATGGAGATTTTCATGAAATTTTTGTTTGTAATAAATTTGTTCATCTTCGCAAATCGTGGATTGCTGGATTATTCGATTATGACTCTTTGGAGTTAGGCCTTAACATAGTTATTGAAAGAGGAAAACTTATCAATACTAGTATAATTTTCAACGGGAATGAAATAAAACTAAATTTTTTAGGTCACCTTATTGATCCTTTTGCCCACAATTGTTGTAAACTCACAGAAATTGAGGGAGTTGATCTGGTAGTGTAGTTCATAAAACAATTGATAGCGTAATACAAAATCAGGATTTCAAGCAGACAATCGACAGTCGAAAGAACGTATATTTCGTTCGCTTCTCTTATTCAAAGGTAAACTTTTTAAAACCTTCGTACCTCTGAGATACCGACTGATAAAATTGATGAGTATTGAATTACCAACCCGTGTTTATTTACTAACTTGACTGAAACCTAATATAAATGTACAATCAATCACCAGACTGTAGACCAAACTGAAAACAAAAGCCATCAATTCTGTATAATTTTATTTTAACATCGATTGTATCCATCGTCTATCTATAAAAATTAAGAAAAGCAATGACGTGAGGTCGGGAACTTTTGGGCGCTTATTCTAGAGTCATTTCTTTACTCTAACAGTATGATACCGAAACAACCGCTACGGCGAAGGAATAAACTTAAATATCAAATTGAAAATAACTACTCACAGTTTTTCTAAAATTTTGTTCGAAGCTCAAATTCCCTTCCTTCTTCTTGAAAACAATCAAGAGTAGGCATATCAAGTATCGAAATAGATTTAGAATATCTTCCTTTCACTCAAATTTAGAATTCACATATGTATTCAAGTCCAAATATCTTGGTATTTCAGTTTGATTTCAGCCACAATCCTGTTACGCTCAAAACTGTACTACTTCAAAATATGATCACTAGAATCACTTGAATGCATATGGCAACTTAATCTGATTTGGAAATTTTGAAGAATTATTTTATGGAGTGGCGATTATGTCAAAATCCAAATAAAACAGAGGTATCTTGTTTCCATCTGAATGATCATTAAAAATATAGGAAATTAGCTGTTACTTTCAATGATTCTCCTATCGAACATAATTTCTGTCCAAAATACTTAGGAGTTAAATTAGATTCATCTCTCAATTACAAGGCTCATTTAAATGATCTGAGTCTAAAACTGAAAACTAGGAATAATATTGTTCAGAAATTAGCTGGATCATCTTGGGGTGCTGATGCTTCCACTCTTCGCACAGCATCTATAGCCCTAGATTTTTCTGCAGCTGAGTATTGTTGCTCTGTTTGGTTTAATAGTGCACATACACAAAAAATTGATGCACAATTGAATACATCCATGAGAATAATTACTGGCACCATAAGATCTACACCGGTTCATTGGTTACCAGTTTTGTCTAACATTGTCCCTCCCCATATTCGCTGAGAGATTGCAGCTCTGAATTCTTGGAGCAAATTTCATTCTTTTCTTTTACTTCCAATTATTTCATACATTCCACAAAATGAAATTCCAATATTGAAGTTCCGTAAACCATTCTGGTATAATACGTTCTTCAATAAGAACATTAGCGATAAAGAATAATGGAAGATTGAGTAAAACTCTTATGAAATGTTCAATAAAAATCTCATTTCTGATCCTTCTGAAAAAATGCCGGGTTTTGATCTTTCTAGAAAAATTTGGACAGTTCTCAATCGTTTGAGACAGGTCATGGCCGTACCAATAGTTTGCTATTCAGTTCCAAGCGCAAGTACCACAATACCTCACCTCATCAATAATTGTCCCGTATATGAATTTCAAGATGGTTTTAGGGCTATTCACGATGCTCTAATTCTTTCTTGGAATGGGTTATAGATTTAAAACAAATTTGATACGTATTTACTGTATTCAGTTTTTCATCTGCTTTTTCTTTTTATTTTTAGATTCGATATGTGCAACTTGAAGAAGCCTCTGTATTTAGTAATAGAAGACCACTCGTGAGGAAAGAAGTCCCTCAAATACACTGCTCAACAAATGATCACTTTTTCCAAATTTATTTCTGAAATATTCGCTCCAAATTATAAATTTAGTCAGATATCAGAGTATTTTCAGTTGATAATATGGTTCACCTGAGAAAAGAATGAAAAAATGGAAAGTTGGAGAGAAGAAAAGACTTTATTAGGAACACTCAAAATTCTGTGTTTGAAAAACATAAAAATTTTATGATGAAACCACAAGAAGGCTGAAGTTTCGGTTAAGCTAGTACCTAGTTGGTCCCCCACGAGATCGTCTCAAGCATTCTACCCTACGAGGCATACTTTCAATCAAACGATTCATAAAATTTTGGGGCAAATTTGTCCAAATATCCCGTAAAGCGTTAGAAAGGTCCTCCTGGTTATTGGTCGGTTGTTCTAAGGTTGACAATTGCCTAGACATCTCAGACCAGACATGTTCGATGCAATTCATGTCTGGAGAGCGAGCTGGCCAGTCCATCCTATCAATAGCATGAGTGTGTAGTGCCTCATTAACCAGTAAACTACGATGTGGACGGGCTTTATCGTCAATTAAAATGAAATTCTCGCCCAAGGCAGCCGCAAACGGAACAATTATGGGTTCAATAATCATATCGTGATATCTCTGGTTGGTCATTGTGATGTTCTGTAGAACAACCAACTCTGTGCGTTGGTTCAAACAAATGCCTCCCCATACACATATAGAACCTCCGCCAAAAGCTGTTGTGGGTACCATAAACTGTTCTGCATACCTTCGACCTCTTTCCATCCAAGCAAGAATACGTCCATCGGAGTTGACCAAACGAAATCTAGACTCATCAGTAAATAAACATCGGCTCCAATTTTCAACTGTCCAATTGTGATGCTCCTCAGCCCATTGCCGTCGATGAACCCGGTGTTCCCTATTCAAATGGGGATGTTGTACCCTTCTAAGTGCTCTCAAACCACGAACATGTAGTCGTCGTCTTACAGTCTGGTTCGAATTTAGAACTCCTGTTGATCTATTGAGCCGCGACGCCGGGTAAGTGGGATTTCTCATAGCATTGAGGATTAAAAGACGATCTTGGGCCGCTGTTGTACTGCGCTGCCGACCTCCCCCATGAACATAAGCTACTGAGTCGTTTTGGATGAACCTAGTCCAAGCCCGACTCACGACACTTTGCGAAACATTCAACCGCCGGGACACTTCTCGCTGGGACAAACCTTCCTGTATCCACCGTATGATGTGGTCCAGTTGCACAGGAGCCAAAAGTCTTCTCGGCATGACTGATAAGCTGATATTGTTCTCATTTCTTCAATTATTGTCACCTTATGTGTTTGAACGAGAGAAAAAAACATATTTAATAACAAATACCACACTGCTTTTCAATCCACCTGTAACAGCCTACAGATAATAATCGATTTTGTGAACAAGAGCCGATGAAGTGAAGAAAAAATTGATATAATCAACTCAAAACATCTTAATTTTTCCTTAGTTTCAGGAGTTTCACCCATTATTCTTCTTTTATATCTAATTTCACCGCATTATATCCTTTTCTGTAATTTAATTGTATCCTTGGGTTTTGGTCGCATCACACAGGTTGCTTATGCTTCCATCGTGGCAATGCTCGGTTTAGCCTCTAAAACCGGAGGTATCTAGGGTTGAAACCACAAATTGGATGCTCGCTCCTGTTGTGGTCACCTGTTGTCGTTTCTTCCATATTCATTCTTTTCCATCCCTATCCTGGTTTCTTGGTTGCCTTGCCCTGAAGAAGCCAATAAGCAGAAACACGTGTCGGCAAGTACCTTCCATCCAATTCTCATAATTTCGATTTTTAAAGTGGATACATCAATCTTATATCTTGAAAAATCCCAAAAATGAAAATTTTCCATCCAAAAACCTCGAAGTTATTCTTGTTTCAGCGGAGCTCTATTTTCGATTTTTTTTCGAATTTTCCCGCTCAGAGAGAATTTTCCAACCAAAACTGACAAATGTTACATCAAAATAACTTGAAATTTTCTAAGGAATCTATTTCTGCAATAAAAAAATGGTGTTCTAATTTGAAAAACGGAAGTTGACGTCATTTCCGGAAAAACCGGAGGTGCTCATGCCTTTAAAATATTTTAGATTTCATCAGCATCGTGAAATACTTAAGAGTGCTGAATTTCATGAAAATACGTTCAGTAGTTTCCCGTATAAATATGGGTGAGGTTCCTCGTGAAAGACCCTGTATATGCTTTATTGTTTGCTAACTAAATATTGTGAGCCAAAAGTTCAAAAGAATATATGTATACGATTACATAAAATACTTAAATGTTGCTAGGTCGAGTGCTAACAATTGGAGGTTTCCGCAGAAACGGGATCTCTTTGAATTACGAAAATTGTAATAATGTTCGACCTTGTCTACTGAGTAAAAACATTATTTTTTGATGGCTCTTGTTTAAATATTAAAAGACGATTCCTCTTCAATACTCTCAATGAAGAATTTTATATTCTCTACCCGCTCAAAAATTTCGACAAGGTTTGAAAAATTTGATCGTAAATTGGCCTTTCCTCAATGATTTATTATATCATAGCAGTAAATGAATGTGTCATAAGTATTCGAAATATTTCATCAGTTCATTAACACTTCTATGAGAAATTAGAAACGTGAAGTGTAAAAATCATCTGGAACTTTGATTTGTAATCGATAATGAAAATAACCAAACCATTTTCACGATACACAGGAAATCCGCCAAATTCTTTTGATTTAACTTTATCCAAACGTTTATGAGAGCTTTTTCTGGATTAGAAAACTAGTAGAGCAGCGTCCTTTCCTTTTGCCCAGATGTCTCTAATTTACGAATATCAAGTTGAAATTGGCATCGAGCGATTCGATTTGACTTCTTGATGAAGAAACCGTAGTCAAATTTGAGTAGGTTCTGCCGGCCGTATTAGGTGAAATTTTTTAAAATTTATTGTCCAAATATCTTGGTTTCCTCAATAACTCCCGCATATATTGGAAACTTGGAAACCGTCTGAATAACGTTGAGAGAAAGAAGTCTGCCAAATTTGGAAGATCTAAAGGTTAGACAATTCTAAAAGAATTCCGAATTTTTTTTGTTTGGAATATTCGATCACCCATAAGATATTCATGGAACCTCAACAACAAAACCTCGAGAAGATAAAGGAGTCTTTATTTGCGGGCTTGTTCTAGTCCATTCAACTATATTAGCAGAACAGCGTGGTATTTTATGAAGATGCTTTACTATTCCGGCTTTTTTTTCGACAATTTTTAAAATTACTGTCGAGGAAACATTTTTCCGCTTCTTAAAATACCCTTTAGCAGAAGAATGATTACTTTCACCACCTTAGTGAACTGCTCATCGTCGCAGACCCTCTGTGGCATTTGCAAAAGTTTCACTGTAACCATAGCTGGGAGCGAGGCGAAATACTTCCAGCTATACACTCATAAGCGCTCCAGAAATCTTACAAAGATGAATCGTTTTCGCGAAACCAAATCATCAGGAGTTGAATTATTTCCGAAACACTATATTCACTCGATATAATCATAATGATAATGCATGGAAAAAAAGACACGAATCCTTTACTTGTACGACTACTAGATTCTGACATATCAGACCGACACGAAAGAAGAATATCCACTATTGTACATGAACTGCAACGCTTAAACCTGATGGCACAAAGCAAAACTTGATTTCTTTAGGAGGGCAAACCAATTGATAGCAATTATACTTCCTTTTGGAAGGGTATCCCCAAGGAATCACGAAAAATTCATGTCGTTAGTTTTGCTATAAGAAACAGTTTGATTCTACGAATCTATTTTCATATCTGCTGTATACAGGAAGAAAGAATATTCATTGAATTTTTTTAGATGTAATCAATTTGACTCTACGTACTACATAAATCCAGAAAATCTCAAATAACTCAGAAATTATTGAATTTAGGAGCATAATCATGTGAAATAACTATCATTATTTTTGACCGCAGAATCCAACACAATTAAAAAAAAATATGGTTCTAATTTGAAAAACAGAAGTTATGGCCAATTTAAGATCACAATTTTCCACACAAAATTGGACACACCCTGTGATGATATTTTTGAAATCCAAAAGATGCATGACCTTTTCACATCCTTCCTCTTCGATTTTGTGAAAACGGTTTACGCTCAGGATATTTAAAATAAGAATAATGAATATATTACAGACTGAACATATTTGACTTTTTTTTCCAGTTTTTTTTTTGATATTTTGAAAACTATTCGATTAAATATAATGGTTTTAACAGAAATGTATTCACTATTGAATACCAGGAATGGAAACTTGAAAAAAAATTTTTTGTCGAATTTATTTTCACTCCCTGTATAACCGGAAGTTTTTGGGCTTCGAAAATATTTTAGCTCTGTAGAGAACTTCGAACAATATCATAATCCCAATTTTTAGATTTCAAATATGTCTAGTTCTCCAGAAACGTCTAATACGCACTCGAACTTGAGACACCCTGTAGATATATTCGGTAAAAGAATTAATAATACATAGATAATCGTGATAATGTCTAATTATCTGGTTTGAAGATTCCTTGAATGACATGTCCTAATCATGTGTTGGGATAATCAATAAGATGATACATTGTTGCGAGTAGCAGTGGGTTTAATAACCAAAAAGTCCAGAGGTTTTATTTTAAGTAATTTTATTTTAAACTTATTCAGCATTCAACTTACACTCATGTTCAACTGTCTACACTATCTATGACTATATCATCTGCGCAATAGCGAATTCAAAACTGAATGTCAATGTCATAGAATTAACATAGACACATAGATGTTGACATTAAAATTAATTTTGAAATTATAATATTTTTATCTTGAACACCCTCTCCTAATTTCAAAATTCCAAAAAAAAATCAAAATTTCTCTAACAATAAATTTTCATAAGTTTACATGAACTTTGACTTGAATTTTTCAAACTTAATTTTACTTAATGGTTTAGTAAAAATATCAGATATTTGTTCCGACGTTTCACAATAATCAATTTTCAATAGTCCTTCAGAAATTTTTTCATTTATAAAATGATAACGCACATCAATGTGTTTACTTCGTTTTCCAAACTGTCCATTTTTGATAATGTTTATAGCACTTTGATTGTCCATATTTAGGTTTATCTTGACACTGTCACCGGTTAGTTCTTCAATCACTGATTTTACATATAAAAGTTCCTTGGTACATTCTGCTGCTGCTATAAACTCAGCTTCGGTACTCGATAGAGACACAATTGGTTGTTTCCGGGATGTCCATGATATTGGACCGCCGCAGTAATAGATTATATATCCAGTTGTGCTTTTTCTTGTTTCTCGGTCTCCAGCAAAATCGCTATCGCAATATGCAATCAGCTGTTTGTTATTTGAATTCATCATGTAGCTAATTCCTTCAAGTTCTTTTCCATTTAAATATCTCAAAATGTTTTTGGCATTTAGAATGTCTGAAGATTCAGGCTTATCCAATTTTCTACTGCAAAGATTTACTGCAAATTGTATGTCGGGTCTAGTTTTATTTGTCAGATACAGTAAGCTGCCAATCAATTCTCGATATGGAAACTTCTGTGAAGTCTCATCAACTTTGTTACCTTCTTGTTTTGAGTATTCATCCATTGGTGTCGATCTTCCTTTAGCATTCTTCATATAGAACCTTGTTAAAATATTTTCACAGTATTTTCCTTGAGTTAGATATGTTTTATCACTGGTTCTAGTTATTTCTATTCCCAAAAATGAATTAGGGTTAGTATTGGTTGTCATTTCAAATTCTTTATTCAATTGCTTTAATAATTCATTAATCTCCTCTTCATCATACCCAAAAATAATGCCGTCATCAACATAAACTGCCAAAAAAATTGTTCCAATTTTATTCTTGAATATACATGGCTCTGTTTTAGTAGCTGTGAGATTCTTTTTAGATAAGAATTCAGTAAAATATTTATTCCAATTTAGAGATGCTTGTTTCAAGCCATAAAGAGATTTTTGAAGCAAACATACCTTGTCATTTTCCTTAAATCCTTCCGGAACTTCCATGTATATTGTTTCGTTCAAATGTCCATATAAAAATGCTGTTTTAATATCGAACTTCTTCATATGAAGGTTTCTATTTGTAGCTAAAGCAAACAAAATACGTAAGCATGTTATATTTACTACTGGGCTGAAGGTTTCTTGGTAGTCAATACCATTTTGTTGTTCAAATCCCTGATCACTAGTCTGGCCTTGTATTTTCCGTCATCCTTTACCTTAAAGATCCATTTGTTCGTCAATATATTGTCATGCTGTACCTTATCTTTGTCAACATAGGTCCACACCTTGTTCTTGTTCAATGAAGTCTTCTCATCTTCTATTGCTGCCATCCATTTGTCCTTATCTTCAGAATTAACTGCCTCTTGATATGATAGCATAACATAGTCTCTCAGCTTTGCTGGCATTTTTGTGTTTCTCCTTGGTCTTTCTTCGTTATCTACTTCTATATCAGCTTCCCTTTCTTGGATTGTTGGCTCTTCATCTAGGTTAGGTTCTATCTTTTCTTCTTGGAAAGTTATCATGGGTTTCATTTCTGAAATTTTATCGTTTATATTATTACCTTTTTTGAATATTACGTCTCTAGATATAATTATTTTTTGATCTTGCTCATCCCATAGTCTGTAACCATTGATACTATAACCAACAAAGGTAAGTTTTTGGCTTCTCTCATCCAGTTTCTTCCGATATCCCAAAATTTTTGCATATGCATCATTTCCGAATATTTGTAATCTTGATATATCTGGCCTTTTCTTAAACCACATTTCTGCTGGTGTCACCTTTAAACTTTGTGTAGGGCTTCTATTTAGTAAGTATGCTGCCATGTAAACAGCTTCTCCCAAAAAATCTTCTCCATTTTGGAATCAAAAATTAAAGCTCTAGCCTTTTCCATTATAGTCCAGTTCAATCTTTCTGCCTTTCCATTCAATTGTGGTGTATGTGGTATAGTTCTGTCAATTATTATTCCTCTAGACCTGCACCATGACTTTAGGTCATTATTTATATATTCTCTACCATTATCACATCTCAAAACTGATACTTTAAGGTTGAAGTGAGCTTCTGCTTCTAATATATATTCTTTCACATAGCTAGTTGCTTCATATTTTCCCTGTAACAAATAAGTTTTAGTGAAATGAGTATAATCATCGAGAAAGGTTATCATGTATTTTTATTGTCCCATGTCATTGGATCTATAGGTCCACAAACGTCTGTGTGAACTATTTCGAGAGGTCTACTTGCTTGTCTTCTTGATTTGTCGAATGGAAGTCTTGTCTGCTTGGCCTCCACACATATCTCACATAAGTCATCTAGTAATTCGCAATCTTTTTCATCAATATCCATACCATTTGTCATCTTTATCAAATTCTTCATACCGGTTACACTCAAATGTCCCAGTTTCGCATGCCAGTCTTGAACATGTTGTCTTCTATCCCTAGTCAGCATTGCTTCTTCTCTGTTCCCTTCATTCCTGATATCAATTGTGAACAATCCGTTTTCTTGTTTTACACCTTTTATTATTGGTTGATTGTCCTTGAAAACAGTCACCTCATTCTTGCTGAATTTTACTTCACCTCCATTATTTGTGATCGCACTGACAGATAACAGATTCCTGCTTAGTTCTGGAACATATAATACATTTTTAAGTACACAAGATTTTCCATCTACAGTTCCAATTTTCTTGCTTCCATGTTTTGATCTTCTTTTGCTGTGTTTATTTCTGTTGTACAATTCTTGATGTTATCTAATAGTTCTCTGTTGTTTACCATATGTGATGTAGCCCTGAGTCAACCACAAATTCTGTTATTTGTTTTTCCATCTTATTTGAAACCATAAATGCTAATTTTTTTCCTTCATCATTTGGCTGTTTGTTTCTGAAGAAACAATTTTGAGTACTATGATTCGTTTTCTTACATATTGTGCATTTCCTTTTAAAACATGATTTTGCTTTGTGACCGGCCTTGCCACAGTTGAAGCATTTTATTTTATCAAATTTCCAATTTTCAGCCTTGAATGCTACAGCTTCTTCAGTTTCATTTTTGATTTTTAGTTTTGATTCTTCATTTAATAATCTGGCTATCAGGTTTGTCACTGTTCTTTCCTTTAATGGTGTAGATTCCCAAGCAGTACTAAAATGCTTGTAATCATCGGGTAATGTAACCAATAATTTTGACATGAACATAGAATCATCTATTTTGTGTTTCAATGATTCCAACCTACAAACTATGTTCTGCAAACAGCTTATGTGCAGAGAAATATCTGTGCCTTTTTATAGGAGTAGTTAAAAAATCCTTCAACAAGCTGCACTTTTGTTCCTCAGTGCCCTGCTGAAATATTCCACACAACTTCTCAAACATTTCCTTTGAGGTTTCACAATTCATGACGTGATTTATTAATTTCTTATCGATGCTGGTTACGATGATTTTTGTGCCTTGGCGTCCTTTCGTTCCCATTCCACCATCTCTTCTGGTCTGGTCAGATCTTGAAATTTTCTGCTACCATTTACAATTTCCCAATTTCCAAATGCTTTGAATACCACAGTTATTTGGAACTTCCATATTTGAAAACTTTCTGCGTCCGTGAGCTTTTCTATAGAAATTGCTTCGTCATTTGGAGGAGCCATTTTGTACGCCAACGGTGTCTTATCTTGAATTTTATTTCTTAACTCTTTACCTTTCTTTTCGTTTGTTCTGGACTACACTGGGCCCATAACCTGTTGCGAGTAGCAGTGGGTTTAATAACCAAAAAGTCCAGAGGTTTTATTTTAAGTAATTTTATTTTAAACTTATTCAGCATTCAACTTACACTCATGTTCAACTGTCTACACTATCTATGACTATATCATCTGCGCAATAGCGAATTCAAAACTGAATGTCAATGTCATAGAATTAACATAGACACATAGATGTTGACATTAAAATTAATTTTGAAATTATAATATTTTTATCTTGAACATACATTACAGTTTAATTTGCAATAGAAATAATAGATTAATTTTCCTGATTATTTTTCCATATGCATTCAAGTGATTCAAGAGATTCTATTTTGAAATAGTACAATTTAAAATGGAATAGGATTGTGGCCGAAATAAAATTACAGGAGAACTTGTAAGTTTGATTATTTTTAATTCGAGACATTTGTTTCTTTTATTGCCTATTTCAGTTGTTTTTGTATCACAGAGTTCCGGAGTAAAGAAAACACATAAGAACAAGCGCGAAAAAACTCCTGAACTCAGGTGAGTGTTTCTTAACTTTCAAGTTACAATTGCATTTGTAAATATTTTTTAGTTATCGGAAACGTTCAAGTTTCAATTGTTGAACTATTGGATGGAGCTTGCCCGATAACGAACTCAACCATTTGGACTATAATTATGCCCAGAAAATGTTGAAATTCATGCTAATTCCTTTTGGAAGTCACTGTTTTATTTTGCGGATTCAACTTGTGAATGACATCGAAGTTTTATGGAAGTACAGCAGGACTTGCGCTGCTGATCTGTCGAGTTTCTCATGACCGAAAAGTAACTGCTCAGTTATGACTACTGATGATCATTTTTGACGTGACACTATATCGAGCAATTTACAAGAACGGCAAAAGAAACAAGGCAAAATGTGCAACTACATCATCGTGTGATACGGAGAAACCCCGAGAAACTAGATCCACTTTCAATTATACATAGTGATGCTGTAGCGACATCTAGAAGACACAGAATGAATTAGTGCCAAGGAGATAAATATTAGCTTCAATACAATTTTTGACACAACTGGGTGTTCGGCAATTCGTATCAGCGACATCAAGCTATAATAATAATAATATTCTTTATTTATCCAGTAAGACAAAATATATTGTGTTGGACAAGTCAAAATTCCTTAAATATGAACTAATTATGAAAAGAAATATAAATTCTAACAATGAAAATGCAATATATGCACATACATGTTTTAGGTTTGAAGAAAAAATCAAATTTTATTTGATACACTATAACAAATTAAACCTTATCCATTTAAGAACCCTTTATCTTAGTGCTGAAGTACTCACTAACACAATAAAATGCTTCTTGTATTAATAGGTTTTTAACATATTTTTCAAACAAATTTTTATCAAGTGATCTTATTTTTTCTGGCAGATGGTTAAAAAATTAAATAAAAAAGATTCATACTTTGACAATCTGTGTTTTGGTATGCATAAAATTTCACCACTTCTGGTATCATAATGATGATATTCAGATAGTTTAATAAATTTGTGTTTTTTTTTCTCTTATATACAATAAACACTTGTATATATATATATATATACAAGGAACAGTCATAATACATCTCTCTTTAAACAGTGGTATCCAAAAGGATTCGAAGGTTACATAAAAGCAGCTATCATCAGCTTCAAAATTAATAAATTTGACATCAAGAATCGCCACAAAGTTGATAGTAGTTATTAGTGCGCCTACGCATTGATTGACATTGGGATTAGGGTTCCTTCCACAGAGAGAATGTATTACACCAATAAATTTTCTAATGGATCCTGGTTCATCCTTCGAGGAATTAAATGCTTGAAATCTAGAGATTCACATTTCTTTCGTTCCATCTCAATCCCATTAAATGTTTGTAACCATCCACATACAGAGGGAGGATTGCAATTGCTGTGAAATTCCAAATTTTTAATTCTTTGTTTCCAGTTGGTTTTGGAATCCGATGAAATGAATGTGTAGAGTTCCAACTGCTGTGTTTGCACTTGAGACACTTTCGCACTGTACCTACGAGAAAAAATAAACAACATATTATCAAATATCGACAAATGAAGAATAAAAGAAAATAGTTAACTGTGAATACTTTTTACTGAAATATCTCAGTTTACGTTTCAGTATTTACTTGAGCAGGAATGTGTAACCCATTCAAAAGAAAATGGCTCATTGACTAAATATATTTATTCCAAGAAGATAATTTATTAGTTACTGATAATAAATTTAAATAAACGTATAATCATGAGAGAAAATTCACTTACCACCAAAGAAATAATGAGCGTCCAATTTGTAATATGAACTTTGCTCCAAAACGAAAGTATTTTGTCTATAAATATCCACAACAGTATGTAAATGTTCGAAATTTCGAAGATGTTTTTTTTTTTCTATACTTGTTCTAACAACATTTACGATTTAACTTAAAATTAAAATGATAACAATAACAATAATTTAATTCTCAGAATTTTCAATACAATCAAATACAAAAAAAAATGAAAAACCGTCAGTGTTAATGATAGCTCATAATACACTGCCCAACAATTGATAGGGATCACTTACTTTTTCTAAATTTATTTCTGAAATATTCGCTCCAAGATTATAAATTTAGTCAGATATCAGAGTATTTTCAGTTGATAATATGATTCACTTGAGAAAAAATGGAAAAATGGAAAGTTGGAGAGAAAAAAAGACTTTATTAGGAACACTCAAAATTCTGTGTTTGAACAACATAAAAATTTTATGATGAAACCACAGGAAGGCTGAAGTTTCGGTTAAGCTAGTACCTAGTTGGTCCCCCACGAGCTCGTCTCAAGCATTCTACCCTACGAGGCATACTTTCAATCAAACGATTTATAAAATTTTGAGGCAAATTCGTCCAAATATCCCGTAAAGCGTTAGAAAGGTCCTCCAGATTATTGATTGACAATTGCCTAGACATCTCAGACCAAACATGTTCGATGCAATTCATGTCTGGAGAGCAAGCTGGCAAGTCCATCCTATCAATAACATGAGTTTCTAGCACTTCATTAACCAGACGACTACGGTGTGGACGGGCATTATCGTCAATTAAAATTAAATTCTCGCCCAAGGCAGCCGCAAACGGAACAATTATGGGTTCAATAATCATATCGTGATATCTCTGGTTGGTCATTGTGGTGTTCTGCAGAACAACCAACTCTGTGCGTTGGTTCAAACACATGCCTCCCCATACACATATAGAACCTCCGCCAAAAGCTGTTGATACGTCCATCGGAGAAATCTAGACTCATCCGTAAATAAACATCGGCTCCAATCTTCAACTGTCCAATTGCGGTGCTCCTCAGCCCATTGCCGTCGATGAACCCGATGTTCCCAATTCAAACGGGGATGTTGTACCCTCCTACGTGCTCTCAAACCACGAACATGTAGTCGTCGTCTTACAGTCTGGTTCGAAATTAAAACTCTTGTTGCAACTCTCAGTGATCCATTGTGCCGCGACGCCGGGTAAGTGGGATTTCTCTTAGCATTAAGGATCAAAAGACGATCTTGGGCAGCTGTTGTACTGCGCTGCCGACCTCCCCCATGAACATAAGCTACTGAGTCGTTTTGGATGAACCTATTCCAAGCCCTACTCACGACACTTTGCCAAACATTCAACCGCCGGGACACTTCTCGCTGGGACAAACCTTCCTGTATCCACCGTATGATTTGGACCAGTTGCACAGGAGCCAAACGTCTTCTCGGCATGACTGATAAGCTGATATTATTCTCATTTCTTCAATTATTGTCACCTTATGTGTTTGAACGAGAGAGAAAAACAGATTTAATAACAAATACCACATTGCTTTTCACTCCACCTGTAACAGCCTACAGATAATAATCGATTTTGTGAACAAGATCCGATAAAAAGTGAGGAAAAATTTAATATAATCAACTCAAAACATCTTAATTTTTCCTTAGAGAACATATAATGTACAGATATTCACGAGATAACTTGAAAAAAATACAAATGAAGAGAAGTTCATAAGTGATCCCTATCAATTGTTGATCAGTGTAAATATAATCACATAAAATTCCTTGTACTGCGATACTAGTGCCCTCCAGATCTTCGCACTGATCTAAAAACATTCTCAAAATTCTTTCTGTGGGAGAATAAGCCTTGCAGTAGCAGAATAATTATTGCTCATAGTTCAGTTTCTCGATAATGCAGTAGCAGAAAATTTCGCGACGTTGTTGCTTTCTTTCATTGTCGTGATAGCTCTATATTCTTCATGTAGCAATCGACCATCATGCTCATGATTGAATTTGTGTTGCCTGTAGGACATTTAAAGAAAAGTTATTGAAATCTTGTGCTGAACATTTGCATTGTTTCGTTATGTCACAAGTCATTGAATATGGTCTGATCATTCCATACCTAAGAATAACCCTTAAACAGCTGGGTGGACGGCATATGATGAACTGGGTAGAAATACGTAAAATTAAACTGGTAAGTTATAAAGGACAACTATCATTTTGGGTTGCATATAGTGAAATATTTATCGATGAATTATATTATCGATACAAATAACAAAATGCAGCTAAGAAAAGGGTCAAAGTAAATTAAGCCATAACGAAATAAAAACAAAATTAAACACTATACAATATCAACATCAAATTTATTGTGAACAATTAACAAGGTTTTGATTGTATGCATTGTATACATAAAACTAATTGGAATTTATTATATATTTGTCCGAAATTTCACATTAGAAATATTTTTCGTGGTCAATTTAAGGCATCTCTAGTTTGAAGAAAGTGGTCAGTTTATAAGGACGAAGGCACAAAACTCTAAGCTACAAGAAAATAGCCATAGATTATAAAAGATAAAATTTTAGGCACACTAATTTTGTTTGTAAATTGACTAGATATTTTTAACAAAGTTGTCATAACATGAGTTTGGTATAAGTATTTCAATTTTTGGGCTGATACAATCTCAAGATCGCTAAAATAATTTTTATAAGAATTTCATCTTCATATTGAAGAAAATTCTAATTCTAACAGTTACAAGCTAATATAATTAATAAAAATGATAATTTTTCTCATTAGTTCTTTTCTTCAAGTATTCTAACAATCGTAAGTCCTAAAGTGAACTTGATCGGAGTGCACATTAAACACTAACAAATAACAAAGAAACAATGTACATTTTCCGATCTACCAAATACTTCAACGATAAAAAATATATAATAAATAAAACGTGGGGACGAGATATTTCTTCAAAATATGGCAAATATGTCGGTAACAAACAAACAGCCTACAAGGTGATTTTTATCGGTTGATCATTACGAGAGTAATGGAAGACATATTTGGAGATACTCTTTTCAATACTGATAACTATAATACATCTCGAAAGGTCCCCAATGAATGTTCATCAACATTAAACTTTTTCCACGTAGTTCCCAGGGAAGGTGCCAAACGCACCAGTTCTTTCATTCGAGCCAACGAACCAGCCATCATCGCATTTTTCCAAGACGTAAACAGTATCATTTTCCATCAGCTCTAGTTCGTCACTATTTTGTGGAAGGTATTTGTACAATGCTTTGTAGCTGAAATGAAAAGATGTAATGAATAGTAGCCGCAAGAATTCATCTCCTGGTTGGTTTCCCGAATGAAAATGAAAACGACAATGAATAAATCCGAAACTAACTTAATTTTTCAGTATAAACTTCTAAAGGCTTGAGTAACTGAACCCAATGCTTTTTCAATAATTCTATGCCATCTCCGGAATAATTTTCCGGAAATATAGTTCCACGGTTGTGATAATTCTTCATTCGTCAAATACGCTTATACGAATGAATTGATTCAGGTATCTGAAGAGGCAGAACTAGCTCCGAGTCAAATTTTGATGAGATGGATGCTTAAGCAATACATACAATATTGTTTATTCCAATTGCCAAGGATTTATGAATAATAAATGTGAAAGAGTGAACTTAATCCAGCAGTGGAGACCGGACATTATTTGTATTAGTGAAACGCGTATTACCGAAGACGTGAAGGAAAGTGAAATAAACATTGATGGGTATATTTTTGTAAGCTGCAGATCTAACAATAGGAGAACAGGAGGTGTATCAATATTACTGAGGTATAGATTATCTTATGATATAAAATTCAATCTTAAATAATAAATAAAGATAATTATCTATGGCTTATTGCCGTCGAGTTGCAGGTTAGCAATGTAAAACTCTTACTAATTAATTTGTATCACCTTCCATCTATTCAAGTACCATTATTTCTGAATTTTCTTGAGGAATGCTCAATATACAATGGAAATATAATATGTGTAGGAGATTATAATTTAGACCATAAAAAGTCATCTTTTTACTCAGATAAATGTAGGAGTATTATTGAACAAACTGGCTTTAAACCAATTGTAAAAGACTACTAGAATAACTAAAGATAGTGCTACTCTAATTGACTATATTGTAACAAATTTTATAAATGAGCCGCTCAGTGCACACATCGATTAACTCCACTTTTTGATAAATATTAAATTTAAGTGTCAAAGCCCTTCGTATAGTCATAACTTTTTATATTTATAATAACTTTCCTCTATAATAAAGATTAGCACCGTTAAATGGCAAAATTTTTCGTGCCATTGAATAATAAGTAATTTATACAGGAATTTACCTGAAAAACAAGCCATTTCGATTAACTCCATACTCTAATGTGAACCGTTTCAGTAACGCTTTATCTGTTCTGGCCGGGCATCGACGCTTATTTATTTTTCAGCGCAAAAACAGCCGAAAATGCTCCCTCCCTGTTTTAATTCTCTTTAGCTGCGAGTAGTGGCACTCATAACGTAAGAGTCGCTCAAGAATCTATCGTCAAAGTCCAATGAAAATAAAAATTATAAATAATGAAGGAGGAAACAAAATTTCAGATGCTCATAACTACTGAACCATCCGACGGATTTGGCCCAATAACGAACTTGACCGAGATATTTGGACAATTAACCTATTCTGAAAATATGAAAACTCTAGCTGAATTCTTTTGGATGCTAGAGAGGATACGGCCAGCCGGACGGCTAACCGGACAGACTTCAACTTTCGCCACGAATTCTTCATCAGGAGTCGAACCCAATCGATTGAGACCATTTTCGGCTCGATATTCCAAAATTACAGACATTCGGGCAAGTAATGATAGGCACTCTGTTCGGGTGAACAAGAGCGCCAAAAATTATAGTTCCGATAAATTCCAGAGTGTGCTTAGGGAGAGTTGTTGGGGAACAGTAGCGTCGATGTAAATGTGCTGACACAGAATTTCGTTGAAAAAATAGAAAATATTCAATGGAATGTGTCCGAAAGTTGAAATGATAGAAAGCTCTAAACCTAAAATTCCTTGGTTGAGTAATAAAATAAAACACGATGAAAAAGAGAGACTTTCAATACAAAACGGCTGTTTTCACGAAAGATAACAAGGAATGGCGGAGGTATAGGCGATTTCGGGAAGATGTCACATCCAAACTGAGAAAAGCTGAAATAAATTATTATCATAATATTATTCGAAATAGATCCCATAGAAAAAATCTGGAAATTTTTGAAACCTTTATTGAAAGGTAAGAGGCTCAAATTCATGATGGTGTGATTTTTAATGACCTAAAGTTGACCGAGGCCTCGGAAATAGCTGATAGCTTCAACCACTATTTTGTTGAAAGTGTTAATGATATCATAACGACAATTCAAAAAAGCGATTCATTTCATTCATCTGAAGATGTGAGTTCTTCGAGTTTTTCAGGTTTTTCGAAAATAAATATGAATATTTAAGCAGTAGGAAACAAAAGGTTAAATTTGGTGGTATTGAATCAAATTGTATTGATAGTGAGCATGGCGTACCACAAGGCACAATATTGGAAACTCAATTATTTTTGATATATGTGAATGACATTATCAAGTATGTTAAATTTTGTAAGCTGTCAGCATTCGCGGATGATGATACAACGATCTTTATTGTAGGTGAAGATATCGCTTTAATGGAGTTTTTGATGAACGAAGATTAAAAACATTACACGAATGGTTAACGTTCAATAAATTACAAGTGAATTTTGACATGTCGAATTGTATGGTTTTTAGAAAAGAACACAGGCTCAAAATGGTAGGAGAAGACAGTGTGAGTGTGTCGATAGCTAAAAAATAAGTTGAAAGAATGAATTCAATTCAATACCTGGGTGTTATATTGGATTCAAAGTTGAAAAATGCAACAACATGCAGATTACATCGTAAGAAAATGGCTCCAAAAATATTTTTCATCGGCAGAATTGGTAACAGAGTTGATATGAGAACTAGGTGTTTGCTGTTGGGGTCAATTGTGCTGCCCCATCTGCATTTTTGTTCGTCGCTTTTGTTTGGTTTGCCATCAAATTGTTTGGATAAACTTCAGAAATTTATGAATAGAGGAATGAGATTAGTTTTGAAATGCAGTAGGAGAAAACCAATCCGATTAATGCTCTCAGATTGATGAGTGTGAGGCAGAGAATTGTTTTCAAAACATTAGAATTCATATAGAAAATGAAACATCAAATGATGCCAAAATATCTGACACGGAGGATTACCTATATTTCTGAAGTACATCAGTACGAGACCAAATCTCAGAACAACTTTTATGTTGATACCTGTAGCACAAGTTCGGCAACAGGTTCAACTTTGATGCGGGGACTTGTTCAATATAATGCTTTGCTTCATGTGATAAGAAATTGTAACAAATATGAGACATTTAAAAGTTGTTGGTTGAACATGTGAAGAAACATTGTTAATAGAATTGTATATTGATTTTTTCTTTCATTCGTTGTAAGTAGTATTTTTCATTCAATAAAAGATTATTATTATTATTATTATACTTTGTCAAATACGGTGTGAGTCTTGGACCACTGCGTTAATTTCAAAAATAGATTCTTGACGTCAAAGAAACATTTTTTCCAATAACATTTTCCAAATTTGGCCCCGTTCAAAAGATATAGGTAGTGTTGAAATTTCATGTTTTATTTATTTATGAAATATATAAATTAATAAATAAAAATTGCATTTTCAGCTGTAATATTCAAACGACAATATCAATTGAAATGATCTCTGGTAGAAGGTTTTTGATAAAACTCATGCATATTTTGGCTTCAATAGATTTATTCCATTTCTTGTGGGTTTCTCACTACTACTGTACAGATTGGTTAAATTGCATTAAAAAAATATCACTTGAACTAAAGGTCCGTATCTTGTACTTCCTAGAATTTGAATTCTTGGTATTGGAACTTTTCTGTGGCTAATTTCTTTCTCAAGAATGATTTTTTTCGCCTCAAAAGAGTTACTGTTAAATTGATTGTTCGCCAATTATAATATATTCAATTAACTGAATTACGCTCACATCTTGAAAAACTTAGAGGATAAACTTTCTTTGTTTTATACTGGATATTTGCACAGCATCTCTAGCCCTAGTCTTTTCTGCAGCTGAGTATTGTTGCTCTGTTTGGTTTAATAGTGCACATACACAAAAAATTGATGCACAATTGAATACATCCATGAGAATAATTACTGGCACTATAAGATCAACACCGGTTCATTGGTTACCAGTATTGTTTAATATTGTCCCTCCCCATATTCGCAGACAGACTGCAGCTCTGAATTCTTGGAATAAATATCATTCTTTTCCCAATTTATTCCCATTTATTTCATATTTTCCACAAAATAGAATTCCCAGATTGAAGTCACGTAAACCATTATGGCATAATACGTTCTTCAATATGAAAATAAGTGATAAAGAATTATGGAAATTGAGTGGAACTCTTACGAAATGTTCAATAAGTATCTCGTTTCTGATCCTTCTGAAAAAGTTCCTGGTTTTGATCTTTCAAGAAAAATTTGGACAGTTCTTAATCGTTTGAGCACAGGTCATGGTCGTACCAATGGCATGCTATTCAAATGGAACTCAGTTCCTACCGCAAGTTGTGAATGTGGAGAAGCAGAAGAAACAATAACTCATCTCATCAATAGTTGTCCCATATATAAATTTCAACTCTTTCTTGGAATGGGTTATAAATTTCAAACGAATATGATACGTATTTTTGTTATTCAGTTCTTTTTCTGCTTTTGTCTTTTTATTTCCAGATTCAATGTGAGCACCTTGAAGAAGTCTCTTTCTCCATCAATAGAAGATCACTCTTGAAAGAGTCCCTGAAATATATTTCAGCTTATTTTTGTATTTTCACACTTAGACGGGGAGTCAGGGTTTTTTTACTGGGTTTTTTTCCTAGGCTTTTATGTGATACGCCGAATTGTATGACACCCCGTCACTAACCCCTGATCTATATGCTATATTGTTTGCTAACTAAATATTGTCAGCCAAAAGTTCAAAAGAATATATATACTACTGATATAATTCCCAATTGAATCAATTTTTTTGGAATCAATGAATATTTCAGTACCACACTTCATAAAATCGTGCACTGACATATGTTCGTAAAGACAGGTAGGCCACACAGAAGATTATTTCATATGATTCCCAAATGTATATGTCATGAATTTTTTAATACTTTGCTATAGAAAACCATGTTTTATTGAACACTGAACTCTTGCTCTTTTAAAAATCCACACTTCGCCACCCATTTCTTAAAGCCCTGCAATAAATCCTTATAAAAGCTTATCGATTTCTTGATTATGATTTTTTATAACTAATGATGAATTAAATTTGATAATGTAGATCAACATTCGTTTTGATCAATTTTAAGCTATTCTTGTTTGCAGTAAATAATGGCCGTTATTTTCACGTTATCACTTGGTAAAACTATTTGGAGCACATGCAAAAATTTAAATTATAATTATTTCTACAAAAGGTTTTTTCCGTTTTTAATTTCTAGTTATTCAAAAAAATTTTATATATACCAATTGTTTGAAAAAATAGTTCAAATAGTATTGAATAATGTGAAAAAGCATGGCCAAATATTGATAAAAATAATTTTTTCACAACGTTTTAAGGATATTTGATTTTGAAATAGTTACAAATTATTATAATCCACAAATATGAAATTTCATGAATTGTTATAGCAATATTTCAAGAAATAATCGTATCAAAAGAGCTCCACGAAATTTCAAATGCAAAGGCTATTCATTAGAATAAAATATCTCATTATTTGGATCAATATTTCAAGAAAAAAATATTAAAATGCGAATAACTTTTCAAAGGTCTGGATCTTTTCAACGTAATAAAAAAAAACTAGAATGCTTTCAAATAAATATTGATAATGACATTTTATGTTATGAAAAAAAAATTTCATCCTTTTAATTCTCTTTAGCTGCGAGTAGTGGCACTCATAACGTAAGAGTCGCTCAAGAATCTATCGTCAAAGTCAATGAAAAAAAATTATAAATAATGAAGGTTGAATTCTTGGTATTGGAACTTTTCTGTGGCAATTTCTTTCTCTTTTTCGCCTCAAAAGAGCTCAAATATCGATATATTTAGCATTATCAGTAAAAAATGAATAATATTCCTCTCATTCTACAAATACAAGTTATTATGAATCCAATTAGAGATCGCTCATTATTTTTAGACTTTAATCTCTATTTTTTACGATACTGAACTCGATAATTACTGGGAGATTACTAGGAAAAACATCAATAGGTATGTTCTGCAAGTAAACGAACCGTGAAAATATTTTGATTTTCGAAGCTCCGGAAACTAGCAAAAACATATAAGTGTTGTTTTGTGCGAATTTCTTGAAGAACATTTCACAGAAAATCTATTGTCTATAGTTTGGCAATCCGAAACATATCATATTCAATTAATTTACAATAAAAAAATAAGTTAGCCGTGAAAGGGGGCAACACATTTATGCCAGTTATTCGCAGTTATTTTTTCAGGTAGCCCATTTATTCAGCATGTGGTATCATCAAAATAACTTACGGTAAAGGATCCGCAGGTTGAGTATCGACATGTAGAGCTTGGTTCAATGGATTCCTTGATTCCGCTGAATTTCTAGCTCCATAGTTATTGCAGTAGTTGGTTTGAATAGGTTTGGCGTAATAACTGGATCCTTGAGACTGCTCAGGGTTTGGAACATTGGGACTGTACGTGTGGCTTCCCATAGAATCTCTAACACTCGACCCGTTGAGAAGCAGCGAATGAGCAGCTGGTGAAGCTATGGCTTTCGGATTTTCTCTCATAGGTTCCTGAGGATCGATCATAACGTCTACATAAGACGCTGGGAAGATGCCTTTTCGCCCTCAATCTTTCCCTCGTACCAATTGTTGTCTACCCTTCTTGTCAATATGACCATTTCGCCCTTTGCCAATGATAACTCGAGATGCGTTTTGGCCAAGAAGTTGAATTTGGCTCTGGCTTGGCCTTCGAATGATTTTCTTGCTGTTGTCGATGTTTTCACGGCTTCATAAGGGATGATCTGTAATTTAAATATAATTTTTTCATTAATGTGTGCTGAAGAATCCAGAAAAAAACTGAAAAAATGCAGAAAACTGAGCATCGTACTAAAATTACAAACCTAGTAAGCAAAGAATACTTATTTTACAATTAATGAAATGAACACCGAGTAATGTGAAATTTTATAATAATAATGATAATAACATCTGTATCAAGATCTGACGACATGGAAGATAATTATTCCTATTTAATAATAATAATAATAATAATAATGATTCATTCATGAATGTACACTATTGTTGATCCATTGTTCATCATAAATGATCAACGTCAATAAAATCCACGGTTCGTCAGTAAAAACTTTACGATTATGCAAAAATTTCACATAAAAAAGAAAAAATTTCACACAATAAACAAAACATTTTAGAATTAATTCAAACTTTAAAACACACGTAATTCGGAACTTGCTGGGCTTTCTTGATTCTAGCATGTAGAAGGGCAAAACTATGTTTCCGCGAGTATCATAGTCGTGAAAATGAGAACTAGTTGTAAATTTATCTCGATTTTGATGAATATATTTTTCACAGGCAAGTATGATTCACGATCCCTCTTGAAGACTCCTCGGCAGCTCTCAGTTTGTTCCATCCCATATGCTGCAGAATACCCATTTTGCTTTGACTCGCTTCTTTTCGTCTTTGCCTGTTATGATAACGGAATTTACAGAATCCCACCACTGGTCTGCTTGTACATTGGCATATAAGTCATTAATGAAAATCGGTCCCAATATGGATCCCTGTGGTACTCCGACGTCGACCTTTGTGGTGTTTGAAAAGGAGCTTTTCTATTTGACCTTCTGGAATGGATTACTTAAGTAGGACTCGAGTATATCGCAAGATTTCCCTCTTATGTCGTACTATTGGAGCTTATTCAGTAAGATCTCATGTGGAACGCTGTCAAAGGCCCTATTTAGGTCGATGCAGGACAGCTGAACTTCTTCACCACTATTATGGTCCTCAATGATCTTATTCAGCACATCGATTATTGCAGCAACAGTTGACTTCCGGAGTCTGAAACCATGTTGAGAATGATGGAGGATAGCACTTCCCTCCAGAAATGCTACCACCTGGTTTTTCAAGACAGATTCAAGAACTTTAGATAAGGCTGGTGGAATGGATATTGGTCTATAATTTTCGTACGCATCTGGATCTCCTTTCTTTAGTATCGGTGTTACCACAGCTATCTTCAAGATATCTGGGAATATTCCTTGTTCGAAACAATAGTGTAACAAAACCGAATATGAACCTTCTAATGACTACAACGTCAACAGAGGAGTTCCGCTTCATGCGCCGACAAAGGGATTAAGATCATGATGAAAGGGACCGCTCGCCATAAAGCTGTCACATAAAAAACGATTAATGATGGCATATTTATGGGACATAAAGAGGCCGCTACGATTGTTCTGGAATGTGAAGCATCTTTCTGGTAATTTCTAGAAAAACAGCGCCGGATATAAATGACTGAAGCCGATTCATGGATTCATTCATGGATAGAACTTGCCGACGAATAAACAGGTGTTCCTAGTGAAATTCTGTAGATAAATTGTGTATATAAATTATTGATTATTGTTAGTTAAGTGTGAATATAAATTAGTTTAAAGAAGACTTGTATTGTTTTTCTATTTCGCTGAGGAAAAACGTAACAATAGTTTATGATCTTGCACATAGGTTCCATGATGTATGGATTTGATTTCGATGGAATATATTTTTTCATTATTTTAGGATTATTTATGCTTTTGATCTAAAAAAAAACGGCTATAATTCTGACTTCTCATTTGTATCTTGTGACAGTTCTTGACCACCTCTTCCTTTCAAACATCAAATTCTTTTAGTTTTTTCTTAGTATCAACACAGGCGTATGTTACTAACTTCAGGAAATTTTGCTCCATGTGCTAAATATTTAAACAGGCTACGTTGGAATTTCAAAAATGCTACAGAATTGAGTAAACTGATAAAGAAGACAGTGGTATTTGGTGTATTTGACCATCTCTTACTGATTATTATAGAATTGTAGGTGTCCTAAGAGTGGTTCGGAACATTTTTCTAAGTGCTTATGGATGGCAATATGCTTGGTTACTCAAAAGAATTCTACAGAAATTATTCAAGATCTCCATATAATATTTTGTTTTTAATGTGGAAAGGAAACAAACGCAATGTATTAAATTTTTCACAATTGAAATTCCTAAACGATATTCTTCGCAAAAAAGCACGAACTAAATTAATGACACTTCTACAGAGAGTCTGAAAATCAGAGAGCGTAAATTGAACTCGATCATTGGAATATTATATACTTGGCTGATCTTGTACAGGTTCTAGACGAATATGAGTCACATGTATGATTTTTAATAATTTATGTTTCCATTAGATCAGTCCATAAAAATGACAATAGGTGAGGAATCTTATAATGGGTTTTAATAGGAAGTCTTTACTCTTCGTAAAAATTCAATTCTTACTTAAAACTCAGGCACACATAAGCTTCTGACCTCACATCAGCGCCTCTTTACATTTTTTCTTTTCATTCTCCATTGGATTATGTTCTTTCGAACAACAGTCATGACGGTTTTGTGTCGATACTTTCACCGTTTTCTAATAATGAGCAATTGAATTTACTGCTTCATCAGTTTTGCAGGCAACTGTGGTTATACGAGAAATCTGTTATTTATTGATTGATTGAGAAGTAGTCGTCGTTCAACTACATGGCATCAATTCATTATTAGTTTTTTGCCTTTCAGATATCAATGGATATAATTCAATAAGAGAAATCAAAAATCCAGAAACGTTTGAGTGTTTGAAAAATATGAAGAAGTACTGAAGTGAGATGGGAGGTTATTTGTTTTAAATAATTATGCGACTCATATGAAGAAACATTGAAAATATTATAACCTCATACATAAGAATGGCACTTCAGAGAGAGAAGGAGTGAGGCTGGTACAAAATCACTTTCTGAAAATAATTACAACTGGTTGTGCCTTCATTACGAAGTCTTCTTTGTCATTTTGAAAGGGACAGTTTTATACAAAAACGAGCAATAGGACACAATAAATGTTATCGAATCAACAAACAAACAAAACTTGAATTAACAATAATAAAACTCAGTTTTCCTTCAGTTATGATCGAACCACAGACTTCTTGGTGCTCTTGTTCACCGATTGGCCCAAATATCTGTATTTTTCGATTATTTGGCAAAAACTATCACCAACCTCTGTTTGAACTAACTGGTTAAGAATCCGTGGTTAAAATTGATTCTGTCCGCCCCTGTACGGAATGAATTGGAGCGTTGAAATTTTCACTGTATGCTGCAGGATTAAATATGTCGGATGAGTTCATTATTCGTCAAATCCGCTCAGTAGTTTCAGAGTATTGAGAAATTTTGACAATCTTATAATTTGAGCTACCTTCCATGGCCTCATCGTTAAGTTTGAAACAGATGTGTACCACGCGGAAATTCTCGGATCGATCCTAGGCGGAACCAAGTTTTCAAATCTGGCATATCGTGGTTAAATGGTGAAATTAATTTTATGCATATTCCCTATTGTATGGATGATCTACTGTTTTGGTTGGATTGCACATAAACGAAAAATATTTGGTGTCCCGGAACGTTCTGTTTTTTCCAAGATATAAAATTTTTAGTACACTTTATACAGGTGTTCACGTTGAACTGGGTACTAAATGTACACAGGAAATCTGGATCTAATTGGAAAGTGAAAATTGAGTTCATGATGTTACTCTACAGAGCTGAAATTCTCTGGAAGCCAGGGTACTTCTGATGCTACAAGGTGCGAAATAAAATTGTCGTGACTCCCGAACCGAATGAAGAAATTGAAAAAAAGTTTGGAGGTTTGAATACATCAGCCTATTATGACACTTGTCAAATAAATGTCAGTCGATAATTTTTCCTCTGCTATTTTTTAAATGATATAAGTATTATATCACAACTTTCCCCAACTATGGATGATGATTTCCCTTTGAATGGGCTCCATAGCAGACTTCAAACATCAGAAGATCTGAAAAATCATCACTTGGACCGCAAGACCCGATTCGAAGAATCCTCCTTGCAGATTGGCGACAAATTTTGTGTATTAGATTTGAATATAGAGGGTATTTCTAAGGACAAGAGTGATTATATTTCAAAATTAGCAAAGATGCTGAGATTATTCTTCTTCAAGAGACACATGCGGATACTGAAAAAAATCTTCGTGAAAGAGGAACAATAAAAGGTTATGTATTCATTGATTATCTCCTTAGTAAAATTTACGGTTTAGCTTGTTATGTTGAAAAATCCTTGATTCACAATATCGAGTTAATCCAAAAAGGCGAATTTGAGGGTGTTTTCTTTATCTCTTTCAAATTTTGTAATATTTCTATCGTTAATATTTATAAACCTCCAAATACTATTTGGCCAAGAAATTTGAAAATGAATCTTCCTCATCCTTCAATTTATTGCGGTGATTTTAATTCTCACCACGTAATGTGGGGTTATAATGATAATGATAGAAGTGGAATAGCTTTAACTGACTGGATGGAAGATAATAATTTATATTTAATTTTTGATGGAAAATATGTACCTTCTTTTCATTCTTCTCGATGGAATAGAAGCTACAATCCTGATCTCTGCTTAGTGGCTTGTGACAATACTTGCAAACCGCTTCCTGTAAAGCGTAAAATTCTAGAAGTTTTTCCTCATAGCCAACATAGGTCTATACTGTTGACTTCAAGAAGTTTAATTCAATATTCAGAATGTTTAAGAAGACCTCGTTGGAATTTCAAGAAAGCGAATTGGATTGAATTTGCTAAGAAGGTAGACGGTGATATTAGATGGATTAAACCCAATCACGATAACTATCGCAGATTCTTAGGTGTTGTGATAGCCACAGCAAAAAAGTTCGTTCCAAGAGGTTTCCGGAAAGATTATATTCCAGGTTGGTCGAAAGAAACCGATAATTTGTACAAGGACTATCAAAAATCACCATCCGTTGATAAATGTGAAAGGCTTATGAATTCTATCAATACAAGCCGAAAGGAGAAATGGGATAGCGTTGTATCAAAAATGAATTTTGAACATTCGAGTAGGAGTTCATAGGATATATTGAGAAAATTATGTGAAGTTACTCCCCCTACCTCATCATCATCAAAAATTGAGCCAAGTTTAATCGCTCGCCGCCTAGTTAATGTATCTGAATCAGTCAATATATCCCAATCGAAAATGAGGAATATGAAGAAAAAATTACAGATATTCAGGAGATCAGCTCCTACTTTAGAACATGTGTCACATCCATTCAATATGGATGAATTGAAGGCTGCAATCAAATCTACCAAATCTCGAAAGGCAGCAGGTTTTGACGGAATTTATCTAGAATTCGTCAAACATTTAGGAAAAAAGGCCTTGTCTTGGTTATTGTCTTTTTATAACAATATTCTGAATTCGGGAAACTTACCTTCCGAATTTCGTAAGGCTAAAGTAATAAGTATTTTGAAACGAGGAAATAATCCTTGTGATCCTAATAGTTATCGACCCATCAGTTTATTGAGTGTTCCTTTCATGATATTAGAAAGTCTTATTCTTTTTAGAATTGAATCTTCTATAGAAAATGCTCTACAAAATTTCCAGGGAGGCTTTAGGAAAAATAGAAATTGTTCAGATCAGGTTCTCAGCCTTACAACTTTCATAGAATCAGGCTTCAATGATAGGTTGAAAACAGGCGCTGCTTTTATTGATTTATCTTCGGCATATGACACTGTGTGGAAAGATGGATTAATTTTCAAACTCTATACCTATCTGAAGTGTGGGAAAATGGTACGATTATTAAAAAATATGTTATCTGATAGACAGTTTCGTTTTTTATTGACAATAAGAGTAGCAATTTCAAACATTGAAAAACGGTCTTCCTCGAGGATCAGTTTTAGCTCCTTCACTTTTCAATTTATATCTAAGTGATTTACCCACGACATCATCTCAAAAATTTGTTTATGCTGACGACATTGCTATTGCTTACCAACATTCGGATTTCCATACTCTGGAAAACATACTGTCATCTGATTTGGAAATTTTAAAGAATTATTTTATTGAGTGGCGATGATTCTCCTATCGAATATAATTTCTATCCAAAATACTTAGGAGTTAAATTGCATTCATCTCTCAATTACAAGGCTCATTTAAATGATCTGAGCCTAAAACTGAAAACTAGGAATAATATTGTTCAGAAATTAGCTAGATCGTCTTGGGGTGCTGATGCTTCCACTCTTCGCACAGCATCTCTAGCCCTAGTCTTTTCTGTAGCTGAGTATTGTTGCTCTGTTTGGTTTAATAGTGCACATACACAAAAAATTGATGCACAATTGAATACATCCATGAGAATAATTACTGTCACCATAAGATCTACACCGGTTCATTGGTTACCAGTTTTGTCTAATATTGTCCCTCCCCATATTCGCAGACAGACTGCAGCTCTGAATTCTTGGAACAAATATCATTCTTTTCGCAATTTATTCCCAATTATTTCATAATTTCCACAAAATAGAATTCCCAGATTGAAGTCACGTAAACCTTATGGCATAATACGTTCTTCAATATGAACATAAGTGATAAAGAATTATGGAAGACTGAGTGGAACTCTTACGGAATGTTCATTAAGTATCTCGTTTCTGATCCTTCTGAAAAAGTTCCTGGTTTTGATCTTCCAAGAAAAATTTGGACAGTTCTTAATCGTTTGAGAACAGGTCATGGTCGTACCAATAGCATTCTATTAACATGGAACTCAGTTCTTAGTGCAAGTTGTGAATGTGGAGAAGCAGAAGAAACAATACCTCATCTCATCAATAGTTGTCCCATATATAAAATTCAAGATGGTTTTAGGGCTATTCATGATGTTTCCGACTCTTTCTTGGAATGGGTTGTAAATTTCAAACGAATATAATACGTATTTTTGTTGTTCAGTTCTTTTTTCTGCTTTTGTCTTTTCATTTCCAGATTCAATGTGAGCAACTCGAAGAAGTCTCTGTCTCCATCAATAGAAGACCACTCATGAAGAAAGAAGTCCCTAAAATATATTTCAGCTTATTTTTGTATTTTAACACTTAGACGAGGAGTCAGGGTTTTTTTTACTAGGGTTTTTTCCCTAGGTTTTTATGGGATACGCCGAATTGTTATGACACCCCGTCACTAATCCCTGATCTATATGCTATATTGTTTGCTAACTAAATATTGTCAGCCAAAAGTTCAACAGAATATGTATATATATCAGCCTATTTTGTCAAATCGGCCCTGTAGTTTCGGAATAACAAGTAAAACATTTTTTACGAATGACTTCTTTCATATCCAATTTTTTTCATTATGTAGATTCGTCATACTCATACTTTTTATTGTGAAATGAATGGTTCCCATAAAAAACCAATTATATTGGCCTGATTGATATAATAAACACTTGACACTTGTCTATGATAAACAAATATTATGGATTGTTCTCTAAAGTGATATGATATCATCAATGAAAACGTTATATCACAAGTAAAGCATTTGTCTTACATTTATCACGCCTGCCTTTTAGAATGAAAGTTCCGGTAAAAAAGTTCCACTTTGATTCACTGATATTCTCAAAAATGTTTTCTGTAGTATTTGTAGTTCCCTTATATGTGTCTTGGCAAGTCCACCCTTGGCAATGATTTCATATTGTAGGGTTTGGTAATCAGTTGTCTAAGGTTATGGTAGATTTACGTCTACTAATATTCTTCCACATCGAAGCGAACACGGCTTCCCTATACCTTATACCCTTCCAGGACACATTGCATCAGAATCAAGACTCAATATTAGCGAATCATTTGAAAAAGTCAAACATTTTTCTGCACCCTTCACCCCAGAATCGTTCGACAGCTGCACAATCAAGCGAAAACTAGATTCTTATTCAATAATCAACATGTTCTCTCACCTCAACATAATTGACAGGGAACAGTCCAACCATAGCGTTCAATTCACCTTCATACCAGTTCTTGTCTATCTGCCTCCTGACATAAATGTTGTCACCCTTCCTGAATGTCAGCTCCCTGGGGGTCATTCCCACGAAATTATACAGGGCCCTCGCAACTAATCTGGGTTCGGGAGATCTCGGACGGATCCTGTGTTGCGGTGCAACCATCTGATCGAAATCGTCGTATCTGTTCAAGGGAATCGGGGACTTTTGAGATGGAATGAAGTTATCGGTGTGGCGTCTGTTGTGGATGTCTTGTAGTTCCTAAAAATATATGGAAATTTCAATGTAGAATATCGATTTTTGATTATGGAAGTTCTCAGTTTTTTATGTTGGAAGCAATCTTCCTTAGATAGTTCATAAGAGACTTCATTGTATATCGAGTTAAGAATTGTTACCATCAAGCTTTTCATCATTAAATGTACAAATGATGATTTTCGGAAGCAGTATATAAAATGGGAGTACCTAAATTTAAGTTTATAATTCGTGACACCGGGATCTCAATAAATATATAAAACTGTGAAAAGACATAGATATATCGGTGTTTCTTTTTAAAGTGATAGAACTTTCGATAAGGATAATTGTTATTTGATAGAAGGTCGAAGCCGTGTTGTTTAGACATTTCTATTCAGTCAGTATTAACAAATTGTGATTGGAAGACTCAAGCTGCAACAACGTTTACAAATCGTAGAAACTTATGTTCAGAATCAGTATTATATTCGCCAAACATATGGAGCACTTCGTGAAATTTATGACTTGCCTACACGTCAATCAGAACAGCTTATTCGTTCAACTATAGATAGATTTAGGAAAAGATTTTCTTTACTTGATGTGACAACAACAAGACAAGTAACTGTATGCCCAGAAGATAAATTCGCTTATGAAAGTTATAGTATTAATAAAGGTATAAACTTTTTCTATTCGTCGACGTTAACAACAACTTCACCTATTGGAAAATTTTGTGTAAAGATATTAGTCTACACCCATACAAGATCTAATTGGTTCAAGAATTGAATCCCCTTGATCATAATTAGAAGTGTTTGTTTGTTGATTGGAGCCTAGGACACCTTGTAGTTGAACACGATTTTTATCGGAATAATGTGCTCATTTCTGCTTGAGTGGATACGAAAAATATTAAATTTGGCAAATATGGAGTGAAAACAATATTTGACAATTTCTGCAGGTTGTATTGCATCCCGACAAATGCACTGTAGGATGTGATTTACATACTGAAGGCATCATAGGTCCAAATTTCTTCAAAACGATGCTGGAGCAAATGCGAACTTTTATTTATCTATGAGCAAATGTCATTATGAATGGTGCTCGCTTCGATACAAACGTATTTTACTTCTTACAAATAGTCTAGGTAATGAGTTCGAAATGACGCTAAATTAACATACTATTTCTGAAATTATACGCTTTAACTCGTTAGATTTGAAATTATGTTTAGATTATTGTACGGAAAATTTAATTAGTATGTTTAAAATTTCAGATTTTATATACAAAAAAAGGCAATTAGCTTTTTAGTTTATTAGTAAATTAATAAATTCTTTGGATTTTTCGCAAAAAAACGGGGAGATGATCTGTTCTTTCATATTCAGTAATTTCAATTTTACCTTAAAAATTGCCATCAGTGCACCGTATTGAAAATGAACGCATAGCGTTGTAAGTAAGAGTTATAATAAAAATTTTTTCAAGGTACATACAGGGTGTTCGGCACATGGACCGTCAAATTTTTTCGCGGCGTTGGTAGGGTCATTTGCTACCTTTTCAGTCTTGGAACCTGGGTCCTTAGTATTACGGTTAAGGAGTTATGATTTTTTTATTAGGTTTTTCTAAATTACCCAAAATGTACCCTTCGAAGCCCCATAACTTTTTTTGTGTGTGCTTTTACATGAATATTTTTAATTGTATAAAGTCTACATGAGTGTGTGTTGAAAAAAAAACGTATTTGTTGTTACAGGTAACACCACAAAATTAACACATGGGCCTTCTATTAAAAAAACAATTATGAAAGTATGAAAACATCTCCACTCCTATTGAAATTTAAAAAAAAAATTACAGCTATTACAAACTTAGTTTTATTTTAAAATGTTCTTTGGTTTATAACGTTGCTAACCATATGCTATTTACGTAAGTCAATAAAAAAAATAATACTGCAAATAAGGTTTTAGTCAGAAGAGTGAAGAAAGTCGCACCTAAATAAAAGTACGGATTTCGACACAACACAGCGAGCAAGGAAATTTTACCTGCCCGTTTTAGACGCGTGTGAATTATTATTACTATTTCTGTCCTTAGGTTGGATTGGGTTAGTCGCCGCTGACTTGACCCTACCGTCATTCGAGATTTAAAAGTCTCTGCTGTTGGAAGGGTCTATGCCGCGATGTTCAGTTTTTTAAATTTGTATTTTTTTGTTTTCGTTACTTTTATCGACTTTTTGCTACTGTTGTTTTAATTTTGGTTGTTGATATGCCTAATTTCACCAACGCTGAGTATGCTGATATGGTGATTGCATATGGCAACGCCGATGGTGTTGCTCGTGCAGCTCAAAGGATTTATCAAGCCAAATTTCCTGATCGAAGATTACCCCACCACGAAACATTCGCGACGACTTATCGACGATTAAGAGAGACTGGAAACTTAAATTTTCAAGAGCCTTGGGTCAATGTAAGGCAACACCATGTAGCAGTTGACGATCAAATACTTCAAGCCTTTGAAGATGATCCAACTACAAGCATTCGTGTCGTTGCTCAAAGACTCAACTTAACGATTTGGAAAGTTTGGTCAGTACTTCGGGATAAAAATCAACACGCTTTTCATTACACCCCGGTACAAGGTAAATGAACTTTTTTATTGATAAATTGTCCTTTTGACTGCGAAAAAATTGTCACAGACTAATGAATTTTATTAATTGTTAATTGATCCTGCCAGACGGTTGGAATTCTGTAGATTTTTGCTGCACATAGATGTCGATGACAACTTGTTTCTAAAACGAATTTTGTGGACAGACGAATCCTGTTTTAACCGAGAAGGAATAATAAATCTGCACAATTCACATCACTGGGTACCTAAAGATGAGAATCCCCACGTGAAAAGGCAAATGAGTTTTCTACAAAAATTTAGTGTTAACGTTTGGGCTGGTGTGATAGGAAGACATCTCATAGTGGGCCACACTTTACCAGCTCGACTTAGTGGGTTCCGGCTTATTTGACATTGCGATTGTTCCAGCATGACAGTTGCCCGGTACATTTCCTGAGAGAAGTTCGAGATCACCTCGACAACCCTTTTCCAAATTCATGGATAGGCAGTGCCGGCCCCATCCCTTGGTCCGCAAGATCTCCAGACCTAACATCTTTAGATTACCATGTCTGGGGAGAGCCAAAGAATTGGTTTATTTCACAGAGGTACCTACAAGAGAGGTGTTGATTGAACGCATAAACGCGGCATTTGTGGTAATGAAAGAAGAAACGTTGCTAGCCACTACAACGGTCGAAATCAGAAAAAGGTGTCGGGCGTGCATTCGGAGTAGAGGAGAACAATTCGAACAGAATTTACGTTAAAGAATCGTGTTATTTTACTTTGTAAATAAACAATCATACAAAAACTGTATTTTACTAAAATCTGTCCTTACTTTGCTATTTTATTTAAAACACTATTTGTAGTATTTATTTATTTATTGACTAACGTAAATAGCATACTTTTAGAACCGCGATAAACCAAAAAACGTTTTGAAATAAAATTAAGTTCGCTATAACTGCAACTTTTTTTTTATATCTTTTAGAAGTAGAGATGTTTTCATACTTTCATTTTTTTTTTAATAAAAGGCCCTCGTGTTAATTTTGTGGTGTTATCTGTAACAATAAATACGTTTTTTTTCAAACACACCCTCATGTAGACTTAATACAATATAAAAAAAATGCATTGAAAAGCCCACGCAAAAAAAGTTATGGGGCTTCGAAGGGTACATTTTGGGTAATTTAGAAAAACCTATTAAAAAAATCATACCTCCGTAACCGTAATACTAAGGACCCAGGTTCCAAGACTGAAAAGGTAGCAAATGACCCTACCAACGCCCCAAAAAAATTTGACGGTCCATGTGCCGAGCACCCTGTATATAGTGGCTTTAAATATCGAAAGAAAATATAATATAGTCTTAATTAAAGTTAATTTTCTCTTGAACTATATCTTTGTATATTGACATCTTTTAGCAGAACTTGTATGATAATTGTTGCGATATTCTCGCAACAAAGGACCGTTCTCGGAATTTGGCGGAGCAGCCGTTACTTCCAAGAACGCCTTCTGTGGGACGGAATTTTGGAAATACTGAAACTCAGCTACCTGAACCTTTGTATACGTCCGAACTATTTTAGTAATTCAAATTATTCTGTCTGCACCTCTCAAGGTGGTAAGTACTCCTACAAGTAAAATCAAGACGCTCTTGTGCACAGTACTTCTACAAGTAAATTCTCTCTTTATCAATTTACTTTTCACGAGTCCATAACGGCACTCAGAACTACAAGTTCCTCTAAAGATCTCTCAAAATAATCTGTTTTCGGGTCAGTTAGCTACCCTAGTTCATGTGTATGTGAATTACGCAGTTGAAATTCTCTACGTAAGGGAAAAAGGTTGTGAATTGTGAATCTGTGAAGCAATTACATATCGCCAAGGCACAATTCATCAGTGGAAGCTTGTGAAGCTTTATCCAAAGTGCTTGCACCTTATTCTGAGAAATCTACCCTCGACGATTGAAGCAGAGCTGTGGTGAACTCAAACAACAAATAAGGTCAGATCTCTTTATAATATTATATTACCAGAAGTGCCTAGATTGAGCAAAGAGGTTCAAATCCTTAGTTATTATAGACACCTAAAAACTCTTTCTATAAGTGTGAACTCAAGTGCCGAATATTGTGTACCTATTCTTATCTGTGAATACATAATTCTATTGTAACTACAAACAATTTTTATTCACCTTGCAAACATCTTTTCTACCAAAGATAATTTTTGGATCTACTGTTTTAGTATAACCAGCGACTCAGGAAGTCCGCTGCCCTTCATTAAGCAGGTGATTATTATTATTTCTAATTTTGTACCCGCACAATAATTGTGAATTATAAAAATTTTTGCGCGTTTTCGCGTAGTTCTTGTATTATCGTGAAACAAAAGTGATAAAAATTCAAATTAATTCAATACTTTGTTCAAAATCCTTTTGTTAATTGAACAAAAAAAAAACATCCATCGTAATGTTATGAACTTTTTTTCTCATTCCTCTTCTACTTAATGATTTCATATCAACGAAAGAAATTTAGTACCTGCAATAAAAATTATCTTCATTCGTTCATGAAACAAATTAGCATTATCAAAATTTCGAAAAATTTTTATACGAATTAGTGAGAAACTTATTTATGCAATTAAAAATTCTTTTTTCAACTAACAATTTTTAATCATTTAGAATTTTTTTATTTTCTATTATAAAATAACAATATAAATAACAAGGTAAGATTTCTTTTCAATCATAATTATAACTTCTTTATAAATGAAGAAACAAAAAAACAGTAAAAATGTCATTGTTTATTGAATTACCAATTTGTTTCAAATCCTTAACTCTTTTTTAGTTTTTTCCGATAGTTTCAAAAACAAGTAAAACGCTCCTGTGTTTGAGACAATTTCGATAATCATAAACAAAAAAAATGAATATCTCACAACTGCCCAACTATTAAATGTATTGAGTCAAGTAATGGACTCGAATGAGATAATTGGGCCATTAACCTATTCTGGATATATGAAAAATCTAGCTCATCTCATCCAAAAGAGAGAGAATATACAGCAGGAAATACCCAACTTGGACCGTGGATTTTTCATCAAGGAGTTGAATTCAATGTTTAATATTATTTTCGGTACGATATTCCAACTATTCTAAACGGAATACTGTGGAATAATTTATTCCTTTCACATTGAACCAATTGGAATAGCTGAAGGAGAGGACACATAAGAAAAATAGAAATTTGTGTGGAAAAAATGCGGAAACTCATAACCAAATATCACCGACTGGACGATTATATTAAAGAAAGTGAAACTTTTTTTTAATTTCACGTCTTGGTCAAGGTGTGTTCTCCAGTTCGTAGAAGCGAGAAGACAACAACCTCAAATACTTTCTACCGGCAATGACATTGTACCTGAGATTCTTGAAGTGATCGTTACGAGCGCACCTATTTTATCTGATACATTCTGCATGAGAAATTATTAATGCAGTCATTAGCTACGATGCGTTTCAAATAAAGTTCATATGCGCACCCACACAACTGCAACAAATAACAATGATTATTAAAAGAACGATGGTTAGTAATTTGAGTCTTGATTACAAAAGAATTGTCATTGAATAGAAAAGAGAATTCTTCATCCGTAATGTGATTCAGATGGAAAGAATTCTGTAGGAGTTTGAATGAGATATGCAGGTGTCTAGGTAATCAAAGTTCCATACTATAATATAGTGTGTTCAATTTCAGACTAGCCACCCGGTATATTAATTATTGATAACATTTCCTGAAAGTCGTGTGTGTAATGATTTTGGATAGGGGATGAGTGATACCTAATTTGGAAGGTCTTGCAAGCCTCTTTAAGGGTGTACATTAGTCTTAGAAATCCTCAGAACTCGTTAACCTTAGATCAGATTAACTTCATATTTAGTGAGTGATCATTAACATTCGATCACATGGTCATATCATGTCCCGTTTTTTGAAGATATTAATAGTTGACATTTGGAAAATAGAAATGTTCTTAAAATCTAAATATAGCACTGAAAAAAGATTTATCACAAAAAAATTAAAAATGAGTTCGTTGCAAATTCATCTAACTTTGGTTTAGTGTGTGAAAAATTTCAAATTCTTCAATTTTGGGAGCTACTGAATATTTTAAATTTTCTTTGAGACTCACAAAATATCTCTATTTCATATTTTTTTTTCAATTTTAGACTAGCACCATCAAGAGGAAGTGGAGATTTGGGACAAGGTGATGTACAGCCTGAAAACGGAATATGGATAACCTTATTTTGATCAATCGTCACTAATATTGATTTGTTCCGCACTAATAGATAAGCCTCTTTTGATAAACTGGCTAGTTTACAATGTACAGGTCCATTTTCATCAAGTCCTTTTCACAAATTCAAAACATATTAAAATTATTCAAGGTGGCTCATTTGAGCTAAACAATTTATTTTAGGAAAAACGGTACAGCAAAAGTACGTTTTTCATATACACTGTTGTGAAAACACCTATTAAATGAAGTTTCACTTCATCCCTTTCCATATTTAGTTTTATGGTTGTAGAGGAACCTTGAAAATGAAGTTTCACCTCACCCCCTCAGTATTTAGTTTTAAGCGCCCCCTCCTAGGAAGTTGATCAGTATAGCCTCATGTAAACGTCAAAAGATGTCACCTAAATATAATCATTCGTCTAGTTTTCGGGAAGTTTTTCCAATCATTAGGCTTATATATGGAGATTTCAGGAGTTATTGTGGAATCTCAATATCAGATACTCAAAACTATTCGACCCAATATGGAATATAACCGAGATATTTGTACAATCAGTGTATTCTATGAAGATGAACCCTTCCGAAGGTTATTGCATATGCGGAGCAGCACAGACTGAATTTTGACCACGGTTTCTTCATCAATGTGTCAAATCCAATCCTGTACTACATTTTCGGCTCAATATTAGAGAAGTATAGTCGTTTTGAAGATAGCTCCTTGATCCTCTAGGATCAAGCGCGTAGAAAAAAAATCATTTCGGATTAACAAATTGAACTCGTTGACTTTTACAAACAGTTACTTAAATAAAATTAGCATTGCAAACGGTTTTGTAGGAGAGGAAGGTTTAATTAGTTTTGTAATGTGTTACTGCATTGCATATCATATGCAAATGGCTCAGCTTCAAGATAATCCGAATCTATTTACATATTGAATGAACCGTCCATAAAATGAGATAGTTTCAAAGCACGAATATTCTTCACGTTGGTCATTCAGCAATAAGATATGATTTAAAATCCTGTGTCTGTAGTAATCAATAGAATTATAAATAGAAAGTAACAGACACGACAAAATGAACAGGAAAAAAAATTAAGCTTTACTGCACCTTCAATGATTTTTTCGGCTACATTAAAAAAATATACAGCTAATGCTAAAGAGTATATCAGTTTCTCTTCATTTTAAAATAAAACCACGTATCACTCAAGAAACTCAAACAAGAAAAATCCTTTGAGAGAGTGGGTATGTACGTATTTTTCTTTGGATAATCAATAGGGTTTTTATTGAGATCAAATTGCCGTATTTTCCTGAAAATTGATAATATCATAATTAATGTAGCTGTAAGCAGAATGTTCTATGTACTCTTTATTCTTTACGTTACTAAATCATCATTATTATATGTTATTATTGTGTAATCGAATAGACCCTATTGCTCGGTTAATTCAATCTACCTTATATATGCATATGCAGAATGCCTCATATGCGACACATTTCATATGTGGCTCCTCTATTTTATTTTATTTATCACTTGTACATTATATGTTCATTTTACCTTAGAAAGGGTTGCTATAAATACACTCATTATGCCCGTGGGCATCTTAGCGGGCATTATGGATCATAACGCCCGCTCGTTGTGCGAGAAGCAAAATAAGCTAGAAAGAAATTATTTATTTCGCAGAATTTTAATACTAAAACAACGACAACTCAACAAACGAAAACAAAGTCTTTCTTAATTAAAATTAAAAGTGCAGTTTTCGAATTTCCCGGAAAAATTCTTCATTCGTGAATCTTGTGATGTTTTCGAAACCTGAGGAGCGAAAACTTGACCACAAGTACTTGGAAGTTCGTTCACAAGAGAACTACTAGAGAATTCATGAGAATCTGTTACCGAATTCACAATCATCGTCGATATTTTGTTTTTGGAAAAAATGCTCTGCTCTATGTAACCTTCCGCCACAGATGCACTCTTCCATCTTCCGTGTATTTTTAACGTTTCATATGATGCACTAGCCTCAGTTAAAAGAGTTGCTGAAGTCCGTCTCAAACAATGTCCTGTATATTCATTTGCATTATCCAATTTAAAGTATTTGGCAATCATCGAAGGCACACTTCCTATGGTATTTTTGCCAACAGGTTGGATGGTCCACCGACCATTTCGGAACGTGAGGAAAAATCTAGGATTCTTCACTCCACTGGGTCTCAAGAATATATATTTTCTGACCAGCCCCAAAACTCCTATTTTTTCTTCCTCTACAATGCTAAATCCTTTTGACATACCGGTTTTAGTTTCGGGTATTTTAACAAGTAAACAGCTACCCTTATCTTCTATATCTTTGATAGACATTTTCACTAATTCATCTCTCCTTAGTCCTCCAAAAACACCCATTATCAGAACTACTTTATGAAGAAGATGAATTTCATCAGGAGCTTCATTGATGAATGTATGAACTTGTTCTGCTGTTAAAACTTTGGATTTCTTCGGAATATATCCTTTAGATTTCATTTTTAAAAACGCTACTAGCCGGGAGAATTGTGAAATATTGATATTTTCATTGGCAATCAGTGTAGATTTCAAAATAGAATATTTCGTCCACAATGACGCAGGACAGAAATTTTTAGACTGAAATAAAAAAAAAATTACCCACACATGAACAAAATGAAAAATAAAATAGCATACCAATTCTTGAAAGTACGCCAATAACACTGTTTCATCTATAGCAATTATTTCATTTTTCAACTTCCATTGATGGAATGTTTCATAATCCTTGTCGTAGACGAGTCTGGATTTTTCTGGTAATAAATTATTTGCAGCTTTGGTTGCATTTTCAATTATATTATTTGGCAAATTGCTATTCATTTCTGTTATTTCTTTAAATTTTCACAACGAAAACAGTAATGACATTCACTTAATAAAATGATGACAGCAATAACGAACTTCAAAATATTAACAAATACCATGACTACTGAAAGTTAAATGGAAAAAAAATCATAGGAGCAATCGAATTTTATTGTAATTAAATGATATATTTGTGAAAATTAAAATCTTGTATGCACCACGAACGTTATTAGATCCTTCATTCATCCCTCGGGCCAAAGGCCCTCGGGCCGAATGTTTCCCTTCGGGCGTTAGGATCCATATAACGCACTAGATACATAAATAACTATTATGTTTTATTTTATTCACTATGCCGGACGATTTTTATGTGGTTCTGATAGCGAGGAGGTATAAACGGACCAGGGCGCATAGACGAATCGGGATGCATAGGAGATTTAGGGCGGATAGGAACCCAAGAGTGTATCGGGGAATATAGATGAGTCGTGGCAGACAATTGGGCAGTTATGGGAGCATAGGTGTATCAAGGCCCATAAAGGTGGCATAGGTGGATTAGGGCTTATAAGCGATTCGCAGAGCTGAACTGTGTGTTAACTTGTTTTGAAATAAAACCACCTAGCTCTCAAGAAATGTATGATATTTTCATCGGACTCAATTTAGGAGTAAGATAAAAAGTCCAACAAATGTTCTCAATGAAGATGATAGGCCATTGCTCTTGTCGTTAAATTAATGGTTCCCTCCTCAAAAACGATCGGCAAATTCTAAGGATGATGAATTTTAATATTGCGCTCAGACAATGTTTCTGATTAATTCAGATTCATCTTACATTTTACCAAATCATAGGAAAAGAATTGCGTTACCGCAAGAACTTGGTGGTCAGATAATATCAGAATTATGCCAGATAATAACATAACTCAATTTTTACATGCGCCGTGAGGTAACTACAATGATCCTGCAGAAATCACATGTTGTCCAGAATCATGCCGACAAGTTAAGGTCACAAGAACTCGATTACAATATTTCTGGAACGAAAGTTATTCACGGTTATTGCAATTCTGATACCATTTTTGCAAAAAGTAAGGAACATACTTCAGTGGACCAAATTCCGTACCAGAGAGTAGTTGCTCGTTGAAAGCACATTTGTTTCTAAATAATCACGAATTACTGAAACCAGTATATCCGCCAACTTTGTGTATTTATGTGATTATTTAGATGAAAATGTTCTTGAGAGGAGCAGATGAGTTTTTTCGAAAAATCGTTAGAACTTCATTTCTCATCATTTCAATTAGACGAATCTTGCAGGCAGAAAGGTGACTTCAATTAAAATAAGCTGAAATGTGTTTCATGAAGTGTTTTGGCACAAGATCAAATAAATATTCTTGGTACTTTGGCTACAATCTTTTACAGCAGCAATTTTTTAAAGGACCTGCTAGAAAGACGCATAGGGATTCAGTATAATTTCCCTCTGTTTAGTTACTTTAAAATCATAAGGAGTTTTTCTTTCGTAGTGCATTAGCTTTTAAAAAGCGTAGCTAACATCGGCGGGAGTTGTCAGAATTTAGATAAAGCACAACATTTGAAAACTGCAATCTTACATAGACTCTATTTATTGGTGATTTTCTAAACGATTTTTTTTCAATATCTTCAAACCTATGCTGATGTATTCTGAAAGACATACCATGCTAGGTGACAATTGGAGAACATGCCAAGCCATTCATGCCGATTAATGAGAATATGACTACTTTGAATTTATAATAGGAAATAATGGGCTAAGAAAAACTTAAAACTTGAAAGACAACGTGTCTTTATAGGAAAACCGTTTGCAAATTTTTCCTTGAAGCAGTTTAAACCCAATACACTAATTAATAAGATATAAAAATGATTTCCATTATGATCTTGACAAAAATAGTCTGAATCAATTCAGTTGAGAGTGTTAGTTACCGGGAGAATACTACAGTAAGCTAAATTCACCTATAAATGCTTATGAGAGTCAGTAAAACTTCTCCAACTGTAGTTTTCATGTAAAAAGACGAATTGTCCCATAATTCTGGTATAGTTCACGATGTTTCCCTCTTACAAAATTTCAAAAGTGGCAATCCCTACACTAAGGTTAGAAGATAGCTTGGGTTGCCATTGTGCTGAAAATACAACTCAGTCAGAAAGACACCAGGAATTGAACAATTAAACACAGACTTTTTGACTCAAATTTATTTCGTCGCCTTCACGCAGTTTGCTTCAAATACTGTTCAGACGCACCTGTCGGAATGAAATTCAGTTCTAGCAGCTAACTATCTGTTACCCTCAAAAAAAGATAGCAGCTGAAATTCCTTGACGATTATGGCCTAATGTAACGGGTCATCCAAATGTGACGCTTAAATGTCAGCCCTATAGAATTTTTACACGTGACATCTTTTCAAATGACGAAAGGCATTTTGTTTTATTAGAAGGTGAAACAGTTTTAACCATGGACAGGTACACATTGCAACAACGCGTTTATATCATTGAAAGTCATCATGAAAATGGGCGTTCTTTGAAAAATACCCATCGCAAAATTCGTGATTTTTTTGGTATAAATAATAGGCCAAGTCAATCTTCAATTCAGAGATTAGTGAAAAAATTCGAGAAAACTGGTTGTGTTACTGATGAACCAAAAAGTGGAAGACCAAAAACTGTACCCACAAATGAAAATATTGCTGCTGTTAGTGGAAGTGTTGAAACTGAACCGAAAGCATCAATTTCGCGTTGTTCGCAAGAATTGGGCATATCTAATGGCTCCTTATGGAGGATTTAAAATTCAATTAACCCAGAAATTGAAAGAAAGAGACCATTTACAACATCATAATTTCTCTAGTTGGATTATTGAACAACGAACGACAGATCCATTGTTTTCAAGCTAAATTTTGTTTAGTGACGAAGCTCATTTCACAATGGATGGTTCGTCAATAAGCAAAATTTTTGAAAAGTCGAGTGTAGGCTAACAAGCCGATAAAGATTAATGATCTAAAGAACAACATTCAAGTTGCAATTCGTCATCTAACACCAGCAACATGTCGGAAAGTAATTGAAAATTTTGATATTGGGATTGATGCCTGCAGACGCAGTCGTGGTGGACATTTGAATGATATTCTATTCCACTTATAATTGTATTGAATCATACTTTCAATAAGATAAAACAGCTTGAAAAAATTGCAATAGTTTTTATTTTATTTCAAAGAAACATATCGAATTTGCTTGATGGACAACTAGAGTGTGGCCAACCTTCTATCAAACCCCATTCGCAACACAAAATTTAATACAATTCCCTGTTATGTTGTAACATATTAGGTAAGTTTGAAACTGATATCCTATACATGGTGCATCAAAACATGCAGTGCAGTATTCAAATACTATAAAAATTTGATACAACTTGTTGTTGATTCCGAATGATTCAGAACTATACCCCATATGTTCATTTCTCCACGGAAAAGAATCGCAAATGTCCAACTCCAGCAAACTTATCGGTTACCGGCAGTCGCCCATCAGAGAGACGAGGCAAGCAGAATCTCTGGCACTCACTACAGTGATATTCTCGGGAACCCAGCTAGCGATATTAATGCGATGAATTGTAAAAGTGCAGTCCAGAGAACTGCTGAGTGGTGAAGAATGAATGGCCGTCTTCAGAAAATTTGTCAAAGGAGAAGCCACGATGCTCTTCATTCAAAACCATTGCTGCACAGCAATTAAAAACGGACTTAGTTATAGGACACAATGTGTCTCTTATTAGGTTTTAATTCCCAACACAGAGAATGTAATTGCCCATTACAACTGTACTACATACTACTGTGTCAAAAAAATAAGATTGCATTCCATTTATTTTGAAAACTCTTTATGTATTCTTCCAAATCACTTTTATCGCCTTCAAAGTAATCCCCCCGAAGCTATGCACTTATGTCAACGGAATTTCCAATGTTGCAAACAATTGAAAAATTCGATTTAAGGGAAGGTTTTCAATTTTTTCTTCTTCTTCGTAGCAGCTCGAATCAGTACTATCATTTCAATGCGGAGTTATCGGAGCAGTCTTTTCGGCAGGCTGAACAGCTAGAAGTCGAAGGGCTCTAAATTAGGTCGATATGGTGGTTGTGGAACGATATGAGTCAATTTTTTGGCGGAAGGGTCACAAAATCGAGTGATGTGAGAGACGGAGATTTCTGTAGATCAATTGGGATTTGACGCGTTTGAGTCCCAAAACATCCTTTAGTACCAAATATGTAAAATTTTGGACGTGAGCTCCGTCGGTTGGTCGCTGAAGAAGTTCTTTATCTTTGATACTTTCACTACGCTCTTATAAGTCACTTGTAAACATTTTTTTGACCAAGTCTCATCACCAAAGGCTGTCTGCACTATCCTCAACAAATCCGCAGCAGAAAATTCATTCCATTATTCCACAAACAAACTTTACGAATTATTTGCATAATGAATCCTGATATCGCAAAAGAACGAGAAATACATTCTTAGCAGCTCACAAAACGAATGAACGAGTAATTTGGAAGCGATGTAAAAGACATCCCAACCACCCTAAGATACAGTCCGTTCAAGATATCTGGTCCTCAAGGAGGGCTACCGAAAATTCTGAATTATGTTGGCAGCGCCCGATTTGGGTACATTTCAAGTAATAGGATAACAGTTGTGTCTACTGAAAATAGCTGTTGTTATTTGGTTGATGACGAGATATTGTTGATGATGGAGCTCGTGTTGAATGATTGTTTGGGCTATTACCATCATCTATTGTGGATGTAATGATTTCCGATCATCATCTTCTATTTTTATCAAGGAGATAAAGATAGAAGACATCTTCTATCTTTATCAAGGAGATAAAGATGAAGATGTCTATCTATCGAAACGTCAGAAATCATTACATCTTCACAGATAAAGATGATCTATCAAGCGTCGGAAATCATTACATCCACAATAGATGATGGTAATAGCCCAAACAATCATTCAACAGTTATTTGGTTATTGAATTAACGATAATCGATAATTTTCACATGTATACGGATTGCTAATATTATTGATTTTGAGCGAATCGTTGGAAAAGTAAATCTTTGGTTGAGTATTTCCGCAGCTTTGTGCTTTTATAAAATGCCTTAAATTATTGACGATACCACTTGTTTATCGAAAAGAGTACGCGAAACAGAATTATAGCTGCTATTGTGAACTCTTCAGAGACAGAGACTTTGTAGATATTACCGCTAGCATTAATCGTATTGCTTTGTGTTCCAGGTAAACGTTTATTTACTTTCTAGAAGAATATTTTGATGATTAAATTGGTCATCATTTTCAGATTTAATCGAGGACTGTTCAATGAATTCGAAGGAAAGGGAAGGAGGCACTTAATCAACATCTAGCAACATTTTTAGAAGAACTCGTGTGGTATACGATCATAATTTCGAAGAGAAAATCAAAGATATATACTCATTGTAATGTAAATGAGAAATAAAAGTTACATTCCTTCGCAGATTGACCATTTTTCTGTAAATTGCAGAGAGAATTTAGTTGAAGGTTTTATTTGCTTTGTTTTTTCTTCATGAGCTCTTTGAAGTAAGCAAATAAAATTTTAAAACGAATATCTGAAAAAATTTTTTTCACAATAAAAAAATTGAAGACTAAAACAGAATTACAAAAAAATCACAGATGAACTCATATTTGTTGATGAGAAATTGTTGTTGATGGAACTCGTATAGAATTATTATTTGAACAATAATAAATGATTTAGCCGATATCAGTAGGTATCAGATTTTCCAGAATCAAATGATCACCGAAACAATGAATTAAATATGAAATTGGTTCAACGTCTGTAAAATTAAATCAAGAATTAAGTTTGATGACATGCCGACGAAAATCGACATTTGAAATTACGGAAAAACGACTCCTCTTTCTATTTTCTCTATTTTATTTCATATTTTTCAGAGATTTCTTCAATTCTTTCAATTTACTTGTGGGGATCAACAGTAATATTTATGATTGTTTCATGAACCTTCATATTTGCGTGAGAAGTTGGTATTTCGAGGTGATGCCCATGGTGTATCTGTGAGACATAGGGATCGGCTTATGTTGCCAAGGTTTAGGTCGGCCGTGTTTCAGCGATCTTTCACATATCAGGCGGTTAGTGTTTATAACAGCTTTCATAACTTTTTAAATGTTATTCGGTGAATGGTCTGAGGAAGCATTTGAGAGCTTTTTATTATAACGCCAATAATGTTAATTTGCTTGCATATATAATGTATCTTGTTTTTGAGTAAAAATCTCTTTTTTTTCATTTTTGTACATGATTTGTTTATTTTTACTGTTTGCTTTATATGTATGTTGTATTTTTTTTATGGTCTTCATCGTCAAATTGAAGTTGAGTGGAATAGCGTAAGCTAAACTCCGCCTCTGAATTGTATTTTATAAAATACATAATAAAGGCCCTTTATTATTATTATATTATTATTATTATTATAACTAGAAGATTTATTTCTGCAAAAATTTTTGGTAGAAATACATTCGTGATAAATCGGATATAATTTCCAATGCACAGCAGGAATGCATAAATATTTGAGTATTCAATCAATTATTCCTAAGATAAGATCGGGAAAAACTAGTTTATAATTCATTTCTGTAGTTCAACCATAGACCATTTCAGTCAAGGCTTGCTTTATAATGACAATATATCTTGAGCGGACTATGGAAACCAATTTGCCAGCTCCTTTGATGCGAGCAGTTTGAAGGAACACAGAAGTATTCGATAAGGTTTGAGTAAATCACTTCATATCGTATAGCTAGTTGCTCATACCAAACTTGTAGAAGAATCTGCTAGCTTCTTGGTGTTAATTGCGAAAACTCAAATACATAACTTTCGATTCCTTTGAACTTACATCGAATGACTTGGAGAATGAATTGCTAACCTGAAGATATTTACGACGTTTTTCTTCCTGGTAGATTTTTTTCATGGCCTCCTGCTGCCGATGAGCCAACTCGTCTTCGCTGAAGTAGTCCTTTACTTCTTGCCTTACTGGAGTTTTGTAATGAATCGTCACCTGGTTTTCCACATATTTTCTCGGTGATCCTGAATAAGAAAACCAATTAATTGGAGTATCCAAATATGTAAAAATAAAAGGCACACATGTACAAATCTCCTATTCAGGGCCAAAAAAATTTTATCTCAGGAATCCATGTTTGAAATTGAAGCAGTAGTCAGCAATTCACGCTATGTAGAAGTGAATTCCCGCCAGTCCTTCATTCAGTCATATGAGTGTATACTGGTCACGTAATTTGTAGAATTCGGAACTACTTGAATTGTCGTCAAGAATAAATGAAATGGAGAAACTTGGACATTCAGGTATTCGGACAGTCCTTCGAAAGAATACTGATCACATAAGGTGATTTTATTGTAAACAACATCGTAATAGGAATCTGGAACAATCTATAGAATTCGTGGAAATAGGTTGCCCCTATTTATCAATTGCTTTAGATACGCGAGAACTGTTTTTGTGAGGAGCACAAGGAGGAACGCAAGAAGAACCTTATGGCAACTAAAAAAATTAGGTTATTTGGACTAATCTCATAATGCTTTTATGTTTTCTATTCTTGAAATAGGAACATATTCTCGATTCAGAAAATATCTCAGATAAATTCGTTACGAGGCAAAATTCTATCAAATGTTCGAAGTTACCAGAATGAGAAATATAATTTCCTCAATAACACGAAAAATATCTATCCTATATGTTTATAATTAAAAAATCATTTGAATATCGTTAGGTGAAATTATTTCACCAAATTTATTATAAAGTATCAAGCCATAATTATTCGAAAAAATTCCTAAAACTCTGTTTCAAGTACTTGATATTCCAAAAAATATTCGTTAGATCTCAACGATGATTTGTGGATATACAGGGTTTGTGCATTCTAAATTTTTATTGTCGTAACATAAGATCCCGAAGAAATAAAGATTTTATGTTTAATGAAATCACAGAACGCCATGAAATATACAATGTATTGCTGCATGTGAAAAATAAAAATAAAGGAAGTTGAAATTTTTGAATCATTATTCATGAAAATCATAAGTCATCGTTCCTTAAATTATTATTTATTATTTTGTTTTATAACAATGAGTCTTCTTGTTTAAATATATGAGATCTTAGCAGGCTCCATTGATATTCATCTATACAGGGTGTCTCAAGTTCGAGTGCCAATTAGACGTTTCTGGAGAACTAGACATATTTGAAATCTGAAAATTGGGATTATGAAATTGTTCGAAGTTCTCTACAGAGCTAAAATATTTTCGAAGCCCAAAAACTTCCGGTTATACAGGGAGTGAAAATAATTTCGACGAAAAAATTTATTTTTAAATTTTCCATTCCTGGTATGATCGAGTATTCGATAGTGAAAATATTTATGTTAAAACCATTGTATTGAATCGAATAGTTTTCAAAATATCCAGGAAAAAAATTAAAATTGAAAACTGGACAAAAAGTCAAATTAGAATAATATGTTCATTATTCTTATTTTAATTATCGAAACCAAAATCTCATCCATAGAATTAGCGTAAATTCATTTCTTTTTATTCTAATTACGAAAATCTATTCATAACGAAAGTTTGAAACATCTTTTCAATAAGATACTCAACATTTTGGAAGGAATGTGTATTATACAATGGTAAAAAGGTGAATTATAAATGGGTTGATTTATCTTTATGAATCAGAAGATTTTTCATAAAACCAGAAAAACAGAAATTATTGAACAAAATTTGAAACTATCATTATTTTTGACCGCAGAATCCAACACAATTATAAAAAATTTTTGAAAACAGAAGTTATGGCCAAAAGATCAACACAAAATTTGAAACACCTGTGATAATATTTTTGAAACCCAAAAGATGCATGACCCTTTCATATCCTTCCTCTTCGATTTTGTAGAAACGGTTTACGCTCAGGATATTGAAAATAAGAATAATTACCATATTACTGACTGAACATATTTGACTTTTTTTCCAGTTTTTTTGAATATTTTGAAAACTATTTGATTTAATACAATGGTTTTAACAGAAATGTATTCACTATTGAATACTCGATCATACCAGGAATGAAAAACTTAAAAAAAAATTTTTTCGTCGAATTTATTTTCACTCGCTGTATAACCGGAAGTTTTTGGGCTTCGAAAATATTTTAGCTCTGTAGAGAACTTCGAACAATATAATAATCCCAATTTTCAGATTTCAAATATGTCTAGTTCTCCAGAAACGACTAATGGGCACTCGAACTTGAGACACCCTGTAGATGTCCATATTTTGTTTGTTGAATACACTGATGTGTATGAGGCTTTTTCGGATGATATATAAGAATAAAAATGGGTTTTTGGAGGAATAAAATCTAGGGTTTGAAAAAAACTGTACGAAGTTCGGTTACATATCAGTAATTTAAGATATATGTTTGCTCATTCATTTACATTCAAGGTGATCAAATTAGTAACGTCAAAATTTTTTTTTTAGATTCCTCGTACCTGAGAAAATACCCGATATATGTTCCCCGATTTTTATTACTTTTCGAGTTATAACTATTTTGTGTGTTTTCAATGATTTCTGTCAGCGATGTTTCAAATCTTTCTTCGTAGAATACTGTTCAAATAAAAGAAAAACTCAGCTACCTGAATTTACTCAAAAATTATACAAAAAGTTTTGAAAGTTTGAACTAAAGTTTTTAGCTCGATACTTGAACATTCAACTCATTTGAAGATTCGTAGCTTCCTTCCAGCTTAAGGTATCACCATTTTATCATTTACTTAAGAGAAAAGAGAAATATCAAAAAAAGTCTGTCAAAATATCAATGCCAAACCAAATCAAATTAAATTCGATTGAATTCGTACGGACTATCAGTTGGGGGAAAATAATAACGATAAAATAATGTACGTTGTCAAAATTTAGGAAAGTATTGATGTTGGTTTTTGATATTAATCAAAAACCTCCAAAGTACTCAAATTGGTGGTTTGATTTACTTGAACATTCAACTTTACTTTGAATATTCAGAAATGGTTTTCTTGAGCTTCTGACTGAGTTCAAAACTCATGCATCTAAATCACCAAAAATTTGACCTTCGAAAGCGAATAGGCTAAAAACCATTGAAACAGTATTAAAGCGTGTTTCAATAATTCTCACTACTTTTTAACATTTTTATGGTGAATAAAATTCAAAAATCTAATCTTGAAATCAATTTAATTTCAAAGGAGCAGATGCTGAACTCCTGATTTCATACCAGTGCTTTTCAACATTTTAAAATTTATTCTGAGTCCTTATCAGACAAAAAACATCTCATGCTTCTCACGATGAATAAGCGTTCAAATTTTCAATATACTATAAGTGAATAAGAGCAACTAACTTCAGGAGGAATTTTTTATGAAAAAATAATGACATTGAGCAATATGCAACTTTTGTCCAAAAATGCTTAATTTTTTGGTGTTGAAGGTTCACTGGAAAACTTGAGAGCATTTTGAACGTTTATTGTAGGTTTGTGTCTTCTTGATTAATTATTGATGATATTTTCTATCATTCTACTGGTTTAAAGTTATTGTATCAGATAATTTTTGTATAATGTATGGAGAAAATGAAAAATTCGTGTAAATATGTGTTTTGCATAAATCGACACCCCATAAGAAAACAAAGCTGAAGAAGTATTTCAGAAAAATATTTATTAATTTTCAAAGATTTTTAACGAAATTTAAAGAACTCCTTTATATCAAACAAATTTTCAATTAATCGTGTTTCAAATTCCAAATAAATCAGGAGGATATTCTGGTCTATTAAATTGAAATTGACGACAGATTCTTCATCAGGTAGTCAAGTCTAATCGTTGGACATTTTTGACAAAACGAAAGCTGTTTTACTTCAGGAAAACGTGTGCAGTGTTTGCTGCTTTTTCAAAGATCTCATCAAATATTTCATCAACATTCAGGACAGAAATAAACGGAGAAAAGAGGACATACGATGAGATCAACATTACAGAATATAGCAACAATTATGATTGTTTATTGTTATGAGATTAGGAAATCTATTGTAAGAATTTTTCGAATCATCACTTTTAAGTTGGTTGGAACAACGACCGAACTCTTATTGACTCCCTCAATTAAACCTTATGAAGCAATATGATCTCGTGACAAAATTGACGAGCTTATAATTGAATCCAGAATGTACCGGGTGCCTCAAAAATTGATAAATGGGTAACTGAGAAATTATTAGATTATTTTTAGAGCGATAGAACTTCCTATAGGGATAATTGGGATTTGTGATATTATAGAAGCCATGTAGTTTTGACATTTCTGTTCAGTAAGCATCAACATATTGTCATGGAAAGACTTAGGCCTCAACAACGTTAACAAATTTTTGAGATTTATTTTAAATACGTGTTTTATATACTTAGTGGAAGTTTACATAACTGTCCACCAGAGCAGTTAATTCGTCCAATTATCCATAAATTTCAGAAAAAATGTTCCCTACTAGAAATAAGGCCTGAATTATTTGAAAAAGTGCTCTAGAAATTATTTTTGGAACATAATTGTCATAAACTTATCCTCCAAATGAAAAAAAAAGTGAATGGCACTGACGTGAGGTGAGGAGATTTTGTGGGCTTGCTCTAGAGTATTTTCCCGAACTGACAGTGTAGTCCAAATAAAATCGCCGCGATGAAGGAACAAATCTATTCATCAATTCAAAAATAACTACTCACAGTTTTCCTTAAGCTTTATACGAAGCTCAAGTTTCTTCTCCTAAAAAGCAATCTAAAATAGACATACGAAAATCATTCAGAATATCTTTCTTTTATTAAGCTCTTGTCATTTGAAAAAGCCTATACAGGGTCTTTCACGAGGAACCTCACCCATATTTATACAGGAAACTACAGAACGAATTTTCATGAAATTCAGCACTTATAAGTATTTCACGATGCTGATGAAATCTAAAATATTTTCAAGGCATGAGCACCTCCGGATTTTCCGGAAATGACGTCAACTTCCGTTTTTCAAATTAGAACACCATTTTTTTATTGCAGAAATAGATTCCTTAGAAAATTTCAAGTTATTTTGATGTAACATTTTTCAGTTTTGGTTGGAAAATTCTCTCTGAGCGGGAAAAATTCGAAAAAAAACGAAAATAGAGCTCCGCTGAAACATGAATAACTTCGAAGTTTTTGGATGGAAAATTTTCATTTTTGGGATTTTTCAAGATGTAAGATTGATCGATAATCGAAATCGCGATTCATGATACAGGGGGTGAAAAAATCGCTTTCAAAGTTAGGGATGACAAAATCGTGAAAAATCAATTTTTTCAAATGAGAACCCCATTTTTTTATGACAGATATTGAATCTACGTTAAAAAATAATGTGAGTGTATGCATCACACCCTCGCCCTAAAGTGTATATTTTCTGAGTTATTCACAAAAAACTGTTTTCGTCTAGAATTTTCAGCTATTTCTTTTCCCTTCTCGTCAAAAAGATGAAATTTTCAGGAACTGTTACTTAAACCATGTTTTAGATTTTACTACTCTAATATGCAAGAGAAAAAAGTTACAGGTTGTTCCTAAATAGATGGCGAATTTGGATTCGAATTTGTATCGGAAACCTTTTTATTTCAACTAATCGGCCATCGGTTTTCTCCCCAGTGATAAATAAATAATTCCTTATGAACCATATGCAAAAACTTACCACGTCTTACATTCATTTTTTTTAATGATAGATATCATTAATTACATCTGCCATTCCTCTTTATTCAATAGCATTTTGTGTTTACTATTAACTTGGTGATAATTCGTATTAAGTTATAAAATCGATCACTATGCCTAATTTTACCAATGAAGATTATTTAAATCTCATTCGAACTCATGGAGAATGTAAAAAAGTTGTAGATAGAAAGATTCCACTGTTCATTGAGAGGTTTCCTGACCGACCCAGACCTACAAGGGATACCATTAACAGAACCATGACAAACTCGAGAAATGTCGGATCTTTCGTTAAGAAAACTATACACAGAGGAAAAAGTGTAGTAGAAGATGAGAACAACGAAATTACAGTTCTTGCATATTTTCGTGTGAATCCACAAAATTCTCTCAAAGATGCCGATATTGCACTGGGATTATCTCAATCGAGTGTTTGGAGAATATTGAAAAAACATAAAATGCACCCATATAAATTCGATAGGGTACAGCATTTGAAGGAAACTGATTTCGTCAGGAGAACAGAGTTTTGCGAAGCTATGATGATTCGATTTCAAGAGAATGAAAACTTTGTGGACTGTATAATTTGGACAGATGAATCTAAATTCACAAAGAATGGTTCTTTCAATAGGCGTAACAGTCATTATTGGGATGAAGAGAACAACCACCACTTCAGACAATGGAACTTTCAAGAGATCTGGAGTTTCAATGTTTTTTGCGCCATCAAAAATAATGCAATTCTCGATGTTCACATTTTTGATGGGACTTTAACTGATAAGATAGAACACTACGCATTATTTAAAGAATGTTCTCCCTGAGGAGATAGATATTCTGACATATTGACTCAAATAATTGAGCCGCTAGTACAGAACCATAATGATTTATGGTATCAAAAAGATGGCGCGCCTCCACACAATTCACTCAATGTGTCAAATATCCTATACAGGCTATTTGAAGATCGATGGTTGGCGACCAATGGTCCACATCTTTGGCCACCACGTTCTCCCGATTTAACTCCTTTAGACTATTATGTTTGGGGTAGGATAAAAATATTGTCTACTCAACTCCCCTGACTGATAAAGAGGACTGCATAGATCGAGTCAGAAATGCGTTCAGGTTTGCTTAGATTCTTAGATTCATAGTTTTGAAACTCAATTTGGTTTTTAAACACTTTTGCAGATCTCTTCCTCCCGATGAAATAAGAAGAGCAACGCACGAAACATTCCTGAGTTGTATAAATAAATGTCTAGAAATTAACGGTCAAAACTTTGAGCATCTTCTCTAGTTATAACTGCGAGAGTTTGCCATGGTTCTCCTAATAGTAACTTGAAGTCGGTTTCAAGAAGGGGTGAAAAATCTACAACATGGTTCAAATAACAGTTCCTGAAAATTTCATCTTTTTGGCGTGAAGGGAAAAGAAATGGCTGAAAATTCATGACGAAAAACAGTTTTTGTGAATAACTCAGAAAATATCCATTTTTCACGATTTTGTCATCCCTAACTTTGAAAGCGATCGCGATTTTTTTCACCCCTGTATCATGAATCGATTTCGATTATCGATCAATCTTACATCTTGAAAAATCCCAAAATGAAAATTTTCCATCCAAAAACTTCTGAAACCTCTAAATGACTTACGAGCATAGCATTAAACATTTTCAGTAATTTGTCAACATGCTTTATTTCACCGTAAATGAACCATTTCGATTAATTTTCTACCAATTCAAACTGAATTTATTAGTCCGACCAATATCATTCGAATACATATGTGTAAAAGCATCAGGAATTGAAATTTTTAACGATTTTTTTGATATTTATCTTTTCCGATTTTATGAGAGAATTCTTATTTTTAAACAAAAAATTTGGGACTTTTTCTATAAATTTGAGGATAATGGGGTTGCCAGGACATGGAAAATTTTCTGAAGTTTAGTTGTCAACTGCCGCCGCATTGTTTCAATTAGCCTAGAGTCGACACAAAAAGTAAATGCCAATGTAATTAATCAACATTATCTCCAACTTCTCTGATTGCTTGCCCTTAAGTAAATAAAGAAATTATAATATATTTTGGTAGAGAAAGATACGACAATTAAATTTAGCAAAATATACAGGGTGGCCATTTGAAAACGAAACAGACGAGATTACAGACGAAATAAATTTTTTCGATAGAAATGCTCGGAAAAGTCGATTTCTGTTTCGAGGGGGACAACTTAGGATATAGGTTACGGACCCATAGTGCTTCAACCCTTGCTACTACAACCCTCACCCACAAATTTTGAATAGGGGAGATGAGGTGAGTAATACCTCATTTGAAAGGTATTTTTATACTGATTTCAGCACAGTAATTTTTTTGTCATTTTATGCATTAGTTCTCGAAATATTCTTAACTAACTATTTGAAAATGAAGAGGTGTTTTCATGGCACTTGTAGTGTTTTTCGTGAAAAATCGACATTTTGAGCTTCAAAACAACCATAACTGTGGCTTCCTTCCTCCAATCGACTGACAGAAATCTTTAATCAAGATGTCGAACAAACAAAGCGTATTGCGAAGGAGCTCAATCTTGCTGAAACTCAATCTAAATTATCTTCGATATAATTTGCAGTATTTCCAATAACATGCGGTAACACTTGATCGATATAAATCTCCAAATAGTCCAAATACTTACATATCTCAAAATCAAATCATTAATGATGCCACAGAAATATTCCAGTCACAATTCGTGAAACGATTTCCGACTTAATAATGAAGTGTTTTCTTAGTTGGCTTCAATATGTTTTCATTTTGTTGATTACTGAATTCATATCTTTTTCAAAAAAATTAGAATCGATAATTTTTTATTTATTACGAACAGATCATTAAGTTGGCTTACTGGTTCTTTGACATGTGAATTATTCTTAGTTTTGAATCGAGACTTGTATGTGTTCTAATTCATTGTTCAACATGGTTTATTCAATTGTAGAGCGGGTAGAAATAATTTCATTTTTTTTTTGGAAACAATCAATGTGCGAATAGAACCGCAGAATTCTTCAATCATCGACATTTAGATAAACATGTTTATAGGAAGTATGTTTTGGAATTAGTGTCAAAGTTTCAAGAAACCGGGTCCGTGGCTAATAAAAAACGAAACATGGAAAGAAATGAAGCAGCTGAAGTAGCTGTTCTTGGGCAGATTGCTCTGAATCCAATGACGAGTACGAGGCAGCTAGCACATGAATCTGGTTTTACACGAACTCGAATTGCAAATATTTTGAAGCATCATAAATTCCATCCTTACAAAATCCATCTTTCACACGCACTAAACGAAGATGATTTTAACCGTCGTGTTGAATTTTGTGATACAATGAGTGAACGAGTAACTGCTAATCCCAATTATCTGTACAATGTTTGTTTTTCCGATGAGTGTTCGTTCTTTCGAAACGGCACAGCAAATCGACACAATTGTCGTTATTGGGCCGATGCTAATCCGAGAGTGTTCCATGAGGTTTATACTCAACAACCAGAAAAACTCAATGTTTGGGCTGGAATATTTGGTGACAACATTGTCGGCCCGTTCTTTTTACCTGGTAATCTTACTGGAGATATGTATTTGGACATATTGGAAAATCACATTGATCCAATTTTGACGGAAATTATTGAAAACAATGCTGGAAATTATGTGGAAGATCAGATTGTGTTTCAGCAGGATGGAGCTCCTTCACATTACGCTTTATCAGTTCGAGAATATCTGGATCAAAGATTTCCAGATCGGTGGATTGGAAGAAGGGGTCCCACTGAATGGCCTGCCAGATCGCCAGATCTGTCACCACTAGATTTCTTTCTTTGGGGCCACTTGAAGAGTAAAATTTACTCTACACAGCCTATTCCATAGAAGATTTAATAGTAATTGATGTGAAAGCTGCAAAATGGTGACCATCGTTTTGAACCAAAATTAATTTCATTGAAGCTGATGGTGAACAATTTGTTAAATTATTTACTTTACTTTTTTACTCTTGAAAAGTCTTATTTCTTAGATCAATACTTCAAATCGTTCTGAAACCGTACAGTTGGAGAATAATTTCAGTGAATAAAACAGCTAGTCGAACATGTACGGTATGACTTCATTTGCCCAGTGGTAGATGTTTCGCCATTTCGAATACAAGTACGGAAATTTTAGTGTTTCGGAAGCACGAAATGTCAATTATTCGTAAAAAATTAATTTAAGGATAAAATTAACTAACGCATGAATATTTCGAGAACTAATGCATAAAATGAAAAAACAATTACTGCCCTGAAATCAGTATAAAAATACCTTTAAATTACTATTAACAAATTGGGGGTGGCGGTTGTAGCAGCAAGGGATGAAGATGCGTCCGTAACCTACATCTTAAGTTGTCCCCCTCGAAACAGAAATCGACCTGTCTGAGCATTTCTATCGAAAAAGCTTGTTTCGTCCGTAATCTCGTCTGTTTCGTTTTCAAATGGCCACCCTGTATATGATATCGATAACGTACAAACATGCACAAAGTTTTGTTTGAACCTTCGGATATCTAATGAGGTAAAAAAGAGTTGCAAAAATTTTTTAAAAATGTTTTAGCGTGTCGATTTCTGCTGCATTTGGCTAGTCTTCTTGATTCAACCTAATTCAAATATGTTTCAAGTTACAAATAGATCTGATGGATAGTCTAGCAGTTAGAGAGGAAACCAAATTTCAGATGCACATAACCCCGGAACTATTTGATGGATTTGGTCCAATAACGAACTTGACCGAGGTATTTGGAAAGTTATCCTATTCTGAAAATACGAAAAGTCAACCTCATCTCGAAAGATAGAGAGTATATTCAGTCTACCCTGTATTCTTCATCAGGAAGTCAAACGAAATCGAGGGACCATAATCGGAAATTACAGAAATTTGAGTGAAACATATGCGCAAAAATGGGTTCTCCGAATTAAATGTAAACTCATAGATCTATTATTCCGATAAAACACCAGATACTTTAGAAGGAGATAAATTGAAGGTTAATTTTCTCCATTGAGTTTTGAACGGATCAACTAACTAAAAATCACACCATAGATGATTGATGACTTGCATGCATTTCCATAATCTAATAAATATAATCTCAATCCCAAACAAGGTTTCGGCTGATATCTTGTGCAGTTAACAATTCAAATTGCTTTTGCAAAAGCAGAAAATAATTCGGATTTCTGAAAAAGCATTGATTAATCGAGGAAATTAAAGTGATCAATGAAATAATAATAATACGCAATATATGATGTCAAGATTGAAATCTCACAGGGAATCGAAGAAAAAAACTTACGAGTTTTCAATTTTTCAAAATGCTTGATCAGTAGGGCCGCCATAACAAACCACTAATAAACAAGATCAACACGATCAATTCCGTTTCCTTTTAATCCATTCACCGACAAATGTTCACTATCACACACAGAATTACTACGAGTCTGTCGCCTGAGCACGAGGACCCCCAACTACGTCTAGAAGAGAGACTTTCTTCAGATGCTGATGGACGTGGACTGTTGAACGAACCGTCAAAGGATTAATTATTTCGTTCGTGACAAGTGGATTGCACATTGGATAACGATAATTAATTTATTGACGCCTCGGGCTTTAACATTATTTGTTGAGAGACACCAGAAATTTCTCTTCTTAAACACGATCCTATTGGAATCAGATAATGGTGTGTCCACTACAATCTCGTTTTCGAGAATCTCGCCGTATTGAAAATTTTCCAGGAAACATAAAATTAAACAGGGCCAGTTTATGAATATATTATTACATTAAAGAAAGGTTTTTAAATAAATAATGCAGAGAAGCACTAACGTGAGGTCATACTAAATTTTGACTATGTGTTCTACATCAGGAAGTCAAACCCAATCGATTGAGACCAATTTCGACTAAATATTCCAAAAATACAGACATTTAGGCAAAACGATAGCACGCTGTTCTACTAGAATCTCAAAATTAATTATATCTTACGAAAGAAAGCTACGGCAATGAAATTTGAGAATATGTAATATATCAATAAGATCCATACATGCACAAACTCTTGTTTAAATAAGTTGGATATCTTATAGGGTATAATATTAAAAAAAATTTTTGGGAATGTTTTCGAAAATTTCGTGTTTTCAGTAAAATTTCGCCTGCCCAGTTCAAATATCTTCCAAGTTACAATTTGATCTGATGGATATTCCAAGAGTTATAGAGAAAAAAAAATTTACACATTCGAACGATTTGGCCCAATAAGGAATTGTTGATGACGAGATATTGTTGATGATGGAGCTCGTGTTGAATGATTGCTTGGGGTATTACCATCATCTATTGTGGATGTAATGTTTTCCGACGTTTCGATAGACATCTACTGTCTTTATCAAGGAGGAAAAATAAAAAAAAATTTTCAAGAAGTTAGAAGTTATGAAAGAACCAGCATAAAATTGGCAAAGGAATGCAACCATCTGACATTCATCCATCTTGCAAGAGATCAAAACCTAATTCCTAAAGGTCTCAGGGTGAAACTTCCTGTCGAAAGTTATAGAGCAGATAGGATTTCAAAACGGACAAGTCAAGCCCTTATGAGAGAAAGACTGAATCAACATCGATTCAACAAAGCCAAATTACTTACAACATGCGAGAACCTTAGATGTAGCATTCAATCAAAAACTTATGCTGAAGATTATGAAAATATTCTGGGAGCTATTAAACATAGCTATGAAAGAATATATGAACAACAAAAACAAGTCCAAAAAAAAGAAAATGGAGAAACTTATGAAGGAGTCAAGAAAATATGAACCCTCAGATCATTCAAAAACCGTGATCAATTTATCTAATAAGAACTTAAGTGAAGATCAGATATCTCTCCTCAACAAGGGTCTCAAGTTCTCTATAGCCCCTAAGACGATACCAAAAATTGAAATCATGTTGGCGGCAGAAGAAAATGCACAGAAAATTCGAGAACCTGAAAAAGCCGAAGAGTACAGATGGAAAATCAGAACCTTGTTAGACAGCAATAACAAAACACCTCTACCCAATATAAATAAAGCTGAACAGAGGGCATCAAAAGATCTTAACTCGGATAGTTCCATAAAGATACTTCCAGCCGACAAAGGAAACGCCTATGTAATTCTAGATGCTGGCTCTTATAATAAAAAAATCAATGAATTATTAGAAGCAGGAAAATACAAAAGACTAAAAAAGGACCCTACCACCACAGTTGAAAACAAGATTTACAAAATCCTTTATAAATATCGAAGATATTTTAGAATATGAAAAATATGATTGAAAATATGAATTAGAGGTGTCGAGAATGTAATATGGAGTGTAACTTGAGTGAAAAAGTAACGAGATGAACGAGATGTTTAAAGGACATATAAAGTCATGCAGATTCACAAGCGCACGTGCAGAACATAATTCATGTATTTGAGAAAACTGTACTGTACCTTTCAGAGAGGATTATAGGTGTCTTGAGCAGAGAAAAAATGTCTTTGATTGTAAAATAAAAGTAGAGACGTCTTGAAAAAGACTGTGAAAAAGCAATACAGAGCACTAGTCACTACCAGGTTCACTTGTAACGAGGAGTTCGAAGAGAATCATAATTGAAAAAGGAACTCGAGCAATCAAAATTGAGAGAATCACACATGATTTGTTATTTTTTTTGAACTGATTTTTTCATCGATCGTAAGTATCGATCAATTGTCACACACATCATGAAGTTAGCGATGATACATGAGGTAGACAATCAATGAGCGTAGAGTAGGTTGAGTTGTAGGGTTAAAAATTCTTGCAATTTTTAACATTCTTAAAAGATGTTTTTAAAGAGCTGAATTCGGTTCATTTGAGTAGCCACCTTCAATTTGAGAGAGGTGGGTAGGCCGAATGATCTTGTCTGAGGTGAAATGAATTTCCAGATCAATTCGTTGGAACAAGACTCACACCTCACTTCAGTAAACCACCACATTTATATGGTCTACCAAAAATACACAAAGCAAATATTCCTCTAAGACCAATTGTGAGTTCAAGAAATTCTGCATGCCACCAATAAGCTAAATTTCTGCTGAAAATTATATCATCATTAAAAAGTAATTCAACATCGATGATAAGAAACACGAAACACTTCATAGAAATAATGAGACATCAAGAAATCATGGAAGAAGACGTTATGGTCAGCTTCGACATCACCAGTTTGTTCACTAATATTCCGACAGATAAAACACTTATCATAGTTAGGAAAAAGCTTGAAGAAGATCAAACCCTTAGTGAAAGAATTACACTAAGCGTGAATGCAATTATGGAAATGCTTTCTATTTGTATTGAAACAACATATTTCCAATTTGAAGACATCTTTTATCAACAAGAATTTGGAATGGCCATGGGTTCACCACTATCACCAATTTTAGCTGATTTATATATGGAAATTTTCGAACAGAAGGCATTAGAAAAATATGTACTTAAACCCAAACTGTGGAAAAGATATGTAGAGGATACTTTCATTATTGGGCAACATGGAAGAGACACTATAGATGGATTCCTTCAATATCTGAACAATCAAGACAAATCAATTTAATTCACAATGGAAATCAAGAAAGATAGACAACTTCCATTCTTAGATGTACTCGTACATAAACAAAATGGAATCCCAAAAACCACTGTGTATAAGAGGCCAACGAACACAGGACAATATCTACATTTTGATTCAAACCACCAAATAAACACTAAATTGGGAGTAGCAAAATGTTTATTTGATAGAGTAATAAATATTTGCTGCACTGAAGAAGACCAAAATGAAGAAATAAATAACATCTCGAAAACTCTTAGAAGCAATGGATACCCCAAAAAGATATGAAAAAAAGCTAAACGAACAAGAGAAAGTCAACCTGAACCAACAGATATAAATCAGACCATTAAAACCGTAATTCCTTATGTAAAGGTTTGTCGGAGAAAATGAGAAGAATTGGAAATAGATACAACATAACGACTGCATTCAAAACTCAAGACACTATCAGAGCTAAACTTACAAAAGTTAAGCCTAATAATGAGACACAAAGGACAAAGAACTGCATATATGAATTACCTTGCGAGTGCGGATGATCTTACATCGGAGAAACTAAACGCCCTCTGAATGTACGAATAAAAGAACATCAGAAGCTTCTACGAGTACTAGACAGCGACAAATCCAGGTTGGTCCAACATGCTGTAGATGAGAATCATCGTATAAAGTGGGATGAAGCATCAATAATATCCAAAGAAGAAAAACTTGCAAGAAGAAAAGTCAAAGAAGCAGCATTTATGAAAAGAATACCTGATTCCATAAGTGCTCCATCAATAGATCTGCCAGAAGTTTGGACGCCGATAGTTCGATCCAACTTAAAAAGATCATCATATCACAGATGAGTATATAACATCGTTCATTTTCTTTCATGACTTCTGTCAATATTGACTTTTTTGAAAATTGATAATTTTCAAAAAGTTTTTTTATTTTTCCTCCTTGATAAAGATAGAAGATGTCTATCGAAACGTTGGAAAACATTACATCGACAATAGATGATGGTAATAGCCCAAGCAATCATTCAAAATAAGGAACTTGACCGAGATAGTCGGACAGTTGACCCATTCTGAAAATGTAAGCCAAAAGTTCAAAAGAATATATATATATATTCTGAAAATGTGAAAATTACAGCTCATCTCTTTTGGAAATATAGAGTTACGCTCCGGTCGGACGAAAACACTCTCAAGTTTGAATGAAAGACAGATGGAAAACTGAAAAAACACTTATAGAAGAATAGAATTATGCTTCAAAGACATGAAAGAAAATTGGTATTGCATCGGATTGTTACTGGCGTTGAAAAATGGATTTATTTTCAGAATTCTAAATGGAAAAAAACATAGGTTAATCCGGTACAACCACCAACATCGACTGCAAAACTAGATCGATTCGACAGGAAGACAATGCTGTGTGATTGGTGGGACCAGAAAGGTGTGGTGTACTACGAGCTCCTGAAACCTGGTAAAAACGTTAAAAATCGCTACCGGCAACAAATGATCAATTTGAACCATGCATTGATCGAGAAACGACCAGAACGAGCCAGAAGACACGGCAAGGTAATTTTGCTCCATGACAATTAACCTACACACAAAGCAAAACCGGTGCAGGATACAATCGAAACACTTGGCTGGGAGCTGCTATCACACTCGCCGTATCCACCAGACTTGGCTTCTTCTGAGTACTATGATTTTTCATCGATGAGACACGCATTGGCTGAGCAGCACTTTGATTCCTACGAGGAGGTCGAAAATTGAGTGTCTTATTAGTTTGCTTTAAAAGACAAACTATTTTGTTTGGCGTGATATCCACAAATTGCCAGGAAGGTGGTCAAAATGTTTAGAAAACTATGGCCAATACTTTGAATGAAATGATTTTTACTTTCCCATTAAGAATTAGTGTTTTATTTTCACAACAAAAAACGTTCATTTCATACCGGTATACCTAATATTAATCGGCAAACAGCTCATAGAAAGATACGGTGGGCCGGTCGGACGGATATAATCAGGTTTGGCCCAGTATTCTTTACCAAAATGTCGAACCCAATCGATTGAAACCATTTTCGGCTCGATATTAGAAAATTACAGACATTTTGGCTTGACGATAGTACCTTGAACTAATCAAACAAGAGCGCAAAAAAATTTGTGAAGAAAAAGAAATAAATACATTGAAGGAGTATATGGCAGAAAAAAGAAAGAAGATTTTTTCACATCATTGAATCAATAAAATCCAAAAGTTGAAAGACTACCTCGTAGTCAGAATTCATAGCTGAAGAAGCTATAAAGAAGAAGTGAGACATTAGGTCAAAAATGTCGTCACAATATCAGGACAACTCAAATATGTAATTTGGAGAAACAAATATTCGAGTATGGATGGTAAGACTTGCGTAAGATCTGTGTGTATGTACGCATCGGATAAGTGACCCGACAGTAATGTAATGAAAACCCGCTGTTTTTTATCCGGTTACATATTATTGGAGAGGCAGACAAATACCCCTATCAGAGAAAATTGCTGGATCGGTGAGAAGAAGAAGAGCATGGAATGAACTCGCAACACGAAATGGAACCACGATAAGAAGAAGACCATCAGGTAGCCGCTGAAAAGATGGAGATGAGAAAGTATATTGACAAAACATTTTCGGAATATCGAAATCAGGGCTGATAGTCAAACTGAAGGAAATGGCACTGCGTTAATCAGCCTGCACATCTACAAGTTTGTACAAAAAGCTACATTTCAATAGAAATTTGTTTCCAGCATTTTAAATGGAGATCTGAAATAAGGACATAAGTAATCTTCTTCCTCAAATACACTGCTCAAAAATTGATAGGGATCACTTACTTTTTCTAAATTTATTTCTGGAATATTCGCTCTAAGATTATAAATTTAGTCAGTATTTTCAGTTGATAATATGGTTCACTTGAGAAAAGAATGAAAAAATGGAAAGTTGGAGAGAAAAAAAGACTTTATTAGGAACACTCAAAATTCTGTGTTTGAATAACATAAAAATTTTATGATGAAACCACAAGAAGGCTGAAGTTTCGGTTAAGCTAGTACCTAGGTGGTCCCCCGCACGAGCTCGTCTCAAGCATTCTACCCTACGAGGCATACTTTTAATCAAACGATTTATAAAATTTTGGAGCAAATTCGTCCAAATATCCCGTAAAGCGTTAGAAAGTTTCTCCAGGTTATTGATCGGTTGTTCTAAGGTTGACAATTGTCTTGACATCTCAGACCAGACATGTTCGATGCAATTCATGTCTGGAGAGCGAGCTGGCCAGTCCATCCTATCAATAGCATATCGTCAATTAAAATAAAATTCCCGCCCAAGGCAGCCGCAAACGGAACAATTATGGGTTCAATAATCATATCGTGATATCTCTGGCTGGTCATTGTGGTGTTCTGCAGAACAATCAACTCTGTGCGTTGGTTCAAACAAATGCCTCCCCATACACATATAGAGCCTCCGCCAAAAGCTGTTGTGAGTACCATAAACTGTTCTGCACACCTTCGATCTCTTTCCCTCCAAGCAAGAATACGTCCATCCGAGTTGACCAAACGAAATCTAGACTCATCCGTAAATAAACATCGGCTCCAAACTTCAACTGTCCAATTGCGGTGCTCCTCAGCCCATTGCCGTCGATGAACCCGGTGTTCCCTATTCAAACGGGGATGTTGTACCCTCCTACGTGCTCTCAAACCACGAACATGTAGTCGTCGTCTTACATTCTGGTTCGAAATTAGAACTCCTGTTGCAACTCTCAGTGATCTATTGAGCCGCGACGCCGGGTAAGTGGGATTTCTCCTAGCATTGAGGATCAAAAGACGATCTTGGGCAGCTGTTGTACTGCGCTGCCGACCTTCCCCATGAACATAAGCTACTGAGTCGTTTTGGATGAACCTATTCCAAGCCCGACTCACGACACTTTGCGAAACATTCAACCGCCGGGACACTTCTCGCTGGGACAAACCTTCCTGTATCCACCGTATGATTTGGTCCAGTTGCACAGGAGCCAAACGTCTTCTCGGCATGACTGATAAGCTGATATTGTTCTCATTTCTTCAATTAGTGTCACCTTATGTGTTTTAACGTGAGAAAAAACAGATTTAATAACAAATACCACATTGCTTTTCACTACACATGTAACAGCTTACAGATAATAATCGATCTTGTGAACAAGAGCCGATGAAGTGAGGAAAAATTTGATATAATCAACTCAAAACATCTAAATTTTTCCTTAGAGAACATATAATGTACAGATATTCACGAGATAACTTGAAAAAAATACAAATGAAGAGAAGTTCATAAGTGATCCCTAGCAATTGTTGATCAGTGTATAAATCTAGGTATAACAGTAACAATTTCCATTATTGAGGTTGAGTGAAACAGTGTACCTCATGAAAAATTTATTCAATTCACGACTTGTATCGAGCATACTTGTAAACATATGCTAATGCACTTTGAATTAGCGGATTTTCTTTGTATAATGTATCTATTTATAAATATGCCACAAATAGTTCTCGAGAACAATACCGACTGTAGGTAGTAGAATTGAATGTTGTAGCAGATTCACAACCTAATTATTTAAGAGAATCTATGTTTTATGAGGTTCCCTATAGGAGAAAAATTAAATCTCATACTAACTATACGGTATGGGTCCATAAGCCATTGGGTTAGCTACAGTATATCTCTTTAGTCGCTGTTCTTCGCGTTGAGCTATATCATCTGGATTTCTTTTCCTAAGTACAAATTCTTCGGAGAACATCACATATACACAAAAACATACAAAACATGTAAATTTCACGAAACAATCGATGAATGAATAATCCTAATCTGATATGGCGCTCAGGTGAAATAATATTAATCAGTTGAGCTCGCCAAGTGTTATCTGATAATCGCATAGTTTTATCGTGATAGATGGTGCCTTATCTTCCTAGGAGGTTCCCATTAAGAGCAAATATTTAATTCATGATTGTACGGTATTCTTCTTTCTATATTCAACAAACTTGCTGACCCTATTCACTGTTTTCGAAGTGAACCGTATTGAGAGGAGTCTAAGCCGCTTAGCTGCGCTTACACGGACATTTTTGCGTGCTTGTTCTAGTAGAACAACGTGCTATCGTCTTGCCCAGATGTCAGTAATTTTCAAATATCGAAAATGATCTCAATCGATTGGGTATGACTACCTTGTGAATAATCCGAGATCACACTTGAGTATGTCCGTCCAGCCGGTCGTATACTCTCTATCTTCCGAAAGAGATAAGCTAGAGATTTCATAAATTTAGAATAAATGTATGTCGAAATATCTCGGTCAAGTTCGTTATTGGGCCAAATCCCTCGAAGTTCTCAGGAGTTATCAGCATCTGAAATTTGATTTCCTCAATATCTATTACAATATCAATCGGATCCATATGTAACTTTGAACATATTTAGATGATGTTGGAACAAATCGACTTGCAAAATGTCGTCAATGCTTCATAGCAGCTTCTCAACTGGAGACCACACATTAATGCTAAGAAGAATGAAATAAATCTGAAATTCGGAAAATATGTATAGGTTTATGGGTAGGAAGTTCCAATTGAACCTTAAAAAAATTTAGAAAACACTGACATGAGGTCAGATTGCTTTGCGCTCTTGTTGAGCTACTCGAGAGTAAATATTCAAACCATCACAAATCTATAAGCACTCTGATCACGTGAACAATAGTCTTTTCCCGTACTAAGGGAAAATGTGATGCAAATATGAAGGCCTAATGAATGAACAAACCTATATCTCAAATTGAAAATAACTACTCATAATTTTCCCCAAGTTTTGTTCGAAGCTATAATTCCCTTTTCCTAAAAACTTACGTCAGTGCTTTTCTGAATTTTGACAACGTATATTATTTCAGCCACCGATATTGAATTTTATCTTTATTATTATGGTTTCCTGTTATGAAAAATTTAGATTAATATTACGCCAACTGACACTGATCCTGGCATTTGTCATTAGAATATCGATCTGTAATGGCCATCGTTCAAAGAAAATCATCGGGACGTATGTCATTTCTCCTTTCTCTTGAGTAAATGAAAACAATGATCATATCTTTAGATGGAAAAGAGCTACGACAATGAAATTTGAGGATAAGTAAGATATCGATCACCCCAATATATTATCGAATTTTTATTCAAATCCGCAAAATATCTTATGAGATAGTGAAGATTAAAAATTTTTTTTTGGGGAATTTTTTAAAAATTTTCTAGCTCAACGATTTCTGCGAAATTTTGCGAGCCGTTTTGTTGCAGCCTCCCTCAACAATATTTCAAGTATCAACTTGATCGGATGGATATTCTAGTAGTTATTGAGGAAACAAAATTTCAGATGCTCATAACTACTGAACCATCCAACCGATTTTATTCTGAAAATATGAAAACTCTAGCTGATTCCTTTGGGATGCTAGAGAGGATACGGCCGGCCGGACAGACTCAACTTTCGCCACGGATTCTTCATCGGGGAGTCGAACCCAATCGATTGAGACCATTTTCGGCTCGATATTCCAAAATTACAGACATTCGGGCAAAATGATAGGGACTCTGTTCGGGTGAACAAGAGCGCCAAAAATGGCTCGTTCACAAGGTATCCATCAAACCAATATGGAGGTATAGTATGAAATTGTAGGGTTGTGCTAAAGAATCAAATATTCAAATCATCCTATGAGTTCAATCTAAAGTACTACGTTCATTGGTTAATTAATGCTTCTTGGTAAATCTCTAACCACACCATCCATGAAGATTTAAGGGTTTCATACGTCACTATAGAAATAGAAAATCACTTAAGAAAATATCATCAGATGATATAAGGATATACCAACCAACTGAGATCTATTCAACTCACAAAGGTTGAAGACGACCTGTGGTGGGATTCTGTAAGAGCAAAGCGAAGCGAAAATTAGGCGAAACGGTGATTTGAGTCGATATGGTATTCTGTAAGAGGATTCGGGAATAGTCGCATTCGCCGAAGAGAAATACGATCTCATGACGACAACGGCAACGTTTAGGGTTTCGTCTTCATGACGAATATCCTAGCGAAGATTCCGATTGGTTGAATTTTACCACGTGACCATCGTATCTTGAACAATTTTAGCTGTCAAATTAATTAATTATTTTGAATTATAGGTTAGATACTCCAAATAAATGCATTTACTGAATGATGAAATTATTGCTTGCAAATTTTTCTTAGAAAAGAAAAAGAAAGGGAAAGAATATGTCCGAATGAACCTTCTACTATCAAAGTATGGTTATTTAATCGATTTCGGTTGTATCTTGAATCATTTTACATCCAGCTCTAAGATAAATTTGACAAAACATTTTTATGAAAGCTTCAACAGTACAAATCTACTAACAATCATAGTTATAAATTATTTCTAGTTTTCAGGATGGAATCGGACAGAAAGATTAAAACAAATCCCCAGCAGTTGACAAGCTACAAGCAAATATTTTTGTCCAATTCCACGTTGGTTATTTCCACTGGCAAAAAATCTCAGTGCTATTAATATTCGTAGTTGGAATGGTAGTCTAGTGCTCATATATGTATAATCCATGAGAGGTCTCAATTCATCGAATAACGTATGGACTAATTTTCTCGTCAAACGAAATATTTCTTTGAACCTCTTATCGGTCAAACTGAAGAGATCACTTCTTTCTCGAAAAAATATATTCTCATCTCTTAATAAATTTCTCTTCTTTCAATTGAACTTTCATAATCATAAGTATGGAAAACATGATTAATATTTACTTAAATACTATTATAGAACTTGTTCTGAAATGAAATCGAAATAAAGGTTATAATCTTAAAATAAAAATATACTCTTAGGTTATAAGGTCAGACACATCAAAAGTTGTCTATGTTCTGCATTGTCAACTACAGAAAATTTATACAGGGTGGCCATTTGAAAACGAAACCGACGAGATTACAGACGAAATAAATTTTTTCGATAGAACTGCTCGGACAGGTCGATTTCTGTTTCGAGGGGGACAACTTAAGATGTAGGTTACGGACGCATAGCGCTTCAACCCTTGCTACTACAAACCTCACCCCGCTCAAAAGTGTAGTTTTTCAACAAGCGCGAGCTGCCCGTGATTCTATACGATGAAAACTGCAAAGTCCGGCAGCATTAGGTAACTTCTGTCGAAATAACGGAAATGGTAAATTTATGAAAATACTACTGAAGGGCTGCAACGGAAATCACATAGCCGCGGTAGAATTAGCTTGGCGAGGTGGGGAAGCTGCTGCTTGTTTGACTGAATTTTTTGTATCGAATCAAGGGAATATAACCCTGTATTCAGCAAGACTTGCCAGGGTGGTCAAGAATGTGTACTGAAAGCAAGTTTTTAATAGAAAACGATGACAGCAACATTTGTCCCGTCCGATTATTAAAAAAATTGATGTCGAAAAGAGACCCAAATATTAAAACCAACAGATTATTCGTCAGACCAAATCTTCAATGGAAATCCGAAAATGATCACCTCCGCCTACGGCGTCGGTCTGTTTCCAAACAACAAGTTTTCGAAATCTGTCATAGAATTTTTTCGAACAGTTATCAATGTCCTTGAGTTATTACTACTGATAATTTACAATTTTGGCACAATATTGGCTAAAGAAAATTTTATCGGTCTATTTCAGATACAGGGTGTTTCAAGTTGAAGTATTTTCTTGATGCTGGCTAACCAATCTGCCCAAAAGTTTGTAATTTGTATATTTGATGTATTTTTGCAGTTTTAGTAATAAGTATTTTTAATACTATTGCTTACTATTTTGAAAAATTTCTTCATCGAATCCAAATTGAAAATCCGTTAACCTACGTCTTAACTGATAAAGTAATACTCGTAATGTCAGGATGCAATTTCTAAAGAATAACTCGTAGTTTTATAACAGCACCAAAGTCACCTGACCTAAATGGTTCACCTCTTCCACAAGTTGATAGCATCAAGCTTCTGGGAATGACTTTCGACCAACGCCTCACCTGGACGCAACATATAAAAAATGTCAAAGGAAACTGCCTGCACAGCATGAACATCCTTCGAACGTTATCACACTACCAGTGGGGATGTGACGAGGAAGTTCTGTTGAAAATATACAGATCTCTTATTCGACCAAAACTCGATTACGGATGCATCCTCTACTCAACATCCAGCAAAACCAATTTGAAAATGCTAAACACAGTTCCCAACACAGCAATACGGATTGCCCTCGGCTGTTTCGCTCCAGTCCATCTGAAATACGTCAGCTATATGCAATCTACAGATCACTTTTCACACCTATAACACCGGGCAGCAAAGTAGGAATCTCACCGATTCACTGTCGTCAATACAGTCCATCTCCAATATATTCTCCAGTAACCCGTTGGTACAGAAAATTCAAGAGAAGTGTCATAACATCATGGAAGACAGAAACGTCTCAATCACTATTGTGTGGATCCTGTCCCGTGTGGGCATACATGGAAATGAAGAGGCGGACTCAGCAGCCAATTCAGCAAGAACTTCTGATATACAAACAGACCTGAGCACTGGCAAAATCAATGGGATGCAACTGATCAAAAATTGCACGCTTTCCAACCAATAGTAAACAAGCCAATAAACCTAAATATGAAAAGACAAGACAAAATAGTGGCGAGGAGACTCCGTGTGGGACACACAAAGCCTACACACGGATATCTTATGTCCTCAGGAGACCCTCCTATTGGTGAACACTGCCCTGATGTGCGCCTAACTGTAAAGCACCTAATATCTTCATGCCCATACTATGGAGATCTAATCTCGTGTCAATGGCCATAGCAGCTGAGACACGTTAATTTAAATAAATAAATAAATATAACAGCACCAAAGTCACCTGACCATACGTCAATATTTTCTAAATATTTCTCTCTGAAAACCCATGGTTTCCTATTTGCTTTCGGCGCTATTGCTCACCGAAACAGTGCTCTTGGATTTGGAAAAAGATCTATTTTTCAAGTATTGGATAACAGTGGTATTAAACGTTTTATTCTGTCTGACATCCGAACGGAATGAGCTAGAGAGATGAAATTCTCAGGGACGATTCGAAAGATGAATATAACGGATGAGTTCGTCATTCAACCATATCAGCCCAGTAGTTTCGGAAAAATGAAATTTTTTTTTCAAATAACTCTTTTTTGAGATTATTCTATGTTTCCTATTTGCTTTCGGCGCTATTGTTCACCGAAACAACGCTCATGGATTTGGCCAAAGATCTATTTTTTCAAGTATTTGGATAACAGTATTAAACATTTTATTCTGACTGACATTACATCCGACCGGAATGAGCTAGAGAGATGAAATTCTCAGGGACGATTCGAAAGTGGGCTAAAAAAGGGATGAATATAACGGATGAGGTCGTCATTCAACCATACTGTCATACAGCAGCCCAGTAGTTTCAATCATTTTAATATAAAGAACTCTCTTTTGTTTTCGACAGGTATAATCTTTTAATATTTGAATAATTACTCGCTAGGATCTATCTTTGTGAATCAATAATCATTCATATACCTACAGTATGATAATTTATATGCGGAGGTCCTTATTTCGCTTCCGGCCGAAATAAAATATTCTAATCTTGTTTTATCATTAAAAAATGGGATATCAGTAGTTTTGATGCTCTTGTTCCAAAGTCTTTTCAAGGTCTCCGGAACTATGTGATACTATATAAAACCACTATATTGAATATGAATGAACTAATAAACCTCTATTTTGCATCCGGAATAACCATTTACAGTATTTTATCAGTTTTGTTAAAAACACAAATTTCCTTCTCTCGAAAAAAGGTCCTTACCATAAAAAATCATAAAGGAATTGAGATCTTCCTTCCAAAAAGATCTTGTCCTTTGAAATACATTAATTATTCAAATCAGCCTTGCTATATTCCTGAAGATAAATGGGAGATGAAACACTTCACGGGAATCACAAAAAATAATTTACTGACATTGACAATTCATCGAATTCGTTACAGAAGTGTTCGTCGGGCTTATCTCTTTGGGATTTGACTACGACTTCTTCATCGGGAAGTCAAACCCAATTGATCGAGAGCATTGTCTATTAAAACGTGTTTCAATGATTTCATCTACTTTTTATCATTGTTAAATCAAACTTAAAAATGACATTTTAGATTGAACTCAATCATAAGTCCTGAAAAATAATTGTACCATGTATGATTTCAAAACAATTCAAGATTTCTGACAACTAATAAAAAGCAAAAATTACTGAAAAATGATAATTTATTACAGTAAATTTTCAATTCTACTTCCTCAAACCTACACACAATCGAGAACGGCTTAAAAAGTTATATTTTGATTCTCTAAAGCTACTCGAATATTCTCGTTTAATAGTTTTTTCGGAGCTTGTGAGTCTTCACCTCCATTCTTGTTAGTTGTTAATTTTCGTCGCGCATGCTTAGCTATTTGTACAACCCCCAAATGAAAAAACAACGTGGTTGAGGTGCGGCGAACGAGCAAGTCATTCGATCGGCCTTGCACGCTCGATCCATCATTCGAGATATGTAGTATTCAAATACATAAAGTAATTACATAGAGACGAGTTCTGTGTTCAAATATTCTCTTAAACGAGCAGCTCAGTGATAGGGCGCTCCATCTTGTTGGAAAATCATCCATAGTCGGGTCTGAAGACGTTCATTCCAACGAGATTATTTTGTAAATGTGAGTAACTAATTAGCATAAATATGCAGATGATTTATCAACAAGCCAATATGATTTTTATTCTTGACACATTTTGAATCTCAAACCCAAACAGAAATTATCATAAATTGGCACATGCTACAGATATTTTAGAGAAATTCTAATTAAATTTGATTTTGAGTTACACATTTGAGTTTAATTCACCATACAATAATGAAAAGTAAGAAACAAATACTGGAAAAACGGTTAAATCGTGTTTCAAATAAATTTGTAATCTATTTGCCTTTGAAGTCCAATTACAACAAAAAAGTCCTATTAAGTATTATGATTTTAGTAGTTAAGGACCATGCAAAGTCTTTAAAACTTATCCATAAACTATGGAGACTCCTTTTTGTCTTTTCGAATTGAAGTTGAATGTTTGAGTAAATCCTACTATATAGTTCCAAATTTCAAGCCTTTTTTGAAAACCTTTAAGTAATTTTAGAACGCAGAGTTATTTTTTTATTGAAACAATATTCAAAACGATGTTGCTATAGAAAAAATACTGCAAAATACCTACTATAAAAAAAATAATACTTTGAATGTCGCTGCCAGAAATCATCATAAATACGCACAACAATATTCAAATCGAAAACTAAGGAAAACACATTAATCACGCATTTAAGAATACCAGGTACGAGTTATTTAAAAAAAAAGTTGCTGTCACTAATTGGACCATATGATGAGATTTTTGATATGCACTAAAAAATTATGTCAGCTAAGCAGAAAAAATTTCATCAAAAATATTAGTGATAGTGTGTATTTTGTATAAAATTTTCACACACGTTTTGTTAAATTAGCTTTAAAACCTTATTTATATGAATACTAGAATAACACACACAAAATTAAATACCTTCCCGGGTTTCCTTTAATAGACCTTGGTGGCTTTTTGGAGGTGGCACTGGAGGTTCTGGTTCTGTTGTAAACAAAGCAATAAAAATATCGAACAATAACCTCATATCGGTTAATTTGCAAAGCACATAAAAATCATCATGTGATCAGAATGATTTTTTCAAGATAAGACTAATTTTGTGAGAACAAAACTGAATTTCAATAAAACCATTTTTATACACTCTCAATTTTTTATAATATATTGTTTTTGCTATTTATAATAATCTACAAATGAAATCTTATTGGCATAATTTTATGAAGCAGTGGATTCACTTTTCCCTTATTTCTTTGTTCATAAGGAAATTGATCTCAATTCTTCTTGAAACTCAAACGGTACATCATCAAGAAGCAACAATAATAATGAGTTTAGTCATTTCACTATTCGATCTAATAGAAAATTAGCGAACATTTGAAACCTTCGAAAGCTAAACTCTGGATAGAGGTAGTACTCAATTGTGCAGATGTAGAAAGTTTGATTTGGTTGTTTGAAGAAGCTTATATTTTTACAATTACTTGTGAATTATACTGTCTATCCTTCACATCTTGAACCGATCGTTCATTTAAAGAATATCGACTTCAAAGTTGGCTCATCTCACAGAGGTAGAGATCGTTACTCCTATGTAATATAATAGAGCAAGAGCCAGTGAGTGCCAGACCTTCGGATTTTTATAAAAGCTGAAAATTTTTCTATGTGTGTCCCTAGTACAGGTAAGAATGATCCCCATCTATGAAACTGAGGCAGCGGTGGCTTTGGCAGGTAACAGGTAACAAAGGTGTATAAAATTCCATCTCAAATTCATCATAAAATAGAACTGATTTTTTTTATATTTGATTCATAATAATATCAAAACTCGCGTTGCCCATTGCCAGACAGTTAGTATGGTTGCAGCCCTCTGCCGGACACCCTTAAACTATTTTAATTTATAATTTTACTTACGTTATATTATAAAACCTAAATTTTATATATAATTTTTTGGGGCCTATTAATCTATGTTTACATAATAGCCGGACAGTTTCGACGGTTCTTTCATCTTGCCAGACGCATTCAAAGTGAGCAGTAGTTCGGAGAGCAAGGAGCGTATACAGTAACTAGTGCGAGTGAGACAGAGCGCTTGGTCTATTGGAGTATACTATTGCTGGACCTGAACAAGTCCGTCCTAGTAACTTTGTCAAAGAATTAAAAAATTCTAATTTCAAAGAAGCTCTAGTTGATTTTTTTATTTTACACTGGGCTTCTGACGAAATGGCGCCGTTTATTGGCAATAAAATAATACATATAAATTTCGGAAAAAGTCATTCGTTTACTGTTAATGAGGCCAATACAGTGATGTCAAGTATAAATGAGGAATTGTCTTGCTCAGAGCATGAAGAAGCAGACACCAAAATAGTGTACCACGCGTGTAAAATTAACTACGAAGCAAACATTGTCACACCGATGTTGCTGCTATAATGCTAAGTCATATGCATCGTCTTTATGATGGATCACATGTTTGGATGCTAACAGGAGCTGGAAATAATTTAAGATATGTGGACCTAACTAAAATACATGCCAAATTAGGAGAATATATTTGCAGAAGCTTACCTGGACTACACGCTTTCACAGGATGTGATTACAATCCTGCATTTTACAGAAAAGGAAAATTGAAACCGTTTAAATTGTTAAAAAAATATGTTGAATTTCAACAAGCATTCATGAGGTTTGGTGACAGCAAAATCATCGAAAATAACAATGAGCAAGTATTAATCTTCGATATAATTCAAAGTTTTATATGCTATCTATACAATATGAATGATATCAATGATGTTGATGCTACTAGGCTACAAATGCTTATCAATTCGTATACAGTATCTGATGTGAACAAAGCTTTTAATCGAAAAAAGTTGCAAAATTTCGATGCTAGCTAGTGAGCTATTGCAGCAATTTTTGCGAGCTTATTACATATTTAGCATATGGAACAACGCTCACTTACAAAAGCCAACAGCATATAAACCAGTAAATAATGGTTGGATACTGGAAAATGACCACTACTATTTTAAATGGTTTGAAGGAGATCAATTACCGAATTATGTCAGCGAATCTCTAAAAACAGTTCCAGGTATTTGATAATTATGTTAAATTATTGTATATTAATTTTGGACTATTTGTAATTAAATTAACTTGGTTTTTTTACTATTGCAGAAAACAATGAAGAAGGCGATATTGAAGACGATCAATCCACAGAATGGAATAATAGTGACGAGGAATATGAATGTATTGACGACAACGATGAAATTGATGAAAATGTTTAAAGATTTAATCAAAATAAATGTATTTCCCTGTACTTTTTTATTTAAAAAAAAATTGCCCTTTAATATAATAAACAATAAAATTTGATTTACTTTAATTCATTGACATTGACATAAACTTCGTAAAAATGAAAAATAATATAAATAAAATTATTAGTTTCGATATGATTTAAGTTGTATTAAAACAATTTTACTGAGTACTGTTTTAAATATTTGATATTCAAACTGTAAAAATTTATTGAATGAAACTTCTTGATTAAAAAAAAAATAAACTGCACCATTTGAACTTAATAACAGTGGATGCGCAGTGAAGGGCCTTAATAGACCAAGCGGTCTGTCTCACTCGCACTAGTTACTGTATACGTTCCTTGCTCACTTTGAATGCGTCTGGCAAGATTATAGAACCGTCGAAACTGTCCGGCTATTATGTGAACATAGATTAATAGGCCCCCAAAAAATTATATATAAAATTTAGGTTTCATAATATAACGTAAGTATAATTATAAATTATAATAGTTTAAGGGTGTCCGGCAGAGGGTTGCAATCATACTAACTGTCTGGCAATGGGCAACGCGAGTTTTGATATTATTATGAATCAAATATAAAAAGATTCAGTTTTATTTTATGATGAATTTGAGATGGAATTTTATACACCTTTGTTACCTGTTACCTGCCAAAGCCACCGCTGCCGCAGCTTCATGGGTGGCGATCATTCTTACCTGTACTAGGGACACACATAGAAAAATTTTCAGCTTTTATAAAAATCCGATGGTCTGGCACTCACGGGCTCTTGGACTATAAAGGATATGGCTCATTAATTCATTTGATAAGAAAATCAAAAAGCTCCAACAAGTCAAGTGCAGAAAGACTCATGTTGAACACAAACTAAGTATTATTTTTGAATTCACTGACAATATCGGTATGTCTTGCCGTAACAATTGCGATATAGAAATTAAATATTGCTATTTCAGTTATACTTTTAACTAATTTAGATAATTTTGGCACAGAAAGTTTCTAGGGAGTGTTCTTAACTACATTATGATGCTACATATTCGAAGCCTTCATCCATTCCATTTTTGTCTGAATTAACCATTGAAATATTTACATATAATTGAGCAAAAGTTATCGATTCACATGGTGATTTTTACCTACCAATTGTTAAATTTTTAAATTTGAAACAAAAAAGCTATCAATATGTATGACCTATTCTCTATCTCAAATTGAATGTGAATAGCTTAAGCTATGTAGTGCAATCCCATAATCAATACAACACCTTTGAACGTAACCGAAGGTTTGGTATTAACTGATGTCCAATGCGATCTGTACCTTGCTTCGTTTAATTCAGGTTGTGAAGAACTCGTGGCACCTGTAGATGTCTTGGATTTCGAAGGTAACTCTACTGAACGTGTCCTTTGGTGGGGTTTGAGAATGGAAGGCTTTGACCGAGAGCCGTGCGAGATAGGCGATTTTGTCGACGTTTTACGAACTAAAGAAGTGTCCATTGAAGCAATAGAATTATTTGGGGAGGTAAGAGAAATTGTATTCTCTGTAGTCCGTGGAAATCTATGAGCTGTCCAAGAAGCTGTTAGGTACGGAGCTATATCTTTCAGTTCCTTCATATCAGGTGAAGACGTGAACATTTTACCCAATAAGGAAATATCTCCAGATTTATCGAATTTCTCTTTGAGTTTCTCCACTTCTCCACTCTTTAAACTGAGAATTTGTGAGAGATCTTCGCTGGTTGGTGAATGAGGTTTATCGTATTTCCTCGAACAGAGACTAGCTATTTTACTTATAATATTGATATGCGGCATAAATCTATCCTCAGCTCTGAGATATATCGGAGAAACCACACCACCTCTTTTTATCCTACTTCTTCCTCTACCTGAACGAACAGGGTACTCATACTTTCGTCTCAACGAATCAACATCAACATTCACTAAGGCAGGAAAAAACAACGAAGACGTTAAATTGGAATCACTAAAACAACGTCTCAATTTGAAGGAACTATTTGTATATTTCTGAAAAAATTCGAATCTATCTTTCAACCTCTTCACTTCTCCCGACCTCAATATGCTTTGAGTCTCATCAAAAAATGGGGATAGACTTCTACTCCTATACAAACTATCACAACTAGTCGTTTCTGACACAGAAAGTTTGCATGGGCTCATGGATGTTGTACGTAGCTGTAAGGGTGGTGAAGTGTACTGAGATTTTCTGGTAGAGGACAGAGAACAAGTTGCCATCCGCATTATAGTTTTTTCACCGAAAAGTTCCTTCAAATCTTGACAGGAACTGGATGAGACCAATTTACCTGGTTCTGGCAAATCCGTTTTTTCTTCTTCGAATTCTGACTCGGCTGGTTTATGGATCGTAGGAATATATTCTTCTGTATCCAGAGCTTTCTCGAAATAATCTACTTTTTGTTTAACATCTTCTTTTTTTCCAGTGAATATGACTGTGTTTGTGGATTCATCAGTACTCCCACTTTCACTAGATCTACTTTTACTTTTATCTTCCTTAGATGATGTTGAGGAACTACGGCTTCTCTCTAACTTCGATTTGCCACTTCTCGTTTCCTCTAGTTTTACTTCTTTTCTCCCCTTATCGGATTTTTGGTTCTTTTGTTTACTAACATTGTTCTTATTCGTTTCAATTGTCAGTGGTTTAGAAATCTTTTTCATAACTTCCTTACTGATAGATTGTGAAATTCGTTTTTTATCCATCTCACTCATAGCATGTGCTTCAGTACGTCCGGAATCCTTAACTGTTACGGGTTTTGAGATATCCGAATTTCTCCGTACTGATAAATAGCTGGATGGTGATGTTTTGGCGGGTACGAAGACGCTGAATTCTGGTGAAATCTTCTCTTTTCTTGTATCAGGATTGTAAATTTCTCTTAGTTGTTTATTAAGCGAGTTTACTTGATCCATAGATAGACTACTCCATATTCGACTACCGATACTTTCATTGAGTAATTTATCAGCACTGGTATATTTTTTGTTATCATCCGAAACCCTACCTTCAGATTTTGAACGTTTGGATACCATGTGATTTGCCAGATTGATTACTGAACTTCCTCGCCATAGTGGTTTATATGTATCTCTTACCATAGCAAATTTTGCCATATGGGATGGATCATACAGTTTCAAACGTTCCAGCTCAACTTTTATATTGTCAATGGATTTTTCTCTTGTTCTCAGACCACGATCCAACTCTTTATTCCACCTATAATTTTTCACATCTTTCGGACGATATAAAAACCCTTCGCATTTTTCTTTTTCGTTCAATTTTTGGCACAAATAGTTCATCTCTTTTTCGGTTCTCTCTTTCTGATGTACTTCCTGCCATCTGTCGAAATCTACAATTTCTCCTTCACTCTTCTTTCTTAGTTTAGATTCGTTATCTGTTGCTTTACGTTCTAATTCACCAAGTTTTTCCAGAGTGCTGTAAAAATCGTTCAAGTCTTTGAATTTTGAACTTCTTCTTGTCAGATGAGTTATTTCGTTAAAAAAATCTTTTCTTCTGTATTCCCCATCCTCTTTTCTCATAATTGGAGGTGATCTCACTCGCTCATTCGGCACATAACTTTGTTGAGATTGTTTTAAAGCATCAATTCTTCGTCTGGAAGGTGACCTAGAAATTTTAGGAGTATGAAGCTCTAACTGTTTTCTTTCTACAACTGGAGAAACCGGTCTACTAGTTTGAGAAAAATAAATGAGCTTCGGTGGTAAACTTATACTTCTTCCAACTCTATCAATGGACTCAATGGATTCATTTTTCCTTTCGAAAGATATGGATCTTGGGCTCACGGATCTGGGACGAACATCAAAATGTTTGAATTTAGATTCACTAACTGGTTTTGTATGATTTAAATAGATTTTCATAGCTCCAGCAGCAGGATCTCTCGTACGTTCTCTAGATTTCTCTAACTTATGTTCATATAACCACGATTTTTTTTGTATTTTTTGAGGAACTATTTCAAAGTCTCGTAAAAAGAGATGCTGAAAGAAGCTGTCTGAATGGATCATTTTGTATCGTTTGCGAATTTCGTCTGAGGCGAATTGATCTTTTAACGCTCCTTCCTCATTTTGACCGTTTTGTTTTTTATTTACGTTTTCACCTGATTTTTTACCGGTTTTAATTTTCTTGATATTTTTTTTATTGGCTATTTCTCCATTTATCTCTTCTTTTTTAGATTTTTTCAAATTCTCTCTTATCGGAGACCTAGAAGTGTCACTTTTTTTCATAGGATTTGGATTATTTTTTGACAGTTTATCTTTTCGAATAAGAGTTGGCGATCTCAGAGATTCAAGTGAAGAATTGAGCATACTCAATTTAACAGGTGGTATCACATTTGAAGCAGACTTTGATTTGACAATCGATCTGTTAGTGTACAAAGGTGAAGGAGTTCTAGTTCTGGAGAAACTCTTTTTTTCTTCTTCGCTCATCAAAACTCTAACAGTCGGATCGTTGTGCTTTTTAGAATATGTTAATTGGTTTCCTTCTTGTACCGCTGTCGTGTCATCCTCAAACTTCGGTTTTAAGAGTTTTTTTTCTTCGAAGAATTTAGGAAGGTTCATCAGTATTTTTCTTTTTTCGGTTCCGAAGGTACCAACAGGTTTTGCAACTAATTTTTTGGCAGTTTTAGCTTCCATTTTATTGGAACAGACTTTGCATGGTTTACTCTCTTTTGAACAGCATGCATCAGGTTTAGTTTTTTTAGAAATCTTTGTATCTCCACTAGAAACTTTGGTCACAACACTAGTTTTACTAACTGAACTGCTGGGTTTTTTTGATGTTGTACCAGATGTTTTTGTCAATTTTTTCGATCTTGTCGGAGATAGTTTACACGTAATTTTGTCCCGAAGGTATTTAACATTACTCTTTTCAACATCCGACTTCGTCGTAAAACATATTTCATGTCTCTTACAAACAGGTAGCTTTTCTTTTTCTACCTTCATAGTGGTTATCATTCTCAGAGTGGTGTTGTTTCGAGAAGACCTCCTTTTCGGAGGAGATGGAGGTCTTTGTGGAATTCCATAGAGGTAGATGGATAACTTTTGAAGTCGACGAAAGTGCTTGTTTTCTTTGGATGAACTGTTACAGGATAGCAGAATATTTCCTGTTTTGGTATCATGTTCATCTCTAAGAGGGAATCTCTGAAGGATGGAGATACTGGTCGAAAGCTATTTTCTGTGGAAAATATTTTAAATTAATGATTAACGAATTTATTTGATTTCCATTGGTGCTGAGTAAATATCACTGTTGCACATTGTGTCTTAAAGAGTGAGTTTGGATACAACTCCAATTGCTGGAAACCTCTCAAAATCTTCGTGAACTGGTGAATCATTTTTCAAACGGTGTAGTTATCTCCTGAACTATTAGGAAGGGTTAGTCTAGTTCCATAACCAATGTATGAAAAGTTATTTTAGATTATTTTATTGCAGATGTTGTTTCTGAATGATATTCAAGATGTTAAATTTGCCATGCATACAAAAGAACCATCACCTCCAATTAGTGCCTAGTGATACTACATGATATTAATACATACCTTTGGGACGCTCCGGGGCGGGTTTTCTTAGACCATGAAGAGGTACGTCACCTCCTTTCTGGATTATTTTATAGGCTTCTTTTTGTTCCAATGGACTTATTCGGCTACCATCATCTTTCTTTCTGAACACGAGGGTCGAATCACTTTCATAACCGGATTCCTTCAGAGCCCTGTATAAGAATATTATTAATATATGGAGCATCTCATATTATATTCGGCGTTATGAATGAAAAAAAAGTACTAATACAAGCAGTTTTAGAATGATGAAACTTCATTCATGAAAGTTTGCTGGTTTTATTCGGTTTTTTACAATTATTATTTCGAAAATAATTTCGTTGAGGATACTAGTTTTGTATAACCTCAATTTCGGAAATGTTGAAATTATTTTGTAAATTTTGTGAATTGTCTAACCGTGTCTATAATTTGAGAAACCCTGAAGATGCAATAAAATAATTGCGAAAGCTTGGTAAAGAAATAAGAGTAAGTACACTCACTTTGTACTCCTTTAATAAATTATTCTCTACAGCCTCAAAACTCTGAAGAATTGTATAATCAAAGACTTTTAATGCAATATATTTATATATCTATATCTATATATGTAAGTTGTGTGGAGTTCATCTCTGATTAATGTTTATAAATAATTGATGTATAATTGGTGAATAGAGATTGTTGGTCTTTCAATTGTTATACCATTTATTGCAAATGCTAAGCTTTCGCAGTATTTCAACTGCTTCTTCAGAACATCTAAAAAAAGTACATACTTAGAGAATCTGTAAGTTACATAAATTAAAGTTAAGGCTAGACATGACTGCAAAATGGAATGAAAACTTACACAATGTTGGGTTTCTTTGAATTGAGGTTTAAAATAGTTTAACTGACATCCAACAAACTTCAGAACGTGATGAGAAGAGGATTCCTCTCTTTCACAAGTTTTGAAATTAAATTGACATAGTCATAATCATGACATTCATCATAACAATGTATGAATCATAGATATTTTAGAAATTTTGTGAGGAATTCCGAATTTTTCTGAATATTTCAATTTTAAAATCTAACTATGTCGAGTGATTATGACTCTGTTATTTCTGAATTTTTGAAGAATGCCAAATTTAACAGGTCAAGATCTGTTTTAATTAAATATGAATAGATGTTACTCAGGTTGTTGATGTCTGATCTTCTGTTCATTGCTTTTGGGTCTTGAGAAATTCGTATCATTTCTAGAATTGTTCTTGATTTTTCTTTGTCACATTTGTCTAAGATAGCTACATTATCGATGTTCCAATTGATTTTGTGATCAGTTGTTATTACATGTTGCGAAAGTGCACATCTTGGTTTTCTCAATTTGCAGTCACTTTTGTGTGATGTGATACGTCCTTTCAAATTTCTGGATGTTTGTCCTATATAACAGAGGTCGCAGTTTTGGCAGTTTATTTTGTAGACTAAATTTGTGGTCATTGATTGAGGTAATTTATGTTTCAATCGAGAGAAATTGTTTCTTGTTGATTTGATGGATTTTTGAGTTATCTTCAGATTTGGAATACCAGAAAACAATCTTTTGAGGTTAGATGATCAATCTTGGGTAGGACTGCATAAAACATGTTGTTTTGTTCATCTTCTCTGTTTGTTGAAGTATTTGTTAGTTCGTTATTGATTGGTGTGTTATATAATAAGCTATTCAATAATTTTTTGGGGTATGAGTTCTTTAAAAGTATATCGAAAAGTTTCTTGATATTTTTCTGGTAAAGTGATGGATGAGATATTCTGTAAATTCTATTCTTCATACCAAGTATAAAATTTATTTCGATTTTTGTTTGTGATTGGAATAGAAGTTGATATATCTTCCAGAACTTGAATTTTTTGTGTACCAATCTAATATTACTTTGTTCTGTTCAGTTCTTATTAACTTCGTGTCCAGGAATGGTACTGCTTTATTGCAATTTTCGTTTTCAATTGTGAATTTAATATATTTTTCAGTATCATATGAGTTGAATGAAGTAAGAAGTTCCTCTATTTTGTCTATTGGAACACTGCAAATGATGTCATCAACGAATTTCTTTAAAAATGTTGGTTTAAATGAAATATTTCTTAATATCTCGGATATTAAATCATCCATGATGTATTGTGCTATAATTGGTGAAATAGTAGCACCCATAGGAGTTCCAAATGTTTGTTTGTAAAATTTTCCATCATTTGCAAAATAGGTATTGTCAAAAAGAAAACATAAAAGTTCTAAAAAGTCTTTGAGTTGTAATGGACAATGGTTTTTCATTGAATTCCAGTGTAATTTTACTGTGTTAATAGCTCTTTGTTTGGAGATGTTACTGAATAATGAAATAACATCTAAACTGACTAAAACTTCTTCAGGAGATAACTGTAAATTATTGGAAAATTCAGCAAAATGAAATGAATCCTTAGTGTAATATGGGTTATCTGTGTTATATGCACAAGTTAGAATATCAGTGAGCCATTTTGCAATTTTACTAGTTGGGGAACCAATTGAAGAGATTATAGGTCTTAAAGATAGAGTAGGTTTGTGAATTTTGGGTAGTCCATAAAATGTATTAATTTATGTAACTTACAGATTCTTTAAGTATGTACTTTTTCTTAGATGTTCTGAAGAAGCAGTTGAAATACTGAAAGCTTAGCATTTGCAATAAATGGTATAACAATTGAAAGACCAACAATCTCTATTCACCAATTATACATCAATCATTTTTATATATATATATATAGGTATACATATATTATAGATGAAATTTATTCATCAATAAAAAAAAGGCAAATCAAATTCTACATATATTATATATATAACAAAATATTATTTGGTTGAATTTTAGATTTTCAATGCTTTTTTGCATTATATTACTCGCGGAAAAATCAGAAAGTTTGAAACAGATACTTTGTGAATTACTTTCACAATTTGCCTGAAAATAGCTACGGTTCATTTAGAAAAGGCCATTCAGTGTTTCAAACTTACGTGAGAACATAATTAAGGATCAATTAATCAATGAATGATTTTTTTTATAGAAAAAAGTACTTACTGACTCAAATATCCTTTCGAGATTGCTTTTCTATCGTCTTCCACTTTCTGGAAAATAGGTCGTATGTTAAAATCATGCAACGAGAAAAAAACCAAACATGCGGAAGAAAATGAATAAGAGACATATACATAGGCCCACCTCGAAAATATACTGCTTTCTGCTATAATATAAAAAAAGTGAATTGTTTTAATATGATGTATTCTTCCAAACGAAAAACATTCTTTTCGTGTTAATAGATGATTGTTACTATCTGATGATATAAATGGATTCTGTAGAATGTTGTTGATCTCATCAGTCGTTCATTAACGGTGAAAATAAATTGAAGTGAAATGAAAAATTCTTGTGAACTTGTGAAGAATGATTATTGGGCTATATCCACCATATTTTATAGTTCTTCTTTCTACCAATGTTTCCGTATTCATCTTCTATCGTTCTTTAGATATATTAGCTTTTAAAAATCTGATATTAACGAAATTTTTTCAATATTCATTATTTCGCAAGATTAACATAAATTACAAATTCCAGGAACTCATTTTATCATGTGTCTTGAATGAGGTTGGTATACAGTATTATTTTTTCCATGCAGCCTTTTTTTCTGATGATAATTTCCATGAAAACTGACGGTTTTCATGGTTGGACTTTTGCCAGTTTTGATGTGATAATATTCAAGTTGATTTCGTCTCATTAAAATTGTTCTTTTCAATATCTTTTTGAGATAGCTATGACATCTGAGAGATCTTGTTATGTTACATTTCTGTCTTGTTGGGTAGAACATATGTTTGTTGCTCTATTATATACACAGTTCGCCAGGGGGTAGGAACTGGCCTACTACAAAGGTGGTCACGTTTTTCTTCAACGAACGGCAGAGACATCTTTAGTTATTCCCAAAGCTCGGATCGGTAAATTAGGAATTCTCAGTACCTAGTGATCGGTAAAAACGGATTTTATCGGATCTCGGTCTTGATGGACTTCATGACGAATAAGAAACTATTCTTTGACGAGCATGAACTTTCATGTTATCTATGCCAACGCCATTTTTTTCTCTCATGTCGTGTTCTAGGTTTATTCCATACATAGACTACTTATTTTTTATTCAAAAAGTAGTGTTATTCAGCTAGAGATGTATTCATTTTCAACTTATTCAATTTAATTTAATTGAAATGGTTTATTCTAAGATCTCTATGATCTTCTCTCTAAGATCTTATGATCCAATATTGAAGATGGCATCCGAAAAAGTATCTAAAAGAAAAAGAAAATAGACTAAGAAATTTTTTCTGTCATAAACGTATAAATCTGATGCATTTCATGCTTAAATTGATATATTTGTCTGTTACTGCAACTCAGTGTTGTTGGTTGCATTCATTTATTTTCTGTTCCAAAATGCTTGTTCGTTTCATGCGGCCCACGTATGTTCATTTCTTTCTCTATGAACGCGTAACATATGTTGGAGATATATGACAGTGCGAGACAGAAAGAAGTAGTAATTCGAATACACACGTCGACGCTCGTTCGATGCAGTGCAAGACTTTTCTTCGTTTCTTCGCAATTTTTCTCGTTAATTTCTACCAATTAGAACTCTGGAGAAAAAGTGACTGTTCTGGCTCGTGGTGACACGTTCAGCCGTGCTGTAAAACCAACAGGTACGCAAAAGTCGATACTCCAACATTCGTATTTTCTTTTCGAGTCATTTTTCTCACCGGAATTTCATTATTAATTTTCTTTTGCTTTCATTTAATTTCAAAGGCCGTGTCGTGCCATTTTGGTCCTTCTTGAGCCGCATATTTTCGAACCGCGTTTTCAAAATTATTGCGATCAAGCATTTTGGAATTTTTTCATTTAGTTTTTCATTTGCATTTATTTCAATCTGTCATTATTCACGTGACCTCGAAAACTTGATAAGATATCGAACACATTCATAAATCCTTTAATATCTGCGCATGTTAAAAGAATTTAGCTTTCATTACCTTTCATTTGTTTTTCTCATCTATGCTCATAACCTTGATTCAAAACATAAACAAAGATTGACATTCTTGTTTTTGTTTATTTACATTTCATTATTTTCATTTGTTTATTTTCAACTCGATTTTCAATTTAATAGATTCAATCTTAATTATTTGCTTTATTAATTAATTTAGTTCTTTTCAATCGGTTAGTCTATTTACTCTTTTTCGAAATTACTCAAAACGAAATTCATATTGTTTTCTGCAGTATACCTTGAATAATAATAATGGCGACAAAATTGAAACAACTCAAAGCTCGTCGTCAAATTGTTATTGATGATCTCGAGGAAATTCTCAATTTAGCACAATTCGCTGTCACTGATCAAAGTCTCCATGTAAGATTCAAATTAAGATGTGAAATACTTGACGATATTCTCGTGGACTTTCAAAATTTACATACGTCTATTGTCTCTATGATAGTATCTTCCGAAGAACCCGAATTGAACACTGAGAAGGTTATTCGAACAGCCTTTATGGATAATTATTACACCATCAGAACAACTTATGTTAATTTATTTCCTGTAGTAAACATTCCAGTAAAAACCAAGACAGTTGCTCTATTAGTTCGCCAAATGTTAAACTTCCAAAGATAGTATTGCCCATTTTCAATGGGAATTATAAAGAGTGGCCTACTTTTTTCGATATGTTCCAAAGTTTGGTACATGAAAATTCTAACTTGAGTCAAATAGAAAAGTTTCAATACCTCCTTAGTTCACTTTCTTCTCATGCTTTAAATTTAGTTAAAGGATTTCCATTGATTGCTGAAAATTATGAAAGCGCTTTTCAGACATTGGCGGAAAGATATCAAAATAAAAGACTTCTCGCTAATACGTGTTGGAAGGAAATCTGTAATGTTCCAAAGCTACAGGGTGATTCAGCTAAAGACCTTAGGCGAATTCTAGAAGTTTTTGCGGAAAACTTATCGGTATTAAGGAATTTAGGTTTACTCGTTGACCAGTGGGACTTTGTTTTATTTCACATTCTCATTCAGAAATTAGATTCAGCAACGATCAAACGTTTTGAATTACAAGAATGTTCAACAGATATTCCGTCGTTTGTCAATTTGCGAAATTTCCTGACAAATCAGTGTATAGCCTTGGAGGCAGTAGCTCTTTCTCTTCCGTCGAAAACTCATTCAGTTTCGAATTCTCAAGTTTTGAAATCTAGTTCTCTCTCAACGAATAAAAGAAATTCGACTCTTCTCGTTCAAACGGAAACTGAATCATTCAAGAAACGTTTAACCTGTAATTATTGCAAGTTAGCTCATAATATTTACAAATGTCCATCATTTTTGGAACAAACTGTTCAAGATCGGTTCAAGATTGTGAAGAACAAAAATTGGTGTATCAATTGCCTCCATTCTGGACATAAGATTAACAATTGTTCTTCAAAGTCAAATTGTCGTGTTTGCAACGGAAAGCATCATACCCTGTTGCACATGCGCAATAATGCGGATAATGATTCTTCATCAGAGACGTTTCATTTCAATGCTGCAAATTCATCGGATTCAGGCTCAGCTCAGGTTTTAACCAATGTTACTTCAAATTCTACCGTTCTCTTAGCAACCGCTGAGGTTGAAATTCGTGATGCTTGGGGTAGATATCAGAAGGTCCGAGTTCTGTTAGATGGAGGCTCTCAAATAAATATTATAACTCAATCGTGTGTAAATAGATTAGGCTTGAAAATTTGTGATGCTTCATTTTCGATAAATGGAATTTGTGAAAGCTCATCTTCTGCTAATTGCAGCACTGAATGTACTATTCGTCCATCAGGTCAAATAAATCCATCATTTACATTCGATGCCGTCGTGATTCCGAAGATTTGTGCGGAAATGCCGAGTTCTTTCGTAAATTGTTCGTTTTGGAATTGTGTCCATAACAAGAAGTTAGCAGATCCGAACTTTTCCAGTCCGAAATCAATAGATCTTCTTCTGGGAGCGGATATATTCTCTTTAATAATTCGACCGGGTCGTATCGAGGGTAACGGTTTAGAACCAACAGCACTTGAGACAGTGTTTGGTTGGGTTTTCATGGGAAAGATTCAATCACCTAACATATCAGTTAACAATTTTCATTTGTCATTGTCTGAATCAGGTTTAAACTCCTCGTTGAAAAGATTTTGGGAACTTGAAGAAGTTTCAGAGAATGTCATTGTATCACCAGAAGATCAATTTTGTGAGAACTTATACACTCAGAACTATTCTAGAAATATATCTGGACGGTACACTGTGGCATTACCATTTAAACCTGATCAGTCAACACTTTCTTTCGGTGACACATATTCTCTCGCACTACGTCGTTTTTATCCCTTGAACGTAAACTTATTAAAAACCAGAATATATACCGGGAATACTCTACTTTCATGCAGGAATATTTAGAAAAAGATCATATGTCATTAATTTCTACGAGTTCGGATTATGAAAATACTTTTATATCCCTCACCATTGTATAATCAAACCAAACAGTCCATCTACAAAGTTGAGGGTTGTTTTCGATGCGTCAGCTCATGTACCCAGTCATTTATCTTTAAATGATGCTCTATTGATAGGTCCTAAATTACAAAAGGATATTATTGCCATTTTGATGAACTTTCGTGTTCATCGGTTCGTTTTCACAGCTGATATCAAACAAATGTATCGTCAAATATTAGTTCAAAAATCACATCGAAACTTTCAAAGAATATTGTGGCGGTTTTCTCCATCGGAACCCATAAAAACTTATCAGCTGAATACCGTTACGTACGGAGTTGCACCAGCACCTTTTCTTGCCCTTCGAACTTTGGCACAGTTGGCCAAGGATGAGGAAACTCGTTTTCCGAAAGCATCCAAAATTTTGCTCACAGACATTTATGTCGATGATGTCGTTACAGGTTGTGATGATTTGGAAGACGCAAAAACGTTGCAAAAGGAACTGATTTCCTTATTGAATTGTGGTGGTTTTGAGCTCCGAAAATGGAGTAGTAACAGTTCTCAATTACTCTCAACCATACCTCTAGATCATCAATATCACCATTCTTTGGAGTTTGATATAGATCCGATAGTTAAAATTCTCGGTTTGAGGTGGTTTCCTTCGTCGGACGAATTTTCTTATTTTGCGGAAACTACTGTTCAGGTATGTACCAAACGTACCATACTTTCAGAACTTTCTCGAATTTTCGACCCTTTGGGGTTCCTTTCTCCATTTACTTTTCTTGCTAAACATTTGATCCAGCATCTTTGGACATTAGGTTTGCAGTGGGATGATACACTTCCAGACGATGTTAGCCGTCGCTGGAATCAGTGTAAATCCGAATTAACCGAATTGGGTAAATTAAAGATACCTCGGAAACTTGCATCGAAATCATTTTATCGTTGCGAACTTCATGGTTTCGGAGATAGTAGTGAGCGTGGCTACGCAGCCGTGGTATATTTCAAGTTTTTCAATCTTGACGGCTCCATTGACATCTCTTTCGTAGGTGGTAAATCAAAGGTCTCCCCATTGAAGAGAATTTCACTTCCAAGACTGGAATTGTGTGCTTGTCTCTTATTATCAAAACTCATTAATGTGGTTTCCTCTGTTTACCAATCAGCCTTTACAATAGATGACATTTTTGCTTGGTCTGATTCAATGGTAGCTCTAACATGGATTAAGTCTTCTCCTCATCGATGGAAGACATTTGTAAGCAATCGTACTACTCAAATTCAGGACTTAGTTTCAACAGAAAATTGGTATCATGTTCAATCGAAAGACAATCCTGCTGATTGTGCTTCACGCGGCTTAACGCCAACCGAACTGTTGAACTGCTCTTTGTGGTGGACAGGCCCTGACTGGCTTCGTTCCAAACATCTCACCTTCGCAAATGATGAAATAGAGAATTCTCTTCATCTTGTACAAACAGAAGAGCGTCACCTCTCTTTATCAACTTTCATTTCTCTATCGTTTGTTGATGATTTGCTCTCCAGGTATTCATCTCTGTCCAAGGTTCAAAGAGTGGTAGCTTACATTTTCAGATTCGTTAACTTCATAAAGAACTCTAAAGCTCCTAGGATATATAGATTTTCCGCAGTTCATCTCAAAGATGCACTTTTCTTCATTATAAAGCAGGTTCAACGGGTTGTGTTCAAGGAACAGATCGATAATCTCATCTCGGGAAATCCCATATCTAAATTACTTCGAAAATTGAATCCATTTATTGGAGGAGATGGTGTTCTCAGGGTGGGCGGTCGTCTGTCTTTTTCTGGTCTAGCTCTTGATCACAAACACCCAGCTTTGCTTCCTTCATCTCATCGTCTTACTGGGCTCCTTATTCAGCATTTCCACAAAATATGTCTGCATCCAGGTGCCCAGAGTTCCTTCTGTCTCAACAGGTCATACAGGAGTTTTATACAGTCCACTTAGAGATTGAGTCTGTGCTCCATTCTCGCCCTCTATGTCCGCTTAGTAATGATCCGAATGACATATCCACTGACACCAGGACATTTTCTTACTCTGGCTCCATTAACTGCTATTCCTGAACCAGATTTATCACACCTATCTATCGGTCGATTATCGCGTTGGCAGCTTTTAACTCGTATCCATCAGGATTTTTGGAAAAGATGGAATTTAGAATATCTGAACACACTGCAACAACGAAAAAAGTGGTTCAATAGCGACTCGCCTCCTTATTCAATAGGTGCACTCGTCTTGATAAAAGATGATCAACTCCTCCATTGCGCTGGCGACTTGGACGCATTGAGAAATTGCATCCTGGCGCTGATAAAATAGCTAGAGTAGCTACTGTTCGGACTACTCAAGGTGTACTGCAGAGATCAGTGGTTAAATTATGTCCATTACCTCTTCAATAGTTATGACATATGTTGATGTATATATGTATATAATTTTTTCGCTTTATGTTCGATATTTTTTCAATTTTTATATTTGCCTTTTTTTCATAAAATATTCTATTTTAGGTGGGCGGTTATGTTACTGCAACTCAGTGTTGTTGGTTAAGTTCATTTATTTTCTGTTCCAAAATGCTTGTTCGTTTCGTGCGGCCCACGTATGTTCATTTCTTTGTCTATGGACGCGTAACATATGTTGGAGATATATGACAGTGCGAGACGAAGGAAGAAAGAAGTAGTAATTCGAATACACACGTCGACGCTCGTTCGATGCAGTGCAAGACTTTTCTTCGTTTCTTCGCAATTTTTCTCGTTAATTTCTACCAATTAGAACTCTGGAGAAAAAGTGACTGTTCTGGCTCGTGAGTGACACGTTCAGCCGTGCTGTAAAACCAACAGGTACGCAAAAGTCGATACTCCAAACATTCGTATTTTCTTTCCGAGTCATTTTTTCTCACCGGAATTTCATTATTAATTTCTCTTTTGCTTTCATTTAATTTCAAAGGCCGTGTCGTGCCATTGTCACTAATATTCTAATTTATTCTTTAATGTATTTTTTCATAATTTGATGAGTAATTGTTGCATAATTATTGTTGGTTCGTTTATTCTTTCCCTCGATATTGAAATTTTTGTAAATTGATTATTTACTGCATTATATATATATATATATATATATATTTCCAATGTTTATTCTTTGTTTATTACCTTTCATCCTGTAAAGATTAGTGTGTTCTTCGATTTAAAGGGCAGATATATTTGAAATGACCATAATTCTTTTAATATGCTCCAAATTGTCACAATTTTCTGATCAAATGATATTTTTTTATTGAAATTGTGACAATCTTCAGCAGATTAAAATAATGGTCATTTCAAATGTATTTGTTTTAAAATCCGATAAAAATATGGGATTCAACCTGCGCTTGCGTGGAGTCCTATGAAAACTCATATAAAATGCACTAGAGGACGCCACGAGACGGAACGTTGTGCGAATGGAATCTGTAATAAACTAGGGAATAACTAAAGATGGCGCTCTAAGTTGAGCTCTCGAAATCGGGACCAAAATTCATGCCAGAGTTGCCTATCTATAGGTAGTTTATGCATTTCGCTACTTTAAATTCGAAATTCGGTTAGAATTGAAATGAAGATATCGTCCTATGTTTGTTAATTTCTTATAGATACTGGTTCTTAAGATTCCATTTTGTTCTTATAATTAAAAAAAAATGATTGAATTCACAATTGAGATCGAGAAAAAATAGATAACTTTCATTTTAAGTTGTTAAATAAACAAAATAGAATTTCACGAACCACTACTGTCGTGAACAGACTTTCTCGAAGGACCGTAAATATATTATAATTACCAAAAAGATTTCGAACAGCGAAACAGCGAAATACCCTCTTATTTTATGGACTTACCCAGCTTGTGGTGTCGTAATCCTTGAGAGCGCTCTCACCATACACTGCTAAAATGCACATCCAATTCGTTGAGCGATTAACGAAAAGAAAATTATTTCTCGAAAATTTGTAATGGTTAAGCCGTCGATAGCTGTATATGTGTACGTGCGTACTCAAAATCTCGAAGCATACTACTTGCTCCCTGGCCGTGCGTATCGAAACACCTGTTCGGTCCACAAAAAAGAAAAGCATTTCGCATGTGTACAAATAATAAACCCGAAATTTAAACTCACGAATAAATGAAAACAAGGGAGTAACCCAGTTCACAACATTTTCCACCCACCAAAAACTTGTTAGTTTTTCCTAATTATGAAATAGGAACAAAAATAATAAAAAAATGAATATTGAAACTTCATGAAAATGAAATTGAAACTTCATGATTTGAAATATTAAAAATAAAGAAAAAGAAGTGAATACATTATGAAAATTGGCCAGGTAAAGGGCACAATTTTATGACAGGACGCTGATATGTCCCATTTTGAGTTTTTAGAGTAACTACCCGAACTACCCCGTCTTCACCAGGGTGCAACTTGATAACTCGGCCGAGAGACCATTCTAAGGGAGGTCTAGACTCATGTTTAATTACAACTAACATACCCAATTTTATATTGGGCGAAGACTTCAACCATTTTGAACGCTGCTGTAACGTGTGCAAATACTCTTCCTTCCACCGTTTCCAAAAATCGGAATTCATTCTCTGCACCATTTGCCATCGCGACAACCGATTTAACGAAATATTTGACAAATCTGGTTCCGGAAAACTATTGAGTGTCTCCATAGTCAGGAAATGACCTGGAGTCAAAGGGGTTAGATCGTTAGGATCGTCGCTAATCGCAGAAAGGGGCCGAGAATTTAAAAGTGCCTCAATCTGTGTGAGCAAGGTATAGAACTCCTCATACGTCATGATTTGCTCACCTACAACTCGGCGAAGATGAGTCTTGACTGATTTAACTCCGGCCTCGCTCAGGCCATTGAAATGTGGCGCTGCAGGGGGATTAAAATGCCAATTGATGGACAATTTTCTGGCGGCAGTTTGCGCAAATGATACAAGCTTATTATAAGCGCCCTTAAAATTCGTACCTTGATCCGAATATATGTCAGATACTCTGCCTCTCCGAGCAATAAAACGGCGAAAGCTTGCTACAAAGGTATCAGTAGATAAATCTGAAGACAACTCTAAATGTATTGCTTTTGTAGCGCAGCATACAAAAACACAAATATATGCCTTGAAGGTTTTTGTACCTCTATGTTTTCCTAGGCGTATATTAAAGGGGCCAGCATAGTCCAACGAAACGTGAGAGAATGCCTTCACTTGTGAAATTCTAAAAGACGGCAAATCGGCCATAAAAGGTTCATGTAGTTGCGGTTTAGTACGAAAGCAACGAACACACCTAGATAAGCAGCGATAAATTGCACTTCGTGGAGAGAGTATCCAGAAAGTTTGTACCAGAATGTTATGTAGAGTTTTTAGCCCCGGATGTAAGTTTTCATCGTGAGTTTGTTGTATCACAAGGTCTGTGAACCTGTGACGTTTTGGCAGCAAAATGGGGTGCTTAACCTCAAAGGAGAGGGTTGACTTTCTGAGACGACCACCCACCCTGATCAATCCTGCTTCATCAATAAAGGGAGCGAGCTTTCTGACAGGTTTAGGCAGACAAGCATTCCCTTGACAAGCTGTGAAAATGTCCGTAAAACATTCGTTTTGAACATGTTTGACCAACACCTGGAAGGCATAATATTCTTCCTCCTTTGTCAAAATAACTGAAGTATAAATTTTGGATTTAGTTTTCATTGCAATAAAACGTAGAATATAACAGAGAATATGTTGAATTTTTCTTAGAGATGAGAATCCCGTGAGTAAACTTGTTATAGGAGAAGTCATGACTGAAACATGCAAAACAGTTTGGGCTCCAGTGACTGGGCTATCCCAATCACATTTTGAAAGCCATAATCTTTGCATAAGATGTTTTGCAAGAAAGATAACAGGTGATAAAAAGCCTAAAGGGTCAAAAATCCTTGCGATTTGTGAAAGGATCCCTCGCTTAGTATTTGCAGAATTAGTTTCAGAGAAGGAGTAAGAGAAAATATCTAAAGTGGGATCCCAGTGGAGACCTAAAACTTTTATGAATTTGGGACCGTCTGTGTCAAAACTGAGTGGCATTTGTGTGTTTGTCGTTGGAACAGCTGCAAGAATCGAAGGATGGTTGCTTGCCCATTTTCGCAACTCAAAACCTCCTCGTTTGAGTAGAGCAATCAACTCTGTTTGTAAATGAAGGGCTTCCTCAATCGATGAGGCGCCTGCGCAGAAATCATCGACATAAATCGATTCTTGTATCAGCTTAGCAGCAGCAGGATACGATTTTTGTTCCAAATATGCCAGCTCCTTAAGGGTCCTTAAGGCCAAATATGGTGCAGAAGAAACCCCAAACGTAACTCTATTGAGAGTGTACTCTTTTATTTCTTCATTTCTGGAGAAACGCCAGAGAAATCTCTGAAATCGTCTTTGTTCAGGTTGTATAAGTATCTGACAGTACATTTGTTTGATATCACAAATAAAGGCTACTTTATGAATGCGAAATTTTAATAAAATTACAAACAAGTCCTGATGAAGCTTTGGACCTGAGAAAAGTGTATCATTCAAGCTTATACCCGTCGAACTCTTGGCACTTGCATCAAACACTACTCGAAGCTTAGTAGATGTACTATCTGGTTTCATAACGCAATGATGAGGCAAATAAAAGGCTGTTAAAGACTTGTAATCAGAAATGCTAACCTCAGAAATATATTGGAGTTGGATGTATTCTTTCATAAATTCAGAATATGCTGTATATAACTGAAGGTTTTTATTGAGCCGAGTCTCTAAGGAAATAAATCGTCGAAGGGCCTGTGAATATGAATCTCCAAAGTCAGGGTTTGTATGCTTGAACGGAAGGGAAACAACGAATCTTCCGGAAATTTCTCGATGAACCGAGTTTTTATATATATTCTCACATTTTTGATCATCAAGAGATAGTATTGGACTAGTTTTAGTAACCTGATCTAACTCCCAAAATTTTTGAAGTGTAAAATCGACCTGAGGTTCAAGGGCCACGTGACAATTCAGAAGTGAAGTGTAAACTGGTGAACATTCAATCTTTCCTTGTAAAACCCATCCAAAAACTGTTTCAAGCGCTGCTGGAGTACCTTGTCTGCCAAAGATACGCCCAGAACTCAATATAAAAGGCACCAACTCAGCTCCAATAGCATATCTATTGGGCCAGGTGTCGAAAATCTTCTGTCCGCCAGTGTTAGATCTTTTATGTGAGACCAATCATGGGTATTAAACTGTATTTTTGGCTGATTTGAACAGAGTTCTGTGAGAATAATAGATTCAAATGAGAAAGTGGGACCATCTTTACCGCATGGTTTTATTAAACATTGGGTGATACCTTTAGTTGACCAAGAAGTTTGATTATTCAGCCCTTCTATAGGAAGGGAACAACGACGTCTTTTCAACCCCAAACGATTAAAACAACGTTCGCTCATGAAATTTGCCATGCTAGCGGTATCAAGAAGAACGCGGACCTTCTGGAAGTTCCCTCTACCATCCCTAATATCAACTTCGGCAGTTGAGAGCAGGACAGTTGATTGCATCATAGCGAAATCTGAAGTGCTGCATTGCAGTGCGACGGTGTCTTTGGGACGAGAGTTAGGAAATGGTGTGCTCGCTGTATTCAGGGCCATTGTTTTTGACAAATCATCTTCGACTGTCCCTGTTGAACCCGAATTGGTTGCCACGAAATCAGTCTTCTTAGATGCATCAGGTTTACGAATATTTAAGTGTAGAATTGTATGGTGCTGATACCCACATATTTTACAAGTAATTGATGATGGACAATTTCCTACATGATGTGACCCACGCAAGCAATTAACACAAAGTTTATTACGTTTCACAAAAGCAAATCTGTCAGATGGAGTTTTGGCCAGAAAGATGTGGCACCTATGTAAAGCGTGTGAAGCTGAGCAAACTATACATTTTTGTTGATCGCCAGAAGAAGTTAAATAGGCAGAAGTTGTTGAAGACTTCTTGAAGAGAGGGCCTGTATTTCTATCCGAAGTAGTAACTTGAGGGGTTGTACCTTTATGTTTCGAAATAAATGATGATGTCGATGGTATCATGCATTGTACAGATTCCAAAGCCTTGCAATGATTAGTAAGAAATGTTGTGAGAGTTTTATATGTAGGCATATCTATTGTGCTATGCTCAAGCTCAAATTCTGTTCTAGTTTTAGCGTCTAATTTTTGTAACAAAATATTGAACATTACGAAATCCCATGAATCAGTATCGAATTTCAAAACATTGAGTGCAGCAAGATTTTCCGAAAATATGTCTAGTAAATGCCTCAACTCCTTAGAAGAAGGTTTCTGTAAAAGTTGGGCCATATAAATTTCATTGAAATAGGTTGTAGCTAAAAAACGTCTATTCTGATATCTACTAGTGAGTGCATCATACGCTATTTCATAATTGTCCTCAACCATTGGAATAGCTTTTAGTAAATTGAAAGGTTCGTTTCTCAAAGATGTTAACAAATAATGGAATTTTTCAATCTTGCTCAAACTTGAATTATTATGAATGATGCTATTAAACAAATCGAAAAATGAAGGCCACAATTTTAGGTTCCCCTCAAAAATAGGTAAATTAATTTTGGGCAAGTTTGCTTTCAAGCCATTGCCCGAATTTGATATGTCATTGAGGTTGTTGCTATTGGATTTCAAGGCAATAGAAGATAACTCCAATTTTTTACTTCTAATTCCGTACACATATTGATCTGCCAGAATTCTTATCCCATCTTCCTCATCAAACTTTGCATCGTCTTCAATTAAAGAAATTATAAGATTGTGAAATTCTTGAAATTCCTCATATATTGTCTCCACAAATTCTGTCCTAGCAAAAAATTCTGTTCATAGAATTGATCATTCGAAGAACCAACACCATATTCATAAATTTCTTTCAATCGATTAAAAGGTGTTTTTCGTTTCAGAACTAATTTCCTTATTTCCGACATTAGAACCAGCAACTATACAAATCAATGAATCACTAATCGATGAAAATGTGTAATTAGTTAATACAAACAGTATTGAAGAACAAATGAAGAACGTTGAGATTTCTAAATGTGAATATGAGTTCCACAATTACTAATATAATGAAAGTCTTCACAAAATACGCATAGAATAGTAAGTGAATAGTAATTGAAGTGAAATGATTATCCTAATTTAAGATGAAACACTGTTTAAATCAGTAATCGAATTAGATGGGCATTGTTTATTATTTTCAATAACGTAAACAAAGCAGGCGAATGTCAATTATGGTTGACGAGTGAAGAGCCGATGATTCCTTGATTAACGAAACGCAAATGAGACAGAGATATATGATCTGAAAGACCGAATATACAAATAAAATTGCGCACGCTTTCTCTTGGATGACAATTCATGCGCTATAATTGAAATGAAGAACGTGTATTTTCAAAAGGGAAATGACAGCAACGTTCAAAATGGCCGCCTTTAAAAGAATACAGTATTTCTGAAAATTAATTAAAATTATGGAAACTGATACAAACCGGCTCGATAGGGCCAAAATGTCGTGAACAGAGATATATGATCTGAAAGACCGAATATACAAATAAAATTACCAAAAAAGATTTCGAACAGCGAAACAGCGAAATACCCTCTTATTTTATGGACTTACCCAGCTTGTGGTGTCGTAATCCTTGAGAGCGCTCTCACCATACACTGCTAAAATCCACATCCAATTCGTTGAGCGATTAACGAAAAGAAAATTATTTCTCGAAAATTTGTAATGGTTAACCGTCGATAGCTGTATATGTATACGTGCGTACTCAAAATCTCGAAGCATACTACTTGCTCCCTGGCCGTGCGTATCGAAACACCTGTTCGGTCCACAAAAAAAAAAGAAAAGCATTTCGCATGTGTACAAATAATAAACCCGAAATTTAAACTCACGAATAAATGAAAATAAGGAGTAACCCAGTTCACAACAACTACAATATAATAATTTTATTAGCATCAATAAGTTATATGCTTCGTCAATTTGAAATTAGAACATTCAATATTTTAAGAAATCATCGTAACTGTAGATTGCCTCTTTCAAGAGAAATCCTTTGGGAGATTTCTCGATTTTTTTTTCCTTCAATTGTTGTATGGTATTGGGAAGCCCATTATACACAAGACCGCAGAAGTCTACTTTCTTCTGTGCATATTTTCGTTCATGGTATGGGATGGTAAGTTTATTTCTGCTTCCTGTATTGGAATTGTGGAATGAGTTGGAAAGCGATCTAAGTTTTTATGGACATACGTCGAACACTCCAATATATTCAGTGCTGGAATGGTAAGTATCTCTCTACATCTGTCCCTCTGTTTCAAACTTGTTATTGTTCTCATCGCTTTCTACTTGTCTCTGGCTTGTACCTATGTGCCCCACAGGAGGATTCCATACGTTGCCAACGAAGGGAAGTTTTGCAATACAAGAGATTACCACCACCCCTTTGGCTGAAACTCCGTTAGCAGTTGAGATGGTGTTGATTGTCACTGCAAGATTTCTTTTATAGAATCGATGTGCACCTTCCACGAAAGTGCCCCATCAAATGTAACTCTAGGTAATTTGCGGGTCTAATATTTGTCACTTTTGATTTTTAAATTTCGCGTCTTTGATTCAATTATGGCAAGTGTATGAAAGTTAAACCTAATGAATACTAAAGAGCCAAGAATTGCATTTATGAAATATCATGCGTAAGATCTTGTACCTGGGAAACAAAACACACTCTGAAAATAAGAATTAAAGAATTCCAGAAGCTTTCTCAAGTGCTGGTCACCGATATATCGAAGTTTGTGCTGTTAATGAGAATCAATGGATGAAATAGAATAATGCATCCAGAATTATGAACGGAAACTTCGAAAAGAAAAAAAAATAGGATTTATGGAAATCACTTCTGATTCCGTAAATCCTCCTGACAATGAAGAAAAATTTAATTTAATTTTCGATAATTTCTGTTTTTCTCCAAGCTAATTCAATTTGAGAATTATAAAAGAAGTCTATAGAAACATTGATAGGAAGAAGATCTGTAAAAGATAATGAACATGAGTATAACCCGAATATATTTTGTATTCATGTTAACAACTTTTAGATTAATGAAAACATGGAAGTTGTGAAAGCTTGTTGCAGCTTATTACTGAACTTTTTTTTTTGAAGATTTTCTTTTGCAATTGGCTAAAGATGTTTCCTTTGAGACATTATATAATTACTTAAAGAACATTGATCAAAACATGTAATCCCTAAAGTTATCAGAAAATGATCGAATAAAACATCATCAGTGTGAAATAAATTAAAACAAATTGATTTTGGTAACATCAAGCCAGATCGATTTTTATACCTTTCTTTCAACATGCAAATTGGAAACATGCAAATATTTCCTTCTCGTGCTCTCCAATACAAAATTCAACATGCGTTTCTTACGGTATAAAACATCGGCATTGTTCTTAGACTCTGAATACCTTCTACATCATCCATCCACTTGACGGAAAAAAATGCATAAATGAAAAGATGTTAGTTCACAGAAAGGCCCACATCTATGAAAAATCGAAATGAACTTCTACATGAAAATCATGAACATAACTGGAATGATTTGCTCTTTTTATTGAGATTTTCATGAAGGAATTGATGGTAAGATTAGATCAGGCAAATAATAAAAATATCGAACGTTTGAAATGAAACAACTGCTCTGTAGATCGGCAGAATTCGGGTTTTTGAAAATATTGTTCACGTTATGATATTTCACAATATTTACAATTAGGTCGTTTGTTCAATTACAGATAATCTCTGGTCCTTAAAGTAACAATAAATTTCACAGTCTAGTATAGGAGCCGCATAGGGTTGTTAATAAAGAGATATGAAATATAAAATAACGTCAAGCGTCATTAGCGTTGTACTCTATACAGGGTGTGCAGCACATAGACCGTCAAATTTTTTTGGGGCGTTGGTAGGGTCATTTGCTACCTTTTCAATCTTGGAACCTGGGTCCTTAGTATTACGGTTACGGAGGTATGATTTTTTTATTAGGTTTTCCTGATCGAAGATTACCCCACCACGAAACATTCTCGACGACTTATCGACGTTTAAGAGAGACTGGAAACTTAAATTTTCAAGAGCCTCGGGTCAATGTGAGGCAACACCATGTAGCAGTTGACGATCAAATACTTCAAGCCTTTGAAGACCCGAGGCTCTTGAAAATTTAAGTTTCCAGTCTCTCTTAATCGTCGATAAGTCGTCGAGAATGTTTCGTGGTGGGGTAATCTTCGATCAGGAAATTTGGCTTGATAAATCCTTTGAGCTGCACGAGCAACACCATCAGCCTTGCCATATGCCATCACCATATCAGCATACTCAGCGTTGGTGAAATTAGGCATATCAACAACCAAATTTAAAACAAGAGATGGCAAAAAGTCGATAAAAGTAACAAAAACAAAAAAATACAAATTTAAAAAACTGAACAACGCGGCACTTTCAACAGCAGAGGCAGTTAAATCTCGAATGACGGTAGAGTCAGGTCAGCGGCTACTAACCCAATCCAACCTAAGGACAGAAATAGTAATAATAATTCACACGCGTCTAAAACGGGCACGTAAAAGTTCCTTGGTCGCTGTGTCGTGTCGAAATCCGTACTTTTATTTAGGTGCGACTTTCTTCACTCTTCTGACTAAAACCTTATTTGCAGTATTATTTTTTTTATTGACTTACATAAATAGCATATGGTTAGCAACGTTATAAACCAAAGAACATTTTAAAATAAAACTAAGTTTGTAATAGCTGTAACTATTTTTTTAAAATTTCAATAGGAGTGGAGATGTTTTCATACTTTCATAATTTTTTTTTTAATATAAAGCCCACGTGTTAATTTTGTGGTGTTATCTGTAACAATAAATACGTGTTTTTTTAAACGCACACTCATGTAGACCTAATACAATAAAAAAATGCATGTAAAAGCACACGCAAAAAAAGTTATGGGGCTTCGAAGGGTACATTTTGGGTAATTCAGAAAAACCTAATAAAAAAATCATACCTCCGTAACCGTAATACTAAGGACCCAGGTTCCAAGATTGAAAAGTTAGCAAATGACCCTACCAACGCCCCAAAAAAACACCCTGTATACATTACAGCGCATGGTCATTTCACAAATCGAGATAGTGTGCGGTATTAACATCACCGTCTCACGAAATTTACGGACGGATAGCATAGCATGTTATATACGTTATTACCATGGTTAACCAATCGTCGTATTCTAATTTTACCATTAGAATATGGTTTGGAACATAGATAATCCTGTTCGATACTCACTCATTTAATTTTTGTGTTTTTTGTAACAGAAATGAAAAAATTCCTATTTCTGAAAGACTCAGGTTTTCATTAAACGATAATCCTTATTATAGGGAGATATAGAAGGTTCAATAACGTCAAGCGTTGTTAGCATCATCCGTCATCATTTATGTTATTCGTTATTTGGCTTCGACGTACGAAGTATAGAAAAAAAGGTTTTAAGTTATCGAGGACGTTAGAGCATCATAGAATCGTGGTCAGTTTTGGGACCATCTTATAGAAATTATTATTCATAAACTATCAGAACATAGCTAAATGATCGTCTAATGAAAGTCTGCCCTTCTGCTTCCTAATCCATCAATTCTTTCATAAACAAAATATTCAGAGAAAAATTGAACAATTCTAATTGAAAGTTCATTTTCATTTTTCGTAAGAAAATCAGGGAAGGAAGGTATGTGATATCAAAAACAAATAATTATTACCCCATCAAATATGTCCATCACTTCGTCCCACCACTAGAAAAAAGAATCATTCATTTAAGCAACAAAAGCAAAGTAAAATAACTAGCACTAAACAGAACTGTATATACATTTTAATTAGGCTCAGTTCTCAGTTGACAAGGATTTATAAAAATTTTCGGAATTTAAATTTATAGTTTTATATTATGATGGAAATACTATTAATTTTATTCAATGTTATATGAATATTGTTAACATGCCTTTCAATACAAATTTACAAGTCAATTCATAAATTATCTCACCTTTTTCGATTCCTGATCGAAAACTGGAGTATGACCTGGTATATAATTTTCTATTCTTCCTGGATTCGACTTAGATCCAAGAGAATAATCAGATGTGGATGCCGTTCTGTAAAAAATATTTATATTTATATTTTGTAATTTATGTTTATGTTTGTTTATATTTATGATTTGTGTTTATAATGTGTCGAAACGCCATACGCTAAATAAATAAATAAATGTAAAAAATAATAATTTATTCCTATTTGTGTCAGATGCATTGAGAAAAATATAAAGATGTACGGACGTGATGTCAAGATTCTATAACAAAATATTGGTAATTAATGCCTCTCTTATGAGGTTTTGTTTTAACAAACTCTTTAATCAAAATAGTTCTCTTAACAATGAAATAACTGGACTTAGAATAGAATTGAAGTATTTATTTCAGGAAAATTATTTGGATCGAACGTCATGACATTTCCTGTCGGATCACATCAAGAAAAAGTTAAGGATCAATGGCGCTCACCAAAGACAATCAGCGACTTGATAAGCGATAATTTCCTTACAGGAACTTTACCGATATTCTGCAGACACATAATTTGAAGTAGATCTGCAGAGAATATTGTTTTTTTTTAATTATGTAGTCTTACATTTACTTTACATTCTGAATTTTTTTAGTGAGAGGATCAAATTAACTTACTTCCACTGATTGTGTAGATTCCTAGGCAATGTTGAGGTAGTGAAATTTTCTTTTTCATTCAGCGGGGTCCTCCGTCTGTCCAAGGTGGCATATTTTTGATCCATATAGCCGCTTTCGTATGTTCCAGGCTCAGGCTCAGAAAGATATCCGGATATATAGGGATACTGTGCTGTGGACCGAAATATTTCATCAAAATATTTTCAATTTTGCTTTTGATTACTTGATATATGCTAGATATGAAAAAAACAGATGTATTTCATCTGTAAATGAGATTGTTTATATATGTTTATGGGTTTCTTTAAATCGTAATGTTATAAAGTTATGATCTAGATAAGCTGATATATACGATGCTGAAATTTCAGTATATTACTTCCACCAATCACCTCCATATACACACAATTACACTTTTATGATGCTGCTATTCAACATCAGTAGCCAACCTGGCACACTTTTTGTTGACATTTGACGAATACATTCAAACACTAAATCAACAGATAAATATTCATATAATTAGTTAATTTCATGAGCAAAAAGTCATAGTGTTACAGATTATCTAATATATTCGTCAAAGCAATTTCTGTTGTAGTTATGTCAATGCTAATTGATAGAAAAAAATAGCGTTCATGCCTAAGCCAGGCTTGAGAATTATTATCCGAACTGTAACATATCGAATAAGACCATTAGACGATGGTTTTCCGAATTCAAACGTCGTCGTTCGAACACCAATGAAGCTGGACGCTCTGGTCCGCCAAATGAGGCAGTTATTCCAGAAAATATTGAAGAAAACCTTGAAAATAATATTGAGAATTCGCAAAGTGTAATTTAAGAGATAGCTGACACTCTGAACTACACTTTGTGACTCCCGATGATGATTTTCACGGTTTCTTAAAGTTTTGCGAAAAAACTCACACATTTGACCGACCAGGTGGACGTTTTCGATCGAACAAAGTTCGGATTATATTTTTCAAGCCGAGCTCCGAAATTGGTTTGAATACATCACTTTTTAAATCACAAAATAACTCAAAGTAAAGTAACTCAATAAATAATAAACTAAATATATGAAATTTTGACAGTGATCTTTTGCAAGTTGGCACTTTCGAAAATTCGTATATGGTAGAAATTTTGGTAGTGGCACCATATGGTAGTTAGGCCCGTACTTATTGAGCGATTCAGTATAAAAGAAGATCATCGGATAAAAAGAATGAAGTGTCAATGAAATATCAAGAAGAAAAGCCATAGAAAGAATCAGGAAAGCAACAAAAACATCTAATCTTGTACACGTTTCATCTATACAAAAACGGGAAGTATATCTCACGTTCGATTTAACACTAGGAAATATTCTTTTCAAAAAATCTCATTATAGTCATTGTGAATTTTTTCCAACTAAAATAGTTCTTGAAAAACTTGCTGATGTTTTTTTAACACAATCTGCTTTGAAAACGGCAGAATTGTCTGTCTTGTTGTTTAGAATATTAACATCGATAAATAAATATTTCACAAATAATCATTTCATACGGGTACTATTATCAACAAACTTTCGTAGTCAATTACTAATTGAGGATTTGAATAAGAACCTAGCTCAAATGAGAGCAAAATATTCAGGTCTTAGAGTGATAGCACGAATAAAGAGAAACACAAATTTTTAAGAACTCACGAAGCTATCCAAAATCTCCACAAAAACCAACTTTCTCATCAAACATTCTTAATATTACTCCAATAATCAATGAACCTTGAGAGTTTGAGATAAGAGCGTAATGTAGGTACACATTCATATATTCACGAATTTTCATACGACTTCAACAGAAAATAGCCCAATTGTTTACGAGTGAGATGATATGGTACAACTGAAACGAGAAAAACATGCTAGGCAAAACAAAGACATTTATTCATTGTTTTATCAGAGGCAACAAATTAGAAGGTCGATAACTATTCGGAAAAACTTATCAGTAGCTCATTTGAGGAATTTAAAAACCATTTCACTTGATGTGTCTAGGAAATGTGATTTGAACTGAGTGATATATTATTAGTTCGTTAACTCTGCACCCCATTTATACATTCAGTGAAATAAAGAACATATTGATCAAAATATACTGATCATAACAAAGTAGTCCAGATCGCATTTGTTCCAGTTTGAAAATCGAGTAGAACCGCCTGCCTAAATATCTGTTATTTCCTCATATTGAACCGAAAATGGTCACGACCGATTGAGTCGATGTCGGATTTGTGCGTGTATGGAGGTTATTTATATCTTATTTATTTATTATTTATATCACTTATTCTAAGAGTAAAAGAAGTTTTTTTATTCATTCATACATTTTATAATTCTCCAACTATGTTTCGGCTGAATGTGGAATGTTTTCTCTCGTCAAATTAATTGCTAAAGACCTAAGAAATATCCAAATGTGTGGTTTTTATTTATAATTAATTTTCGTGATTTGATCTTCTGTTCCATATCTTTAAAATGTGATAAAAAAATTGAGGCAGTTCAAAGGCTGTGAATCCATAAATTTTTAGTGGGGTTTTAGTCAATTTATATTCTGTTCAATTAATTCCAGAAATGTTTTCATTTCACACAATAGTTAATATAGAGCTAGTACCTAGAACACATAACCCTGCTTTAGAGGTAGGTTACGTACAGTTAGGTACATGACGTCACCCGTACGTGGTCATCACCTTGTCGTGGCTTAAGTAGTTGCGATAAGCGATGAAAACCAAGAATGACTCATCCCTGAATTCCAACCAATCTAAGGGCCCTGTCTAAGCGTGCGCATAGGTCGTGACACCTTTGCAACACACCTAGGCATCCGGACCTAGAAGACGCTGGAGACAGAGTCAGGAAGCAAAGTTGTCGAACGACTGGCACGAGGTAGCGGCGTGATAACTATGGCTCTCTCGGCCCCCCGAGTCCTAGACATGGGGTAGTCTCGAAGAGTACCGTTAGTATCACATGTCCGAACCAGGAGGCCACGACTGATAGCTTAATCCGATTACTAAGCGAGAGGAGAAGGCGTCCCGATTCTCCCCCCTAGTTTTTAACGGACCCGGCATATATCTGGGGAGCACAGTAGTAGCGATATCAGAGAAACTATGACCCACTCGGCACCTTAGGTCTGTACTCCCAGACCTGAGGAAGACCCGAGGGGTAACGTTAATGTCTGACTGAAACCGCAACTTCGTAACCAAGTCCTCGAGTCAACAGGGCCACACAACCATACACGCTGGGGCCAGGACCTTCCGAGGATCTATTACCTTGGGCTCCGAGTTCCGTAACCAGAGCCAGGTGAACACGGAACGTTGAAATCGAGTTAGTTGACCCTCACGAGTTCTTCGTGAGACAACGGTACTTGGTATCAGATCGCAATACAAGCTCTTCCTCACATCCCCAAATTCCTAGTGAGTGTATGAGTGAGTGCGTGGGTGGCACATATACTGCTCGCTGCAGTGGTGTACCGCCCAACCGCAACTGCCAGTTCTATGAGTCGGTGTCCCTGGGACTCTAACTTGAGAGTGTTGCTTTAGAGGGAGGAGGGGATTTTAGTGGGTGAAAGTCCCACACGAACCTGCAGCATTGCACAACCGCCGCTGCAGGGATGGCATGAGGTGTTCCCCTGCCTCGGGTGAAAAAAAAAGGTACATGACGTCTGTAATACGTCATAGTTACATGAGTAACATCGCAAAAATGTAGCTGTTTTTATGTTTTCTCTGCAGTTACCGAAGTAATGACGATTCAACTTAACTGTGGTTACAGCATCAAAATTTGATGACTTTGTTCTCGGAGGTTATTATCTCATCAACTATGGCCAGGAAGGATAGAATACTAGACTTTTTTGTTGTTTTTGTTTTGCTTCGCTGTTGAGGTGAAAAGGTCTGTAGATGGAGACACATGTGCTTCTGGAGTCGGGGCATTTATACAGGTTTCCGATATGGGTTTCCTGAAACTCCACGATAACCTGATATCGGCTAGAGAGCATGATGTAGCAGTTATAGATGAAATTGAAAGAAATAATGTCTTTTAATGAAGCTCTTTCTGAAAGGGGGGAGGAAACAACCCTAGTGGAAACCTGCTCTCTTAAGTCCAACCTGCAACCTCCTCGTGGTGAGAGTCGGGCAACGTTCTCTTTGAGAGCGGCTAATAGCAGGGAATGGCAATTCCCACCAACATCGGGATAGGGGTTCCGGAAGTGTGCAACCCACACAAGAGGCCACTCGACCTTTCGTGTTTTTCCCGGAGCCCTGAATCAAAGGTCAGGGGCACAGGGGTTACAAGCCCCAGCTGCCGTCAGGCTTGCCACCTGGCGGTAGTAGAAGTAGTCTGCACCTTTGAGCCAAAGAAATTTGCCGGGTACGAACCCCGGCGGCCGGGGGAGGCCTCGGACCCCCGGTCAGACTACTCTAGCGGAGGGCGTGGCCGCTCTGTTCCCCCCCATCTCAAATGCCCGCATCAACATCTGCGGGCTTCACATGCACCGAGTGCCAGCCCTCGAGGACATTCACGTCCTCTCGGGGATTGGCTAACCATCGGCGCACCCACCGCGGCACCACCACCGCCGCCCAGCAGCCCACAACATCCGCTGCTGCTGCATCGCCCTCGGTTTCCGCCGAGGGCTTGCCGTTTGGGTGTCCCGATTGCCCAAGGCGCTTCACCACCAAAACCGGGCTGGGGGTTCACCGTAAGTCTGCCCATCCTGACGCGGTGAACCGAGAAATCAACGTCGACCGGGCTCGCAGGGGGCTCTCGCGCGAGGAGTTGCGCATGGCTGCACAGGAGGAGGCCTACGTCATCAAGCATGGCCGTGATAGAGCGGGCAATCCTGTCCGCTTTATCAATATCTTCCTGGCTCCCTACTTTCCCGGAAGAAATTCCGATGGGATAAAGTACGCCAGGAAGACCCAAGCATACAAAGATCTGCTTGGCCAGGCACTGAGCGCCCTTGCTGGCGGACAGCGTTCACCCCCACCTGCTCCTCGTGCCGACCAACCATCATCGGAGAGCCCTGCCACACCATCGGCTCCTGCGCAGCCGGAGGATTGCGCTTCCCCTCTAGACCCAAGAGAGGTTTATCGGGCTGCAATTTTGCAGCTCAGGCGGGCCATTTTGTCGGAGGATGGCTCGCTCGCGGATCACCCGCTACCTCTCTTGGCGAACAACTTCTCCAGGGCCAGGACGTGATGCGTGGCATCACGGAGTGGATAGGGTCCGTCGCGATAGCGACGCCCCGGAAGAAGCGCAAGACGCCGAGAAGACGCACGGTCGATGTTGAGGCCCGGCCGAGCCGCCAGAAGATCAGGCGGAGGGAATATGCCCGAATGCAGTCTCTGTTCAAGAACAACATGAGCAGAGCTGCAAAGCTGGTCTTAGACGGGGAAACGGAGGCCACAACACCTTGCCTCCAGGAGATGGTCGACTTCTGGTCACCAGTCTTCGGTCATCCCTCTATTCCCGTCCCCCAACATCCTAGTCTGCCCGAACATCGGCAGAAGACCAGCTTGGCCGACCCCATCTCTGTTGAAGAGGTGCGGTCTGTTAACGTTCCCTCTGGCTCGGCCGCTGGCCCAGACCGCATAACACCCGCGGTCTGGACACAGTGCCCTGTCCTTTGTGCACCCTCCTCTACAATATGATCCTTTTCATCGGATGCTTCCCGGAAGACGTCCTAGTTTCTAGGACGATCTTCATACCCAAGAAGGCGAACTCCACACAGCCTTCTGACTTCAGGCCGATCTCTATCGCCTCAGTCGTAGTACGCCAGCTACATAAGATCTTAGCTGGCCGCATGATGGCTCACCAATTAGTCGACGAGAGGCAGCGCTGCCTCGAGGACGGCTGTGCTGAAAACATAGCCGTCCTGGCCTCTGCCATCGGTCAACCCGGAGTAATCGTCGTGAACTTCACATCGTGTCTCTGGACGTGGCCAAGGCCTTCGAAACGGTGAGCCACGAGGCGATAACATCCGCCATGACTGAGGCGGGAGTGCCTGGAGTCCTGGTAGATTATATTGCCTCCGTCTATAGGGCCTCCACCACCATCTTGGAGGTACCAGGCGGAAGGTCCGGGAAGATTGTAGTGAGGAGAGGAGTGCGCCAAGGTGACCCGATGAGCACAATCATCTCATTGGTCACCGACAGGGTACTGCGCTCCATCCCAGCCACGGTTGGGTATGAGCTGACCCCTGGCCACCTCGTCAATGCCGTCGCATACGCAGATGACTTCTGCCTGGTCACGTCATCGACCACAGGTATGTCGGCGGCATTAGCAGCGGTCGAAAAGGCAGCCAATCAGCAGGGGCTCGCGTTCAATGCCTCCAAGTGCGTTGCCTCCTCCATCGTTCCATCTGGGAGGGACAAGAAAGTCAAAGTTTTGACTTCCGCCCAATTCGCGCTCCAAGATCAGGTGCCCATCCGTCAACTAGGGCCCACCGAGGAGTGGAGGTACCTCGGTGTGAACCTGAGTCCAACGGGCGTGAGGCGTGTGAGTCCTTCCCTGGAGGTGGAGCTTCAGCGTATAACGCGGGCTCCTCTGAAGCCACAGCAGCGCCTTACCATCTTGCGCTGCTTTTTGATTACCAGGTACTACCATCGCCTGGTATTGGCTGGCTGCACCCTGAAGGTCCTACGTCAACTTGACCTTCAGGTTCGCGCTGCTATACGTAGGTGGCTGAGACTGCCGAAGGATGTACCTTTAGGGTATTTCCATACATCTTGCCGGGATGGCGGCCTTGGAATTCCCTCATTCCTCACAACCGTCCCGGGTCTAATGCGCGGCCGACTCATAAAAATGAAGAACTCTTCATTTCAGTCCATGAGGATTGTTTATGGGTCGGCCTGGGTCCAGGATAAGATCAGCTGGACCGATAGAGTCCTGAACCATAATGGTGAGAGACTCTATAGCTCACAACAACGAGCAGCGTATTGGGCCAACAGACTTTATGAGTCTGTGGACGGCAGGGAACTGAGGGATTGTGGGAAGACCACCGCTTCCACCAGGTGGGTTGGTGCGGGGGTGTCTGGCGTACCCGGTCGGGATTACGTCCAGTATCACCATACCCGTATCAACTGTCTTCCCACACTGGTCAGAACATCTAGAGGCCAGAGGCGCGTGCACACCGACATCAAGTGCCGCGCAGGCTGCAACTGCACGGAGACCGCCGCACACGTCATCCAGTCCTGCTTCCGTACTCATGAGGGCAGGATTCGGCGGCACGATGCAATCTGCAGTACCTTGGCCGACCATCTCAGGGCACGGAAGATGGAGGTTCGGTGCGAACCCCATCTCCGCACGGCAGTCGGGGTCAGAAAACCTGATCTCCTGGTGAAGCGGGGCACTCAGGGGTTCATAGTGGATGCTCAGGTGGTGTCAGGCGCAACATCGCTCGACGCCAGTCACGGTAGGAAGGTGGAGAAGTATAACTATCCACCTGTTAGGGAGGCTGCTGCCAGTTTGCTGGAGCATGCCCCCTTCCTCTGTGACTGTGCTGTCTTGCACCCTCTCTTAGAGAGGAGTGTGGAGCAGCGCCTCTGTTGAGTCTCTCCAGACCCACGTGGGCCTCCCGATTGGGCTTCTGAGTGGTATAACCACTCGGGTTTTACAGGGGTCCCACACCAACTGGACCCGGTGAGGCCAAATGACAACTAGAGCCCCACCAAGTCGTGAGGGTGTTGGTTGAGGCTGGTGTGCTCTCCGCCATCTATACTGGGTAACTCGCACCCCTACACCGTTTAATTCGGCAGCGAGCAATAAAGCCGTCGCCCCAGACCAACTCGGGTAAGAGGGGGGGTTTTGGTTTTGGTGGAGTCTCACACTACCCTGAGGACTCTGCTCAGGGTGCCTCTAAAAGGTTTCCCCCTCAAAAAAAAAAAATACTCCTAGATATAGTCATGATCACAGGCAATTACACAGCAGATCACATGGATAGCAAAAGGCTTCTATTGGGCCGTGGTATTTGTGATCGATGTTAATCTCTTATCTTGACAATCTACAGTTCAATAATACTTGAGACTTTTCGAAAAGAATAAGTAATTTTAGGTATATTATCGAAAAAAAAAAAGATTGCAAATCTGGAAGCAGAATAAACGATTTCGTAGTATTGTTATTCATTTTACAAAGCTGTTAAATCAAGGGAACAATGCTGATGTAAGGCATTCATATATATTCATATATTATTCACAAAATTAGGTGCATAGCGATATTTGTCAGTTGAAGCGTTGCAGGCAAAAAGCCAGGTCTAGCAATTGAACAATTTAATTAAATACCTCTCCGTGGTTTGTACCGCACTGTCACAAACTCGTCTGAAATGGAAATTCATTAATTCAGTTGAATGAACTCCTTTGTGAAATATATCCTGATCTAATCTGCATATAAAACAACGCATCATCCAGCTGAATATTGTTCGTTCATGCAAATTTTGAAATGAAAAGATAATCGCCCAGTATCAAGTTGATAAGTTCATTCGATATGCCAGGCGAAATATTTATTTTTCTTCATAATTTGAAGCTGATATCCAATGAAAAAATTACTTCGGACTATGTCACACAGCATTCCAATGAGCGGAGAACAACAATGCTTTTGGGAATACAAATCCCTAGTGGATGCCATATTTATTTTTAGACAGATTACTGAAAAGCCATAGAGAACAGCAAATCCACATTTGTTTGTTTCGTAAATCTAACAAGCGTGTTCGAACGCTTTCGCCTTGCAGATGCCTTGGGTATTATATATATAAAAAAAATACCCAGAGAACACCTTCATTAATTAACATGCTCAAAACCGGCTATATCACCAAATCAAGAGACGATAAGAAGCAAACATCATCGATAAAGACTAGCACAGGCATGCGTCAGGTGGGGGGACACAACCTTAGTCCATTGTTCAATATAGGGAATAGATCATAGAAGCCGTTGTTATTGGGAGTGGTCCTCGATATAGACAGGGACATAACCCAATACACAGCGTACTGTACTACGCTGATGACGCTCTTTTGTCGCAGAACTGAGGATGATCAGCATCATCAACTGTTTACTTTCAAAATCATTGCAGACAGATGCAACATGAAAATCTCTATCGCGACAACAAAGTCATCAACAATTTCAAGGGATTCTCCAAGGTGCAAGATGACAAAAAGCGTTATCACCATCACTGACCAAGTAATGTGCTTACACTTACTTGGAGTAACGTAGCGACGGAAATATCAGAGGAAATGACACATCAATTCACTATGTTTTTAAGAGTTCCGAATACTATTATCTGGTTTATTTCCTCAACGTCATTCTAGTTTACCCAGCATTTTTTGTCCTCGCAAAAAATTTTGATACCGCGTGAAATTTGGTCTGTTTTATTGTAGGACATTTCAATTTTCCTGTTTTAAACTATTTGGGAGATATTTTACAAACTATAAACATGTGCAGGGCTAAATCAACTCTTACATTTTGTGCGATAGACTGAGGAAAGCTATACGGCTGATGAATGAATGATGAAAATGAGAATTTGAAGTGGTATCCTTCACTTCCTGAAAAACAAGTAGAATGGGATATGAAAATAAGTCAATTTATCTATTATTTATTAGGACAACTTTTGAACCAAGTTTTGTGAAAATTTCAATAGCTGAACTGACACAATGTCGGTGAAAGCGCCCATCGATAATATTGAAAAACCAACGGAATCATATCAGGGCTCTTTGGTGGCCATGGAATAGGTCCTTCCCTTCCAATCCACCTGTTGCCGAAACGAGGGTCCAGTGACTCACGCACACGCAAACTGAAGTGTGGCGGCGCCGCATCTTGTTGGAAGTAAACTAAACCTTTCTCCGCCTCAATGTCAACCAACTGAGAATAAACATACTGCTGTTACATGTCACAATAGACATCACCATTGATATTCCTTTCGGCAAAAATGAAGGGACCTATTAATCTGTCATGCATAAGAGCACACCAAACATTCACTTTGGGCGTGTCACGTTCGTACTCAATAAACTCATGGGGCGGCTCTGAACCCCAAACTCTGCAATTATGCCTGTTTACAGTTCCGTTCACATGAAAAATAGCTTCATCACTAAAATCCACACTTTTTAAAAAATCATTATCTTCATCAATTTCATACAGCATGGAAACAGAAAAGTCGAATCTCTTGATCTTGTCTGCCGGTTTGATATGGTGTAAAAAATGAATCTTGTAGGCAGTTTAACGAAGTCTTTTACGAATTACCTTATGGACTGTTGTTCTTGGCAACAACAATTCCAGACAGCGTCTTGTTAACGATTTCTTAGGGCTTCGACTTCATGAAGCTCGGATTCTGTCCACATTCTCTTGAGAAACACGCGGCCTACCCGGTGACTTTTGCTTCAAAACACTTCCAGTTTTCTTGAACGCTCGTAACCACTGACGAATTGTTTTGTCTATAGGCTGGTCAATACCATAGCTACGTCGAAAGTTTCTTTTACAGTAACAACAGAATTAGTTTCTATGAGCCAAATAACACATTGAGCCTTTTGTTGAGGCGTCGCCATAGCGCGGCAGTCCAGACGACACTGACTGCCAGCCGCAGCCGCTACGTCATTTCAAGGTCAACGCTCCGCAGCGCTACCAACTGTCAAGAGAAACATTTCCAATTGGTATGAGTGAAACTCTTTGAGCTGCTTGTTTCAAAGGAATTGATCAAATTTTGCTATGTTTTATAGTTTGAAAAATATAAATGTTTTTAACCCCGGAGTTGTTTTATAGACACCCTGAATATCAGTAACGGTTACGTACCGTGGTTTCCGAATAGAGCTTAATATAAGGTTGCCAAACATCTCCTTTGTCTGAATCTATTAAAATGTAAAAATTTTGTTATTTCACAAAATAATGAAATCAAGAAGAGGAATTCAGTAGAAAAATATTATCGAAGTTCTCTTTCAAATCATTAAAATTAATTTCGAAATTGACCGTAATAGAATTTAATTCAATTTTTTTTTAGTAGGAACATTCAAGAAAAATCAAAATTAATATTGGATATTACCTAAATAATATATATTATCTTATAATTTTCCCCCATCAGAAATATCACAATATAGTGTCAATTTCAATAAAACCCACGAAGTAGTCATTTTAACTAGGAGTTGATTTTTCCGGAAGTGATATGATTATTTTAAATTAAGTAGCAGTATAGGCTCTTGTTCCAGCAAAAATGCGAATTTTATACAAATGATTGTTGAAATTATCATTGTTGACTACCACGAAACAAAAAATGTCAATTGAACAACGCGACAATAAAATACTGAATTGAAAAATAGAATTCTAAACAAGCTGACAAAAGCTGCAAGTTTTTCGTCGGCGTTTTCCTGAATTTTTACATTATTAAATGTTTCGTTGTTTCCTATTGAGGTTTTTGCTTACCGATCTCAATGACAAAGGCATGCCGTCACTTGTTACTGGCCCCACTCCTTCAAGTTTTCTCTTCGTAATAAATTCCGGGTTGAGGATAATTTCACTATCCGATTCTGTATAACGATCGTTTATTCGTGGATGATCTGCAAATGCACTTATTGATTTGTGAAAGGAATATTTCAAAATGAAGAAACTTACTTATATCTCCCTGGACCCTGAATTCATGGGGAATTCTGTAGTGATCCTTGCTAGATTCCAGATAACTTGCTCCTTTAGGAAGTTGTCCCTCTAAAAATGTATTCAAATATACTTTGCAAGAATTGAGTTGATTTTACATATCTCTTTTTATGTTTTCTTTCCACAAATATTAGATTGAGGACGATCGCTAAAATTAACATTCTGAAAATATACATTTATTGCATAGCTGCTTTAGCTACATTTTATTCCAATTTCGCGAAACTAAAACTATTATTTTCAGAATTGCACGGCGTTGTTATTTTAGGAAATAGATAACCATGCAAAATCCCTCGAATAGTTCCACTACATTGAAGATCTGAAGCCTTTCTTCCTCAATAATCTCTTCAATCTCATCCTGAATAATTTAAAAGAAGGAATTAACCAAATTTCGTGAAAATTTCAAGAAAATACCACAATTTTCGTTGGAAATAATGGATATCTCATAAAACCGTATGAGGTTAAAACAAAACCTCTTTATGAAAACTTAAAGCCAACCGGTTTCGATTTCACTATGAATTTGTCTCTTGAGGTCTGAGACTATTTGATACAAAAAATGTAGAGAATCTATGACCTGACTTAGGACTTTTGTATGTATGTATGTGTACTTGAGTATATCTAAAATGCAATATGACTCCTACAGTTTTTTCAGTTTGGTTCGAGGCCCAAAATTCCTTTCCTATATATTCCTATTCCTATATATTTTATTGAAATTTTCTAACGTGACGATTTTCAAGAAATTTTGCCCATTCTTTTAACCGAATTCAATTATTAACCTAGTATCAAGTCGGTCAAATGCATATTCTAGAAATTATTGAGGAAAGCAAATTTCCGATACTCAAACTGCTGAACATTTAGAAGCATTTGGCCCAATAAGAATACATCTTTATCGGATGATGTAGAGTATATGGCCCGACATACTCAAGTTTAATCCTGTATTCTTCATCGGGAAGTCGAAGCCCATCGAGCGTTTCGGGCTCGATATTCGAAATTTACAACAATTTGAGCAAAACAATAACACGTTCTGCTACTAGGAACAGATGCACAAGCAAAATGAATGTCAACGAATCAATTAATATAAACAATAAACCAACAAGATAAACTCCTTTTTTCAGCTCAGTTTGAGCCACAAGGTTTCATTCTTTAGAAACTTAGCCATTGGAATATTCGTACAAATTCGTGTCAAAATCGAAACACTTAAAGATCAAGCGCACTAAAGCTCTTGACCTCACACATAAATCAATATTTTCAGCAATCTTGTTCATCTGAACAGAGTGGTTATAGATTTGCCCAAAGTCCGTAATATTCGAATATTCGGGCAAATCTGACATCAATAATTTTGTTGAAACTCACTGAGGCAGAATCCGCTGTCAAAATCGATTATGTCCGCCTCTCCGTAAGTACGGGAGCTGAAATGGTTAGCTAAGGTTTGAGTGTTCATTTACCCGGCTGAGTTCGACCAAATCGGCATAGTAGTTTTGTCTTTTTTTTTTGTTGATATTTCACTAAACACGATAGACTAATACATTCGGAAATATGATTCTTCAGAGTTTGAATAATACTTTTCTCAATGCATAATAACTCTGTGAATCTCAGGGAGTGGGAACTCGCCTACTACAAAGGTGCTCACGTTTTTCTTCGACGTGCGGCAGAGACATCTTTAGTCATTTCCAAAGCGGATCGGTAAATTAGGAATTCTCAGTACCTAGTGATCGGTAAAAACGGATTTTATCGAATCTCGGTCTTGATGGACTATTCTTTGACGACCATGAACTTTTATGTTATCTATGTCAACGCCATTTTTTTCCTATGTCGTGTTCTAGGTTTATTCCATACATAGACTACTTATTTTTAATTCAAAAAGTAGTGTTATTCAGCTAGAGAGGTGTTCATTTTCAACTTATTCAATTTAATTTAATTGAAATGGTTTATTCTTGCTGTGTTCCCAATTGCTATAGTGATAGTAATGTCAAAAGGTATATATTGCATTCATATAAGTAGGGGTTTTGGATTAACTTATAACTCACTAAAAATGTCCTGTGAATTGATATTTTCTGTAGCAATTTCATACTCGTGTATTAATTTCTGATTAGTAAAAATTTGGGACAGTTTCTAACACTGTTTTCTTTCTAGGTTTTTCATGATGGTGCTGTAAGTTGAGGTCTCGAAGCCGGGAACAAAATTCATGCCAGAGTTGCCTATCTACATATAGTCTATGGTGAATCTTCTAGTTCATCGATAATTCATATAACACAAGGCCTTAGGTACATGCGCTATAAGTGGAAACCCCTTTTCAACCCCGGGCGGAACCGGATATTCAATTTTGACATTTTGTTGCTGAAATTCAGTGGATAGGATCAATGATAATAAAAATACTAATTGGTTTTTATTAGACTTGCTCCTAATTAGTTGATTGTGGAGCCCATGTTCTGAACTTCAGCTGAACAGTGTTTATTGATTTGCCCATATGTCAGTTTTTTTTGAATATTTGAGAAATACTGTTGTTAATAGTTTGTCTGGACTCACTGATGAAAAATCCGTATTTTAAATCAATTTTGTCCATCTGTCCGTGAGCACGGTTACGTTCGAACAGAATGAGCTAATAGATTGAACGTTGCCGAGTAGGTTTAAGGGATGAATTTAGGAAAGTTCGTTACTCGGCCAAATAGGCCCATTATTAGATACAATTTGTTTCCAATTTCACTTCTCAAATGAATTTATTAATGATGCATTTTCTGCATACGAATACATACGGAGATATGATATTTCAAATCTTGAATGATTACTCGCTAAAATTTCTCTTTGTAAATCTTAATAGTTTCAGATATCTGCCACGACCTGATGGTTGAGGCAGATGCTTTTCACTAATGAATACTCTATTAAAATCCGGAAGGAATTATAGTTTCGAATAAAAAATTCGAAATCCCTAAATTATAGTGTTTTTATCAGTACTACTTATCTAACCACTTATCAGTCATAAGGATTTTCGTTTGCAATGATTCACCTCTTGCTTTCTGAAGAAGGACTACTGTAGGGTTTTGTGCTTTAGGGAGTCGAGTAGTCGTGAATTCGCTTAATCCAGTAGATGCAGGAGCGGATCTACTGCTAGGAATACCTCTTTCAGTCGTTGTTGAAAACCGATCGGATTCAACACGTGACACTGGCTCTCGAAATGGAGGAGGAGAAGTTGACTTTTCAGAACTCTTGTGAACCTGAAACATAATTCTAAGTGAACTTTCGACGATATTGCTTCGATATACAGGTTTTCCTGAAAATATGAGCAAATGAGAGTATGATGCTTTGGTGGATGCCATGCCAGTTTATTTGCACCCGAAATTAAGATAGTTTTCATGCAGTTGGAACCCCCACAGGGCTAAATTGGTAGTTATTAAAGAGTCATGGAAACACCGCGGATTTTGAAGATCACCTGGCATTAGGAAGGAATGTTTTATTATATATTCACTCTCAGCAGTTGAGAACTCGACTGCACCCGTGTTCACAGGGTGACACAATAATCTGCTACAAATTCCTCAATCTAAAGGTTCGAAGAATATACAAATTGAGTTTTTCATGCAGAAGCAATTCTACTGACCGTTTTTGAGCTGGAGGGTGATGGGAGCATGCATGAGAAAAAGCAGGGGCAGTGTAGCTTTCCAATCTAAAGTAATTTCACTGGAGATTATCTCGTATGAAATTGATGCAAGATAGCGTGATATCTGATGTAGCCTAGATGTTGAGAAGTATTATTGATACAAGCTCACAAAACTGTACTTCAAACCAAAATATTGTATTATTAATAATACCTAATTTTAATTTATATTGATAATGTTAATTTAAAATAACGTTGCTTGAGAGCAAAACTATCTTATTCAATAATTACATTTCAACATAGGATCATACGTCATTCATTGATAATTATAAAGGATGTAATATTTCCAGCGAGCCCAGATTCAGTAGGAATCTCTAACTACTTCGCGTTTATCGGTATACAGGTATTCTCAATTGATACAAAAGATTCCAAAGGTTTATTGTTAAAAAAAACTCGAAGAGGATTTTTCATATAACTATTTGTTCAACACCCTTTCTTTCCAAGTAAAAGACTTTTGAAATCAGGTTAAAAAACTTGTTTGTATTTGATCGCTCCACTCTCGAAATTTTGTTGTTCTTTAGTGCTTAAGAATTAGGACAACACAAACTTTCTGTCATATGATTTATTTCGCTTTCTTTGTATTTTTCAGATAAATAATAACCTCTCTTTAAAGTAAAGGTAAAAAAGAATGTGCAGTATTTCATTTTTTTTTGATCAAACTCACAATTCTACGATTAGGATGTTTTGAATCATTGAGTGTGTACTGATTATTTTTCTTTAGTTATATCGGGGGTATCGGAGAACTTTCCTTTTTTGTCTTGCAACTACCGCGTTCAGAGAATTTATCTTAACCATGTCATTTATTTTGAATATCTCATTCTCAGTCAGATTTTTCATGATATGTAGAACATTTTTGAATCACAAGATCTTTTATTATATTATTATTATACAGGGTGGCCATTTGAAAACGAAACAGACGAGATTACAGAAGAAATAAATTTTTTCGATAGAAATGCTCGGATAGGTCGATTTCTGTTTCGAGCGGGACAACTTAAGATGTAAGTTACGGATGCATAGCGCTTCAACCCTTGCTACTACAACCCTCACCCCCAAATTTTGAATGAAAAAGATGAGGTGAGTGATACCTCATTTGAAAGGTATTTTGATACTGATTTCAGTACAGTAATTGTTTTTTCATTTTATGCATTAGTTATCGAAATATTCTTAACTACGTAATTGAAAATGAAGTGGTGTTTTTTTGTGAGAAATCGACCTTTTGAGCTTCAAAACAACCATGACTGTGGCTTCCTTCCTCCAATCCATTGAAAACAATGCTGGAAATTATGTGGAAGATCATGTTGTGTTTCAGCAGGATGGAGCTCCTTCACACTACGCCTTACCAGTTCGAGAATATGTGGATCAAAGATTTCCAAATCGGTGGATTGGAAGAAGGGATCCCACTGAATGGCCTGCCAGATCGCCAGATCTGTCACCACTAGATTTCTTTCTTTGGGGCCACTTGAAGAGTAAAATTTACTTTACACAGCCCGATTCCATAAAAGATTTAAGAAGATGTGTAGTGAACGAATGTCGTCAAATCATTCCAGAAATGCTGCAAAATGTGCGCCATCGTTTCGAACAAAACAACAAAAGTCTTATTTCTTAGATCAATACTTCAAATCGTTCTCATACTGTACAGTTGGAAAATGATTTCAGTGAATAAAACAGCTAGTCGAACATCTAACTAGTAGCATTAACACGTAAGGTATGACTTCATTTGCCCAGTGGTAGATGTTTTGCAATTTCAAATACAAGTACGGAAATTTTGGTGTTTCGGAAGCACGAAATGTCAATTATTCGCAAAAAATTGATTAAAGTGATAAAATTAACTAACGCATGAATATTTCGAGAACTAATGCATAAAATGAAAAAATAACTGTACTGAAATCAGTATAAAAATACCTTTGAATTGAGGTATCACTCACCCCATCTTCCCTATTCAAAAATTAGGGGTGGGGGTTGTAGCAGCAAGGGTTGAAGCGCTATGCATCAGTAACCTACATCTTGAGTTGTCCCCCTCGAAAGAGAAATCGACCTGTCCGAGCATTCCTATCGAAAAAACTTATTTCGTCTGTAATCTCGTCTGTTTCGTTTTCAAATGGCCACCCTGTATCTGCGATATGAACTGTGAATTATCACAGCAAATATTGTTCAACGCCATTTTCTCTAAAAATAACAGTCTTTTGAAATTAGATAATTGTTTTCATTTAATAATCCACTTTCGAAAATTTTGAGCTCTTCGGAGATTAAAGAATTGAAAAGAGAAAATTAGGAGAGTACCAACTTTTTGTCAATAATTTTTTTTAGTGGCAGCTTCCTTTGATTGTTATAATGAATGATAACCTCTATTTGAATTTGAAAGAAAAAATCTGTGTAGAAATCCATTTTTTGTGAATGAACTAACAGTTTTATTATCAAGATGTTTTAAATCATGATGTAAGCAATGATAAGGTTTTTTTATAGCTTTCGGGGATACCAGAGAAGTTTGGTTTTTTATCTTGACGCTACAGTTGATTATACAATTTTTCATATTCTTTACAGTTATTTTGAATGTTTAATTATCAGTCCAGATATTACATAATAGCCTAGAATGAACGATATTTTTTATGACAGGAACTAGATGAGCTCCTTCATATCAACTTCGAAACTGAAATTTTTTCCAACTGACAGCTGAGATGGGTTAGAACTAGTCATTACAGTACGTACACAACCTTTTGTCAATCATTCCTATCGGAAAATTGAAATTATTGAATTGTAAGAGCATTTGTGCTTATATCATAGAATAAAATTAAGGTCAAACATGCTCTTTGAGGTCTTCTTATTTATAAAAAAGTTGCAGATTGAGTCTTTTCGAACCCATAAAAAAATAAAATAAAAATATTGGTTTATTATCAAGTTTAGATGCAAAATATCAAATGAGCTATTTTATTAGCCCCTTGTGGATGATTTTATTTCAATTTAATAAATATATTCATATAATTATATTAGCATTCATTATCTGCCTAATTTCATTCAGAATTTCCCCAAATTCGATATAATAAATAGAAATAATTTTTTTCAAAGGACTGATAAAAAAGTGTGTAGAATCGAAAGTTGTATAAAAAGTTTCCCTAAATTTTGGCAAATTCACCTTTTGGAACCCTTCGCATCAATTAAAAAACACCCTGGATACTTCTTGAACTCTATTTCTCTTATGGTTATCAAATCAATGAATAAATTTCTAAACGACACTTTGTGAGAGGATCATTCAAAAAAATTACCTCCTGCGATTGGTTCTTTCTGTTTAGCCTAGGCGAATCAAAACTGACTGGTCTAAATTCTTTTCTTTCTGCGATTGGGCTAGATGTTGCACTTTTTGGCTGCCAGATGGAGGGAATCGATTCGTCATCTTTCTGGCGTTGTTTGTCGAATCTTGATTGTACGGACTCCTGTTTCTGCCCAGGAGACCAAATACCTGCGATCAAAAATAGTCGGTCAAAGACATGAAAGAAAATGATAAAGATATCAGAGCAAACATTTACAACATGATGGTAGGTAATACGTATGAAATGGTATTGTTATTTCTACTTCAACACAAAAATATACTACATACGATGTTATAAGCAACATTGAGATGGTAAGAATATGTAAGAATATACATATAACTAATATATTGTTTGAATATCAAATGAAATGAAGTTTGTGAATCTTCACTTCTTTCAACAAAATTTATATTTTATTGACATTTTAAACGCCTTTGACAAATCTGTATTATCTATTTGTTTCAAGATGCATCGATTAGTACTCCAATCAAAATATATGAATTTTCATTAATTGCCGTAATTTCAAGGTGTAAAAGGGGATTTCGATTGGAATAAAACTGAAGGAAAACTATAAGGATTGGTTATTGTTAATACAAGGTATTTGTTAATTCTTCTACATTTCTATATCCGTTGCTGTTGAATTGCACTGTTCCAGAGACCGGTTAAGACGTAAAAACTAGCGCACTAGATCTCCAGGCCTCTCGTCAGTACTATTCTATATTTTTTATTTATTTCTCTATCCATTCCGGCAAAGTTAAGAATCTGTGTGTACCTCGAAGTTACAAATTAGCCAAATCATCCTTAGAGTTCAGCGTACATACACTTTTGTGTAATGGCATGAATAAATTATTCTAGTAGTAGTAGGTTTTCAAGGGGTCATTGAATCAATTGGTTTGGGGGGGTGGCAACATGAAGAAACAGACCTCAAGACGGTCAGATGAAATTTGTACATAAGGAGAAATTGGGCGGCTTTAAACAGAAAGTAACCAACCCACCAAATATAAATTATTGTGTTTGGTTTACTACTGTAGTATTTAAGTCGGTTTGTATATACAGGGTGATTCCGGAGGAGACCGTCAGATTTTAGGTGAAGTATGCACTAGTCAAGGCAGTTTCGAAACAATGTTTGGTGCATGGTTGGGGGCCTTTGATGAGAGTCTATAGGGTGATTTGTCCGATTCGACCGATTTTTCTTTTTTTCATAACTTTGGTATGGCTTGATCAAAAAAATAAAAACGCTACAGTAATGTAAACTTATGGCAGAATATGGAGCAAGTAGAAAATTTCTGAAAACGGGATGTACAGGGTGTTTTTTCAACCTGCATACTTAATCTGAACTTATCATAATTCCCATTCTGTATTTTTGAAAAAATTTGAAATTATTGAAAGAAGATATTCATATTGTTCTACACTGAAAATTTCATCAAGATTGATCAAGCCATACCAAAGTTATGAATAAAAGAAAAATCGGTCGAATCGGACAAATCACCCTGTAGACTCTCAATGAAGGCCCCGAACCATAAACCCAACATTGTTCCGAAACTATATTGACTACTGTATACGGTCTCCTCCGGAATCACCCTGTTTATAGTTAAATGGAATCAAGCCTCAATCACCTGTAAATATACAATATATAATAGAAAATGAAAGCATCCAAACTAAACGATCCTGATTGGATACCAGTTTTGGATGACAGCTATCATTCAGACGAAACTGATTCCGGTAAGAGCGAAGGGAATTTTGAAACTATTAATGAGGAAGTACGTATTTTCGACAATAGAAATACTGGCAATGCTGATGAGAGTAATGAAATGAAGACAAGGAGGAAAAAAAAATCCGGAACGAATCAAAGAAATTGCAGAAAAGAGAAAATAATAGTAATCTGCCTTATTTTAACAACAAATGAACCCTTTAAGAAAAGGAGCAATTATGTCAAATATAGCTGTAAGCCAGTGTTATGAGATATTAGTGACAAAATTAGAAGGACCGAATAAGAACGATTTTGGAAACTAGCTGACTATGCTGCCCGAAACTTCTGCATAAAAACTTGTGATGAAGAAAATGGAAAGAAATGTATGTATGGTACGGACACAACAAAGGGAACATTTTTCAAGGTTCACAAATTAAGAAATACTTTCAGAATTTCTTCTAAATGAGTGAAAACAGCGCTAGTTAAAATGTGACCGAAAACATTGAAAGACAAACGTGGACTTGAGCAAGGAGGTAAAACCCAACTAAGTGACGACAATATAAATGATGTTAGAAAACATATAAAAAAACTCCCAAAATACAACTCTCATTATAGGACAGAGAACAATGACTCTGATTTTTGTCACCATTTTTTTTGTTGGTTCCTTTCTGCATAATGCCGTTCAATTGATCTTCACTTTATTCAATTTTTTCCAATAGCAATCTCTACATACAGATAGAAAACTAGGCATTGGTGAGCTTTTAAGTTTTTATGGTATTTTGTTATTAAACTTCAACCACCAATAATTCGGGGCAGTTTGTGTGGTAGTTAGACGGTGATAATTCATAACTAATAATTTTGAAAAAAAGATCAATATTGGAGTCAAAAAAATTCCGGAATTTGTTTATTTTTTTATGAAATTTGTCGCAAGATCTCTTCTTTGATTTCAACACCTTGTTTCTTTTGGATGCAGTCAAAATGTCTATATGTTATGGGAATGAATGTTCTTTGGGATCCTATGTATTTCTGATTGAAATTTACCCTCCCTCGTATGCGATACAATGAAACCATGATCAATATTCACATTAGAATATTTAGTTATTGTGCCATTTCTGAAATCTAGATTTTTCTGGTGAAATAACGAGTTTGAAGCGAAGGAAGTAGATTTAAAAATAAATAGGTATTATTACATCACTTTGACTACTGTTTCATCAGAGCTTAACATTTTTAATTTATCGATGAAGTTTCTGTTTTTATCAAAGGAATGTGAGCACGTTGTCGCTCCGAGAGAAAAACAGGATGTCAGGGAAATTCACTTATAATTCATAAATTTTTCGAGAGTGTACAGGGTGAGCAAAACTTGTCATGCATATGTTTATTAATATTTTAATATTATTTAATAAATATTTTATTGCACCCTTACGCTCCATTGATTACATCAGATCTATCCATTTGGTTTCAGAACTATTGCTCGAGAAATTGTATAAATATTTATACCTGCGGAGGACCTAACAAGCGACACACTTCTGCCAACTCCTTTTCATTGTGGAAAGGATCGCTGAAAGTCTTTAGTTGTGCGGTTCTTCAGTTTCAGTTGCTGAGTCGTGGCTTCCATATCGCCCAATAGTCCGGTCAAAGTATACAAACCAGGTTACCAAAATTCGCATAGAGCTGAAAATTGGTAGAGATGGTCAGGACACCATTAGAAGGAAAGGGTGAAAAATCCCATTGTTGCTAAAAAAGTTATTCGAAGTCAAAGGTCGCAAAAATGGGTTTTTCGCTTTTTTCAGCCAAACGGTGGGTTTTATCATAAAAATAGCTCAGACTTAAATTGTAGATCGTACAATTATCTACAAAAATTGTCCCAATAATTTTTTTCGTGAGAATCACCGTTTCCAAGATATGAGCGAAGAAAGTTGTTTTTCAGCTCAGTATGACTTCAACTATTTATGAAAAAGTTTCAGAAATTACTCAGAGAGTAATGAATAACTTCGGGGAAAGACTCGACCAGTGTATCGACAGTAAAGGTAGCCATTTAAGGGATGTTTTATATAAAAAGTAAGACAAATGATAAACCCTGAGAATGGTACATTTAATGAAATGGCTGAATGTTTACTTCTTCTTAGTATAAATAAAAATGTCCTATCACATTTGGTTTTGTTCTTATTTGCTTTTCTTATAGGGTAGTTTTTTCTATCGGGCCTTGTCGTGAACTATTTCATCCTTCACAACACGGATATTTGAAAGATCGGTCAACCCAAAATACTTTCAATTCACTAATAATATCGCGTTGGAGTGGCTTGTTTCAGATTTATATAATCATTTGCAGGATGTGAAAATAACTGTGGATGGCCAAACATCTTTATAAACTTGGCTTGTGAACGAATTTGGAGTTCCACAAGGTAGCATCCTTGGAGTGTTATTCTTTTTGACGATATGTATAAAGTAACAGATTCGATGGAAGACACAGAATTGACAAAATTTGTAGAGAATTCAAACTTTTAATTGCACAAGGAAATATGAATGAACAGGAACTGAAATGTGAAAATGTATATCATAAAATTCAAGAATGGCTATCACGAAACAATTTTATTCTAAATAAAGATAAGAAGGAGGTAGTAGTTTTCAGCTCGAACAGATTGAAGAAGGATCGACTAATGGTGAACATGGGTGAGGACAAAGTTCAGTCAACAGCATTTACCAGATTTCTGGGGGTTGTTATTGATGAATTTTAACAATCGACAAAGCATATAGAGTAGTTACTGAATAAATTGAACAAACTATGGCATACTACGAGAATGATGAACAATTACATCGACAATGATATGAAAAGAGCAATATATTCTGAAATTTATGGATCGTTGATCAGATAAGAGATAAATTTTTTTGATGTGACCTCAGCAGTGAAGTCAATTTTCATTAATCAGAAAAGAATCCTGAGATCGTTGATGTGCATCAGAATTGAAGAAACCTACAGAGGAAAATTGAAGCAACAGGGATTTTTGATGGTTTACGGATCATACAAGGTGTTCAGAAAGTGTATCGTGTGTTTGTTTTCGCGCCATGTTCGGAAAACGGCGTCTAAAAGGAGCGGGGAGGAATTCGTGGCGTCTGCCATTTTGTGAAGTTTTAGCTACGATGGAACAATACTCTGGGACGCATTGCGCATTTTGCGTACGAGCGTATTATCGTAATAGTGATTCAATAGTGACTGCTCAAAGTCTCTATTGTTCAGAATATCGTACACGCTACGCGCCAAGTGACATAGCATTAGGAAATGAATCAGGACGTTCGAGAATACAGGTGAGACACTTAAAATTTAAAACTCTGGTCGTCCTCGTTCAGTTCGCGATGAAGAAACAATTGAAGATGTTGAGGCGTTGGTTCGTCAAAATCCGTCTTTATATATTCGAAAGCGAAGCCAAGCGTTGAACATCAAAAAATTGTCTTTATATTCGATTTCGAAGAAAGACTTACTTCTAAAAGCCTATAAAATTCAATTGGACTATGCTAATCGACTGAATTTTTGCGAATGGAATGCTGCAGCGATATAACAACATACTGTTTGGAGACGAAGCAAATTTTCACCTGAATGGTCATGTTAATAAGCAGAATTGTCGGTACTGGGCAGTGGAGAATCAGAGACGAAAGCACGAACGACCCCTGCATAGCCCAAAGGTCTTGGTTGGGGCCGCTTTGTGTTCAAAAGGCATAATTGATCTTTATTTTCATGAAGATCAATGAGGCCGAGCAATTCATGTGAATAGTGACCGTTATTGCGATATGTTGCGAAATTTTTTGGTCCTAGAGTTGCAGGAGTTTGCATGTTATTACTCAAGAACGTGGTTCCAGCAATATGGGGCTACTTGCCATACCTCAAATGATTCAATGAACGTTGTTAACGAATTATTTCCTAATAAAGTCATTTCGCTAAGGGATAATATCAACTGGCCTCCCAGAAGCCCCGACCTTAGCCCGCTAGATTATTTTGCATGAGGATACCTTGAAAGTAAGGTTTGTCAAAATTATTCGACGAATCTAACCCAGTTGAAGCAAAACGTTTAGAAGTGTGCCAGCAACGCAACGGTCAGTATTTAGATAATATCAACTTTTCCAAATAATTTTTCAATTAATATGTATATAATAAACAATGAACTTTTTTATCGATCACAAATATTTTTCGATTTATTGAACTTAGAGATACCGGATACATTGTACAACTATGAATGTCTTATATATTTATATAAACATAAAGCTGTGTTTCAAGCATATAATACAAATGTGAGTTACAATACTAAAACAGCAAAATTAACTTTTCATATCATAGATTATCTCTTTCTGAGGAAAATCCATTCTATATGTGTGTTAATATATTCAATAAATTACCATACAATTTCAAAACTATTAGTATTTACAAACAGTTTGTAGTAAGGACTTAGAAATTTTTATTGAAGCTGGAGCTATATAGTCTTGATGATTATTTAGGTGCAAGTTGATAGATTGTTTATTTCATTTTGTGTTTTTATGTATGGGAATATAATTTGAAATGAAGGTATTTGCCTATCTATATATCGATGGTACTACTATATCTATATGAAATGATTAGGATCCTTTAGAGGTATATGTAGATTCGATTCCGAAAAATATTTCTAAGGACAAGAGTTTACTGAAAAAATATATTCTGAATGGTTTTCGATGCAGCAGATACACCTACTTTTGGTTGGTTTTTAAGAGAAAGAAGTTTGAGCTTCTGGAAACAAAATTGAGGAAAACTGTTAGTGGTTATATTATTTAGGGATATACTTTTGTTGATTCATAGTGGCGGTCGCATTAGTATCAAACTGTTCCCGATGAGGGAAAATTTTTAAAAAAGCGTGATAGCTCCTGACCTAAATTATCATTATCAAAATTCAAGTTCATACACAACTACACAATTGAATGCACTGAACATTTCTAATCATATGTTTATCTCTATATCGATCTTTCATTGTCAATCATGATAGAGCGCGGGCACTTATATCATTTCTATTCTCGAGCTCATCTCCCCCTTAACCCACACATAGAAACAATAAATCATCAGGGTTAAATGGGTATATAATAAAGGGAGTTCGAAATGTGAGCACATCTAATTATGTTACCTGTTTTCATTCGATTCCGGCTTGCATAAGTTGTCTAGTCAGAATCAGAACTTGAATTGAAATTCGCGAATTCGAATAACGTAACTGAATTGCACAATGCGATAGTTCTTGAATCTTCTCATCATCAGCTTTTTGAGATCTCGTGAGTGAGGTAGGGTAATTAATTAAATTCAAACATTTGATTACTTGATGTTGATGTTTGTCAAATGCAATTGAGAATTGTGTAATATTAACATAGTTTTGCTGGATGAATTCTGTATTTATTTGATTTCAGTGGGGATTGTAAAGGGTTCCTAAGAAGAATTGCAGAATATCAGTAAACTCATATATACTAAGAATGGAAACAATACTTGAAATGAAATTCATTTATAGCTGAGCAGTTATGCGCATCTTCGCAACAACTGCTAAAATATCCATCTCGATTGGGCTGTAACTTGAAGATGTTTGAATGAGGTTTGAACCATAATAGGCTTATAAAATTTCTATGAAATTGTCCGGTTACAAATTTCTGAAAAAATTCCCTTTAAATTTTGATTTTACACTTGATATTCCGTAAGATAATATTCTGATCTCAACAAAATTTCCAGAATGATTGAAGGTTGCTGATATCTTGCATGGTTCAACTAATAGAAAGTATTGAAGTCACATAAGTTCATAAAATAGCTGAATTGATTTTTTTTTTGCACTTCTAAGAATGGAAAATAGCATGCATTGAAAGGAAATATATTGAAGTTTGTGAATCGATAGACGTATCTACCATAGGTACTGAGTCAATAAAAATCGCATTTCTGGATCCTTCTGAAAAAATCGGGTTTTGATCTTCCAAGAAAATTTGGACAATTTTAATCGAGATAACAGGTCATGGTGGTACCAATATAAGCTATTCAGATGGAATTCAGTTCCGAGCGCAAATTGTGAATGTGGATATGCAGAAGAAGCACTACCTTTATCTCATCAATGATTGTCCCATTTATAAATTTTCCAAGATGGTTTTAGCTGTATTTACGAAGTTTCAGATTTTTCTCTTGAATGGGCTGCTGGAGAATTTAAACAAATTCAATATGTATGGTCTGTAGCAAATCCTTTCTTCTTGCTTTGCCTTTTATTTTCAGATCTCGATATAGTAACTTGATGAAGCCTCTGTCTTCATCTTCAAGAAAAAAATAACAACACTCAATGACATCTTGAGATTTGCTTTAAATGACTTTTTCAACTCCTAAAGAGGATATTTAATAACATAATATATTAATTAAAGTTCTAAGTGGATGATGATTGTGGTTTAAATGAAAACTGTAAATGTGTTTATTGTTAATTGAAGATACTTGTTCTGTTGTTTTCGATGTTCGATTTAAATATAAGGTTGTTTTGTCGCACTATTCCATAGCCAGGAAAAAGACATCAGAACAATCGGGCAAAAATTGACTCACTCCATTAGAAGTCAACATATTCAAAACCGATTTAGATGAACATATTCAGCAGGTAATGTGCAAAAAATTTTCGGTTTGGGGGTCACAATCAATGTCAATTTACTTCAAACTTTTTACTTACAAAGTTTAGAGGCATTATACCTCCTTTTCTCATTCAAATGAATAATAATAATAAAAGCTATTGGCCATACATATATTAATATTCATTCTATTTTTGGCAAGGCTGTTTAGAATAGAGCTCATAAGTGAATCTGAATAAACTATGAATGGTTCAGTGTACTATGTAATAATTGAAATTCATCTGTCTGCAATCTATCTTATATCAAATATAATGTCCTAAACAAAAGAAAAGGCTGTTGATAATTGTTCCCAATAATTGAATCACATGAGGAAAATTACTATAGGTTATTTTCTGAAAATACTCAAATATAATACTTATGAAGAAGATTATTTAGAATATTGAATATAATCACTTCATGTCAGCTACTTGTTTCGGAAATCTGAATTGAGATTATTTCCACTCCTGGTGATTTTTTCTGACAAAACGATTCATCTTTGTGATATTTCTGGGAGCTGCGTGTGAGTTTAGCCGAAAGTATTTCTAGAGCTGTGGGTAGAGTGGAGATGGCTAGGGGATGCAGTAGTGTTTTTCTTTTCTTTATATTCTAGGTGTTCCTACATTATAGTTCCTGATTGGGCTCATGATATTACTACTGTTTTTTTTTACGAAATAACTGTTCTTATGCTTTCATTTAATTCAAATTTGCTTATTTAGTTTGTGAGTTATAGGCTAGTGCCTCAACTTTTGTATAATAATAATAAATAATATGAATAATTTGGGTCTCAACATCCTATCGTGTTTAAACTAGAGCAAGTACACAAAAATGGTGTAGATAAGGACTGATGATAGGTCAGGTGTTTGTGCGTGCTTATCCTTTACCCCGGGACTCTGGAATAGTGTGATGCAAAATTAAACCCTCCACAATGAATTTTTTGGAAGCCCAAATTTTACATCTCTAAATGGATAAAAATATTTATTATTACAAAAAATCTGCTCGCTTGCAACTAAAATCTTATAGTTAAATCGATTAATCACTGAGTTCACCTTTGTTGAGAGGAAACTATGATACAAACACCTGAGAGAAACCGTGAAAATTTTTCTGATTGACGATTTTGAGCATGTTTTCATCGAATCTTTGGCTGCTCAAATTCATTTTGGAAATACTCAAAGACTATATCAATTTTGTCTGAAGACAGATGGCATGGCAAAGTCAATGAAGATTCCTAAACCACAAATTATTAACTGTACTTTGAACCTTTATCATTCATAGAAGTTCATGAAGAAGAATATTGATCAAACTCTCAACTCACGTACTTCTGTGACTTCATCACAAAACCTCTATAAGGTTATATAAATATATCTACGAAGATTTAATATCAGAATATGCATGATGTATCATAAACCCCAATATATGCACAAGTTTTAGTGCAAAAGATCCGATTGAATTTAGGGAATATCTGAATATTCTGAAATATTCTTAAATTCGTAAATTAGTGATCCAAAATTATATTGGATTCCTCTCCTGTGTGTCGACGTATGTCACAAATTTACCACTTTGTTTATTTTCAGGTTGTATGTCAATAATTTCTTCCATGAAAAAATACATACTTGAGATCTGTAAACCGTATTTATTTATATAGAGGATAATGGAGGATACAATTGTTTAGTCTAGCCCTGAAGATGGAAAATATATTTTGAAATGTTTGGCGAACTGACATAGTTTTCATTTTCCTGTTTCTTTGATCTCTGCAACACTGGTACTGCAATCATTGTTATTGGTTAAATTCATTCTACTTTTATCTCCCAGTTGCTTGCTTCGTTCATGTGCGGCCCACGTATATGTCTCATATTTAATTTACGATTAACGCGTAACATATGTTGGAGCATATGACCTGCCATGTCGAAAAAGACGAGAGTGCGTTAAGTCGTCTGTTCATCCACACATCGTCGTGCAACACTTTCTTCGCAATCAATGAATTTCACTTTCTACAAATCAGAACTCTGGTGAAAAAGTGATCATTTCTCGCTCGTGAGTGACACGTTGATTCAATATGTGTACTGTGAAAAACCCCTGTAGGCAAAAGTCAGTGCTACACATCTGATTTTCTTTGAGTCATTTTTTCTTCAGAGAATTTCATTGTTTAGAATTTCATTTTGTTTCTGTTTAGTTTTGCGCGCCCTTGTCAAAAAGCTTATTTGGTCTTTCTGAGGTTTATATATTTTGAACCCATGTTTTCAAATTACTTATGATCAAGCATTTTGGAATTTTTTTTTCATTTCGTTTTTTCATTTCCATATTTATTTCAATCTGTCAATATTCACTATTAACCCTCAAAATTTGACAAGATATCAAGAACACATTCATAAATCCTTTAATATCTCATCATAGAAGTTACAAAGGCCCTTTGTCGTGCCAACCACCATTAAAGTTTTCCTTTGAAAATTCTGGAAATATATTTCAGAATTTTCACCATTTTCTATCCTGATGATTTTCACAAAATCGAAACCAATTTTCAGGGTTATTCACAATATTATAGAGTTATTGAGGAAACAATATTTCAGGTCCTCATAATTAGTGTTGAACGAGATGACAAGATAATTAATATCTTCTGAAAGTATGGATAGTTAGAGCTCATATCCATGGAAGATTGAGAGTATATGGCTTTTGCATGATCTCACTTAAATTCTGACAATGGATTCTTCATCAGAAAGTTGAACCAATCCATTTGAGACTATATTTGCTTGATATTCCAAAAAATATCAAATTTCAAATAAATGTTAGGGAAGTTATTTCACTATGCAGAACTCCAAACAAAACATGTAATATTCGATTTTTATAGTCTGTAGTATTGGCAACTGTTACCATAAAGTTATTGTGCTATTCTTCACAGAATATATTGAGTGTCCTAGGATTACTCAGTGGTTTCAATTGGGCAAATCTCTGTCCAATGGTTCGGCGGTCATAAGCATCTGAAAATCTGGTACATATGACCATCACACATATATATTTTCAAATAAATATTAATGTCTTTATTGATATCATTACATAAACTTAGAAATTTTTATGTCTTCAACGCAAAATTTGAGAATGATCGCATCATCAAAGAAACACCTGTCGCGAAAGCAGCATCCCTTCTTCAGTGCTTTCAAACACACCTCTTTTCATAATCGTATTTGAATAGCGTCAATTTTACCAATGACATGATAACGAGATCGTGCAAGAGCGAAAGAAATTGAAAAATTATGCTGATAGATTATTACATTAGATAAAGCTGTTAAACAATCGAATCCATTAGTAACCTCTCGAATAATGATAAATATATTTTGATGCATGAAAAGATAAAGCTATCTATTCATGTAGACGAACATATCTCTTCATGATGAAATTGAATAAAATGATGCTGTTAAGATAGTTAACATGAATAAATTGATTTATCATACTTCTGCAAGCTGATAGAAGTGGTCTTAAACTCCTGGGTTTAGTTGGCGCAATCATCTTCATTGAAGACAGGAAGAATGGTTTTAATCAAGACTAATTGTTTATCCATATTCAACATAAACACAATTATGTAATATCACGTCACGTGATCAAAATACGTTATTTTACCGAAATGGCATCGAGACACTGAACGACGTCGTCTTTAGTCGTCCTGACGCATTGCCCAAAACCACCACAGCATGGATTTAGGATCGTAGTGAGCTACTGCTCAAGCATCAAATTATGTTCATGGACTTATTTTGACGAACTGCTTGTGATGAATATGTTTATTTTGGCCATACAGATCTATAGAATAGAAAACGAATTTATTCAACCCTAATTGAAATTTTTCGTCAGTTACGCACTATACTGGGTATTTCATATTCGATGCCAATAAATCTTGGCAAGAGTTCATCATACAATTATAAAATCGTTTTTGCATTTTGAATAGCTTTATTTTTCCCATATGTCTATGGGGATTTTGAAGGATGGAGTCGAAATGTTCACGAACGATTGGATTTGACTACCTGATTTAACTGGGCTTTCTAAAGAAACCTCATTAATAACTCGAATTCAATTCGTGAACGTACCTTACAACCACCTAATAAATCAAACTGTTACTGTTAATTCATTCAATATACAATTTGACGCTTCATTTACATCAATATGAATAAATGGAACGAAAATGTTTTTACAAATCATAAAAATTCACAATTCAGTCATTGGTTATATGTCTGTAGCAATATAATATAAGGTATAAGGGATACATATGAAAACATATAATATTTAAATATGTTTTTCGTTTATGTAGATGCCACTTTATCCAGAAAAATAAAGATGCCGACGGCGTAAAACCCGATTTACCTACACACACACAAACTCGTCATCCGACGCTTGTGAAGTAATACGTCGACGCTCAGAAGGTAATCATTATCATGCCATGATTACAGATTGTTTTGGTCCCTAATCAGAAGATACACATTACAACGGGATTTATTGAACGTTTTATGAGTGTTATCTGAAAAGAAGATTGATCGCCTGATTTTGTGGATTCAATATCTTTAGATTTTTTTCTTTAGAGCTAGACCAGTCAGACATTCTATCCATGCTTATAAGGTGCTGGCCATTTGGAGGAAAATGAAGATTTTGTGTTTATTATTCAACATCGTCAGAGTAAAAACAATAATTAATCTGGAAACTTTATGTTTATGGAATATCTTTGTTTATATTAGGTTTAAGAGCTTAGTTATTGAATTTAACCATAACTACTTAATTGGATGTGACTTTCTATTCGAGAATGTATTTGAAGATGCCTCTGGGCAGTAACTTTCATGTTGAAAAACTGCATGTATTGACCAGATAAAGGTCAACTTGATACACAAGGGAATTAACCATGCAGAAGTGGGAGCATGGAACCACGGATTCATTTCCATAGGATTGAGTTGGGTCAAAGCACATGAAATATAGTAAAATATATAAAGCTGTCAATGAATGTGTTTCTGTTGAATGACAATTCTAATAAAGTGATTATCCCTACTCATGATTATACGTAATTCGGCCGTTCAATAATTTAGATGACAATTCAATTGATGGTTATCCCCTCATTTTTTTGCAATTGAATTAATTAATATAGAGAATTGTAGTAAGCTGAGTGACTTTTGTTTCTGTTGATTGCTATTATATTATTTTGAAATGAAATATATTGATCCCTTTAGCAAGTTCCAGCAGATATTAAAAATGTCAATTATTAAATCAAGAGATAGGATACTGATATATATTAATTAAATAAATAATATATATATTTATATATATTTTCAAGAACTTTATTTGGGTTTAGCAGTGGATGTCTAGATCTCATCAGTACTTCTTTTTCTTACTACCTCGAGCTTTCTCAGCTTTATTCTAAGCCCTTCCTCAGGAGAGCGCTACAATATGTATAAATCAGAAAGGTAAATGATAAAGTAACAAGTAGGTATACTATATAGAACTGATGAAGGTGAGATTGTTGACTAGTTAACCAAGTTAACGTATACAAGGCCAAAAGGACTTTTTCGCTCTTTCGTCAGAAGATCAAATATGTTCTGGTTTGTCAATTATTAATAAATGACATACAGAGAAACACAGAAAATATTATTGCTCTCTTTGATCTCACAATCCTCTCTACTAAATGGTTTATCCAATTAAGTGATGCTATTTGGATTTGGAATATGAGAAAGTAGATTATGTTTTTTATTATTCTTTAAGCAATATCAATGGGTTTATAGCATAGATAAATACCTCAGGGAGTCAACGTCTTTCTTTGAATTCTATACTTTATTCATTTTGTGATATTCCCTGATCATTTTCTAATAAGAGTCTTCCTATGATTTGGTTCATAAATCCAAAATTTGTACTTTCTTTAAAAGATGGTATGTGACCTGTATCTATGACATGTTCGGATAATGTACATACTGATCTTTATTTAATTTTATATTACTTCTACTGAAGGTGTTTTAATACGTTGTTGTAGAGTTGTTTTTTGTTTGTCCCATGTATTTCAATTCAATGGAGCAAGGAATTTTACTAAATGATGTTGCTATTCATATTAACGTTGGTGTTTTTATCTTTGAGTTAGCTGAATAATTTTTAGGGTTCCACATTGTTGATGGTGGCTATTTTGAGATTCTCTTTAGGTAAAATATTCTATCAATTTATTCAGTTAGTGAATCTGCCTGGAAGTGTTATATAAATTTGGTTGTCCAATTATCTTGTGGATTCTCTTCCTTTTCAAATTCAGGTGTGATCTATCAAGTTGTTTATAGATGATTTTTCTTAGGAATGGTTAGGATATTCATTTTCCAATAATGTATTTTCCAGTCTCGCCAAATCTCTTTATCTCTGAATGTAAAAAAGGAAACTCAAAATAGCCATCAAAAATGTTAAAACCCAAAAAAAAAAAAATTATTCAGCGAACTCAAAGATAAAATACCAACTCTAAGGAATAGCAACATCATTTACCAAATTCTTGCAACACCATTGTAGAATTGAAATATAATAGGACAAACAGCAAACAACTCTACAACAATGTAACAACCCTTCATAGAAGTAATATAAAAATTAAATAAAGATCATTGAGCATTATGAAACATTATTGATACAAGTCACATAATATCTTTTGAAGAAGTAGAAATTTTGATGAGTGAATCGAATCATATGAAGAGACTCTTATTATAAATAATCAGAATATCTGCAAAATGATCAAAGTATGAATTCAAGAAAGCGAAGGACTTCTGAGTTACTATCTATGCCCTACTGATTGATATTGACAAGAATAATAAAACATAATCACCTTTCTCATATTCCAAACCCAAATAGCATCACTTAATTGGATACAAACCATTTAGTAGAGAATTGCTAAGACCAAAGAGCAATAATATTCACTTATGTTCTCTGTGTACGTCATTGTGAATTAATGACGAACCAGAAACGTATTTGCTCTTCTGACCGGAAAAGAGAGAAAAAAAGAGTCCTTTGCCTTGTATAACGTTAACTTCTAGTTAACTAGTCAACAATCTCACCTTTCGTAAGTTGTATACCAGTATACCCACTCACTGGCTTTATCATTTACCTTTCTGATTTATACATATGCTCTCCTGATGAAGGCTTAAAAATAAAGCTGGAAAGTCTGAGTTTGTAAGAAAAAAAGATAGAGTATTGAATCTACACAATACTTTCACCCAAATAAAGTTCTTTGAATTACAGGAAATTCTCAGTGGAGTGTCCTGAACTTTCATTTTTTATATATAAATATGTATGACTAAAAGGAGTATTTGCTGTATAAATATGATTGTATATAGATATGGGGTTCTCTGGCAAAATTTTTGCCCAAAATCATGGTTTCTTTTGAACCAATTTTTAAACTAAGTCTATATTTCTGGACGTATTTAGGTCCTTCATCAGGACTCTACAAGAAAATTATTACAGTATATAACCTAATATTTTTACAATAACGAATTAACTTCTTACAGTTTTAAAGGTTTATGAAATTGTCCAAATTTGGAATGTTTGAAGAAAGATGTTGATTAGTTTTTGAAAGGAGTTTTTCATAAATGTCAAGAAACTGCATAGAGTAGGAAGATGAAAATAGATTAGGGATGTAGCATAAAATCGAAAAAATTAGTATATAGAATCAAGATAAGGATAGTAGTTGAAATTATTAATTTGAAAAGTTAAAAAGATCAAGAGGAGTCACAAATTTTTGATCTAGATAGGAAGGTAAATGTATATATTGAGTTTGTTTAGCAAACATTAGATTTTGTTGATACTATTAGATTATTTTTGGTCTGCTAACACATTTCCAAGGTTCTTTGGTGATAATGAGATGCTTTATCCAGAATTTTAAAATTTTCAAAATTAAAAGATGTCCTAATCCCTTAAAGAATGAAGGCTAAAGAACCACTTTTCAGGATGTATACCTCATCACTTTGTTTGAGTTATTCTCTTTACCTATGTTCAAGTGGCTTTACCAATGTATATTCTATTCAGTGTCCAAACTATAGTGCTATGCCTATGACCATACAGTCTGAAATTGCGGGGTGGGAGAATTTTATCTTTTAATTTTGAGTAAGAGATTCTCACCAGAATAAGGTTGTATTTTGTTAATTTTAAATTTTCTATTTCGGAGAATATATGTAAAAGTTTAGTGTAATAGAAGAGGAAAGATAGGGTGAGAATCTATATTTTATGTTGTGACGTGGAAGGAGTTCATAAGTGAAGGAAATTCTCTGTGCCCTTAGAATTGGTAGTAGGAGAGTATTGTTTGGTGTAATGTGCATTGGTGCCTCCATACAGATCTTTTTTTACCATTTAGACTTTGTTGTATCCACATTATCGATTACTTACGTTCAAGGCAGGAGAGTGTAGTTTTGGAGGTAATTTGATAATGTACTTACCTTAGATTCCTTTTTTCAGTTGGTTGATTACATTTAATTTCTCAAGTTCCATTGGTGATGTGAGTGATAATGTATATATATTCTGATGAGCAAGGTTTTTGGTACCAGTGTAACATCGAGTTCCACCATTATTGGATCTCACAACTCCTGAGTATCTAAAAATGGAACTGACATTTCAGTTTCTTTTCTTACTGTAAACTTAACTATATGTACTCTGCTATAAGTTAAGAAATATCTATGTATTTGATCTAGTTATCTTCAGGGGTAATGATAAAAATACAGACTCTCATCACATACTTATTAGAAACCAGAGAATATAATTTGTTTACACAGAAGTAATGCAAAGAGGATATGACGTAATGATCTTAAGTATAATGGACTGAGACGTATCCATATCCATGGGAACAACCAAGTGTTTGAGTATAGAATTGTCCTTTATATGAAAAAGTTTGATATCAAAAATAAAGTATCATATGGATAAAAAGTAATTGTAATGAATTATAAATCTTCCTGATCTTTTTCCTAACTTTCAAATTAATAATTTCAACCACTATCCTTTATCTTGATTCTATACTAATTTTTTCGATTTTATTTACATGCCTAATCTATTTTCACTTTTCTACTCCATGTCATCTTTGACATTTATAAAAATTTTCACTCAAAACAACATCTTATCTTTCTTCAAACATTTTATATTTGGCCAATTTCATACATTGTACTAAACTGTAAGTAATTAACTCGTTATATTAAAAATATTACAAGTTATATAATGTAATAATTTCTTGTATAGTCTAGTAGAAGACAATAAATACGCTGGAAATATAGAACTTTAGTTGAAAAGGTGGTTCAAGAGAAATCCTGAGTTTTGACAAAAATTACACTTGAGGACCCCATCTGTAAACACATAAAGTAACTATGTACATATTTGATTTGATTAGCTAAGAGAAAGCATCTTGAGCGTCCAACGAAAGCAATGCTTTCTTCTGGAATCAGATTTGTTTGTTTTGGAAATATATAATGGCCTGTTCTAAAATACAGTTGCAGAATGGCGAAGCATATTCCCAAATAAGTGCAGAGATTGAGCACACATCGAAGGAATGCTTTTTTGAACATATGAGTGTTGAAATTGCCTTCTGTAAGGAGTAGTAGACGATATTTTCTCGGCTTCAGTCAAGAATAGGGATAAACTGATAATCAATTTTGAAAATTCAGATTATACCTCCAGTGCTCAGCTTTATTTTCGCTGTTGGTAATTATACAAAATTGACAGATAATAGAATTTAATATGTTCAAATCTCCACATAGCTAATATTGACAATTGACATGCATGACGCAAGTTGACATTCGAAAGGATAGAATGCTTGGTGTTGTCAAACCACAAAAACGAAAAACATAATTAAGAACAATGCTGTAATTAGTTCATTACAGCACTGTATTTAGGACTGAAATAGAGAAAATCTAATCTAATTACGTGTGAAGTAAGAATATGGTTTAAATTTGGCGTGCATTGGCCAACTACCAGGACTCTTCATTGCGGCACAGAGTTGAGAAATTTATGTTCCAGCACCCCCTGATACCTCAGTTCCGAAACAAAGCCAAAATCCTGGTCGTTTTTGGTACTAGGATTAGTTCCTCCTTTTTACTCTTGGTATCTTTACTCTATGGCTCATAGCTGACATTTAATGCAAAATAGCAGCCGTTTCAGCTGAAAAGTGTGACCAAATCATCGGAAATTGGCGTTAACGAACGAACCACTGCAAACGTACCCGCGATGGCCATATGAAAGAAGTGGAGTTCCATTCATAAATATTTGATTGCACTTCAACCCGATGATAAAGTTTTTGGAATACCTTAAATGGTTTGCATTTCATTTTGGGAAAAGTATTTTCAAGTCCTTATTGGAAATCTCTTTAGGAGTAGTGGACAAACTTGAGTATGGCCTTCATTCTACCGAAATGATAGATAGTTTTATATTCTCAGAGTAGATTAATTTTATAAACATTTCGGATAGTTACTTATTTTTGAGCCGAATAAATCCAATTAGTTCCAAGTTTTGAGTACCCAGAGATGTGTTTCTTCAAGTTTCTGTCGATCTGCCAGTCTAGAAGATGCTAATTATAGATGAATCCAGATTCACCATACCGAACTGCCCCAGTTAGCGCCACTATTGGATTAACATAATATGTGACTTTTCAATGGTTTTTAAATCTATTAGGCTATCTGAGATCTAAGATCGAATACGCCCGCCTGTAGAACATAATAGTTATTTATGTACCTAGTGCGTTATATGGATCCTAACGCCGGGAAACATTCGGCCCGAGGGCTTTTGGCCCGAGGGATGAATGTTAATTGGCATTGTTAATATTTTGAAGTTCGTTATTGCTGTCATCATTTTATTAAGTGAATGTCATTACTGTTTTCGTTGTGAAGATTTAAAGAAATAACAGAAATGAATAGCAATTTGCCAAATAATATAATTGAAAATGCAGCCAAAGCTGCAAATAATTTATTACCAGAAAAATCCAGACTCGTCTACGACAAGGATTATGAAACATTCCATCAATGGAAGTTGAAAAATGAAATAATTGCTATAGATGAAACAGTGTTATTGGCGTACTTTCAAGAATTGGTATGCTATTTTATTTTTCATTTTGTTCATGTGTGGGTAATTTTTTTATTTCAGTCTGAAAAATTTTGTCCTGCGTCATTGTGGACGAAATATTCTATTTTGAAATCTACACTGATTGTTAATGAAAATATCAATATTTCACAATTCTCCCGGCTAGTACCGTTTTTAAAAATGAGATCTAAAGGATATATTCCGAAGAAATCCAAAGTTTTGACAGCAGAACAAGTTCATACATTCATCAATGAAGCTCCTGATGAAATTCATCTTCTTCATAAAGTAGTTCTGATAATGGGTGTCTTTGGAGGACTAAGGAGATATAGAAGATAAGGGTAGCTGTTTACTTCTTAAAATACCCGAAACTAAAACCAGTATGTCAAAAGGATTTAGCATTGTAGAGGAAGAAAAAATTGGAGCTTTGGGGCTGGTCAGAAAATATATATTCTTGAGACCCAGTGGAGTGAAGAATCCTAGATTTTTCCTCACGTTCCGAAATGGTCGGTGCACCATCCAACCTGTTGGCAAAAATACCATAGGAAGTGTGCCTTCGATGATTACCAAATACTTAAAATTGGATAATGCAAATGAATATACAGGACATTGTTTGAGACGGACTTCAGCAACTCTTTTAACTGAGGCTGGTGCATCATATGAAACGTTAAAAATACACGGAAGATGGAAGAGTGCATCTGTGGCGGAAGGTTACATAGAGCAGAGCATTTTTTCCAAAAACAAAATATCGACGATGATTGTGAATTCGGTAACAGATTCTCATGAATTCTCTAGTGGTTCTCTTGTGAACGAACTTTCAAGTACTTGTGGTCAAGTTTTCGCTCCTCAGGTTTCGAAAACATCCCAAGATTCACGATTGAAGAATTTTTCCGGGAAATTCGAAAACTGCACTTTTAAATTTAATTAAGAAAGACTTTGTTTTCGTTTGTTGAGTTGTCGTTGTTTTAGTATTAAAATTCTTAAAATAAATAATTTCTTTCTAGCTTATTTTGCTTCTCGCACAACGAGGGGGCGATCCATAATGCCCGCTAAAATGCCCACGGGCATAATGAGTGTATTTATAGCAATTCTTTCTAAGGTAAAATAAACATATAATGTACAAGTGAAAAATAAAAATAATTGCCACATAAGGAATTTTGGAATTACAGTCAATAGTGAAACTATTCCAGGAATGTTTTCACCCAAAAATTCATACAAAAATCTCCAATTACGTTACGTGCCAAAAACAAATATTCAATTTTCAATTATTTTTCTTTCTATGAAAAATATAGGAAATTAGCTGTAACTTTCAATGATTCTCCTATCGAACATAATTTCTATCCAAAATACTTAGGAGTTAAATTAGATTCATCTCTCAATTACAAGGCTCATTTAAATGATCTGAGCCTAAAACAGAAAACTAGGAATAATATTGTTCAGAAATTAGCTGGATCGTCTTGGGGTGCTGATGCTTCCACTCTTCGCACAGCATCTCTAGCCCTAGTTTTTTCTGCAGCTGAGTATTGTTGCTCTGTTTGGTTTGAGACGATGAAAAAATATGATGGTGTCTATTCTAAACATGTTTCACAGATGTCATAGAAAACAAAACAAAAGAAAGGCCCGTTCACAACAATTTTTCCCTATCGAGACATTTGTATCTTAAAGCTCACTTCATACCGGTATACCTGGTATAATCGAAATTTTGTGGATCTCTGATCCTGATCTCTGAAAAAAATATTGGGGCGTTATTGAAAATATTTTAGCATGAAAATTTCCACGAAATTATGGAAACCTATTCGTTTCAATTTCAGTCTAATCTCTTTCCAAATACAAATTGGTCGGATAGATATTCAGGGAGTCATTGAGGAAACCAAATTCTAGAGGCTCATCTTTGGTGAATTTCTGGCCCAATGACGAGCTTGACCTGGGTATTCGGAAAATCTACCTATTCTCAGAGTATGATAATAATAATAATGAGATCCTTATTTCACAGAAATCTCATGGGGAAGTTTACCCAAATATGCCCTTGTTGTATACAAATGCACATCGAAACCAAAGAGAAATTTTAAAGAAGGCAACAAAAGAAGAATATATACATATATAATGTAAAATAATCATCATTTCAATAGTAAAAAAATCACAGAGACCACCTAGAATCTATGTTGTAGATAAATCCTGAACTTAAGTCTTCTTTTTCAAGAACATATTCTGATTAAACGATATCAAGTTTTCAGGAACGCCGTTGTATAGCTTATAAATGTTATAACTGAAGCTTTTCTTAAAAATGTATGTCCTGTGACAGTGACATGATAGAACACTGTATGTTGTCTTGAGTTATGTACATTCGTTGTGGATACCAATCTATTGAAGAGAAATGGTAGGCTTTTCATCAAAATGTTATTATGGCATAGACGTATTATAATTTAAGCAAATCTTCATCGATAGCCAACTCTCTCAACTAATGATCATACTACTTTATTCCATAAATGAATCGATTATAGAAGTTCCTCACATGCAGAATCTTCATCAAGATGAAAGCTATACACAGGTGAACAATAGGTAATCTGTAACAGGACCAAAGTCTCGTAGAGAACTCTCACCTATGGTGAAATAGTAGTAGAGATGAAAGTCGTGCGCGTTCATAAGAACTCTACAACACCGAAGTAACTAGAGGAACTGGCTCATATAAACCGAAAAAAAATTAGCGCACCTGAGGGACACCACCCATTTCTACCCTGGCCAACTATACCACCCAACTTTACACATTGTGAACGCCCCGCCAGATAGGACCCGAAAAATTGAAGAGCATCACCGCACATTCCACAAGATCCTAAAATAGCCAAAAGAACATCATGCTCTATAGTATCGAAAGCCCTGCGGAAGTTCAGAAACAACAAGGGCACACATTTCGAATCATGAAAACTCTAGCTCATCTCCATTGAAAAATAGAGAGTATACGGCCAGGCAGACGGACATTTTCGGGTTTGACACCAATTTCTTCTTTAGAAACTCCAACCTTATCGATTGAAGCCATTTTCGACCCGATATTCGAAAATTGCAGACGTTTGGGCAAAATGATAGCACACTGTTTTAGTAGTTAAATGAGATTGAACAAGAGCTTAAAAATGGTGTATTCCAAATAAAAAATTATATCAGCAATTTCATCCCCTATTCAAATCTGTAAGTTATTCATTCGTCCGTTAAGAATTTCAGACAATTGAAAACCTCCCTCGAAAAAACAAATTCTCCTTAGAACCTTCCGAAAGCATTCTCTCAACCTTTCATTTAATCTCTGATTTCTACCCAAAAGTAATAATTCAAAAGAACGAGGGGAGATTTTAAAGTTGAATCCGAAGAATTTCATTATATCTTAATAGACTGGCAGACGAATCAATCAGCATGAAATGCCATTGAGAGAAATTCCCGAATTAATCCTTCAAACTCGAGTTGTTGAAGTGGCCATTTTACGCCTTCAAACTCGAGATTATGAGAAACGTGACTGGAGTCCTCACAATCGAACACCTGAGCAATTCAGCGAGAATCCTGTTTTATCTTGATCCGTAATTTCGTTTGGTGCCAGTTCCCTAATAATAAACTGTGATGACTCAGGCCAAATGAAAAATGGTAAAAATAGAGCAGAAGCGGATGGCACACCTAATTAATATTGCTGTTGACGTAGGGTCTCAATCATCCATCCGGTGAACAGCAGGAAATATATTGCAATAAATAAAAAGGGGTTGTAGATCATCGACTATTACTAGCCCCACTATTCATTCATATATCGAATCCTGGCATTGTTACGGGTTGAAAGTAATTTTTTTCTCTCGTTTCTAATGAGGGTCTAGGGTATAGTTCTTTGAGTCTATGGTTGAGTTGACAGCCGTCTTGTCATTAAATGTCATTTATTATCATACCAACCTTTTTGCAAATCGAAAGAAATCAAATAATCAAGATTTAAACGAAAGAAAGAGAAAAAACATTCCACATGAAACAAAAGTGGAGTTAGATAAGTTCACTTCTTCTTCTCAATCTTCTGGAATATCTCATTTGATTTGACTTTTGATTGGTAGAAAAATTTTTTGAAAATACAGGTTCTGCTTTTGAAATAATTCATTTTTGGCGCTCTTGTTCACCCGAACAGAGTGCCTATCATTTTGCCCAAATGTCTGTAATTTTGGAATATCGAGCCGAAAATGGTCTCAATCGATTGGGTTCGACTCCCTGATGGAGAATTCGTGACGAAAGTTGAGTCTGTCCGGCGGGCCGGCCGTATCCTCTCTGGCATCCAAAAGAGATGAGCTAGAGTTTTCATATTTTCAGAATAGGTTAATTGTCCAAATATCTCGGTCAACTTTGTTATTGGGCCAAATCCGTTGGATGGTTCAGTAGTTATGAGCATCTGAAATTTTGTTTCCTCAATAACTTTTAGAATATCCATCTGATCAAGTTGATACTTGAAATATTGTTGAGGGAGGTTGCAACAAAACTGTTCGCAAAATTTTGCAGAAATCGTCACGCTAGAAAAATTTAAAAAATTCCCAAAAATAAAGTTTTTGGATACTAACTATCTCATAAGATATTTTTGGATTCCAATAAAATTTTGAGAATATATTGAGGTGATCGATATCTTCCTTATCTTCAAATTTCATTGTCGTAGCTCTTTTCCATGTAAAGATATGATCATTTTTTTCATTTACTCAAGAGAAATGACATACGTCCCGATGATTTTCTCTGAACGATGGCCATCACAGATCGATAGTCGATTGACAAATGCCGGGCTCATTAATCAGTGTCAGTTGGGGTAATATTAATCAAAATTTTTCATAACAGGAAATCATAGAGATATAATTCAATCTCGGTGGCTGAACTAATATAAGTTGTCGAAATTCAGAAAAGCACTGACGTAAGTTTTTAGGCCAAGGGAATTATAGCTTCGGACAAAACTTGGGGAAATTACGGGTAGTTATATTTAATTTGAGATATAGGTTTGTTCATTCATTAGGCGTTTATATTTGCATCACATTGTCCCATCGTACGAGAAAAGACTATTGTTCACCTGATCATAGTGCTTATAGATTTGTTATGGTTTTACTCGCAAGTAACTCAACAAGAGCGCGAAAGCAATCTGACCTCACGTCAGTGCTCTCTAAATTTTTATTCATAATGTCCCCATTGAAACATTCATTTAGATTTCCATGAAACCTTTAATTCCACTTCATAAGATGAAGATAATTTCACTATCAAACTCCATTGTAATTTTGGTAAGTCGAAGAGTTCTAAAGGTTATTATTATGAGATAATTGGTATTTTCTTGTTTCAAGGTTTTATTTAATACCTTCAATTTCTTAATACTTATTATTCTACCATACTTTACTTGCTTCCATTGATTCAAAAATGTGAGACAAGTCTACATGAAGACCTTAATCTGTCCTGAATCCCAGATTAGTTTTATTCGTCAAAGTTCTCCCACTAACTGAACATACCCTTATTCATCCTGTTTCTTCCATAGACTAATACGTAGAATTACGAGAGAATATTATTTACCAACAACCCTCGTGAACCATTCCAGTGGCTCGAACAGGAATCCACCACGAGACATATCAACTTTATTTACGTTTCCTTACTATTATAGATTTTGACATTTGTGTCGAAACTATGTAATTATAGACGTCTATAATCACAACTGGCCAAATAAATTTATGCTTAATATTTTGATATTTACCTACTCTGTGGAGAATTTATTCAGAGGTTCAACTCGTGGTGTCGCCAGAACTCACTCATCATGAACCCCGATAAGATCCAGATCATTCGATTTCAAAATTGCGAGATAGGTCATGCAAGATAGGTCAGTCCCCGCCACTGGTGTTGAATGTCGCCGGTAGTGTCATCAAGACCGTGAACTGCGATAAGTTTCTTGGACTCTCCTGTGATAGATTTTTGAGATGGAGCTCTCACATTGCTACCTGTGTAAAACTCATCAGGGGATACTATGCTCTACACCGGTTGAAGCAGTCTCTTCCAACTGAGACCCTCCTTAATGTCTATTACTCCCTTATTCACAGCCATCTGGACTTCAATATACACCTTTGGGGGCAGCATCGGAGAGTAAACGTGTTTTCATCACACAGAAAAAAATTATTCGCCTTATGTTCGGATTCGAACCTACTGATTCATGTAGGGAGGTTTTTAGGGGTTTCGGTATCCTAACGTTATCCAGAATGTACATCTTGATCTTCTTTACGTACTAGCCCGGGAGGTAGCGTTGCAAATACAAAAGTCATAGTAAGCCGGCTGATATTAACATCGATAATTGATCTTATATGACTAGTGAGTGAACCGACCGTCAGCTGCTCAAGTAGCGGTGGGTGGGGGTGTAGGAGGTTCCGAAAGTTGTAAAAAAAAACATATTAAGTAATAGTACGCTGACTGAAACTTTTTTCATAAATAGTTGAAGTCATACTGAGCTGAAAAAAATTCGTCAGCTGCATCGTGGAGGGGGGATTATGTGTCAGCTGCTCGCATGAACTTGTGAAAAAACACGTAAAATAAAGTTATAGTACGCCGGATGAAATTCGACTAGACAATTGTTTAAATTATTAGGAGTACGAAAACAATAATCAGCTGCATGGGTAGCGGTGGAAAGACCGTCAGCTGACGTAATGAAGATTAAAAATAATGGAGCTCTCCCACTAATATTTCAAAGCGGCATCTATACTATCTTTATAAATACTACTATATTATTAGAAATTAAATAAACTCGTAATCGTTATCATTTGATAATTCAAATATCGGATGAAAAAAATAATGAATAAAAATAAGCGGCCTCCTATGTCTGAGCGGGGACGTATGCTGCCCTGTTCCGTTTTCCCTCGGAACTGCCTAATCAGTCTTCAGGCGATAAACATCTCAAGTGTTTATTTACATCATTAGCATTTTTTTATTTATTATTAATATTTATTTCTAATGGCCCCTGATCAGCAGCGGTTTATATTAGGCAATTTTTCTTCATATTTCTAACAAAACGTATGCGTGTCTCTTTGCCGTACGTGATCAGTTTGGGTTTTACGTTGTACTCGTCGAACGAACGGACGCAAATCAAAATATGTCGAAGATTCTACCGGTTTGAGTATTTTGTGGCAAAACAAATGAAATATTAATATCTTTTAATGCAAAAACTTTACAAAAATGTACTGCTATATTGGAGATTCGTGGGAAAAATAATCTATCTCTAAGCAGTACTAAACTGCCGTCAGAATTAAACGATTTTCAAAATATCACTCGAAGTGTTATCGTCAATTCACTGCCTTACCGCCAAAATACCGAATAACTGTGGAAACTCCTTCGACATCTGCAGCGTCAAGGTGAGTTATACTTAATTATTTTTTGGCAGTTATTTTGATTTATATTCTTTGATATTCACATCATTGATATACAAGGAAAAATATATTTTCAATTAATTATTTTTTCACTTTTTTTAATCGTCTCAATTTTCCTAGTAGATTTTGCTCTCAAGTCTTAAAAAAAAATATATTGAATTACCATAGCTAACTCTGCGTGAAAATTTAGGAGTCTTTGGAAAAAACAGGATTTCGTTGCATATCAACGATACAAACTTTTTCAAGATTCATTGAAACTATAAAAGATTTACTTTTAGCTCGGAAAGAGACGCTCAAAGTTCAGGAGAACATGCAGAAATCGAAGATATCAACATCGACGTTTCATCGATTCCTGCTCAAAACAAAGCCCTATGTTCGAGTACTTTATTGAGTACAGATTGAACCAGACGATGAGAACGATTTAACAGAGGGCAGTTCTGATGACGATTTATCGGAACATGATTATGATAGTGATACCTATGACAACTAATCATAATAACGAATAATTTTTCCGAAGTTATCAATTTTTATGTTTCTATTTCTTTTTCATTTATATTAGTTTATGTTATTTTTAACATTTCACATTCTATATTAGTTCACATTATGCATTTCCTTTATATATATAAAATAAAGAGATTATCATTCAATTATCACTATGCCGGTTGAAATTTGACAATATGATATTTTAATAGTTACGTCTACGAAAACTTTCAGTCACATGGGTGCGGGCAGGGAAAATCTGTCAGCTGGACCCTGAAAGATACTGTGTATTGCTGGAATAATCTGTATCTTTACTGCGTCAGCTGATGGTATTTCCACCGCTACCCATGCAGCTGATTATTGTTTTCGTACTCCTAATAATTTAAAAAATTGTCTAGTCTAATTTCATCCGGCGTACTATAACTTTATTTTACGTGTTTTTTTACAAGTTCATGCGAGCAGCTGACACATAATCCCCCCTCCACGATGCAGCTGACGAATTTTTTTCAGCTCAGTATGACTTCAACTATTTATGAAAAAAGTTTCAGAAATTACTCAAAGAGTAATGAATAACTTCGGGGAAAGACTCGACCAGTGTATCGACAGTAAAGGTAGCCATTTAAGGGATGTTTTATATAAAAAGTAAGACAAATGATAAACCCTGAGAATGGTACATTTAATGAAATGGCTGAATGTTTACTTCTTCTTAGTATAAATAAAAATGTCCTATCACATTTGGTTTTGTTCTTATTTGCTTTTCTTATAGGGTAGTTTTTTCTATCGGGCCTTGTCGTGAACTATTTCATCCTTCACAACACGGATATTTGAAAGATCGGTCAACCCAAAATACTTTCAATTCACTAATAATATCGCGTTGGAGTGGCTTGTTTCAGATTTATATAATCATTTGCAGGATGTGAAAATAACTGTGGATGGCCAAACATCTTTATAAACTTGGCTTGTGAACGAATTTGGAGTTCCACAAGGTAGCATCCTTGGAGTGTTATTCTTTTTGACGATATGTATAAAGTAACAGATTCGATGGAAGACACAGAATTGACAAAATTTGTAGAGAATTCAAACTTTTTAATTGCACAAGGAAATATGAATGAACAGGAACTGAAATGTGAAAATGTATATCATAAAATTCAAGAATGGCTATCACGAAACAATTTTATTCTAAATAAAGATAAGAAGGAGGTAGTAGTTTTCAGCTCGAACAGATTGAAGAAGGATCGACTAATGGTGAACATGGGTGAGGACAAAGTTCAGTCAACAGCATTTACCAGATTTCTGGGGGTTGTTATTGATGAATTTTAACAATCGACAAAGCATATAGAGTAGTTACTGAATAAATTGAACAAACTATGGCATACTACGAGAATGATGAACAATTACATCGACAATGATATGAAAAGAGCAATATATTCTGAAATTTATGGATCGTTGATCAGATAAGAGATAAATTTTTTTGATGTGACCTCAGCAGTGAAGTCAATTTTCATTAATCAGAAAAGAATCCTGAGATCGTTGATGTGCATCAGAATTGAAGAAACCTACAGAGGAAAATTGAAGCAACAGGGATTTTTGATGGTTTACGGATCATACAAGGTGTTCAGAAAGTGTATCGTGTGTTTGTTTTCGCGCCATGTTCGGAAAACGGCGTCTAAAAGGAGCGGGGAGGAATTCGTGGCGTCTGCCATTTTGTGAAGTTTTAGCTACGATGGAACAATACTCTGGGACGCATTGCGCATTTTGCGTACGAGCGTATTATCGTAATAGTGATTCAATAGTGACTGCTCAAAGTCTCTATTGTTCAGAATATCGTACACGCTACGCGCCAAGTGACGATAGCATTAGGAAATGAATCAGGACGTTCGAGAATACAGGTGAGACACTTAAAATTTAAAACTCTGGTCGTCCTCGTTCAGTTCGCGATGAAGAAACAATTGAAGATGTTGAGGCGTTGGTTCGTCAAAATCCGTCTTTATATATTCGAAAGCGAAGCCAAGCGTTGAACATCAAAAAATTGTCTTTATATTCGATTTCGAAGAAAGACTTACTTCTAAAAGCCTATAAAATTCAATTGGACTATGCTAATCGACTGAATTTTTGCGAATGGAATGCTGCAGCGATATAACAACATACTGTTTGGAGACGAAGCAAATTTTCACCTGAATGGTCATGTTAATAAGCAGAATTGTCGGTACTGGGCAGTGGAGAATCAGAGACGAAAGCACGAACGACCCCTGCATAGCCCAAAGGTCTTGGTTGGGGCCGCTTTGTGTTCAAAAGGCATAATTGATCTTTATTTTCATGAAGATCAATGAGGCCGAGCAATTCATGTGAATAGTGACCGTTATTGCGATATGTTGCGAAATTTTTTGGTCCTAGAGTTGCAGGAGTTTGCATGTTATTACTCAAGAACGTGGTTCCAGCAATATGGGGCTACTTGCCATACCTCAAATGATTCAATGAACGTTGTTAACGAATTATTTCCTAATAAAGTCATTTCGCTAAGGGATAATATCAACTGGCCTCCCAGAAGCCCCGACCTTAGCCCGCTAGATTATTTTGCATGAGGATACCTTGAAAGTAAGGTTTGTCAAAATTATTCGACGAATCTAACCCAGTTGAAGCAAAACGTTTAGAAGTGTGCCAGCAACGCAACGGTCAGTATTTAGATAATATCAACTTTTCCAAATAATTTTTCAATTAATATGTATATAATAAACAATGAACTTTTTTATCGATCACAAATATTTTTGATTTATTGAACTTAGAGATACCGGATACATTGTACAACTATGAATGTCTTATATATTTATATAAACATAAAGCTGTGTTTCAAGCATATAATACAAATGTGAGTTACAATACTAAAACAGCAAAATTAACTTTTCATATCATAGATTATCTCTTTCTAAGAGAAAATCCATTCTATATGTGTGTTAATATATTCAATAAATTACCATACAATTTCAAAACTATTAGTATTTACAAACAGTTTGTAGTAAGGACTTAGAAATTTTTATTGAAGCTGGAGCTATATAGTCTTGATGATTATTTAGGTGCAAGTTGATAGATTGTTTATTTCATTTTGTGTTTTTATGTATGGGAATATAATTTGAAATGAAGGTATTTGCCTATCTATATATCGATGGTACTACTATATCTATATGAAATGATTAGGATCCTTTAGAGGTATATGTAGATTCGATTCCGAAAAATATTTCTAAGGACAAGAGTTTACTGAAAAAAATATATTCTGAATGGTTTTCGATGCAGTAGATACACCTACTTTTGGTTGGTTTTTAAGAGAAAGAAGTTTGAGCTTCGAACAAAATTGGAGGAAAACTGTTAGTGGTTATATTATTTAGGGATATACTTTTGTTGATTCATAGTGGCGGTCGCATTAGTATCAAACTGTTCCCGATGAGGGAAAATTCTTTAAAAAAAAGCGTGATAGCTCCTGACCTAAATTATCATTATCAAAATTGGTTCACATACATAATAACTACACAATTGAATGCACCGAACATTTCAATCATATGTTTATCTCATATCGATATCTTTTCATTGTCAATCATGATAGAGCGCAGCACTTATATCATTTCTATTCTCGAGCTCATCTCCCTCAACTCCACATAGAAACAATAAATCAGGGTTAAATGGGTATATAACAAAGGAGTTCGAAATGTGGAGCACATCTAATTATGTTACCTGTTTTCATTCGGATTCCGGCTTGCATAAGCGTCTAGTCAGAATCAGAACTTGAATTGAAATTCGCGAATTCGAATAACGTAACTGAATTGCACAATGCGATAGTTCTGAATCTCTCATCATCAGCTTTTGAGATCTCGTGAGTGAGGTAGGGTAATTAATTAAATTCAAACATTTGATTACTTGATGTTGATGTCATTCAAATGCAATTGAGAATTGTGTAATATTAACATAGTTTGGTCGGATGAATTCCATATTTATTTGATTTCAGTGGGGATTGTAAAGGGTTCCCACAGAATTGCAGAATATCACAAACTCATATATACCAAGAATGGAAACAATACTCGAAATGAACTATCATAGTTGAGCAGTTATGCGCATCTGCAATAACTGCTAAAATATCCATCCGATTAAGTTGTAATTTTGAAGATGTTTGAATGAGGTTTGAACCAATAGGTTTACAAAATTTCTATGAAATTGTCAAGTTACAAATTTCTGAAAAAATTCCTTAAATTTTGATTTCATACTTGATATTCCGTAAGATACTATTCTGATCTCAACAAAAATTTGTGAATGATTGAAGGTTATTGATATCTTGCATGGTTCAATCACTAGAAAATATTGAAGTCACACAAGTTCATAAAATAGCCGAATTGATTTTTTTTTGCACTTCTATGAATGGAAAATAGCATGCATTGAAAGGAAATATATTGAAGTTTGTGAATCGATAGATCTATCACCATAGGTACTGAGTCAATAAAAATCGCATTTCTGATCCTTCTGAAAAAATTCCGGGTTTTGATCTTCCAAGAAAAATTTGGACAATTCTTAATCGAGATAACAGGTCATGGTAGTACCAATAGTAAGCTATTCAGATGGAATTCAGTTCCGAGCGCAAATTGTGAATGTGGATATGCAGAAGAAGCACTACCTCATCTCATCAATGATTGTCCCATTTATAAATTTCAAGATGGTTTTAGGGGTATTTACGAAGTTTCAGATTTTTTCTTTGAATGGGTTGAGAATTTTAAACAAATTCAATATGTATAGTCTGTGTTAAATTCTTTCTTCTGCTTTTGTCTTTTTATTTTCAGATTCGATATGTGCAACTTGATGAAGCCTCTGTCTTCATCTTCAAGAAAAAAATACTAACACTCAATGACGCCTTGAGATTTCATGAAATGACATTTTTCAATCCTGTGCGAGGATATTTAATAACATAATATATTAATTAAAGTTTCAAGTGGATGAGGATTGTGGTTTAAATAAAACTGTAAATGTGTTTATTGTTAATTGAAGATATTTGTTCGTTGTTTTCTCGATATTATATTTAAATATGTTGTTTTTTTGTCGCACTGTTCCATAGCCAGGAAAAAGACATCAGAACAATCGGGCAAAAATTGACTCACCCACGGTCAACATATTCAAAAACCGATTAGATGAACATTTCAGCAGGTAATGTGCAAAAATTTTCGGTTTGGGGTCACAATCAATGTCAATTTCACTTCAAACTTTTTTTCTACTTACAAAGTTTAGAGGCATTATACCTCCTTTCTCATTCAAATGAATAATAATAATAAAAGCTATTGGCCATACGCTTCAATATTCATTCTGTTTTTGGCAAGGCTGTTTAGAATAGAGCTCATAAGTGAATCTGAATAAACTATGAATGGTTCGTGTACTATGTAATAATTGGAAATTCATCTGTTCAATCTGCATTGTATCCATCATCTTATATCAAATATAATGTCCTAACAAAAGAAAAGGCTGTTGATAATTGTTCCCAATAATTGAATCACAGAGGAAAATTACTATAGGTTATTTTCGAAAATACTCAAATATAATACTTTGCGAAGAAGATTATTTAGAATATTGAATATAATCACTTCATGTCAGCTACTTGTTTCGGAAATCGAATTGAGGACGCATTTCCACTCCTGGTGATTTTTTTCTGACAAAACGATTCATCTTTGTGATATTTCTGCAGCTGCGTGCGAGTTTAGCCGAAAGTATTTCTAGCTGTGGGTAGAGTGAGATGGCTAGGGATGCAGTAGTGTTTTTTCTTTTCTTATATATTCTAGGTATTCCTCTTTATAGTTCCGATTGGGTCATGATATTACTACTGTTTTTTTTTGATGAAATAACCGTTCTTATGTTTTCGAATTCAAATTTGTTTATTTAGTTTGTGAGTTTATAGGCTATGCCTCAACTTTTTGTATAATAATAATAAATAATAATAATAATTTGGGCTCAACATCCTACTGGTTTTTAAACTAGAGCAAGCACACAAAAATGTAGATAAGGACTGATGATAGGTCAGGTGCTTGTGCGTGTTTATCCTTTACCCGGACTCTGGAATAGTGTGATGCAAAATTAAACCCTCCACAATGGATTTTTTGGAAGCCCAAATTCTCATCTTTTATAAATGGATAAAATATTTATTATTACAAAAAAATCGCCTGCTTGCAACTAAAATCTTATAGTTAAATCGATTAATACTGAGTTTACCTTGTTGAGAGGAAACTATGATACGAAACACCTGAGGAAAACCGTGAAAAATTTTTGATTGACGATTTTGACACGTTTTCCAACGAATCTTTGGCTGTCAAATTCATTTTGGAAATATCAAAGAATTATATCAATTTTGTCTCGGAAGACAGGATGCGTTATGGCAAAGTCAATGAAGATTCCCAAACCACAAATTATTAAATGTATTTAAACCTTTTATCATTCATAGAAGTTCATGAAGAAGGAATATTGATCAACTCAACTTCAAACCACGTACTTCTGTGACTTCATCACAAAAACCTCCTATGCATATATAAATATTATCTACGAAGATTTAATATCAGAATATGTAAGATATCATAAACCCCAATATATGCACAAGTTTTCGTAAAGATCCGACGAATTTTTCAGGAATATTCGAATATTCTGAAATATTCTTAAATTCAAATTAGTGATCCAAAATTATATTGGTTCCACCTCCGTGTGTCGACGTATGTCACAAATTTACCACTTTGTTTATTTTCGTTGCGGTCAGATAATTTCTTCCATGAAAATACATACTTGAGATCTGTAAACTGTATTATTTATATAGAGGATAATGGGAGGATACAATTGTTTAGTCTAGCCCTGAAGATGGAAAAATATATTTCCGAAATGTCGGCGAACTGACATAGTTTTCATTTTCCCGTTTCTTTGATCCTGCTACCACTGGTACTGCAACTCATTGTTATTGGTTAAATTCATTCACTTTTATTCCAAGTTGCTTGCTCGTTTCGTGCGGCCCACGTATATGTTCATTTCACCTTACGATTAACGCGTAACATATGTTGGAGCATATGACCTATGTCGAAAAAAGACGAGAGTGCGAAGTCGTCGTTCATCCACACATCGTCGTGCAACACTTTCTTCGCAATCAATGAATTTCTCAATTTCTACAAATCAGAACTCTGGTGAAAAAGTGACTATTTCTCGCTCGTGAGTGACACGTTGATTCAGCCGTACTGTGAAACCCTGTAGGCAAAAGTCAGTGCTCCACATTCGATTTTCTTTCGAGTCATTTTTTCTTATCAGAATTTCATTGTTAATTTTCTATTTCGTTTTCGTTTAGTTTTCAAAGGCCCTTGTCGTGCCATTTTGGTCCTTCTTGAGCCGCATATTTTCGAACCGCGTTTTCAAAATTATTGCGATCAAGCATTTTGGAAATTTTTTCATTTCGTTTTTTTCATTTGCATTTATTTCAATCTGTCAATATTCACCTAACCTCAAAACTTGACAAGATATCGAACACATTCATAAATCCTTTAATATCTGCGCATGTTATAGAAGTTAGCAAAGGCCCTTGTCGTGCCAACCACCAATTAAGCCTTTGAAAATTCTGAAATATATTTCAGAATTTTTCACCATTTTCTATCCTGATGATTTTCACAAAATCGAAATCAATTTTCAGGGTTATTCACGAATATTATAGGAGTTATTGAGGAAACAATATTTCAGGTCCTCATAACTGAAAAGTTGAACGAGATATTAAGACAGTTAATATCTTCTGAAAGTGTGGAAGCTAGAGCTCATATCCTACGGAAGATTGAGAGTATATGGCCGGCATGATCTACTTAAATTTGACAATGGATTCTTCATCAGAAAGTTGAACTAATCCATTTAGACCATATTTGCTTGATATTCCAAAAAATATCAAATTTGGGCTAAATGTTAGGAAGTTATTTCACTATGAACCTGTGCGCAAAAACGGGTAATATCGATTTTATAGTCCGTAGTATTGGCAACTGTTACAAAGTTATTGTACATTCTTCACAGAATATATTGAGTGTCCTAGGATTACCATGGTTTTCAATTGGGCAAATCCGTCCAATGGTTCGGCGGTCATAAGCATCTGAAAATCTGGTACATATGACCATCACATATATATTTTTCAAATAAATATTAATGTTTCTATTGATATCATTACATAAACTTAGAAATTTTTTACGTCTTCAACGCAAAATTTGAGGAATGATCGCATCATCAAAGAAACCACCGTGCGAAAGCGCGTATTTCCCTTCAGTGCTTTTCAACACATTCCTTTTTTCATAATCGTATTTGAATACGTCAATTTTACCATGATATGATAACGAATGTGCAAGAGCGAAGAAATTGAGAAATTGCTGATAGGATTATTAATTAGATAAAGCTGTTAAACAATCGAATCCATTAGTAATCCCTCGGAATAATGATAAATATATTTTGATGCATGAAAAAGATAAAAGCCTACTATTCATGTAGACGAACATATCTCTTTCATCGATGAAATTGAATAAAATGATGTTAAGATAGTTAACATGAATAAATTGATTTATCATACTTGGCAAGCTGATAGAAGTGGCCTTAAACTTGGGTTTAGTTGGCGCAATCATCTTCATTGAAGACAGGAAGAACAGTTTCTTAATCAAGACTAATTGTTTATCCCATATTCAACACAACACAAATTACGTGTCATCACGTCACGTGATCAAAATACGTGCATTTTACCGAAATGGCATCGAGACACTGAACGACGTCGTCTTAGTCGTCTCGACGCATTGCCCAACCACCACAGTACGGATTTAGATCGTAGTGAGCTACTGCTCAGCATCAATTATGTTCATGGACTTATTTTGACGAACTGCTTGTGATGAATATGTTTATTTTGCCATATATTTGATAGAATAGAAACGAATTTATTCAACCCTAATTGAAATTTTCGTAGTTACGCACTATACTGGGTATTTCATATTCGGATGCCAATAAATCTTTGCAAGAGTTCATCATAAATTACAAAATCGTTTTGCATTTTGGAATAGCTTTCATTTTTCCCATATGTCTATGATTTTGAAGGATGGAGTCGAAAATGTTCACGAACGATTGGATTTGACTACCTGATTTAAGGGGTTTTCCAAAGAAACCTGATAACTCGAATTCAATTCGTGAACGTACCCTTCACCTAATAATCAAACTGTTACTGTTAATTCATTCAATATACTTGATATTTTCATCAAGATGAAGTAAACGAACGAAAAATGTTTACAAATCATAAAAATTTAATTCAGTCATTGGAAGTCGTAGCAAAAAGTATGTTAAGGGATGGGTGAAAATCCACATTCGTTTCATGAGATGCCACTTTATCCAGAAAAATAAGATGCCGACGGCGTCAACCCGATTTACCGTTTCGTCGACGCTTGTGAAGTAACTACGCATGGTAATCATTATCATGCCATGATTACAGATTGTTTTTGGCCCTAATCAGAAGATACACATTACAATCGATTTATTGAACGTTTTATGAGTGTTATCTGAAAAGAAGGATTGATCGCCTGATTTGTGCGATTCAATATCTTTAGATTTTTTCTTTAGAGCTAGACCAAGTCATTGATCTATGCTTATAAGTTGCTAAGGCCATTTGGAGAGGAAAATGAAGATTTTGTGTTTATTATTCAACATCACAGAGTAAAAACAATAATTAATTCGAAACTTTATGTTTATGTGGAATATCTTTGTTTATATTAGGTTTAAGAGCTTGAAGTTAATAATGACCATAACTACTTAATTGGATGTGACTTTCTATTCGAGAAATATTTGAAGATGCCTTCGGGTAGAACTTTCATGTTGAAAAACCGCATGTATTGACCGATAAAGGTCAACTTACAATAAGGAATTAACCATGCAGAAGTGGGAGCATGGAACCACGGATCTATCGGCCGTAGGATTGAGTTGGGCCAAAGCACAAGGAAATATAGTAAAATATATAAGCTGTCAATGAATGTGTTTCTGTTGAATGACAATTCAATAAAGTGATTATCCCTATCATGATTATACGTAATTGGCCGTTCATTAATTTAGATGACAATTCAATTGATGGTTATCCCCTCATATTTTGGCACTGAATTAATTAATATGAGAATTGTATAAGCTGAGTGACTTTTGTTTCTGTTGATTGCTATTATTATTATTTTGAAATGAAATATATTGATCCCTTTAAGCAAGTTCAGCAGATATTAAATGTCAATTATTAAATCAAGAGATAGGATACCGATACGTATTAATTAATAAATAATATATATATTTATATATATTTTCAAGAACTTTATTTGGGTTAGCAGTGGATGTCGATTCAATAAGTACTCTCTTTTTCCTTACAACTCGAGCTTTCAGCTTTATTCTAAGCCTTCCTCAGGAGAGCGCTACAATATGTATAAATCAGAAAGGTAAATGATAAAGCAATAAGTAGGTATACTATATAGAACTTACGAAGGTGAGATTGTTGACTAGTTAACCAAGTTAACGTATACAAGGCTAAAAGGACTTTTTCGCTCTTTTTTGGTCAGAAGATCAAATACGTTCTGGTTTGTCAATTAATTAATAATGACATACAGAGAAACACAGAAAATATTATTGCTCTTTGATCTCACAATCCTCTACTAAATGGTTTATCCAATTAAGTGATGCTATTTGGATTTGGAATATGAGAAAGGTGATTATGTTTTTATTATTCTTGTCAATATCAATCAGTACGGCATAGATAAAATACTCAGGAGTCAACGTCTTTCTTTGAATTCATACTTTATTCATTTTGTGATATTCTGATCATTTCTAATAAGAGTCTCTTCCTATGATTTGGTTCACAATCCAAAATTTGTACTTCTTCAAAAGATGGTATGTGACCTGTATCTATGACATGTTCGGATAATGCACAATGATCTTTATTTAATTTTATATTACTTCTACGAAGGTTAATACGTTGTTGTAGAGTTGTTTTTGTTTGTCCTATGTATTTCAATTCACAATGGGAGCAAGGAATTTACTAAATGATGTTGCTATTCCTTAACGTTGGTGTTTTATCTTTGAGTTAGCTGAATAATTTTTTAGGGTTCCACATTGTTGATGGCTATTTTGAGATTCTCTTTAGGTAAAATATCTATCAATTTATTCGTTAGTGAATCTGCCTGGGGAAGTGTTATATAAATTTGGTTGTCCAAATTATCTTGTGGATTCTCTTCCCTTTCAAATTCAGGTGATCTATCTGGGTTGTTATAGATGATTTTTCTTACGAATGGTTTAGGATATTCATTTTCCAATAATGTATTTTCCAGTCTCGCCAAATTTTCATCTCTGAATGTAAAAAAAAAGAGAATCTCAAGATAGCCATCAAAAATGTTAAAACCTAAAAAAAAAATTATTCAGCTAACTCAAAGATAAAACACCAATATTAAGGAATAGCAACATCATTTACCAAATTCCTTGCTACCATTGTGAATTGAAATACATAGGACAAATACAAACAACTCTACAACAATGTATTAACCTTCATAGAAGTAATATAAAATTAAATAAAGATCATTGAGCATTATCGAAACATGCCATTGATACAAGTCACATACCATCTTTTGAAGAAGTAGAAATTTTGGATGATGAATCGAATCATATGAAGAGACTCTTATTATAAATAATCAGAATATCACAAAATGATCAAAGTATGAATTCAAGAAAGCAGTTGACTCCTGAGTACTATCTATGCCCTACTGATTGATATTGACAAGAATAATAAAGAATATAATCACCTTTCTCATATTCCAAATCCAAATAGCATCACTTAATTGGATAAACCATTTAGTAGAGAATTGTAAGATCAAAGAGCAATAATATTTACTATGTTTCTCTGTACGTCATTATTAATCAATTGACAAACCAGAACGTATTTGCTCTTCTGACCGAAAAAGAGAGAAAAAGAGTCCTTTTAGCCTTGTATACGTTAATTTAGTTAACTAGTCAACAATCTCACCTTCGTAAGTTCTATATGTATAGTATCCCTACTCACGCTTTATCATTTACCTTTCTGATTTATACATATTGTAGCGCTCTCCTGATGAAGGCTTAAAATAAAGCTAAAATCTCGAGTTGTAAGAAAAAAGAGAGTACTTATTGAATTGACATCTACTTACCCAAATAAAGTTCTTGAATTTAAAATTCTCAGTCGACAACCCACTTTCATTTATATATAAATATGTATGACTAAAAGGAGTATTGCCGTATAAATATGTGTATATAGATGGGTTCTCGGCAAAATTTTTTTGCCCAAAATCAAGGTTTCTTTGAACCAATTTTCAAACTAAGTCTATATTTCGGACGTATTTACGTCCTTCATCAGGACTCTACAAGAAATTATTACATTATATAACTTAGTATTTTTACAATAACGAATTAACTACTTACAGTTTTAAAGGTTTATGAAATTGTCCAAATTTGGAATGTTTGAAGAAAGATGTTGATTGTTTTTTTTGAAAGGAGTTTTTCATAAATGTCAAAGAAACATAGAGTAGGAAAGTGAAAATAGATTAGGGATGTAAATAAAATCGAAATATTAGTATAGAATCAAGACGAGGGATAGTAGTTGAAATTATTAATTTGATATTTAGGAAAAGATCAAGAGGAGTCACAATTTTTGATCTAGTGATAGAAGGTAACTATATATTGAGCTGAGTTTAGCAACATTAGATTTTTTTGTTGATACTATTAGGATTATTTTTGATGTAACACATTTCCAAGAAGGTTCTTTTTTGATACTGAGATGCTTTATCCAGAATTTTAAAATTTTCAAATTTAAAAAGATGTCCTAATCTTGAAGAATGAAGGGCCAAAGAACACCTTTCAGGATGAATTCTCACATCACTTTTGTGCAGAGTTATTCTCTTTTTATGGTTAGGCAGGTTTGACCAATGTATATTCTATTAGTGTCCAAACATGGTATGCTATAAATACAGTCTGAGATTAGGGGTGGAGGAATTTTATCTTTAATTTTGGTAAAGAGATCTCTACCTGTAATAAGGTTGTATTTTGTTAATTTTAAATTTTCTATTTCGGAGAATATATGTGAAAGTTTAGTGGTTAGAGAGGAAAGATAGGGTAGAGATCTATATTTTATTAGTGACGTGGAAGAGTTTAACGGTGAAATTCTCTGTGTAACAAGATTGGTAGGAGAGAGTGTGTTTGGTGTAATGGAAGTGGTGCTCCATATGATCTTTTTACCATTGACTTTGGGTATCCATTATCGATTTCATACGTTCAAGGCGGGAGAGTGAGTTTTGGAGGTAATTTGAGTGTGTAATGTTTATAGTTCTTTTTCAGTTGGTTGATTACATTTAATTTCAAGTTCCATTGGTGATGTGAGTGATAATGTATATATCGGTCTGATGAGCAAGGTTTTTGGTACCAGTCTAACATGATTTCACCATTATTGGATCTCACAACTCGAGTATCTAAAAATGGAACTGACATTTCAGTTTCTTTTTCTACTGTAAACTTAATATATGTATCATATGAGTTGAAAATATCTATTATTTGATCTAGAGTATCTTCAGGTAATGATAAAATAAGATCGTCAACATATTGATATAAGAAACCAAGAGAGAATGATAATTTTGGTACACATGAAGTAAGTAAAGAGGACATGACAATAGATGCAAGTATCGGACTGAGACGTCCTCCCATGGGACAACCAAGTGTTTGAGTATAGAATTGTCCTTTATATGAAAAAAAGCTTGAATCAAAAATGAAGGTAATAATGGATAAAAAGTAATTGTAATAATTGTGACTCCTCCTGATCTTTTCCTAACTTTCAAATTAATAATTTCAACTACTATCCCTTATCTTGATTCTATACTAATTTTTCGATTTTATTTACATGCCTAATCTATTTTCACTTTCCTACTCCATGTCGTCTTTGACATTTATAAAAAAACTCCTTTCAAAAAAAACAATCAACATCTTTCTTCAAACATTTAAATTTGGCCAATTTCATGAACCTTTAAAACTGTAAGTAGTTAATTCGTTATTGTAAAAATATTAAGTTATATAATGTAATAATTTCTTGTAGAGTCCTGATGAAGGACGTAAATACGCCGAAATATAGACTTAGTTTGAAAATTGGTTCAAAGAAACCTTGATTTTGGGCAAAAATTTTTGCCGAGGACCCATCTATAAACACATAAATATGTATGTATATTGTGAATTGATTAACTAAGAGAAAGCATCTTGAGCGTCCAACGAAAGTAATGCTTTCTTCTGAATTCAGATTGTTTGTTTTTGGGCTTATAACAGTATATTATAAAACAAGTTGCAGAATGGGCACCACGAATGCGAAATTCGAAAACGAGCGACGAAGGAACGAGATTTTGAACGCATGAGTGTTGAAATTGCCTTCTGCAAGGAGTAGTAGACGATATTTTCTCTATTTCAGTCAAGAATTGTGAGAAATTTATTGGAATTCAATGAAAAATTCAGATTATACCTCCTAGTGCCTTTTGTATTTTATTTTCGCAGTTGGTGTGACTGATACGAAAATTGACAGATAATAGAATTTGAATAGTGCGTTCAAATCTCCACATAGTTTAATATTGACAATTGACATGCAATGGACGCGTGTTGACATTCGAAAGGATAGAATGTCAGTGTTGTCAACCACAAAACGAAAAATATAATTAAGAACAATGCTGTAATTAGTTCATTACAGCACTGTATTTAGGACTGAAATAGAAAAAATCTAATCTAATTACGTGTGAAGTAAGAATATGGTTTAAATTTGGCGTGCATTGGCCAACTACCAGGACTCTTCATTGCGGCACAGAGTTGAGAAATTTATGTTCCAGCACCCCCTGATACCTCAGTTCCGAAACAAAGCCAAAATCCTGGTCGTTTTTGGTACTAGGATTAGTTCCTCCTTTTTACTCTTGGTATCTTTACTCTATGGCTCATAGCTGACATTGAATGCAAAATAGCAGCCGTTTCAGCTGAAAAGTGTGACCGACTTATCGGAAATTGGCGTTAACGAACGAACCACTGCAAACGTACCCGCGGTGGCCATTTGAAAGAAGTGGAGTTCCATTCATAAATATTTGCTTACACTTCAACCCGATGATAAAGTTTTTGGAATACCTTAAATGGTTTGCATTTCATTTTGGGAAAAGTATTTTCAAGTCTTTATTGGAAATCTCTCTAGAAGTAGTGGACAAACTTGAGTATGGCCTTCATTCTACCGAAATGATAGATAGTTTTTATATTCTCAGAGTAGATTAATTTTATAAACATTTCGGATAGTTACTTATTTTTGAGCCGAATAAATCCAATTAGTTCCAAGTTTTGAGTACCCAGAGATGTGTTTCTTCAAGTTTCTGTCGATCTGCCAGTCTAGAAGATGCTAATTATAGATGAATCCAGATTCACCATACCGAACTGCCCCAGTAAGCGCCACTATTGGATTAACATAATATGTGACTTTTCAATGGTTTTTAAATCTATTAGGCTATCTGAGATCTAAGATCGAATACGCCCGCCTGTAGAACATAATAGTTATTTATGTACCTAGTGCGTTATATGGATCCTAACGCCCGGAGGGAAACATTCGGCCCGAGGGCCTTTGGCCCGAGGGATGAATGTTAATTGGCATTGTTAATATTTTGAAGTTCGTTATTGCTGTCATCATTTTATTAAGTGAATGTCATTACTGTTTTCGTTGTGAAGATTTAAAGAAATAACAGAAATGAATAGCAATTTGCCAAATAATATAATTGAAAATGCAGCCAAAGCTGCAAATAATTTATTACCAGAAAAATCCAGACTCGTCTACGACAAGGATTATGAAACATTCCATCAATGGAAGTTGAAAAATGAAATAATTGCTATAGATGAAACAGTGTTATTGGCGTACTTTCAAGAATTGGTATGCTATTTTATTTTTCATTTTGTTCATGTGTGGGTAATTTTTTTTATTTCAGTCTGAAAAATTTTGTCCTGCGTCATTGTGGACGAAATATTCTATTTTGAAATCTACACTGATTGTCAATGAAAATATCAATATTTCACAATTCTCGGCTAGTACCGTTTTTAAAAATGAGATCTAAAGGATATATTCCGAAGAAATCCAAAGTTTTGACAGCAGAACAAGTTCATACATTCATCAATGAAGCTCCTGATGAAATTCATCTTCTTCATAAAGTAGTTCTGATAATGGGTGTCTTTGGAGGACTAAGGAGATATAGAAGATAAGGGTAGCTGTTTACTTCTTAAAATACCCGAAACTAAAACCAGTATGTCAAAAGGATTTAGCATTGTAGAGGAAGAAAAAATTGGAGCTTTGGGGCTGGTCAGAAAATATATATTCTTGAGACCCAGTGGAGTGAAGAATCCTAGATTTTTCCTCACGTTCCGAAATGGTCGGTGCACCATCCAACCTGTTGGCAAAAATACCATAGGAAGTGTGCCTTCGATGATTACCAAATACTTAAAATTGGATAATGCAAATGAATATACAGGACATTGTTTGAGACGGACTTCAGCAACTCATTTACCTGAGGCTGGTGCATCATATGAAACGTTAAAAATACACGAAAGATGGAAGAGTGCATCTGTGGCGGAAGGTTACATAGAGCAGAGCATTTTTTCCAAAAACAAAATATCGACGATGATTGTGAATTCGGTAACAGATTCTCATGAATTCTCTAGTGGTTCTCTTGTGAACGAACTTTCAAGTACTTGTGGTCAAGTTTTCGCTCCTCAGGTTTCGAAAACATCCCAAGATTCACGATTGAAGAATTTTTCCGGGAAATTCGAAAACTGCAGTTTTAAATTTAATTAAGAAAGACTTTGTTTTCGTTTGTTGAGTTGTCGTTGTTTTAGTATTAAAATTCTTAAAATAAATAATTTCTTTCTAGCTTATTTTGCTTCTCGCACAACGAGGGGGCGTTATGATCCATAATGCCCGCTAAAATGCCCACGGGCATAATGAGTGTATTTATAGCAATCCTTTCCAAGGTAAAATAAACATATAATGTACAAGTGAAAAATAAAAATAATTGCCACATAAGGAATTTTGGAATTACAGTCAATAGTGAAACTATTCCAGGAATGTTTTCACCCAAAAATTCATACAAAAATCTCCAATTACGTTACGTGCCAAAAACAAATATTCATATTTCAATTATTTTTTTAATCGTCTTTCTGATGGATGAGAAAAATATTCTCTACATTTGGCGCTCATAAAATCTTAATTGTATCTTAAGAAAACCACATAGGAATTGGTGATCTCAAACTGATTTCATTTCTTCATTTTTTTTCAAGAGTGCTGTAGCCGTGTAGAGCCCCCGTAACTGAATTCTGCAGAAATATTTTATAACTAACATTTAACGAATTATCAGCAGCTTTTTCCACTTTGACATTTCAATAATATTGATATGAAAATTCCAAAAATGTTCCTGAACGATTCAAGGCAGGTTAATTTTTACATTGAAACTTTGATGTTATGGAAGAAATCAACAGGATGATAATGAAAAGAATAACAGTTTCTGTATTATATAATGGCAGGATGTTGTGAATTAGAACGGATAGTGAGTTATTCATAGAAGCAGAGCGAATGAAAGTATAAACGATTTTGGCACAAGTCCGGATATTAGTTTATTAATCACCATTACTATATTACTATGTTATAGTTATTTATTGTTTGAGTGCTTTAGACAGTATTGAATTGAAGCAATAATCTTTGAGGACCAAAATTTTATCTTTTGATTTTCTCAAGTGTAGAAATTTATCTAAAACATGCATATCCAATGACATTTCATTCAGAATCACACTCATTTAAAATCAAAATTGCATAAATTGCTTATCGAAGGATGTTTTGACATTTTATAGAGATAATGTTGTGGGTCTCATTGAATAATGAAGTTGCTAATAGGGCTATGTGAATCTAGCCTGCCAAGCCAATATTTGGTTTCAAATTTCAGAATCGTTGGTCCATCGAAGGCCCACGTTCACCCATTTTTTGTTTAACTTGCCAAGGCTTTCTTTAGATGAGTTACGTGTTATATATTTTTTTCGGGTTTTTTTTCAGCAACCCTCTTAACTTAAAATTCGCTCCCTGAGTTTCAGGGTCGCTTGTCCATCGTAAGCCCACATTTGTCCCCTTTCTTTATTTGCCCACCGACAAAAACTTAAATGAAGCTGACAACCCCTAGTTGAATTCGAATAATAAGTTCAAAATGTAAGTATCGTTTATTGATCATAGGCACACGTTTGCTGACCTTATGTTTTCATTTGACCAGGCTCCACTTGGGAGATATTATCATTTTCTAACACGTCAGCTTTTTCAACAGAAGCACCTTATATGAGCAGTTTTGTATGAAAATTTCAGGACTATTTGTCCATCGTATGGCACTCTACTATGATGTGTCAAAATTATCGTTTTCAAGCCTTATTTCCGCTTATAAAAATATATTTGTTGCATACATGGTTTTTGAGATAATTGAATCTATATTCTGTCTGTAAATCCGAAAATCTTTGCGAAATGATTCCATAGAGAAAATCAATGGAAGTGCTTCCTCCAAAAATGTTTTTCGAAATGGCCTTCCTTTTCAAGTTACACCCCTTAGAAGGGGTCGATGAAATTGCAGGTTTTAATAATTGTTACTGGTTCTGAGAATCGAAAAATAACGAAATTCCACACATTAGATGAACTGCTTAGTTGGTTTTTTCTCTTGTCTCTCAGAAAATGTTTAGATAATCAATATTTTTCCCGGAATAATTCAAAATTTAGAATCAGTTCTTATCCGATGTACATTTAAGATCACAGAATGGTTTGCGATTAAGTTGAGTAGTCACTGATTTCGTGCAAATATGGAATACATTTTCCATACAATACATATTCCATCTATGTACGAAATCAGAGACTATTCAACTCAATTGTCAATTATTCTGTGAACTTTTATATATTCAGACAAGCACTTAATCCAAATTTAAATTTATTCTGGGAATAGTATCGATTATAGAAAAATTTTCCGAGAGACTTTTTTTTTCAAAATTGAGCAAAAATTGAAAGGAAGAAAGAGTTTTCAAAATCTCGTGATCACAAAAACGGATATAACAGAAAAAGTGATATGGGTGGCTATTTTCAATCACTAATAATAATATACGGAATATCATTACTATTCGATTTTTAGAACCGAAAAAAATAATCTAAAATTGCAAATTTGTCAAACTTTTCTAAGGGATGTAACTTGGAGAGGAAGGTGATTTCGAAAAGAAATTAAGAGTAATTCCCCCATTCATTTTAGGTAAGGAATCATTTCCCAAACGCTTCGCATTTATTTACAGACATCTACGCACATGTAGATTAACGTCAATTAATGACAAATGGATGCTTAATGTTTTACCGTGCTCAAAACCCAAAAAAATAACTTATGAACTTTATGAAGATATACCTATATCCTGAACGGGACCTGGATCAATGAAAAAAGTGGACATACAATGATCAAACGATATGAAATTTTCAACTAAAACATCTAATTTGTGAGTCATTTTCTTCATACTTGGATTTCGAGATTTCTGTGGGTGGACAAAAAAAAAGGTAGACAGATGTCTATGATGGACAAACAAACCTTAAACTTCGACAACAAATTTCATATAAACTGCTTCAGATGAAATGATCAATGTGTATAACCATATGTACCCACTGACATACAATAATATCTGTCTAACGGAGTTCAGACAAATGAAAAAAAAAGTTAAGGAAACGTGGGCCTAGGATGGACCAACAGAATATTGTAAGAACTATACATTTGAATTCAGGGGTTCCTACTTCACATTTCAAAAATGTATATGTTTGGTTTCCATATTTCTATGGATGGACAAATGAAAAAAAGGTGGATAAACGTGGGTTTAACTTGGACGAATGACCCTGCAACTTCCACCGCTGATTTCGCATATCTTTTGAACGAATCCTGAAAAAATCAAACGCAAAGGTGGGCATACTTGGTCATACTATGGACAAACGATCCTGAAATTTTGAACAGAATATTCGAATTTAGGGTGCCAGCTCCACATAGCTTGGTAATAGGTATACGATAACTTCACTCGTCAATTGAGAAGTCTTATTGTAACAGAAAGTTGTGCCGAAACTTGCTTTAAAATAAGCTTGATATAACAAGACGAATCATCTAGTACTGCTCGCTCATTGATTCATCTTGAACACAAACTACTCAACGGCAAGCGGTTACTACTAGGTTATACCAGTTCTAGCAAAAATAAAAAAAATTCTATGTCACTTGGTTAAGTGGTAATAGGTATATTTTTGTTGTCACAAATTTTCTAATTTTGCAGAGATTTATTTTTGAGCGTAATCCTAAACAACCATGCTATTGATTACAGTCACAAATCCATAATTAGGTACAATTGTTTTATTTCATTTTTATTTTCTTTAAATAATCAAGCTATTGATTACAGTTACAAATCCATAGTTAGGTACAATTGTTTTATTATTATTTGAAAAATTTTTTTTTTGTTCTTCATTTTTTTTTCTTATTTTTATTTATTTTTGCTAGAACTGGTATAACCTTGCATATGGCCCAGTAACCGCTTGACGTTGAGTTACGGCACACCCTGTATACTTCACAGATGACTTCAATCTTAATTGTTGGTGATGAAAATTAGGAAAAATATGAAAACAGAAAGAGATATCTATTAATATGTATATTAGTAGCAAGTTATGTAAATAACAAGTTTAGTGAAGTTTTTTATTATCCCACTAGTGTTATGAAGTAGATTGACATTTCCACTAGTGCATGGATTATGAGGTGATTGAGGATAAGAAGATTTACTGATTCGGATGTTACAAACCTTTACCCAGTAAAAAACCTCTACCAATGTTTAGTTCAGCATCGATTTCATGAAGTAAACTGATATTGCGTTTATATCGGTTTCTCTTCAAAACTCTGTTGATCCTTTTTGCATCCTTGTAAAATTTTTTGAGCTTGCCTCGTATAAAACAATAAAAAAATATAAGATTTATTATTTATTTCTCAAAATGTTGTGTTCTTTCAATATTACAACATTTTCTTGCAATTTATACACTAATTTTTTGACAAGAAGAAAATTTAATTTTACATTCTATGTGAATAAAAATGAAAAAGAAAATCTCTAGGCAAAAACTAATTAAATTTGAGTACCTACAATTTCTCAGCTCTTCTGAGAAAGTTTATTTATTTGTGAAATTACAGCAAACAAATTGACAGAAGCGGAAGGATATGATTTTAAACTTATCTGAAACGTCTCTCTCTTCTGAAGACGAAATTCACATAACATTTTTTTGATTAAATACCAAACTGAGGTTAATTCCGAAAAATTTCCCAAAAAGTGTTTTTCAAATCCGAAGTATCTATGATTGGAATAAATGTAGTAGTCAATGACTCACCCTTTAGAGAAATAACGAAATCACGATGAAAAATATAAGTGATTGAATAAAAAAGCTGCATGCTTCTTGCAGGAAGTATGGAAAATATCAATAACGACTTGTAAGGAACTTAATAATTAGAGGAGTCGCAGTTTCTATTGAAATGCAGTTAGTGAATTAACAAGCCATATATTTTCTTCTGCCAAAACAAAAATACTAACAGTTAAATTAGTGATATCAGATATCAGATGAAATATCAATCAATTCTAGACCACAAACTCACCATCTTCATTCTTTGCTCTTGATTCTTCGGAAAAATCAGCGGTTATTTCAACAAATTCCCTCAAATGCCAAGGTAAATCAGAAGCTTCTTTCACAGATTTTCCGTCTATCAAAAGAACAGAAGGTGTTGTCACTGTTTTTTCCTCTTTCTCACTTTTGTCTTTCTCCAATGTCTCCTCCACTCTATCAAGAGTGCCATGACGTTCTTGTACTTTCTTCATGAATTCATCTTCAATCCCCGGTAGATGCACTGCATCGAACTGTGATTTATCAGGTTCAATGTGCTTACTTGTTGATGTTGATGTGAGTTTAATCATTTTGTGATATTTTCTTTCCTCCCTTTCCGCCACTTGCTTCATATATTCTTCGTACATTTTTTGTCTTAAAGTTTCACTAGGTGATTGTGGAAAAGATTTAGGTCTAGCTTTTTCGTAATTTCCATCGGATAAGTTTTCCTGGGTTGTTCGCATTTCGACGTACAGCTGTCTTTTTTCCTCTAGAAGAGTCTGCAATTCTTTCTCGATCTCCTTTTCTTTCTGTAGAATCATCTGCAACTGACGCTGGTAAATATCATCAGGAAGAGATGTTCGACGTTTTGGATTTTTTAATTCTGTTTGTTTCATTTGTTTTTCTTCAACTGATTCTTCATTTCTACGAGCTATATTTAACCATTCATCTAGATTACATACTTGAAGCCTTGGATTGTTATTTGAATACTTGAACCTTTTAGGTAACGTTTTTGAAGTACTCATGGAGTATGATATATCACTAGTCTTATGCATTGTTTCCTTTTCGTGTGTAGTAATTTCAATAGTTTTTATCTCATTCAAATTACTTAATCTGTCGACAATTTTCGATGGAAATTCGCCAAGAGCTTCTGGTTTAATCTTTCCACTTCCTTGCTCAATCTGGACCTTCTGATTAGGAGTTAGGTAGAGCACCAGATTAGGATTATTATAAAATGGAATCCCTGCCCATTTCTGCGAAGCCATTATCTTCTTCAATTTTGCTGTTCCCTCTGAAATTAAAGTACTATTATTGGCATCTTTGAGACTCATCTCGTTGAAGCTAGCGTCACTCGTAAGCTTTTCTTTCGTTTCATTACCTGATTCTGCTAATTTTTCGAAGTCTATGGAAACCTCATTGAACTCTTGCATAAGTCGTCCACCGTATGGAGATGTTAGTAAAAATTCCAAACAAATATGTCTCAAAGTTGGGGGTTGAATATAATTTAGAGCCTGCTTAGCCATTTCTAAGTCTGCTGAAATTGAAGCTACATCTGCTATGGAGGAAGTCATCAAATTCATCCTGACTGTACTTGGGGACGTTTCTCTTGAGCTACTTCCACTAAGTGACGGTGAATGTGTAGGTACAGCTTCCAAAGTTGCATTTTCTGGTGGAGGAATGGTAGCTTGATTGACAATGAAGGTTGTTTGGAAACCTTGGTCCAATTTGCACAGAACGGATGTTATATCTTTCGCTGTATCTCGGATGATTTGGTCCATCGACTCATTCAGGTCTAGATCGATGCTATTTGTTGATAGTTTCTTTTTTGGTGAAAGATGTTCTGGTGTTGGTGGGGGAGTTAGTTCTGTGAAATTACTATGAGCATTTTGGCATCCGCTAGATCTATCTTCGATTGGAGAATGAACATCATCTACAGATTGTAAGCATATGGGATTGGTTGAATCTTTCAGTTCGATTTCATATGATTGGAAATTATTTCCATCGATGAATTCTCGAGCTGTTTCAACAAGACTCGGAGTTGAAGGTTCGATGGAGCTGCTTCCACTACAAGAGTTTTCTAAAGGAACATCTGTAGAGTTCATAATAATTGAATTTGAAAGTATTCCATCTGTACAGAGTGCATCTTCTGTTTTGACTTCAGTGAATTTCAGATTATTTTCTTCTGTTATCTCATACGGAATGAGAGTTGCGGAATCAGGTACACTTTTCTCCCTGTTTTCTATTTCATTGAATTCTTCCAGTTGCTCTTTTTCAAAAATAAATCCTTCTTCTCGCTCTGACGGTGTTGATTTTCCAGTTCTAGAGGAATTTTCGGAAGAAGTATTGTCACTTGAACTATCTAAGTAAACCATCTCGGGTTCAACATTTTCATCAGTACAAGAATGTATATGTTCTATTACCGATGGCATTTCAAGAATTTTGGTGCAAACTAAGACTGCTTTGTCCTCATTTCGGTTTAGTTGTGAACGTCGAAGCTGGTTTCGTCTGTTGGAGCATGAACCTATATTTTTACTTTCTAATTCTGGTGTACCTTGTTTTAAATGCCGTGTGAGGGAATATGATTCACGATCACTTAAGTCACTTCCTTCTTCTGATATTATGTCAAGGAATCTTGGATTATGCACTAAAGGAGTAAAATATTTCATAAGAGCATCTCGTTTTCTTGCTTTCTCTTTCTGAATAGAATCTAAGGTACTGGTGGATAATAGGAAGCTTGGCGAGTTGATAAGATTGATTCCTTCCAAAAAATTCCGCAGAGATAGTTCTTCTTCGGGTGAAAAATTCCCTATTCTTTGAAGAGGCTCTTCGTCTATTGTTAAAGCGATAGTACTTAAAGCTACAGGATTTTGTGGTACCCTTAAATCTGTAGTTCGTTCCCAGTCTGACTCAGCCTCTGTTATTATAGCTTCACATTGATGATTCTCTTCTTCAACAGGCCCCTCAACTTCTTGAATTTTAACAGCTTCGTCATCATCGTCTAAGCTTTTACTTTTGATCTTAAGTTTTGGTTTTGAAGATTTTGAATCTGGAAAATCTACTTTATAGTTTTCTTTATCATCTATAATTTCTATTTCATTTTCCGTTAGAAGGGTTTTTGCTTCGTTTGATTTTCTCTGTCGCCTCCTCTGATTTTTCGCTCGTTTTCTCCTTGTTTTCGAGTCCAGACAATCGGCCATTCTGAGGTTTATTTGAAGAGATGTGATGTAGTGATTTCCTGTTCAAATATATCATGTAATATTTGTGGAATCTTCTTTTGAAGCAAACAGCCAGGTTGATGTTGTTACTACACAAGGTTAGGTGTTTTATCAGCCACACAACACTCTAGCAAGCAAGGATATCTCATATTATTCAGTTTACGAGCAATCATTTCAAAACAAACACAACACAATGTCACGTGGTCGAATCTATAATCACTTTATCGAAATAAAAATCCCAGAAATGTTCGCGGATACAAACGTTGAGAATTCGCGTCGCAATCTGACTATTCGTTGAGTCGATGGTTTGAGTCGCTAAATTTAAGTATGTAATGTGTTCGTGTACTTCACGATAATAAAACCAGCACTGTGAAGTTAATCAGTTGATCATTAAATATGTAATTGAATATTCCTATTAAATAATGCGAGAAATATGCGAGAGTCCTGATAAAGGATGAGTCTATATTGAATCAAATAGTTTTTTCATTGTTATTTTGAGCAGGATTCTCGGCAGTGGCGTATCAATGAAAATTATATGAGAAATCGATTCAACATTGTGATAGTCCTCATTCTATAATTTGGTTTTGTGTTGGATCTACCACTGTTTAAACCACTGAGAATATGTTAATGAATTTTCTTGGTTCACTATTGGAAAAATTATTTTGAAAAATAACCTCCCGATTGTGTTTCTTTTAAAGAAAATTTTGGGACAAGGGACATGGAGATGCCATAAGAGATAGATCTGATGGAAAGAAGAACAATATATATATTTCAAATTAAAATATTGCAATCGATTTGAAACTTGGTATTAGTGAAACTTTTCAGAATACTCTGTAAAAATTGAATAAAATGAAAATTTCAAATCAGGGCCGAATAATTTTGAGTGTTTTCACTCTTTATTCTTAAGGGATTAGCTTTTTTGTAGATTACATGGCACAAATGGAAAACCACTTCTATCGCATGGAAAAGTTCATTCGGACTTCTCAGTTACACTTTTTCACTTGAATCAATACTTCAATTCTTAAAAATCGACAAACCGGAGGTCAGTACTGATTTTTTGCAAACAAACTACCTATTGGGATAGAATTCATTCCTATGATGAAGCCAGTGAAATATTGGAAAAAAAATTATTTTATTCCTAATTAATCATAATCTGAACTGAAAATTTTCATTTGCAATGTATTTGTTGATATATCAAATTGAATTTAAAATGATTTTTATCGATTAACCAGCCATATTTATACGGGAAACTACTAAACGTATTTTCATGAAATGAAATGACGTCAACTTCCGTTTTTCAAATTAGAACACCATTTTTAATTGCAGAAATAGATTCCTTAGAAAATGTCAAGTTATTTTGATGTAACTTTTTTCAGTTTTGGTTGAAAAATTCTCTCTGAGCGGGAAAATTCGAAAAAAAATCGAAAATAGAGCTCCGCTGAAACAAGAATAACTTCGAGGTTTTTGGATGGAAAATTTTCATTTTGGGATTTTTCAAGATGTAAGATTGATGTATCCACTTTGGAAATTGAAATCGCGATTCATGATACAGGAGGTGAAAAAATCGCTTTCAAAGTTAGGGATGACAAAATCGTGAAAAATCAATTTTTTCAAATTAGAACCCCATTTTTTTTATGGCAGATATTGAATCTACGTTAAAAAATAATGTTAGTGTATGCATCACACCCTTGCCCTAAAGTGGATATTTTCTGAGTTATTCAGAAAAAACTGTTTTTCGTCTTGAATTTTCAGCTATTTCTTTTCCCTTCACGCCAAAAAGATGAAATTTTCAGGAACTGTTATTTAAACCATGCTGTAGATTTTTCTTGAAACCGACTTCAAGTTACTATTAGGTAAACCATGGCAAACTCTCGCAGTCATAACGAGAGAAGATGCTCAAAGTTTTGACCGTCTCAGGAATGCTTCGTGCGTTGCTCTTCTTATTTCATCGGGAGGAAGAGATCTGCAAAAGTGTTTTTAAAACCAAATTGAGTTTCAAAACTATAAATCTAAAAATCTAAACAGACCTGAACGCATTTGTGACTCGTTCTATGCAGTCCTCTTTATGAGTCAGGGGAGTTGAGCAGACAATATTTTTTATCCTACCCCAAACATAATAGTCTAATGGAGTTAAATCGGGAGAACTTGGTGACCAAAGATGTGGACCATTGTTCGCCAACCATCGATCTTCAAATAGCCTGTATAGGATATTTGACACATTGAGTGAATTGTGTGGAGGCGCGCCATCTTGTTGATACCATAAGTCATTATGGTTCTGTACTAGCGGCTCAATTATTTGAGTCAATATCGCAGAATATCTATCTCCTAAGGGAGAACATTCTTTAAATAATGCAAAACATGTGTAGTGTTCTATCTTACCAGTTAAAGTCCCATCATAAATGTGAACATCGAGAATTGCATTATTTTTGATGACGCAAAAACATTGAAACTCCAGGTCTCATTGTCTGAAGTGGTGGTTGTTCTCTTCATCCCAATAATGACTGTTATGCCTATTGAAAGAACCATTCTTTGTGAATTTATGTATATGATCTGTCCAAATCATACAGTCCAAAAAGTTTTCATTCCCTTGAAATCGAATCATCATAGCTTCGCAAAACTCTGTTTTCCTGACGAAATCAGTTTCCTTCAAATGCTGTACCCTATTGAATTTATATGGGTGCATTTTATGCTTTTTAAAATTCTCCAAACACTCGATTGAGATAATCCCAGAGCAATCTCGGCATCTTTGAGAGAATTTTGAGGATTCACACGAAAATATGCAAGAACTGTAATTCCGTTGTTTTCATCTTCTACTACACTTTTTTCTCTGTGTATAGTTTTCTTAACGAAAGATCCGATATTTCTCAAGTTTGTCATGGTTCTGTTAATGGTATCTCTCGTTGGTCTGGGTCGGTCAGAAACCTCTCATGAACAGTCGAATCGTTCTATCTACAACTTTATTACATTCTCCATGAAGTAAAATGAGATTTAACTAATCTTCATTGGTAAAATTAGGCATAGTGATCGATTTTATAACTTAATACGAATTATCACCAAATTAATAGTAAACACAAAATGCTACTGAATGAAGAGGAATTTGGCAGATGTGATTAATGTATCTATCATTTAAAGAAAAGAATGTAAAACATGGTAAGTTTTTGCACATGGTTCATAAGGAATTATTTATTTATCACTGGAGAGAAAACCGATGGCCGATTAGTTGAAATGAAGAGGTTTCCGATACAAATTCGAATCCAAATTCGCCATCTATTTAGGAACAACCTGTAACTTTTTTGTCTTGCATATTAGGGTAGTAAAATCTTAAACATGGTTTAAGTAACAGTTCCTGAAAATTTCATCTTTTTGGCGTGAAGGGAAAAGAAATAGCTGAAAATTCAAGACGAAATACAGTTTTTTTTGTGAATAACTCAGAAAATATCCACTTTAGGGCAAGGGTGTGATGCATACACTCACATTATTTTTTAACGTAGATTCAATATCTGCCAAAAAAAATATGGGGTTCTAATTTGAAAAAAAATTGATTTTTCACGATTTTGTCATGCCTAACTTTGAAAGCGATTTTTTCACCCCCTGTATCATGAATCGCGATTTCGGTTTTTAAAGTGGATACATCAATCTTACATCTTGAAAAATCCCAAAAATGAAAATTTTTCATCCAAAAACCTCGATTATTCTTGTTTCAGCGGAGCTCTATTTTCGATTTTTTTTCGAATTTTCCCGCTCAGAGAATTTTCCAACCAAAACTCAAAAGTGTTACATCAAAATAACTTGACATTTTCTAAGGAAACTATTTCTGCAGAAAAAAATGGTGTTCTAATTTGAAAAACGGAAGTTCATGTCATTTCCGGAAAAACCGGAGGTGCTCATGCCTTTAAAATATTTTAGATTTCATCAGCATCGTGAAATACTTATAAGTGCTGAACTTCATGAAAATACGTTGAGTAGTTTCCCGTATAAATATGGGTGAGTTTCCTCGTGAAAGACCCTGTATAGCGGAATCTTAGACTAGAGGAGAATCAGAGTCAAGCAGGAGATAAAATTCCACAGACCTAATTGTACAAGGTTTTTCATATTTGTCTATACTATAATATAAGTCCCAGACTTGAAATTCTACATTCTGTTCTTTAGTTTTACACAAATTTTTGAATAGTATCAGCTCATGCCTAATTTCATTTCAATAGCAATATTCAATTCAGAAATATTTAAAAAAATCTTGCTCATTGATAACCCGCTCCCTGGTAACGAAGCCGATCAGATCCACGGTTCCATGATACGTTTTCTATCTTGAAATAAGCTGGATATCTCTCTTTGTAGTTTGATAATGTTTTAATGAAACATACTAGTGTTTTTATGAAAAAAGATTTAAATAAAATATTAAATGCTTTCTTTCAAATTTAAGAACGAAAAATTTTCAGTTTAAACCTACTTACATGTTTTCCTACTTCACATCTTGAATGTTCTAATGATTCAATATTTCCTATCAAATGAAACAGGCATGTGAAATTACCTCTCAAAAAAATTCAGAGCATTTATGAACGTCACGGTCTGTAATAATTCGTGGAAAACCTCGCTCAAGGTCCCTCTGTATTCGATTCGCATAACATTCATAAACGGCAATTTATAGAGGTGACATAACGCTACACATATTATTTTATTAGTATTTAGTCTAGACCACTCTCTATAAATCAGAATTATTGGAAAAAAATGCACGCCACATAACAAAACGATTTCAAGCACGTTCTTAAAGAAAGCTTACCTGCTTCAGTTAGAGTCGAGGAAGAAGACACATCTGAAGAAACCGTAGAGACTGGTGAGAGAGGAGGCTCAATATGCTCTTTGGAATGATTAGGTCCTGAAAAAAAATAAGCAATCAGCATCAATTTTGAAACCAATCGATAGGAATGCGGAAGTGAAGAAAATTTTTGTTTTTTTCGGTTGATAAGAATTAATCGATTCTAAGAAACTATTAGACCAGGGAAGGTATGCTGGGATATCTCAATCTGATACAAAATCCATTTGTTCAATTTTCATTGCGTATTGTGTACAGTTTGTTCCAAGAGTAACTGTACACACAGTGCTCAGCAAATTAAGTGGAAAAACTAAAATTCATCATTGATTTTTCGCTATTTTATTATACAAAGTTTCAATAAAATAAATTATAATAATTTCAATTAATTTCTCACTGATTACTTGATGAAATATCTCGCATAATTAGTAAAATAAAAACTGTTGATCAACTAATTTCCCAATATTTATTCTCAGACGATAATGTTGACTTGATTAATTCGCCTGTCACTCTATTATCAAATATTGGATGTCCTGAAAAATGATGCATCTACTTTCCATATTTTGATTGGAAATGTAATTCTAAATCTTGGAACAAGAGGATTGTTTTCTACGTCACATACGTGAAGGCGATAAAATGTAAATAATCAAGGGTAATACCACTAGAGGTGAGAATTTTTTGAGAACAATCTTGTTTTTTTGGGAATTATGCGTTTAAATTTCACGAAACAAAGTTATCCTTAAAATACCACTAGCCGAAGGCGAGTGGTATTTCGGGATCACTTTGTTGAGTGAAATTTGTATAATTTTCATAAAACGACAGAGTGTTCTCAAAAAAATTTGAATCTCTTGTGGTATTTGGAAAGATCATTCAACAATATAAATCAAACGAAATAAAAAATAGTTTTTTATTCGAAAATCACCAGATAAAGGCATAACAACAAATTATTCATCTTTAATCTCAAAATAATAATTATTGATAGTACAATTATTATACACATTACGAGCATTATTTTCAAATGATGAAGTAGATACTGATGTTGTTTCTTGAAGGACATTTTTTTCATTTCTTATGGCTGTGATTATTTTTTTGTGATGTTGTTGGTCCAGTTGGAGATGCGGTTTCACTGACGCTGCAGAAGAATGGCCTGTTATCTTTATCAGCTGTTCCTCGCCAGTCCTGCTTTGGCTAATTGGCTGACAGCAGTAGCTCGATGCGAGTGGTTGGTTATCTTCGACTTGGTTGTGTTGACGCCAATGAGTTCTGCCGGTTCTTTTGTCCATTTAGCTATCGTATTGGGACCGACTGGGGAGTTTTTGAACCATGAAACATATTTCCAATTCTTATGTGGAGTAAGGAATAGTCTTTCAGTGGTTATGTTTGCAGTTCTTTTGGATACATGTAGCTTATATAACCTCGCCGAGCAAATATCTTCTTCAATATTGGGAGTCAGCCATTCAGTCAGTCGTTTCCGCATATTTTTGGGCACCACCTTGTCTTGTTTTAGAAAATATCGGATTGTAGGCAATTTGGCCGTGAAATTACCATCGTTTTGAATTTCGAATTGGAAATGCAAAATTAGGCATGAGGAACCCTCTCCTCCGTGCCGAGCAAGCTCCAATGCAGCAATGAAATAAAATTTTCTGTTCAAACCGTCTGGATTATCTTTTTTACATAAGTTGACCATCTTTTTGTGTTGCTCCAAAGACAGCGCCTTGGCACTAACTCTTCTTTTCTCAGGGTCCACTTGCAAAGTACGCCTCTTGGCATTTCGTGCATCCCGCGCCGTTTTAAAAGCCACGACTGTGAATGGATCGAACCTAACGCCCCATTCGGAATAGAATTTTTCCTGCAGCTGTTTGGCAGTATTATTCCACAACTTTCCTTGTAGTCTGATCCATCTCTTTTCTTCATATTGAAAGCCCAGTCTAGCATTATATTATTGAGCTCTGACAAACTTGTTTTTTCATTTACAAGGTATTCCCGGGCAGCACAGAATTCTTAAAATTGTTTCCAAATGTAGGATCTTGACTTCACTGTATTAAGCGGAACACTTTTCTTCACACTTTCCTCAATTGAAGTAATATTACAATTCCCAAAACGTTTCATTTTTATCTACTTTATGATAAAATACGGAAATAAACTGACAGAACTGCCAAATGTGCTGTTCAAGTTATCGCTAACAACTGCTTGTTTATCGTAACCATGACGACCGCTACTTCCACCAACGACCAAAGCTATCCGGATGTATTAATATTCCTATGCAAATTAGGCATTTGATAAAAACAAATTTCTAAAAGTGAAAACACTGTGAGGTTGAGTGTTTTCAGATACAGTTTGTTTCTATTGGTCCGTTTTAAAAAATTGAGCGATTTCATTGGACGATGTAGTATAGTGTTGAATGATCAATGAAAGTTTATCTATTTGGATGTCGTCAAAGCGTGTAATCGCATTGCAGAGTTCTATATCTTGTAAATTGCACAATGTTTCATACGATTTTCGGTAGTTTTGAAAATTATTTCTTGTGAAGCTGCGGTGAAGAATTCATGAAACTGATATCACACAAATCAGTTCAACTCAATACTTTTGGCGCCATAATTCGGAAATTAAATGAAAACATCTACAAGAGCACCGGCGTGAAGTTTTATTCGAAGCTCTAAATCCATTCTCCTAAAAACCAATCAAAAGTAGGTAAATGAACTCAATCGAAAACTATTTAGAATATCATTCTTTCACTAGGATCTCAAACTTTCTTAAGAATAGCTCATATATTCAAATCCAAATTACAAATATTGAAATTGAATTAAAAATAACCAAAGCTAACTGTTTTCCTTCAGTCTCATTTACAATCATGTTGCATTTAAAACTCTTCTATTTCAAAATATATTCACTTGAATGCATATGGAAACTTAATCAGGAAAATTTATTTATCAATGAACAAGGCTCCCTCGTCATCATACCATAATTGCACTTTGAAATACTTCATATATTCAACTTCAAATTACACAAATGCGATGAATCTTTGAGATCGAATAGTCTGAGAGCTCAAAATGACTTTTATGAGTATTACATTTAACTTTTCCAAAACACGAATTCAGCTTGTGATTTTCTGACTTTACGAAAACTTCGTACTCAAAGACGGATAATTTATTCTATAAGTTTGAGGGCAATGGAAGGTTTGAACTGGGAGATGGGAAATTGTTTGTAGTTGCGATTTCAACAGCCGCCCTAAAGATTTAATGAGCCTAGAGTCGACACAGAACGTAAATGTCAAGCATATAATTAACATTAACTTTAACTAATGTAATTTCTTGTCTTGTAATAATTATATCTCCTGGTGAGAGAAATCTACGACAGTGAAATTTGAGAATGTCTAAGCTAATAATAAAAATAATATTAACCTCCATACATGCACACATATTTGATAAATTACGATAGATATATTTGAGTTAAAAAATTTAAAAAAAGTTTTGTCTATTTTATTAAAATTTTATAATGTCATAATGAATGTCAGTCGATAATTTTTCCTCTGTTTTTTTTTCCAGTTTCAGTGATAATAACCTTTCCCAACTATGGATGATGATTTCCCTTTGAATGGGTTCCATAGCAGACTTCAAACATCAGAAGATCTGAAAAATCATCACTTCGCAAGACCCGATTCGAAGAATCCTCCTTGCAGATTGGCGACAAATTTTGTGTATTAGATTTGAGTATAGAGGGTATTTCTAAGGACAAGAGTGATTATATTTCTGAACTAGCAAAGGACTATGGTACTGAGATTATACTCCTCCAAGAGACACATACGGATACTAAAAAAAATCTTCGTGAAAGAGGAACCATAAAAGGTTATGATTCATTGATTATCTCCTTAGAAAATTAACGGTTTAGCTTGTTATGTTGAAAAATCATTGATTCACAATATTGAGTCAAGCAAAAAAGGAGAATTTGAGGGTGTTTTCTTTATCTCTTTCAAATTTTATATTTTTGTTATTCAGTTCTTTTTTCTGCTTTTGTCTTTTTATTTCCAGATTCGATGTGGGCAACTTGAAGAAGTTTCTGTTTCCATCAATAGAAGATCACTCTTGAAGAAAGAAGTCCCTAAAATATATTTCAGCTTATTTTTGTATTTTCACACTTAGGCGGGGAGCCAGGGTTTTTTTTAGTGGGATTTTTTCCCTAGGCTGTTATGTGATACGCCGAATTGTATGACACCCCGTCACTAACCCCTGATCTATATGCTTTATTGTTTGCTAACTAAATATTGTAAGCAAAAAGTTCAAAAGAATATATGTCTATATTAAAATTTTCTAGTAGATCTAGTTGAATTTGTTTGTTCCAACTCAATTCAAATATATTTCAATTTATAACTTGCGATGGATGTTCTGGGATTTATATAGCAAATCAAATATAAGATGCTCATAACTCCTCAATCAATTGACGGATTCGACCCAATGACGAACTCGACCGAGATATTCGCATAAGTAATAATCTACCCTGAAAATATGAAAACTCCAGCGCTTCTCTATCAGAAAATTGATGAGTATACGGCAAAACGGCCAGTCAGAAGGACATACTTAAGTTTGACTCTGTATTCTTTATCCGGAAGTCAAACCAAATCTATTGAGACAATTTTCGGCAGGACATTCGAGAATTACAGATATTTGGAAAAATGATAGCACGATCTTATACTAGATCAAGCGCGCAAAAACAAAATTACATGGATGGATGGTTCTTCATTATTGCATCTCAAATAAGAATGCAGATAATGAACAATTTTTCATCGCCAAAATAACCATTTAATTTAAATCAAAAAAAGGTGATAAAAGCGGTTTAGGTGTACCCAAAGAGAAACAGATGCCCTGTACAACAAATTTGCTGACGTTATGATGGATTTGCCTCTAGAAAACGAAATTGAAATTCAATTTTGTTGGTATATATGTATTTGCACCCGAGAAATGCCAGTTAGTATTGATATTTTCACAGTGTATTGATATTTGTTTTGGTCAGACGACATGCCGTGTCATGTCATTTTCTTGATAGCGAATAACATATATTTTAACGATTATAAAAAATTTGTTTCAGCCTGTGCAAAGGGGGCATAAGTTTTGAAATAGACAAATTAAAATATACAAGGTAAGTATACAATATTTCAGAAAAATCGAAAAGAAACGAATATGAAATTTTCAGAAAAATGATAATGAAACAAACCAGAAAAATTAGGAAATATACAATTATGAGTGAATTAATAACGAAATTCAAATAAAAACTTCTCCTACCTCATGAATAGGTAATAAAACAACACATAATTCGCACTTAACTAAAATTGCGCGCTTCACAGTCGCCTTAAAACCATCCAGGAAACCAACCAAAGTTACGATTATTATAATCATCACCTTGACATATTTTCGGAATAAAGAATTCACCATGCAAATTCTGTTAAAACGAACCTCGCTGCGTGTCAAAATTATCCAACAGCTATTTGATATTCGAACATCGAAGATGATGACATCGAAAGTGACAAGAATCGATAGATAGTTAGTTATATTAGTAGGATTGAATCTTTCGTATCGATTTTATGATGCAAACTGTTTGCCGCAGCCGAAATCGTGCGATTGTGTTATTGCAAAAATGTGTCTAATCTAAAATTAGGCCGGCAGATACGTGAAAGTAGGTTCCGAAATTTACCACTCGAGGTGGTTTAGCTGAAAAATTTGGCACATTATCGAATTCACTTTAAGAATGAATATGACCTCATATTGCAATATCTTTCCATGAAACTGATAAACAGCACAGACGTGAGGTCGAGAGCCTTGACAAGTTTGAACCCTAGTTGATGCTATCCCAACGAAACTTAGTATTCACAATCAAGTTCAAATTTACTTGTCTAAAATATTCCTAGACTTTGTTGAATACCGATCCACAAATGATCACAATCGAATGGATTCGTCTTCCTGATGGAGAATCCGTCCGTCCGACCATATTCACTCCATATTTCGAAGGAGATGACCATGAATATTCATCTATTTTAATAATATGATGCATAGTAAGGTCTAGCGCCTAAACCAATCAACCGATTTGCATCAATTTTTTTTTTAATTAACGGTAGGCATCTAAACTGATGCAGAAAAATAATGAAAAGTGCCAAACATCTATAATTTCTCTAAAAAATACAAAAAACTTAAAAATTAAGGGTGTTTGGCATGTTTTCGCTGTAGATGGCGCCACCGCTCAACAAATTTTTACTAATATGGGCTTTAATTTCTTCTTCTTGCACTCCAAGTCACCATCACCGTCATATAACTCATTGAAAACATTTGTAAATTTGATTAACTTTATTTGTATTTAAATTAAAATATGTGACTTATAAATTATATGGTAACATTGCTAGAAGAGGAAAAACAATTTATTTCAGTTGTTTTATGTAGGCTTTCAATTTAAAAGGGAGAAGTGAATTTTAATTAAACCAGGGTATTTGAAGACTTCAAAAATCGATTCCATTTTTTTCAGTGGAACTCGATTTGTTTATTCAGACCCATTAAACAATCTTACAAATCCATTTTTTTGGTCAAATTATATTGCTGAAATAAACGAAGATGCCAAAAAAAGTCAAGATACTTTTAAAAAAACAAATTGTTTACAATAGTTTGGTAACTATGGTCTGCTCAATCAAGCATACAGATGATGATATTATTTATGTTTTTCCGGCTCAGATACAACATGAAAACTAAGAGGTGTAAATTTGATTAACTTTATTTGTATGTGACTTATAAATCATTTGTGAATTTGCTATAGTTAAAAATTTCAGATGTTGTTATTTCAATAAAATTACCTTAAGTGAAAGTTGAACTGTTAGGGCGAGTTAGAAAAGGTTCAAGAGTACTACCTGAGTTGGTCAGAAAGTGAGAATTTGAATAATTTTCTAACAATTTATATTTTATATAACATGCTTGAAAATATATAATGGAAACTGTGATTTTGAAAAGTTTCATTTAAAAGTAATTATCAAACTTAATAACGTTTAATAATTTTAATAAACATCAATAATTTCAGCTTTGACTTTCAAAGAGGTAAGACGTGTTTCGACGAGCTTGATTTTAAGTTTGATTTGAAGCTTATTTTAATTTCCAAACCTACCGAGTAAGTTAATTCAAAAAATTATTATTGAAAAAATATTGAAAACCCAAATTTGGATGGTTATTCTCCATTTTTGGGTAAAAATTGAAAACGGGTCACGTCCGATTTTTCAATTTTGAGTTAGGTCCAGTGTGAAATTTTAATTTACGATGAAGACACGACGACGAGGCAGACCAGTGGGTCCTCGAAACGCTACCCGGACAACCCGAACTGAAAGAAACCGACGCCGTGTTATAACAATAATTACCCAATGCGATCAGTATTTGTAGCGAGAAGGGCTCCGGTTGAAGACGAAATTCCCGCGTTTTCTGTCGGCGAAATGAGCGAATCGTGTCAATTTTGCAATGCTCTGCATTTAAGGGGTGAAAAAAGGCGAGATGGATTCAGCCAGTGCTGCCAGAAAGGCAAAGTTGTAATGAGCGAGCAGATGCAATTGAAAGAAGTACCAGCTTTGCTCAGAGAACTTCACACAGGAACAGATGAAGAATCGAAGAATTTCCAAAACAATATACGCCAGTATAACAGTGCCTTTGCGTTTGCTTCCCAAAAAGTTAGCTTAAGAGAATCGCCAAGGTCTGAGCTGTAGTTGAGGTAGTTTTTAATTTATTATGCGGCAAAAACCATGAAAAATTCGCTTGCAGTAGCTTAAGATTTAATGCATCTCTAGGCAAACCCAACAATTGTAATTTGGCGGTTGTAGCCCTGTGCTATATTCCAGGTTTCTATACTCCAGGTTTCGAGCACGAAAAATAAGAGCTTTCATCTAATTTTCCAGAAGCGCGTTCAACGTTTACTATCTGCAGTTGCTCTAATTGCCTCAGCTCTTCTTTTTTGCTTCTTTTTCAGAAAGCTGTTTTGAATTCGACGCTGTTGGCGTTTCAGTTGGGCGTCGCAAAGTTTTTTGGGCATTTTTTAAAAACGTCTTCACTCGATGAAAGCTAAACACAAAATGACATGAGCGCCTACTTATAGGGGGCATTTGCTAATAACGACCGCGCGCTTCCTTACTTGCACTCGTGGCGACACGGGCTTTTCCACTAGTATTTTCAGAATAGGTCAATTGTCCTAATATCTTGATCAGTTCTGAAAATTTGTAATTTGATTTCGTAATATCTCCTAGAATTCCCATCCGATAAATTTGTTACTTGAAAGGTATAGAATATTACGGAAAAAACAGAGTTTGTCTGATTTCGAAAAAATCGTCAAGCCAGAAAATTTTTGAAAATTTCCAAAAACTTCTTTCTGATGAAATTTCATTGCTTATTAGATTATCATCAGATATCAACGAAGTTAGTGCATATTGGAAGTAACTGATAGCTTGGTCACCTCTATGTTGATGATATTTAGGGATTCATTAGTTAATTTTTTTTAAATTTATGATCGAAAGATCACAGTCATTTTATTTCCAAACGACGTTCAGGCTGTGCTCTTTATTGAATTTGGACTTTTTTTTGATATGTTGGGAATTGGCAACGTAAGAAGTCCAAATTTTATGAAGGGCAAAGCTCGAAACGTCGTTTGGAAATAAAATGACTGTGATCTTCCGATCATTAATTATCGATCGTAATTACGATGAAGTCACAGAAGTTCAGAGAATCAACTAAATAATATATAGGCTTTCTTTTTCGTGTAAATAATAGAAATTTTGTTTTTTCACCAAAGGATAAATGTTGCAAATCGAAAGCTACTACACCGGAGTAAATTTATATTGCATTACCATAAGCCATCCTATTTCTGGAAAAAAATATATCAATAATAATTAATAATATTAATTGACTTATCTAGAAGGGTTCTGGCAAGTTTCATTCCATGTATAAATTTCAGAGCTTCAAGAAAAATTATGATTAATGCAAAATATATTAATATGGGAAATTATTAAAGCAAAATATACTATATTGAAGAACCGAACTGAATTTTTTCGGTATTTTGAAGCACAAAGGCACAAAGACATTATAATATTAACATTAGTTGTACTAATAAGAAAAATCTGAGATCAATGTTCTTTAATGGTAAGGATCGAGCGAACAAAACACAATTAAGGGGTGTATATAAGCTCCACTGTAATGAATGCCCTGCATTTTACATAGGTCAAACTGGTCGTTCCCTGGCATAAAGAATTGATGAACACAAAAAATCAATCCTCTTAAACAAACCCACTACTAGTTTTTCTAGTCACTATATCACCTCAAACCATTTTATTGATTTTGAAAAAACCTTTATGGCACAAATGCCATAAAGGTAAAAGGACCTTTTAGAATACTTAGAAATAACATCAGCTTTTAAACAAAATTTTCCCATTGTAAATGATCAATTAGATTTCCGTCTATCACTAATTTTAACATGTGTTACTTGATATGTTATTTAGATGTGTACTGTATTAACCGATATTGTTTTATATTCAGTTTTGAAAATGTGATGAAACCCGAAACATGCATGTCAACGATGCTTTAAATAAAATTTGTGAAACTTACAGTCAAGTGTTTTTATTCAATTTTTGTTAATTAATTTGTAATAGGGTGGTACGAAATATATGGGTCAGTGAATAAATTGGAGGAATCAAAATATCACTATATATCTTGAACATTTAAAAGATGTCATCCAGACTCTCCTGGAGATCCCTACCTATCTACCCTAAGCCTCTACGCATGTACCTAGGAATCATCCTTTATGTTTGGTGGTTCATTATATTCAGTGTGCTCTATTGGTTTTCTAATATCAAACTGTGCAAATCGTCATCCTCTGAAAATCAATTCTGTTATATTTGGTTATAATACAACATTTTCAATGCTTGTAGGACGAAATAGTCGTGTCTTACGTCAGTGCTTTCCACATTTTCAGTGTTCACTATCGATAGCACACGATAAAGATATTTTTGAGTATCTATCTTCATATGTCCTCCAAATGTTGATGCTTGAGGTAAAATTCAAAGAGTGAGAGGTACGTCAGATAGAAACATATACCTACCATAAATCACAATATCCTCAAGGCATTACGTCTTACTCAATTCACATACGGACGGTTATTATGAAGTATTTTAAAACAATTGGCGAATTATATGTAATCAGGAATGAATTCCTAGATGATTAACATTTATACGATAAAAGATCATGGCATTAATGTACACAAGGAGTGGAATTTCTCACAGCAGAATTGTCAACATTTAGTGTCATTTTATTTCTTCGCGATAGTTAAAAGCGAAAATAGCAAAGGAAATTATCGAACATTATGTTCACAAGAAAAGCTACAATTAGGTTGAAGATTTTTTATGTAATGAAATTTCTGAAAACAAAACAATTCAAGAATATATGAAGTATTCAAGACATTTTTTATGATATGGTTTAAAATACTGTTTGGCCTATTCAGATAATTTATTTTTGAAGTTCTAAGAACAAACGTTTCGGTATACATCTTCTGCCACGCTCGATCTTTCTGAAGAAGAAATAAACTTTCTGAAATATTTTTCATTCACGAATCCTATAATATTGAATAATAAGTGTTTCAGGTATATGTGGTATGAAGAAATCATCAAATGAGTTGGTTTTACACTTTATATTGTTTTATTGATGGAGCGAACAAGAATTTTCTCTTCCTTAGATATCATCAAAGCCTTATTGCATTTCATGCCGTGATCTTAATTTATAGAATGTAGGATAAATTGGGATTCTTTTGGCTTCAAAAACCTATGGTAGAAAAATTTATGTAATAGACTAACACTGACACGGTATTTATTTCATTGTGTTGTTGCAGTTCAATTTTTGTGTATGCCCTGTACAATATAATACGCGAGAGATAACACCCGATTTCATTCCATCATCCCGATGTGGAAATCACGGAATCGACAGACGGCGCATCTAAGAAATATGTACCGGCGTTTATATCGGAAATTAAAAAGACATGATATTTTCAGTACGAGTTAATGCGTAGCCGAATGAAGAAAGGCAATTTTTATTGTTATTTTTTGATATTGAAGTTTCGACAAATTGTAATCCAAAATTTTGGGATACAACATTTACCTGCAAGGTGCTTAAAATTTTATTATCTGGATTGATAACAATTTTCCGGAATCCGGGATAAGAGCAATCGAACATTAACAGACAGAAAAAAGCCACACAACAACCGAGATCAGTATTTTAATTCCGTATCATCACGGATTGATTTTTTATATTAACTTAATAGGCTTTACCGTCAAGGGAACCATTTCTCTTTGCTGGTCTCTTCCATGCCATCTTCTCCTTTCAACTTTGGAGCAACTTTACTCTTGCCAGGAGTTTGAGACCAAATCACAGCAACATTCTACCCCAGGCTGAGTACCAATCCATTTATTGTTTATCTCAAAAATATTGTTGAACTTTGATCCTTGTGAACACTGAGAAGGCGCTGTTGTATTTCTCTTAATATTTATGATTGAGTTGGCAATGATTATGATAGAGTTGCCGTCGCATATTCATAAGGTTTAATTAATTTATAATTGTAATACATCTGGGTTCGAACTCCGTAGGCCATTTTTACACATTACGTCTTTCTATCGTGATTTGTTCACTTTAATTATTATATTGTTGTCCTGGTAAGATAATATAAGGCATTGCCGATTGCATATTTCATGCTTATTTGTTTACTGTACCTGGCCACTCAAGGAAAGAATCCACCTCCAACTCGACTGAGCTGGGGCAAGTGTTCTCCTTAACGAGAAAGGAGGGCACTATAAATTTTTGTAAGTATTCTGGTATTTTCAACGAAAGAATGCTAGAAAATGGCGCCCAAATTCTTGAGTGGTGAATAGGTGTTTGGAATTTAAAATTAAAACAGGAAGATATTCATACAGGAACATTTGTAAATTCGAAATTACATTTTATTCATTTCAATAATTCAATTCATACGATTATTTCAGCCTGATATTTCAGAAAGAGAACATATGTTACCCTGATAAGATTGTTTTTCGGCACATATTTTCGTTAATCTTATGATTTATATTTAGTTATTGTATTCAGACAAATAAAAATCCTCATCATGCCTCATTCGAATATTTGGAAAAATGAGATAAACAGATTAAAACAGGAAGAATTGTGTTACAATTAGAAAGAAGAGGACTTAAATCTGGCTAACAGAAAATCTTTCAGAAATGTTTTGAAATTGAAAAATAAGGGGGAATGGTCAACAATCTCATATCCTATTAAATTTGAAGATGATATTGCACAAATTTCACTCAATAATAAAGAATTAGTAATATTTATATCAGATTTTGATGGAGATTTGAGATCATCAAAGTTTTCTCGAATATTAGCTTTAGTTATGCACAATGGACGAAGAATTCAAAATAGTGACCCCGGTTCAGTGAATTCTCAAATTTCAGAAAAAATGAAGCCTTATTACATTTAACGAATTTAAAATATGATGTTCACAGATTGGTGAAAAAATTCAACCGTTCATCTGAAGATACATATATTGATGTAGTGAAATCTGGAAATAATTCGTCTTGTAGTGAATCAAACGACGACTCAGACTCGGATAATATTTTTCAATCAACTCCGGTTAAAGCATCTTTGTCAAACACGTCTAAACCGACACCTGTGGTTAAATGGAACCTCAAATTTTCTGGTGAAATCATATGTCTTTGAGCACTTTTTTACAACGCGTAGACGAACTCAGTAAAGCTCGAAATGTTGATCAAGACGAACTATTAAGATCCGCTTATGACCTATTCTCTGGAAAAGCACTTACTTGGTTTAGAGCAAATATTAAGTTAGCATCAGATTGATTTTCACTTGTCAAATTACTGCGAGAAGAATTCCAACCTGTAGATTACGACGAAAAATTATACGAGGAAATCAAATTGCGCACGCAAGGTCCCGATGAAACCATCGGAATTTATTTGGCTATTATGGACGGTTTGTTCAGTAGATTATCCATTACGATTTCAGAAAATCGACAATTGAAGATTTTATTGCGCAATATTTCTCCATTCTATCAAACACAATTAGGGCTTACCGAAGTAAATTCTAAATCCGAACTTTTGAGGTTATGCAGAGTTGATGATTGAGTTGGCAATGATTATGATAGAGTTGCCGTCGCATATTCATAAGGTTTAATTATTTTATAATTGTAATACATCAGGGTTCGAACTCCGTAGGCCATTTTTACACATTACGTCTTTCTTTCGTGATTTGTTCACTTTAATTATTATATCGTAGTCCTGGTAAGATAATATAAGGCATTGCCTGATTGCATATTTCATGCTTATTTGTTTATTGTACCTGGCCACTCAAGGAAAGAATCCACCTCCAACTCGACTGAGCTGGGGCAAGTGTTCTCCTTAACGAGAAAGGAGGGCACTATAAAGTTTTGTAAGTATTCTGGTATTTTCAACGAAAGAGTGCTACAGTGTATCACTCCACTTGCGCATTCACCAAGTTGTACTTATTCAAAGAGTGATTGACATCAGTTGTTCGTTATCATTATTTGAAAAAAAGTAAAAGATCTGACGTTAGGCGCGCTTGTTCTTGAATCTGTTTTAGTACTCTATAACAGTGTTACATTAATACAGCAGCCACAATAAATGAACAAACATATATCTTAGATTAAAAATTATTCGTTTAGTTTTCCTGGAATTTTGTTCAAAGCTCAAAATCTGTTTTCTTAAAAACCATACATACATCTACATACATTATATACAGATACATATACATACATACATACAGATACATATATACATAGATCTTTTACTTAATCGAGAACCATTTCGAATATCTGGCTTCCACGAAGCACTCATTTCAATAACTTCAAATAGTCAAATTAAAATTACACAAAAGTGAAGATTCTCTGCAATCGAATATTCCAAAACTTCTATAGAACCCTAAAGAGCGGGTCGTTAAACCTCAATTTGATTGGATTTCTGTGACTCCTTCCCCTGAAGTAAAAAAAAAAGGAATTTATATCTTCCGGTTATAGAAGGCTTGTCAATGAGATTTGTGATTAAGTGAAATATGAATAACTTCCATACAGCTACGAAGTACCGAAAAAATTGTTAGCTGGGAATTTTTAACAATTTTATGGTTACTACTTCTACGGAATTTTGCGAGCTTATTTGTTTCGAACTCATTCAAATATCTTTCAAGTTACAACTCGATTCGATTGATATTCTAGGAGTTATTCAGGAAACCAAAATTCAGATACTCATTACTCATGAATCACATTACACATGAATCGTACGATAAATTTGGCCCATTAACAAACTTGACCAAGATATTTGGATAATTAACCTATTCTGAAAATATGAAAACTCTAGCTGATCTCTTTCGAAAGGTAGAGAGTACAAGGACGAACGGACATACTCTATTTTGACGAAGGGTTCTTCATCAAATAGTCGAACCCAACCGATTAAGAGCATTTTCGTCTCATTCGAAAATTACAGACATTTAGGCAAAACGACAGCACGCTGTTCTACTAGAACAAGCCCACAACGATGGATTCATACGTAATCATAGATCACTTTATGTTATTTTTATGCTTTGCTAAAAAAAAAAGATTCATATTTTTCTTTTCATTTCGGAAAACCTTTTTCCGTCTTTTTTTTTCATAAGGACATATAAAGAAAGGTAAAAGAGGTAAAAGTTGCTGACTGTTAATTCTAGCCCAATACAAAATAATCGACACAATGAATGCAATGAGATTAGCAAACATAAATATCGAATTCATAATAATCTAACTTACTTATTACCCCCAGTTTTATTTGATCCTAGATAATTTTTTCCTGAAAACTCCTTCAGATATATTTTAGCAAAGGGGTAATGACACCTCTGAGTATTAACCAAATGTTTAGGTCCGTCTGAAGAATGCAAAGAACATATTTCTATGCATTTCAACGAAAAAAATGACGGAAATAAAATGAAAAAAGAAATAGGTTTTCCTATGTCAATGCGATTAAATGTTAAATATTTCTTCTGGGAAAAAACGGAAAGTTCAATCCATTACTTTTCGATGTATAACAAAAATCATTAGCAGCAATATGCAGGGTGTTCCGTAACCCAACATCAAGCGGTTACTGGGCGATATGCTAGATTATACCAGTTCTAGCAAAAATAAAATAATTCTACCTAACAATGGATTTGTAATCAATAGCATGGTTATTTAGGATTACATTTGAGAAAAAATCACTGCAAATTGGAAACTTTGTGAGTACAGAAATATATCTATTACCACTTAACTAAGTGGCATAGATTTCTTTAAAATTTTTGCTAGAACTGGAATAACTTAGTATATCGCCCAGTAACCGCTTGACGTTGAGTTACGGGACACCCTGTATAAAATATAATACAAAGATTTCTATTTATTTCATAAGGTTCTGTGATTTTATGATACTAGAATCATTCTTGTATATTCTCGGAATATAAAATTTCAAAACATTGAAAAACGGTCTTCCTCAAGCATCAGTTTTAGCTCCTTTAGTTTTCAATTAATATCTCAATGAATTACCCAGGATATCATCTCAGAAATTTGTTTATGCTGACGACATTGCTATTGCTTACCAACATTCGGATTTCCATACTCTGGAAAACATACTGTCATCTGATTTGGAAATTTTAAAGAATTATTTTATTGAGTGGCGATTATGTCCAAATCCCATTAAAACAGAGGTATCTTGGTTTCATCTGAATAATCATAAAAAATATAGGAAATTAGCTGTAACTATCAATGATTCTCCTATCGAACATAATTTCTATCCAAAATACTTAGGAGTTAAATTAGATTCATTTCTCAATTACAAGGTCATTTAAATGATCTGAGCCTAAAACTGAAAACTAGGAATAATATTGTTCAGGTTTTGATCTTCCAAGAAAAATTTGGACAGTTCTCAATCGTTTGAGACCTGGTCATGGTCGTACCAATAGCATGCTATTCAGAAGGAACTCAGTTCCAAGCGCAAGTTGTGAATGTGGATAAGCAGAAGAAACAATACCTCATCTCATCAATAGTTGTCCCATATATAAATTTCAAGATGATTTTAGGGCTATTCATGATGTTTCCGACTCTTTCTTGGAATGAGTAATGAATTTCAAACGAATATGATACGTATTTTTGTTATTCAGTTTTCTTTTTCTGCTTTTGTCTTTTTATTCCCAGATTCAATGTGAGCAACTTGAAGAAGTCTTTGTCTCCAACAATAGAAGACCACTCTTGAAGAAAGAAGTCCCTAAAATATATTTCAGCTTATTTTCGTATTTTCACACTTAGATGGAAAGCCAGGGTTTTTCTTATTGGGGTTTTTTCCCTAGGCTTTTATGCCATACGCCGAATTGTATGACACCCCGTCACTAACCCTTGATCTATATGCTTTATTGTTTGCTAACTAAATATTGTCAGCCAAAAGTTCAAGAGAATATATATATATATATATATATTCTCGGAATTACATGCTGCAATGATAAAATTTGAAAATAGGAATATAAATATCAGATACTCATAACTGTCGAACTAATGGAAGGATATGGCCCAGTAACGAAAACAACTCAACTGCAGCAAAGTAAGCTCACCGACAGATTAAAAAAACGATTTATGCAAAACCAAGAAATGGAACTCAAAAAGAAAAACCGAGTTTCGAGCCTTAATTTGGCACACTTCACAACCGAGTAACAGGACAAATAGAGCGCTTTGCAATTTGGGCCTATTTCGACAAGCGTTGGGACAAGTCCAATGTAAACTCTACTTCAAACTCCAGAATTCTCATTGAATAGGAAAGACATCTTTATCTTCTCATGCATATAGTTCCAAGATGCAACTTCAGAATATCAGGACGATCAATCACATCAAAATAAACAAAGAGTTTGTTGATATTTGATCATTATTTTATGACACGTAGAATATTTTTTAAAAATGGAGATTTTTTCCCTTCTGGTGCATCAGTAACGCATTGGGCTTATTTCGTCGGAGTTATCAGAATCATTGCTATCCTGAAATCGACAGCCCATAGTCATCATCTTTTTGCCGGTCTGCCTAGTGATAATTAAGGCGTCTACTGTGGATCAGTATGGAGTTTATCCGAAAGCCTTGCTTCAAGTAATAGTAGTGTATGACTGCTGTTCTCAATTTTCAGAAACATTATGTTTTCCATCCAATTTCAGGCTTCTTAGCCACTTTTTGTATGGATATTTTTAAACATTTCCACAAAATTCGGTGAACTCCTTACATTCAAACCTTTGAATAGTGTCCAGGCTACAAATTGATCATGGGGATATTTATGGAGATATTGAAGAAAGTTTTAGATTTCTGTAATTCCCGAAGTATTTAACGGATTTGGTCGAATATGGAAGGTAATCGAGATATTTCATTCTGTGATTATGAATACACTAGCTCATCTACTTCGCAATATAAAGGTAAACGAGAGGCCGGATAAACTCAAGATAAACCACGAATTCTCAAACGTGGGAACAAACCAAATAATTTAGAATGAATTCGATATTCTTACTTACTAGAATTTAGGCCTAACGATATCTCGCTGTTCGTTCATGAACAAAATAGTAAAAATTTTGAATTACTTGTGGAAATTTTCGAATATATTTTATATTCTCATTAATATATCGATCAAATCACATTCACGATCTCAATTTTTCATTTTTTGTATTCAAAATTTTGAGGCACGTTTCCCTTGAATTGCTTCATTTTATGACCAAGGAAACTCGAGATTAAATATAAATAAATCAATGACATTCCATTCTAACAGAATCCAATATGGACAGACGTATGATGTCAATAATTGTTATTTTGATTTTTCCTAATAACTAACTACCAGGAATATAAATGCCAACATCCGGTTAGTTATCCGGTTAAATATACATATATATACGTATATGTAATTATGATTTCTTTTACTGTCTGGGACTCACGCGATCATACTGCAATAAAATAATCTGCATCATGAAATAGTTTACATTTAGAAGAATGATATCGAGGAAGTTAGATTTATGAGCGATCTTCAAACTTTCATATTTTACTTGACAAGAAATGATCCTTTTAACATATTTTTGCGAGTTTGTTTCTACTGGAATGACGAGCCATCGATAAGAGTGAAGTTGTCCTAGCACTTTTCGACATTTTTGTTGTACTGGGTCAGTACTGATTTTTCCTTTTCGATATTTTCTATGTTCCATTTTACAGATTTTCACAGAATGAATATAATGGTCCAACCCAACACTCTCGAAAAATTGAGTTTCGGTGACTGAAATAACTAGTGCTACACGCCTTTACTGCGAGATTCTTTTCGAAATTTTGAGTTATTTATTTCAATTTTTCGAGAAATGGCCAATTCCAAAAACAAGGACTTCCTACGCTTCCGTTTCAGGTAAATGTGTGTAATAATTGGTGCAACATTTGTGCTGAATTTTTGATGGAAATGCATCACATTTTCTGGAAAATGCCCGAAATATATCACAAAGTCAAGCCAACACTTCAGACATGTGTAAAATTGTGCAGATTATATTATGGCAAAAATCGAGTTGGTTCCCGGATAAACTGGAAAATTGAAAAAAAGTTATCCCAGATATTTAGAAAAAACTTCTAACTGTTCTTTCAAATGGGGAAAAAATTAAAAAAAATTAGTAGATTGCTAGATGAATAGTTTGAACGATTACTCTGTGACAACACTGTTCTAAAAGCAGCCAAGCACTTTTTTGTTCTACGTTTGTGCTGAGTTGTGCTGAAAATATTTCCATTACCTCACATTTCCCGGGAAATCTCAAAAATATATGATAAACGCAGCCAGCATCGTTTTTTTCAATTAGAATATTTGGAAAAAATTTTGCTAGGCGGGTGTGATGTTGTGCTATTAATCTGTTGGCAATAATCAACCTGGGGTCCGAATAAACCTACAAATCGAAAAAAGGTAGATTAGGATTGTTTCTTTCAGTTGTGCTAATTTGTGATGGCTTGTAATGATAACATTTTCACGAAAAACCTCTTTTTTTTATGGGAAAAAACCGAATAATGGAGTGGACTGGTTGCTGAATAGTTCAAATGGCAACAGTGTTATGTTGCCAACACGTTGTGGGCACTTCCTGATCTTCAGAAGGGAATATAAATACCAAATATTCATTTCATTCAGCATTCGATATTTCTTGAGGCATTAATACAATTTTTAGTTATTCATCATATCATAGAGAAAAATTTGTAGAAATATGATATGATTTTTTATTTTAACCAGATCTCACAAGATCTCATCAGAGAAAAAGCTATTGTACGACAAAATACCGGCAACATCTCACCAGTAAGGCTAGTTACACACACATCGATTTTGGACGTACGATAAAAATTCGTACGACCAAATTCCAATTGTGGCGCAAAGAAATGATTGTGTCTTTACACACACATCGATTCTCAAAAGTTATCGTACGGACGCCGTGTTGCGGTCGTCCATTGTCTCGACTATACACGACCGCCGTCTAGTGGTCGTGAAATCAGTGGCGCATGTGATCAAAACGGCGTCTTCACACACATCGAATTTCGTTCGTACGACCGAAGTTCGCTTGGCTTTACTAGTTGCGATTTAACCGCCATCAGAGAAGGAAGTAATGCAGTGTGTTTGGTGAAATTATTTAGTTTTTTCTCATACAATTCATCAAAGCTTGCTGTTGACATTCTAAAATAATTTAAAAACTTTTCTTCGTCACTACGAAATTGTTCATAAAGCGTGTGAAAAATCCCTGCATCTAGTCTTCTCTGATTAATAGGATGAACCCACTGACTCCTGGTTTTACCGGCGACGGTACAACAACCACATAGCAAGAACACGAAGTCTTGAAAGGGTTCATGCTGATAAGCAACTGAATCGAATCATCAAAAATGTACGTCCACGATACAAAATCGACAGGTCTGAAAGCTACTTTAAATTTTGGACGTACGATAAATGTTCGTACGAACTTTTATCGAACGTCCAAAATTGATGTGTGTGTAACTAGCCTAAGAAGTCTTATGCAAATTCAATCTGGAATCGATGGAAGTAACAAATTTGTACCAGAACCCCAATCTGTCACCACTTAACACCCTAATAGAAATAGGCCATTTACCACTACTGAACATTCCATAGGTTTAGGAACGAAAAATATTCCAGTTTGTATCTACTAGCACCTGATGATGGTTTGATAACCAAAACCGGTCGTGTCGTGAGATCAATAAAGTGAAAATTAAACAAAATGCTTGTTTTTTCAAAAATTAAGATGGATTTTCACAAAATAAATGAATCATCAATACAATCTATTAAAAAAATATAAAATAATCTTTAGATATAATCGATATTATTCTTCCGAAATAAATAAAAATTGAAATAACTGCCTTTCCGATTTAAAATGAAATGGGCAAGCTTCGGTCACTGCTCTTCGCCAGAACGTTGGACACCACAGCCTCTGCTGAATCAAGACCTATGTTTGAATTTCATGTCTTCGGGTCTCCTAAATGGATTTGCCATATTGCCATGCCAGATTCGAGAGCGTTCATTATCCAAAATTTTCAAAAAGGCAATCGTTTTCTATCATCTTGTATCAATTTTGAGAATTGGAACAGGTCGTCAACTGATTACACCAGAAATAATTTTATTTACTTATATGAGGGAATATTCATAAACATATAATTTTTAATATCAAAACTGCAAACAACCTACAAATTTAAAGAACTTTGATCTATGTACAAAACCACCAAAATAGTAAAAAGGAACATTAAAGGAAGAGATAAAATTATTCACTCAACACTTTAGAGAGCTGCCAACGTCCCTTAAATTTGAGACCTTCTTGCCTACCAAACTCACACTCAAACTCAAATTTTTCGTTTATGAATACCGTAAGCTACTCAGGGGTACGTACTAAGCCATATTCAGCCTTGAGTACGTACTATCAATACGGCCCTAAGTCTTTCGTGAGCCATGAACGATGACGGCTTAAAATAAGAACTTATTCTTCACATTATCTGTGGCCCAAGAGAATTTGTGTCTCAAAGCACACTTACAATTAAAGATGGCGCTAAGTCACATTAGGTGACCCACAGTGGGAACCCATTCTAAATTCGTGTTGTTGAAAAGAGTCAACAAATCGGAAATATGTATTTTCAGAACGAATAGAAATCATTTCCTTAATGCATTTAAGCTACCTAAGTATAGTTCTTTCTTTTAAAATTCGATCATATTCAACCTTATTTTTTACGCTTTCAAGTATTTTATGTGTTGGAATATTGGTAAATAATAAAGTGATATTTATGCTGACAATAAAGTTTACTTGTAAGTTTTTTTGACTTCTCAGTAGGTATCTCTATGAAATTTTTTTATGTTCTCAAACATTTAACAATAATAATGATATACCTATAATATGTTGCATCACTTCCTAAAAGTGATATAATTCTTAGAGGAAATCTTCAAACAGTTTCTGTTTTCTCTCGACCTAAATTAAACTTGGAACGATAATAAATATAGAAACGTTCTCAGGAAGAAGATCAATAAAATTAGCCAAATATTCATTCTCTACGAATTCCACCATCTAAAGTAAGTCAAAAAACATTTCGATATAGAAAAACAACTTACAAATTATTCGAAATTTGTGATTTCAAAAAAAATCACAAAAATAAATAACCAAAAATTAACGTACAAAAGCCAGTTGTTCAACACTGTTCACACTAAAACGTTTATCTCCAACAAACAACTGATTTCATCTATCTTCAATCGCCATAGAGCAGATTACCATAAACACACCGTAATTAATTTATTATTACTGACCTTTCAAGATGTTTAGATATCCACCAGCAAGAACTTGATTAGAATGTTCGATACACGGTTCACAGAAACTGACAGCTGATCACTCTGTGCACCATTCAAACTGAGCCGGTGTGTGCAGTTTCCGCCTATCAAAGTGTATCACTCTGGTCCCACTCTTCCGGAACACCGGATGAGTCCAGGGGAGTGTCATGTACATGGTCGGACTAGTGGTGATTAGATTAGCTTCAGGTAATTAGGAAGTTATGTCATGAAGTGTGATTGATGCGAAATGGTAATTTGAATGTGTGGAATTTATGGGATTACCGGAGATATGTTTTGAGGAATAGGTAGTGAGATGAAGACATGACTTATCAGTGGTGCAAATATTGAATTTAATCGAGGAAATATAGAAATACGCCGATGTAAGATCAGGAGCATTTGGGAGCTTGTTCTAAAGTTCTTTCCCGCTCTCTGGAACATTCAGATACAGAAACAAATTTAAAAGAATGGAGCATACACTCTGACCAGAAAATATCCGGAAATTCTCATTCAAAATTCCTGCGTTGAGTACTCTTCAATATTTGAAGTTTCTACAGGGTGTCTCAAGTTCGAGTGCCTATTAGACGTTTCTGGAGAACTAGACATATTTGAAATCTGAAAATTGGGATTATGATATTGTTCGAAGTTCTCTACAGAGCTTAAATAATTTCGAAGCCCAAAAACCCGGTTATACAGGGAGTGAAAATAAATTCGACAAAATAATTTTTTTCAAGTTTTCCATTCCTGGTATGATCGAGTCTTCAATAGTGAATACATTTCTGTTGAAACCATTGTATTAAATCGAATAGTTTTCAAAATATCCAAAAAAACTGGAAAAAAAGTCAAATATGTTCAGTCAGTAATATGTTCATTATTCTTATTTTAAATATCCTGAGCGTAAACCGTTTTTACAACATCGAAGAGGAAGGATGTGAAAAGGTCATGCATCTTTTGGATTTCAAAAATATCATCATAGGGTTTTCAAATTTGGTGTTGAAAATTGTGATCTTAAATTGGCCATAACTTCTGTTTTTCAAATTAGAACCCTATTTTTTAATAATTGTGTTGGATTCTGCGGTCAAAAATAATGATTGTTTTCTCACATGATGATGCTCCTAAATTCAATAATTTCTGAGTTATTTGAGATTTTCTGGATTTATGTAGTACGTAGAGTTAAATTCTTCCAATCTGATTCATAAGGATATTCACTGAGCATAGAAGAAAGATAAATCATCCCATTTATAATTCACAAGTGTCAGACAGGTCTTATTGTTAGTCGTTATGAAATTTTTTGATTTCACAAAATGAATCGTTGCTATTCTAATAATGAGAGTTTGGAGTTATTTTCTTATATAGTATTTTTTCAATTGTATACGCAATATACATTCAAATGCACTTAATGATATTGTTTATTTCAAATCCATGGTGGATGACACAAAATGTTGAGTATCCAATGAGAAGTATCCCCATTTTTTTTACAATTTCTGAAAAGATGTTTCAAACTTTCCAAATTTAAGAATGTAAGAGCTCCTAGAGAATACAAAAAAAGGGCTGTTCATGAAATTAGTATTTCGACTTATTTCGAAGCGAATGAGAAGAAAGAAGTTTGAAACATATTCTCTAAAGATCTTCTCCGTCTTCTCTACGTACACCATGAATCCAGAAAATCTCAAATAACTCAGAAATTATTGAATTTAGGAGCATAATCATTATTTTTGACCGCAGAATCCAACACAATTATAAAAAAATAGGGTTCTAATTTGAAAAACAGAAGTTATGGCCAATTTAAGATCTCAATTTTCAACACAAAATTTGAAACACCCTGTAATGATATTTTTGAAATCCAAAAGATGCATGACCTTTTCACATCCTTCCTCTTCGATGTTGTAAAAACGGTTTACGCTCAGGATATTTAAAATAAGAATAATGAACATATTACTGACTGAACATATTTGACTTTTTTTTCAGTTTTTTTGGATATTTTGAAATCTATTCGATTTGATACAATGGTTTTAACAGAAATATATTCACTATTGAATACTCGATCATACCAGGAATAGAAAACTTGAAAAAAAAATTTTTCGTCGAATTTATTTTCACTCCCTGTATAACCGAAATTTTTTGGGCTCAAAAATATTTTAGCTCTGTAGAGAACTTCAAACAATATCATAATCCTAATTTTCAGATTTCAAATATGTCTAGTTCTCCAGAAACGTCTAATAGGCACTCGAACTTGAGACACCCTGTATATGTTGGTAAGACTGTCCGAAATTTCTATGCCAAACATGAGTGCGGTCTGTCTATCAGTTTGTTTACCACAGCTGTTGAAACCAGTCGACCTCAGTGGTAGTCTGCGAATGTTCCAATGGAAAAAAACATTCAACAAATAGTTTGCCTCAAATTATCTGTTTTGAACGAAATCATGTATTAAATGCATGTTGCGAATGCTTGAAGAGGTTTATGAAGACTCCGTTTCATCGAAAATCCAAGTTAAAAAAACCTTAAAAATGCTGGGTAGATCGTAGAGGATTTGCCTCCTTCAGGACCACTGCCGGCCTGTTCTACCAACGATAGAGTCGAAAACATCAAAGAAATTGTGATCCAATCATGCCAGGGTTAGAGAGGTTGCTCGTGATCTCAACATCTCTTGTGAAAAAGCTCGTTTGATTTCGGTGAACCAATTGGGCATGCAACGCGCGTCGCCGCTCGACTCGTTCGCTTAGAGCTGAACTTTCTTCAAAAACATTACCGGATGAAGGAAGCTACAGACATGCTGGATCGTACGAATTCTGATCCCACGTTCATGGGACGGATAAGCAATAAAGATCTAGAAAAATATAGCACCTTTACACAGTGAACCATTTTTCATTCCTAGAAGTTCATGAAAGAGGCATCTCTATATTTGAATTTAGTCTATAAACTTCTGTGACTTCATCACCTAGAGAAATTTCTCTTTTTGTTGGCTTTCTTTACGAAAATGAAACTAGAGAATATGCAAAATAGCCTACATGTTTCAGGGGATTTTTCAAAAATTTCTATTCTGACCATTCTCACAAAATTTGGCAGAATCTTTTCTCTTAACATTATTCCAACGATCTTCAAGTTGTAAATTAGATGGATATTCAAGCAGTTATTGAGGAAAGCGAATTTCAGGTGTTCATAACTGCTAAAATATTGAACGGATTAGACCTAATAACTAACTGAACTGAGACATATGAACAATCAAACTATTCTGAAAATATGAAAACTAAAGTTTGACCAGGAAGGACAATTTTCGAAACCCATATTCCATATGCTCATAACTGTAGACATTTGAACTATTCTGAAAATATTAGAGCTCAAATTCATCTCAATGTCGACTGCATTTACTGCTTCTTGGATTCTGGTGTATATTGGCAGATCCAGGTTTTGCCAACGGTTACGAATTGCCGCAGAAACTGGTTTGGATTGGTCTTAAATAGGTGCAGACAGTCCTTCGAAGCAGTCAGACGATTTCGTTTTTTGTGTACTGTCAGCAAACGGAGATCCCATGTTGTCGATAGCTTCTTCATCTCAAAATGTTGATGAAAAACATTGTGCACGCATTCGTACGAAATGTTTAGCATCTTAATAATCTCTCTTATCTTCACTCGGCGATTAGCCAACACGATATCATGGATTTTATCGACTATATCATCAGTAGTCACACCATTAGAACTTCCTGGGCAGTCCTCGTCGAACACTGATGTTCAGTTCCTATTAATTTCATTGAACTAATATTTGGTGGTTGTTATCGAAGGTGCACCGTCCTCGTAAGCAGCCACCAACCGAACTTCAATTTCTCGCACGCTTTTTCTTTCCAAATACATAAATCGAATCACTGAACGATATTGTATTGTTTTTTTATTTTTCGAAATGATACTAAGTTTTTTACTATGAAATGTTGGTAAATCAATACCACTCGATGAATTGATGCGAAATTTTGAAAGACGCCGTTGGAAGGATGGTACTATAAGGTAGTATACAGATTTTCAACCTACAGTCCCTCGGTTGTTAAACACGGGTACTTATCAATCCAGCCTCGTACTATCTGATAATAATCTTGGAATTTATTAATGTTTATGTTTTTTCGACGACAGGCCATAAGTAGGACGATTTCAGAGACGTCATCCTATTTTTTTTTGATTCGAAGTTTTTAGTGAACATGATTCTCTTAGAAAACAAGCAATGAGATCCAGAAGGTGAGTATTCTTTCATTTACCGAGGAAACAAAATTCCAAATTCGCATAACTGCTGAAAAAATGAAAAAATTTCGCCCTATAACAAACACAATCTTTCCGGAATATTATTCATTACGTATAATCTGACCGGAACGATGGACTCAAATTCGATTAAAAATTCTTCATAAAATTTTTGAATCCAATCGATTGAAGCGGTTCTCGGCTGAAAATTAGAAAATTACGGACATTTATACATAAGAATATCTCATTATTCGACTCAGAAAAGGCCACCGAAAGTTTTTGAAGCAAGAAATTCGAAATATTTTGTAAGAGAAACTATTGTGCAGTGTAATGGAAAATAACTCTACGGTAAAATCGATGCAAGCCAGCTCTGTCAGTTGGTCAGGGGACCGGAAGATGTCCACTCCTAAATTCCAACAATGAATAAACGAACTCATCTAATCGTAGTAAACAATAGTAGAAGAGCAATTCATCATGGCTGATTACGCAATCAGGATTCCATTGAAATGCGAGTAGAATGGCACGAGGGAAGAACTGGACTGGATCTGTTTCCTCTTTTACGTTCCCAGTTTGTGGAAAGGACATGTTGCCAATCGCTTTCAATGAAAACTGGTTGATTGATTTATTTTGCATTCTATTTGCATATCTATCGTTCTACCAATTCAATGTATTGAAGAAAAGAATGAATAGTATGGATCCAATCAACTTTTGATATCCTGTATCTGAGTTTGAATGCTGGATCGAATGCAATCATAGCTAAAAACTCTTGGTAGTCATGAGATACAGCGAATGGAAGAAATTTCAATGCAGAAAATGTTGAAAGGCACTGACGTGAGGTCAGGTGCTTTGCGAGCATATTTTTCAATCGATACGCTTCTAGCCGTATTTTTCTGAGCTGTCACGCTCTTGTTGGCTTTAGAGCTGAGGCAATTCCTTAAGCAACGCCACTTTTATTATAACGACGAGAGGCAAGATACAACAACAGACCTTAGGTTGAGGTAAAAGAGAGAAAATGCAAAACTGAACCTCACCCTTTAAACGCGAAAAAACAACGATAGCATCAAAGCAAGGTAGTGACTGGTAGTGCAAGTCAAAAGCAATAATTCACTGATATAATAAATCAACAAAGTTACAGTGGTCACTTGAAATAAACATTATCACTTTTATGTGTAGGTATCTCATAAAAGAATGTTTAAACAGAATGTAAAATGCTAATCATCCATAGATAATGTAGGTTCCAACAAATTCACAAATACAGATTCAGAAAATCTGACAATACAAGGTGATTTTCGGCGGATGGTCTATTAGACGTTTATAGAAAACTTATCGGAATTTTGTGCTGAAAATTTCCAAGTTGGATTTCAAAGTAAGGATCTTTCTTCAAAAGATATTTTGAATCTCTTCAGCTTCTAGCCATACCAGAAACAGACTACGACCTTTAATTTCAAATGGCACACCCAGAATATTATGGCATCATCAAAACCCTCATTTAAAGACTGGCAATTTCAAAACTATATAAATAGTTTTCAAATTGTTGGTGTTCATCTAAATAAGAGGGGATTACAGAAATTTTTGGCAGAACACCCTGTCATCTTGGAGGTATTAAAAAAAAGCTTTATATCCAACAGCGGAAGAAATGAATAACGACGGAATTATTAATAAATAAATCCGATAGAATATTGAACACGCTATTTCATGATAAAGTATACGATTTTGCCCCAAAAATAATTTCACATTCCGACAGATATTGACGGAGTCATGAATCGTAGAAAAAAATATAAATTATATAGGGTGCGGCAAAAGTCAGTTCACTGTTTTGCATTTGAGAAAAAAAAAAGCAAAAATAATTGCAAATAAATTAATTTTCGAGAAGAATATAACATGATTAATTACTTGCGGCCTCACATTTTATGTTGGAATTGTAAAATAAAAAAATAATTTTCGTGTAGTTTACACGCGCAAGAAACGCACTGTAAACGTACACAAATATCACTTGAACTAAAGGTCCGTATCTTGTACTTCCTAGAATCATTAATCTTTTCTGCAGATAAAATCATTCCTCATCTTTTTTCCTAAATTACACCATTTTTGAGATATTTGAAGTTGATAGGAATTAGATCGATATAATCATCTGATGAAACCTGAGTGAGAGAATCATTTCATAGAGGGAAAATTATATTTTTAAACAATTCAGATTCAATAGTGGATCCTTCATTAATTTTCAGCATTTTCTACCATAGCTGGTTCTTTGAATTTTTCCACGTCGCTGACTTTGAAGGCTAATTCTAGCAAAAGTAAACTGTTGAGTACCACTTTTTATTAATGATTCTGAAAGCTGAGTGTTGAGAGCAGTTTTTAAGCCTACTAAGAAACCATGAAGTAACCTGTTTATATTTTCAATTTAAATTTGAAAATTTAGATCATGATCCAAAATACGTAACTTTCTCACTTGAGACATGCTAAAATTATTTTACAGGAATATTGATAAACCATAATGTAAAATTACATTTTTGAGTTCAATTTACCATAATAATGATGAATAGTTATTAATGCTTAGATCTGTTTGAATGATTTTCCGTCGATCTGCCTTCGATGAGATCATAAAATCGAAAAAGAAAATCAACTCAAATTAGTTATTCCTTTTCGATGTATCACTGTCAACGATAAAGGTGCAGATCCCAATGGAACATTTCAAAGCCAACTTTCGTATCAATATTCCTTTAATGGACCATTCAGTGGAATTAATCGAACCTTGATCATTTTTCTTCTCATTGTATAAATGACATTGAGTGTTAGATTAGAGACCTGATGTCTTCATAAATGAAATCATGCATGGAGTAAAGAGTTAATGCAGGATGAAATTATTCTTCCCACATCCAATTAAATATTCTATTCAGGTTACGAATCAACAGTCGGTTGATGTAGTATTTATTACATGCACCAGTACTTCGGAACATGAATGTTGGTACAATTATTCCATGAGGAAAACTCGGGATAAGTATAAATAAGTCAAAAATATCTAATTTTTTATTTTTATATATTATATAATATATTTTAAATATATATATATATATATACGCAGGGGAGCGGGAGCTCTCGGGGAGTGACGACCGCGCGTACCTGAGTCACCCAATGTGATGGGCTAGCAACCCTCACATTGTGTAAAAGAAAAAGCTTTCAACGGAAAGGAAAATGCCTCGGATACCGCCTCCGCAGTGTGGACTGCTCCAGGAGGAAGACCGGCTCAGTCCATAGCGGAAGAAGGCGAAGCGAGTGGCGCCTCTACGCGAACTGGAACCACAAGGCCTAGCACCTCGAATAGGATGAACACGCGAGGACGAAGCTTGGAGTTCTCCGAATCTTCGGATCTGAGGGCTTCCGCTCGACCACGCACACGAGGTAGGCAGCGCTGGACGAGAGAACTAAATATAAGTCTAATGAGCGCCTACTTCACCGTGACAGAAGGAGAGACCAACACAAGAAAGTATGCAAACAAGCTGACAGAAAAGTGGGCTCGGATGCACCCAGATAAGCCATTTACTGGCTACCTATTGGATACCTAATAGCTCAGATCAGAAACATAAAGAACAGAAAACTGCTATCACCAGATGAGATAACAAACATAAAAACCGAGCTACTGTCACGATCACCATCGTCCCGACTGAGAAATATCAGGAGGAGCATCCATGAAATGACAAGTCACCCAAGATGTGAACTGAATGTAGGTACGGAGAGAGAGACACCTCTAGAGCTCGAAACAGTCCCCAATGAGTCAATTCGTGAGATAAAGGCCGTATACGATGAGATCAGTATGAAATGGAGTGGCATACCTATAGAGAATAGACCGAGAATATCCCGAATAAAAGTAGATGCAGAAGCAAAAAATACAATGAAGACCATCAACTCAACTCTGGAATGCGAGATTACAGAGTCTGAGGAGTTTAACCAGGTGTGTCACAAACTCTATTGCGCAGCAATGACAGCGAACTTGATCCTACTGAAGAAGACGAAAGAAAAGATTAACACAAGGCAACCTCAGAAACCACCATGGGAAGAAAGATTAGAAAAGAAGATCACAGCGTTAAGGCAAGAAATAGGAATCATACAACATACACTGAACAGCCAAAAGATAAGTAGGAAAGTACAGAAAAAGTTAAGACTGTATACACGACGCATTCGACTGAAAGAAAAGGACTCGCAATACAAGATGAAGCTTCGAATACACTCAACAACTCAACACTCAAACAAAAGATTGCAGCTCTTGGAAATCGAATAAGGAGATATCACAAAAGGACGCTCAGATATAAACAAAATAACCTGTTTATGAACATCCAAAAGCGCTTCTTCAGAGAACTCAATAATGAAGTACCCGAACAGGGATTCATTCCACCAATGGAAGAGGTTATGAACAGCTACTGGTCATCGATATGGTCACAAATAAAACACGTTCACGGATAGGGAAAAAATCACCCACCTCTTCTACATGGATGATTTAAAATTATATGCAAGAGGAAGACCACAACTGGAGGGGCTTTTAGAGATAGTCAGACAGTTCAGCATGGATATAGGGATGAGCCTAGGACTGGATAAGTGTGCAGCAATTATAATCAAGAGAGGAAAGATAGTTGAGGAAGAAGATCTCAGAATGAGTGACGGAGCGGAAATCACAAATCTTAGTACAGAAGAAAGGTACAAATATCTGGGCATACAATAAACGGTTGAAACAAAACAACAAGAGAACAAAGAACTGGTTAAAAAGAGATGGAAAGGGGAACGAAAATTATACTTAGAACCCAGTTGTCAGCTAAGAACAAGATCATGGCTATCAACATATGGGCAATACCATCATTCCTTTATACAGCTGGGGTGCTCTCATGGTCTAGTACAGACCTGCAGTCCATGGACAGGAAAAACAGGACAACAATGACCCAGTTTGGCATTCTACATCCCAACTCTGCTATCGAGCGGCAGTATTTACCTCGAAGAGAGGGAGGCAGAGGGCTGATCTGCATAGAGAAAGCCTGCCGGAAAGAACAAGCTGAGATGAAGATCTGTTTTGAAAAACACACTTACCAGTTCACCGGTGGCTAACTCAACAGATAAATGCCTTTTTCACTCCAAACACCATCAATGAAAATGAATCAGGTGGCGATACGATGGATGATCTGAGACAAAGATGGCAATCAAAACAACTGCATGGAAGGTTTTACGCGAGCTTGCACCAGGAGGGCATAGATAAAGAGGCATCCAATAATTATCTCACTCAAGGATACCTGTTTCCTCAGACAGAAGGAACAGTATTTGCCATTCAGGATCAGGTAGTCCCTACAAGAAATTACACCTTCCATATAATGAAAAAGCAAGTGGATAGCACGAAATGTCGACTATGGGATAATGCAGAAGAAACGGTTCAGCACTTATCAGCGGCATGCTCTGTGATAGCAGGTACCAGGTATCTATCTCGTCATGACAATATGGGGAAGGTTGTCCACCAACTGCTTTGCCTCAATAAACAGCTTCTGCTACACTTCACCCAGCACCACCTGTATACTCCACAACCTATACTGGAAAACGAGTTTATTGGGACTTTACAATAAGAACTGACACAGGAGTCGAACACAACCGGCCTGATATGGTTATCTGGGATAAAAATGGAAAAACAGCCACCATTATAGATTTTGCGGTTCCCCAGGACTATAATATGACGAAGGTATATGGAGAAAAGATCAATAAATACGAGGCACTAGCTCAGCAGATCAAGAGCATGTGGAATCTAAAAGTGTAAGGATAGTACCTCTGGTGATTAGTGTTAATGGTCTTGTGCTGAAGAAAACTGTCTCGCACCTAGAGGAACTACAACTACCTCCCAACACTGTAACTTGGATGCAGAAAGCCGTAATATTGGGCACCGTCAACATAATAAGACGAGTGGTCTCACCATACTAGTCGGAATATCTTCTCTTGATAGTTAAATCCGGGAAGATGAACTCAACTCCACAATTACGTGTGAAATTAAAAAAATAAAAATAAAAAAAAAACTAATTATGAGTGTATCATTGATACTTTCAAGAAATGTAAGACTATAATTGTCAATTTTAGATATTTTGAAGTAATTTTTAACAACAGGTTAGGAAGAAAAATTTGAAGATAATTATTTTCGACTTTTACCAATAATTAGGTATATCAAAAGGAATAAGAATTAGTTAGCATAGGTGTGAAAAAAAAGTGAACAATATGTCTTGAAATTTGAAGTTTAGTTCGAAGTTCGAATTTTCTTCTGTTCAAATCAAACCAAAAAAATATTTATCTTCCTTATAGTAAGCTCTTGTTGACCGAAATACCTTATTCACTCAAATCCAAATTACGAAAAAGGCGCTTGAGATCTTCTTAAAGAAAACTATGTATGAATTCAAATATATATACTGACAACTGATATCAAAACCCGTAAACATATGCTGGATTTTATCAACGTTGATCTCTTGATCAACGCATTGATCGTGCCATTCTTTGTCCAAAATAACTTCTAGTCGAAATTCTGTTGGTTTGTTTGATAAATTCGTTCAAGAAATCTTTGACTGTTTGGATCATCGATCTTCGTATCACTCTTTGATAATTACTTATCCATGATCTCAATCACCATTGCAATTCAGATTTTGCTGTGAAAACATTGAATTTCATCATGAATTGAAAACCCCTAGCTCCTTCTAATGAGATGTACGAGGGTTGCATTGTATTTTTCTGGATTAAAGAAGAAAAACAACATTAACATTAACATTAATATTCGAAAATCGCTTTATTGTTTTTCAAAAGAATCCCCATTAAGATCTATACACTTTTGCATACGTTTGAACCAATTGTCGAAGCACTTTTGCCACTCTGATTGAGGTATCTCTAAAACATGCATAACCGCTTCTTCAGGTGTCTAAAAACGTTAACCACTCATCTTATTTTTTACATTGGAAATAAAAAGAAGTCATTCTGTTGCAAGTGAGGACTATACGGCGGATGACACATCAAATCGACGTTTTGAGTGCTCAAAATGCAGTTGTTTGAACTGATGTGTTAGAGCTCACATTGTCGTGGTGAAGGATGATCTGTCTTCGGTTTTCCTGATTTCTTGGAAGACATCTGGCAAACATATGGTTGTGTACCACTAAGAATTGGCTTTTCTGCGTTTTTCTAGTGGTACAATTTGCTTGGAAGTGCTTCAAAAGCAACTTTTGTTGGATTTGGCTCATCTTGAAACACCCATACAGTCGACTGCTGTTCACTTTCGGGCTCATACGCGTTAATCCACGATTCATCACCTGTCACGATGTAATAGATGAGCTTAGAAGCACCGAGATCGCAATTTTGAGCATTTCTGTTAACCAATCGACACGATTCTTTTTTGAGCGATTGACAAATTGTGTGGGATCCAACGTGAACAAATTTTTTTGACGGTAAAATTGTTATGCGTATTCTATTCAAGGCGAAATAATGAACCTCTAGGCAATTGTTTGAGCAGCATATGTTCTCTTCGTTCACTTAGCTGCCAGAATTTGGACATAGATCTCCGCTTTATATGCGCGCATGTTTATAACAGTTTTGCGATTAATTTTCTTTCTCGGAACTCGACGAACAAACATATGAAGAACGAAAAATTACTATTCTGGTATCACGAAGAGAAGTACTTATATCTTTATTGAGATTTCCTTCGGAGATTTGAAGCCCTCTTCGTATAGAAATTAATTAAGGAAAGCTGGAAAATTAGTATTATTTTCTGACTGATCTCGAAAATTGAGGATTTTATTAATAATTTCTTCAGATACCTCACGATAACCCCAACGTAGGAGGAGATTAGCCGTGTAATTAGTAGTATGTGAAAGTTATTTGGGTTCTTGGCTAATGGGGCTATTTATAATCAAACAACCATTGGTACAAACACCTATATTTCGGAACTATATTGGTTCCTTCATCAGGATGCTGAAAAGTTTTATTAATGAATTTACACAGACCCAGTTTATACTAGGTATGGGGATAAAAATCTTAACAATAAAAACATCTATTTAAAACAAATATAAGAATGAGTCATCAACAACTAAAACATAATGTTACTCACATGCGTCAGTTGCTGTAGAGAAAAGAGGCAAATGAATGGAAAACATTCCTCAGAAAATAGCTATGAGGCTACAATATCAAGTGATAAAAATGGAGACATTCAAAAACCGACAGATTAAAAACGGATACAAACAGTCGTTTTAGGTTAGGTTAGGTTAGTTAGGTTAGGTTAGGTCTCTTTTGCCCTCTCTGCTCTCGTCTGTGGTCTCTCCTAACCTAAAACGACTGTTTGTATCCGTTTTTAATCTGTCGGTTTTTGAATATCTCCATTTTTATCACTTGATATTGTAGCCTCGTAGCTATTTTCTGAGGAATGTTTTCCATTCAGTTTGCCTCTTTTTCTCTACAGCAACTGACGCATGTGAGTAACATTATGTTTTAGTTGTTGATGACTCCTTCTTATATTTGTTTTAAATAGATGTTTTTATTGTTAAGATTTTTATCCCCATACCTAGTATAAACTGGGTCCTTGCGTAAATTCATTAATAAAACTTTTCAGCATCCTGATGAAGGAACCAATATAGTTCCGAAATATAGGTGTTTGTACCAATGGTTGTTTGATTATAAATAGCCCCATTAGCCAAGAACCCAAATAACTTTCACATACTGATAACCTCAATCACCATCAAGAGTAAACTAATATTATCGTCTTCAGGAAGGAAAATTCTAATCGTAAATATTTTTTAATTTTAGGGTTCTCTTATTGTTCATATTATATTTTACTTTATGGGATTGTAAATATACAATCGTATTTCCGTTTGGATTGCCGTGAGCTACTAAATGTAGTACTGGAAGGGCTATTGGAATTTTGGATTGAGATAGCCGCCAGGAATATTTTTGTATTACTAGACAGATTTTTTTGGATAAGTACCCCCCAGGGGACATTTACTTATATTTTGTATATTTGAGAAATTGTGTATAACAGTGGGATTTATGATTAGGTTGAATATTTAGGGCATAGATAATAGATTAGAGATAAATAGAAATTTAGGAATTTTAGGATTAAAATAATTAGGAAAATAGGGTAGTAGTTATTAGTTAGTAGATAGATTCAGTAAGAGATAGATTTAGATACGGATAGGAAGAATAGGCTTTTAGTAATTAGGAAAATAGGTTTAGCATTAGGATAGTAAAGTTTCAGAAAGTAAATATAGCATAAGGTGTACAGAAATTCAAATTTTTTTCTTTTCCTACCAACTCTCATTTGTTCACTTCAAAGTAATTGATCTTTAATTTTCAATTGACATAATTTGGTAATTTTTGAAAGTAGGTGGCCAGATATTCAAAGTACCTGGCGCCCATATATATAATTATTCTTTCTATGTTCTAGAGGGTAACCCACCCTGTGTGAGCTAGTTGGTCACCTTTTGTTACATCTAGTCATATCGAAATTTAAATATTCTGAGTGTATTTCGATCAGATTATTTTTGATAAAGTCATAACACGTAACAAAATGTGCATGCAATAATGAATGTATACTGGTCCCACTAATGCCAAAGGTTGTCTTAATTTCACGATAGGCCACATAACGATCTTGCGGTATCAGTTGTGTTCAGCATTGATGGTGTTCGGAACAAAAACTAATTTTGGACGCCTACGCGAAATTCGTCTTGGAGTGAACTGCGACCTCGGATGAATTCATCCAACCATCGATTAACACTGGTCCTTGATGGAGCTTCATCGCCACAAATTTGAATTTAATTCATAGATACACTATTGTTGAGTTAATCCACATCGAAAATTGTAAAAATAATCGCAAAAAATGTTAACGACTCAATTCCATTTTATGGGCGCGATGAATCTTTTAAGTTACTGTAAGCAACACGAATAGCGCTCGTATGTCAAAACGTTCTGACTACGTATAATTTCAAAAATGTCAAGCTTTACGATAGAGCTGCCAGTTGGCAGATTGCAATACTAGGATCGTCCAATTCAGAAATATGAAAAGCAACCTTCATACAATGCTGAAATTCAAGGATACTCTGAATATCACCTCAATATACATTCGAAATTTTCTGGATCTCTAATATATATCTTCTGAGATTCTAATATATTTAGCAAACCTGCTTTGGTAAAATTTACTAATTTTTTAGCGAGAAGATTTCAACGAAATATTGCCATATTATACGTTTCAGCCTCATTTAAACATCATAAAACTCAAAAATGCTCCAGACCTCAAGTCAGTGTTTATTATTTTGTTCGTCATTTACCAACACAATATATATGTATTGAAAACAGAGTATAGGCGCCTTGGTATAACTAGCGTGAATGGTAACAAATTTCCTGTTCGTATAGAAGGGAAGGATCCACGGATATTTGCGGCTTATTGAATGCAATTCCGAACTCCTACTTCCCTCATTAAATCTCTGAATAGATTCAACCTATCGGCGATTCCAATCAAGGCTATTAGTCATTTCAATCGACGCAGCAATGTTGCAGAACAAATGGTTTACTCGTACAATTCTACACAAATTAGGAGAATTATCTGAAGATGAAATTCTCGTCATTTGGTTATTTGGAAGGATAATATCAGTAGGAGTTTGAAAGATATACGAAAAACAATATGCAGGGAGCGTCAAAACTATGAAACAAGTATATTTACTCAGAAGAAAAATATTTGAATACAAAATTTTTAAACAGGTCAATTTTGGTTTAATTTTATTAATTTTTTGAGCATTTAAAGGCATCGACTGATATGATCATTAGCCTCAAGTTTTTTCCTTTCTTTTTCAACTTAAGGTATCATATGCAAGCCTCCAGCAAAGGAGCTATACACAACTGAACTGAAAAATAGGCTTACAAACGAACACGAAGTTAAGTGTATGTAAATGACCAAGTTGAAAGGGGTAGGTATAATAATGTGTATTGACACTCTCAGAATGAAAAATGATCAACATGATTAATATGAAATCCACATAAATATGACATTTGAATAAATAAGATATAAATAAAATGTATGAATACACGACCAAAACAAATGCGATCAAGCATAACCAGAATAAAAAGTGTACAGACACGACCAGAGATAAAAACTATTAACGAAAAAAAAAGAAACCAAAAAGGCTTTTTCCTCATGCTCATTGCTCCATCAAAATAGTCTCAATTGTTTCACTCATTTTCAGTTCATTACGAATACCTTGACAGTACCTGATTACAATTTTGACATTTAAGTTAAACAATGCCACGCAGCATGTAAAATGACGTTAGATTTGGGTGTGCTATCCTCAGTCTCGTCAAAGAAACATCTTTTATACGTTCAAGAAGCCGTTTTATTCTTTTCTATTTTACAGTATTTTTGATAGCTCTTAACTTAGCATTACTATTGCTCCAGTCGGTCTGCCATTCACTCATAAATATTTTCTTGTACAAACTTTTGAGGTCACTTTGATTGATATCAATGCTCACTTTGTAGAGAAAAGACCTTACTAAGAATTTTCGAATATCAAGCAATCACATTAAGACACAAGGATTCCATAAGTCATTTTTTATTTTTGATATCGAGGAATCCGAAGTTATTGAAGTGGTTAGAAAGATGAAAAGTGGTTCATCTTTTGGATATGATCAAAAAGCATTATCAGTGATAAAAGGTTATAGATAATATTGTGAAACCATTATGTGTAATCTTAAATAAAGCATTTACAATATATATATTTCCAGACGAATTTAAGATAGCGGTAGTTAAGCCTTTACATAAAAAAGATGATCCTGAGAACTTCAATAACTATAGGCCAATCAGTCTGCTTACATCCTTCTAAAAAATTTTCGAAAAGATACTTGCCTGTCTACTGTTGGACTATCTCAGCAAATTCAAACTTTTGAACCCCAGTCAACACGGCTTCTTACCAGGTCGAAATACAGAAACGGCAATCTACGAGCTTACACAGACAGTTCTGAATGCATTAGACCAGGGCGATATCCCCATTGGACTTTTCCTGGATCTGTCCAAGGCGTTTGACTATGTAGTACATGAACTATTACTGATAAAGCTTGAAAAGCTTGGTATTAGAGGTTGTCAACTTGATCTTTTCAAAAGTTACCTTCAAGACAGGAAGCAGAGAATTCTTCTACAGATAAATGATGTGCAATATATGTCAGATGAGAGAATAATCAAAATAGGTATAATACAGAGCAATAATTTAGGCCCCCTTCTTTTCATTATTTACATCAATGATGCAGTCCCTATCATGAATAATACAAGGGTAGTACCATTAGACTATGCTGATGATAAGAATTTAATTATCATTTCTGATCGAATGAGCAACCTGCAGTCTGACTTAAGCATGCTTATAAAGAAGGTGAATGAATGGTGTATCGAAAACGCGTTGATATTGAATACTGACAAAGCCGAAGTCATGCTTTTCACCTCAGGATCATCCCTGCAATGTTCTGATTTTAGTTATGGTGATCAGATTAAGAAATTTTCCGGAACAGTAAAATTTCTGGAATTGTTTATAGATTGTTTTATGAAGTGGAAAGTGCATATTGACTATGTTATAGGAAAGTTAAGTTCTGTAGTTTTTATGGATACTGAGGGATAATGTGGATCAGGAAATTCTCCAGTCGGTGTATTATTCTAATTTTCAATCACTTGTGAGCTATGGATTAGGGATCTTCGTCTGTACAACGTGCTCTTAACATTCAAAAGTGGACAATAAGAGTTATTTTCGAATTGGGATGGAGGCAGTCCTGTAGAGGAGTGTTTAGACAGAATAATATTTTAACTGTTTACGAATTGTATTTATACAAAATCCTTTTATTTTCACATAAGCACAAGTCTTATTCCACCCAGCATCAAAATCGGAATAATACAAGGCAAACATTTCGTTACTTTATCCTGTGCATAATTTGAGTTTATTCGAGAAAAGTTGTACGTATATGGCCATAAACATTTTCAACATGCTACCAAGATATGTGCAGACTTTATTTGATGGAAAAACCTTTAAGCGAGAAATTTATAAGATTATTTTGAAAATTGAGCCCTACACTATTGAGGAATTTGAAATGTATTGTCGATCTATGACAGGTCCAGTTGCTTTAATTTAATGGTTGTATTTTTGATATATATTTTCTTTTGATATTTTGTAAGTTTCTATTGATCTGTTTTCTTTTCTTCGATGTGAATATTTGTCGATGATATGGAAAATAAATTACTTTTCTATTCTATTCTATCATTCACGCAATTGTTTCCATAATCTACGGTCACTGCCGCTGACGCTTGATCGACTATTTCATATCCGGGAATTCCGGAATTAGAGGGAGCCCAGACAAACATGACGGATTTTGACTGTTTTTTAAGCATTGTAAGGAAGGTCTGAATCTGAGAATTGAGACTGTCAACATCAAAGGGATTTCGAATCTTATACAAAGAGCTCACGGAATCTTGGAATATTACATACGAAGAGCAGATTGATAAATCGCAGTATTTTGATGCTTGCCACAGTGCATGCATTTCTGCAGTATAAATACTGAACACGGGATGAAAAATACACGAGTGGGATGAGTTTTTCACTTATAATACCACAAGAGCTTCAAAATTATCGGGTATTTCCCGATAGGTTCGTTGCAAACAAATGAAGGAGTCAAGTTTTTCAGGTTAAAAATTACGAGCGCGAAGCTCGAGTGATTTTTCCTGAAAAACTTGACGATTTTATTTGTTTGCAGGAACTTATCGGGAAATACCAGATAATTTTGAAGCTCGTGTGGTATTCGGGGATTATTTTTCCGTTCCAAATGTCGGCCAATAGAATTGCACCATGAAACGAAATGTACAGTTAACAAATAAGAATTTCATAATGAATAAAACAACATTTAATTAAGAATCAATGTAGTGCAATTAAAAATACAATTGTTGTAAACATTGGTGCATGTTTTCTTCAAGTAAGAGTTATCGGTAATGGTCCCAGAAGAGGTAGATGGCATGAGGTTTATGCTGTTGATGGCATTTTCTGCAGTAGGCTCACTCCTTCGCAGTTTCTTGACAATTAATTCGTGGTGTTCCTGGTCGAGTTGGAGATACGGCTTGATGAAGTTACTGTTGGCATGTCCAGTTATTTTGAATATCTGCTGCTCTCCCAGGCCCGATTTCGCTAGATTGGAGACGGCTATTGCACGACTGGAGTGATTGGTGATTTTTTGTTACCAAGGTCAAGCCCAGCTTTTTGTGCTGACTCCTTAACCCACTTTGAAATCGTGTTTTGGCCTACTGGGGAATCCTTGTACCACCTAGCGCCTGGAACTTTATTCCGAATGGATTTTGGGTCAGGAATAGTCTGTCGCTCTTGATATTGACATCTCCTTCTCTCTCAATTTCTGGAACAGTCTCACTGGGTACTTGTCAGGATTTTCGATTCTCCACGAGCCACTTGCTGTCTGATAATTTTTATCACCACCTTGTGTGGTCTTGCTGAAAATTGGATTGTATTCAATTCTCCCAGTTGTTTCCCCGTCATTTCGCTGTTCTGCCTTGAAGTGATGTATTGACGCCATGATGCCCTCACCACCTCTCCAAGCCAATTCCACTGATATTATCATGAATAATTTTTTCTGGAGGCCATCAGGAGTTTCGTCGTCCCAAACAGTGGTCATTGTTCAAATACTTTTCTTGAAGTAATTTGGCAGTCTGATTCCACATTGTTTTTATTGTACCTTCCTTATACTCTTCTCCGTCCATTTTCTTCATATTGTAAGCGTAATCTTCCATAATGTTTGCCAATTGCGCTTCACTCGTTTCAGCACTCAATGTGTATTCCCTCTCAGTACAAAAAGTAGTAAATTGGTTCCAAACTGTTTTTTTTTGCCTTCTCCGTATTAATGGGAACATTTCCATTGACTTTTTATCGATGGTGGACAGAGAACAAACTCCAAATCGACTCATTTTCATGCAAAATCTCCAATTTTCACAATTGAATTCAACCTGTCACTTTGACTTGTGCTTAATTTGACTGGATCATGTTTTGTTTATATATAGCAACTACCAGAGAAAAGTTTCAAAAAATTATCAGTATAATACCATATAGGTTGTACCACGTGACGTCGAATGATGCAATTCTATTGGTCGAAATTTGGGTCGGAAAAATAATCACAAATATTACAGATGCAACATCATTTTCTGTTTTCGAAATTGGTGCAAAATGTTAGCCAACTGTTCTACTAGTTTTTAAACTAGAACATGCTCGATGAACAGGGAATTTGATTTTTTTAAGCGTTCTGTTGTTCTTGATGCAATCAAGCAATAATTTATACGAATTAAGAACATATGTATAATAAAGATGAAATTGACTGGGAAAAAATATGACTGAATTTTCCAGCCTCATATACATATTCTATAGATTCTATATATTCCTTTGACATTTAGCGTACAATATTTGTTGGCAAACAATATAGCATTCTGTGTTATATTACATCGTATGTTATCATCCAGCCTCATGAAAAATATTGACAAAAAAAATTTTGTTCTTCTGAATTGTTCAGTAAAAATGTAGAAAAGCACTGACGTACGCTCAAGAGCTTTTACCTGCTAGTTAAGAACAGTATGATACCAGTATAATCCCCAAAATGAAAAATCAATCAAATCAATCACTCACAATTTTATGCGAAGCTCAAATTCCCTTCTCTTGCAAACCAATCTGAAGTAGGAATATCAACTCCATTCAAAACCAATCAGAAATTAATACTTTTCTTCCAGTATGCTCTCTTGTCCTCTGAAATACCTTAGAATAAAAAAGCAATGATTCTTTGGATACGAATTTTCTGAAACCTCTACAGAAGCCTAAGACGGTATTATAAGATACCAGCATCCAAATTATTTCGGGACGATGAGTGCTTGAGAAATTTGTATTGTATATGTACGTTACGCTATCCAAGACGTTCTATTTGACACCCGTAGTGAAGGCTCCTATAATTGAAGAGGCATAGAGTAATTTACACAAAACAAAAGAGTTATATTTGATGAGTAAGCTCTTATTAGTTTTAAGATGAAGGGTAGATTCGACCTGTTTGTTTGGAGGTGGAATAATATTTTCAATATAATGAATAAAATTCAACTTGGTATCCAGAATATCTCTTGAATCCCAAGTACACTTGATTCTTAGTAATGTAGGATTTAGCACTTTTGGACGGAGTGGATCCCAGTGCGGACCTGGCTTCGCAGTTGAAAAGGTGATATCCGATATTTAGTGCATCTTCATGTATCGACGATCCTAAGATGACAATCTAGTCTCATTTTATTTATTGGGCCCAAACCGTTTATTTATTCGACGCCGGGTAGATTAACCCTCTTGACGTTCCCAAATTGAAGGGACATGTTTCGAAATGACGTTTATGATTATTAATTCGGTCAAGTGCGACGGTTGACATGCCTCTCAAGAGTTGTGATAAATATTGGGAAAAGGACGCTGAGTACAGAGGTGGGAACTATGGTGAACCCCAATCGTTAAAAGTGGACCAATGAGAGTGTTTAGGGATGTACATAAAGAATTACTTTTTTTTTAAGTCTTGAATGGTGGTACCAGGATCAAAGAAACTATGTCAATTCGCCGACGTTTCGGAAATATATTTTTCCATCTTCAGGGCTAGACTAAACAATTGTATCCTCCCATTATCCTCTATATATATATTCTTTCGAACTTTTGGCTGACAATATTTAGTTAGCAAACAATAAAGCATATAGATCAGGGGTTAGTGACGGGGTGTCATACAATTCGACGTATGACATAAAAGCCTAGGGAAAAAACCCCAGTAAAAAAAAACCCTGGCTCCCCGTCTAAGTCAGAAAATACAAAAATAAGCTCACATTGAATCTGGAAATAAAAAGACAAAAGCAGCAAAAAGAACTGAATAACAAAAATACGTATCATATTAGTTTGAAATTTCTAGCTAATTCCAAGAAAGAGTCGGAAACATCATGAATAGCCCTAAAACCATCTTGAAATTTATATATGGGACAACTATTGATGAGATGAGGTATTGTTTCTTCTGCTTCTCCACATTCACAACTTGCGCTAGGAATTGAGTTCCATCTAAATAGCATGCTATTGGTACGACCATGACCTATTCTCAAACGATTAAGAAAATGTGCAAATTTTTCTTGGAAGATCAAAACCAGGAACTTTTTAGAAGGATCAGAAACGAGATACTTATTGAACATTTCGTACGAGTACCACTCAGTCTTCCATAATTCTTTATCACTTATGTTCATATTGAAGGACGTATTATGCCATAATGGTTTACGTGACTTCATTCTGGTATTTCTATTTGGTGGAATATATGAAATAATTGGGAATAAATTGGGGAAAGAATGATATTTGTTCCAAGAATTCAGACCTGCAGTTTGTCTGCGAATACGGGGAGGGACAATATTAGACAAAACTGGTAACCAATGAACCGGTGTAGATCTTATGGTGCCAGTAATTATTCTCTTGGATGTATTCAATTATGCATCAATTTTTTTGTGTATGTGCACTATTAAACCAAACAGAGCAACAATACTCAGCTGCAGGAAAAACTAGGGCTAGAGATGCTGTGCGAAGAGTGGAAGCATCAGCACCCCAAGATGATCCAGCTAATTTCTGAAGAATATTATTCCTAGTTTTCAGTTTTAGGCTCAGATCATTTAAATGAGCCTTGTAATTGAGAGATTAATCTAATTTAACTCCTAAGTATTTTGGATAGAAATTATGTTCGATAGGAGAATCATTGAAAGTTACAGCTAATTTCCTATATTTTTCATGATTATTCAGATGGAAACAAGATACCTCTGTTTTGTTGGAATTTGGACATAATCGCCTTTCAATAAAATAATTCTTTAAAATTTCCAAATCAGATGACAGTATGTTTTCCAGAGTATGGAAATCCGAATGTTGGTAAGCAATAGCAATGTCGTCGGCATAAACAAATTTCTGAGATGATGTCGTGGGTAAATCACTTAGATATAAATTGAAAAGTAAAGGAGCTAAAACTGATCCTTGAGGAAGACCGTTTTCAATGTTTTGAAATTGCTACTCTTATTGTCAATAAAAACACGAAACCTTCTATATAAATAATACAGTTTGCAAATCTCAGGTATGTATTTTTCATGGAAGAATTTATCAGATCGTAGTGAGAAAGAAACAAAATAGTAACTTTGAGACATACGTCGACACACGGAGGTGGAACCAATATTGGTTCCACCTCCTATTTTGTTTATTTCTCACTGCGGTCGGATAAATTCTTTCATGAAAAATACATACCTGAGATTTACAAACTGTATTATTTATATAGAAGGTTTCGTGTTTTTATTGACAATAGGAATAGCAATTTCAAACATTACAACTGTTGTAAACTGTATTATTTTTTTAGAGGATAATGGGAGGATACAATTGTTTAGTCTAGCCCTGAAGATGGAAAATATATTTCCGAAACGTCGGCGAACTGACATAGTATTATTTTCCCGTTTCTTTGATCCTGGTACCACCATTTAAGCCTTTAAAAATACAATTTTGGATCACCAATTTGAATATAATACTTAAAAATTACAAAAATTCCTGGAGACTGAAGGTTTCCATCGAAAGACCCTCTAAGCTCAGACGCTGATATGAACGTTAACCTTGGAGAAAAGACGTTAGACGAAAGACGAACAGACGTTTCGCGAGTTTAGAACTTTTAGCTGAAATTAAGAACTTTGTTGTAGAATTTTGACGAAGAACTCTGTATCGGCCTTTTGTATTTTTATATTAGACGATAATTTCATTTATTCTTATAAATTTGTAAATACGAAAGCCGTGTTTATTTCGACGTTAGACGTTATCTGTAGGCGAAAATCTATCATAACCCCTAGACAATTGATTAAAAAGCCTACAGTAAATTGAATCGATCTATTGAATACGTATACTCAAGAACATTTTTATTCTTCATTAATGAAATTACCTGACATTTATTGCGTTCGGTGGACAAAGTTTTCTCTGCAATATCGGCAGATCTTATTCCAAGTCCTCCTAAAGCAGGCGAACCACCTAAATACACCTTTGCTCACGACATACACCTTTGCACACGACATGTAAGTGGAGTTTCCAGATTTCTTCCCTCCAAAACATACAAACTTTGATCTCCTCAACACACCCACCTCAACAGGCTACTACTTATCATCAAATCAGCAAGCGTTAAAAGAAACATCATTGCAATGACTACGAAATTAACTGAAGAAGAATCAATTAAAAGCACTCAGTCTTATGTTCAAATCAGAATTATAGCTGACGAACTGTGGGCAAGTGGAAGCACTTTTGTAAATTCTTTCTATTGGAACAGCGAGATGACGTTTTGCGCGATTGTCTGTAATTCTCGAATATCTATACAAAAATGTTTTCCAACAATTGTTCACAAATATTTCTACATCATGTTGCTCGGCTGATTTGGAAATATAATCGCTCAAATATCAGGGTCTTGTTCATTATTGGGACAAATCTATCGAATTATCCAACAGTTTAAGCATCTGAAATTTGATTCACTCAATAACTACAAGATTCTCCATTCGATCAAGTTGTAACTTGGAGGGTATTTGATGGAGTTCAATCAAATAGGCGTGTATAATTTCGTGCTAATAGCTACGCCAGTAAGTTTTCGAAATTTCTCGATTTTTTTTCAATATTTTATATCTTATATTCAATAGAGACCCACAAAATTTTGAATGTTTATCAAGGTTATTGATATAATCTTGTTGTGAAAAACCAGGGGTTTCACCCATATGAATAAGTTGAGGATTAAAAACTTTTATTTCATAGACAAGCCTAGATTGTCATTGAGATAATGGATACAATTGAACTTAAGAGTTTCATACCTAAGTCCTTCTTGAGAAGATCTCAATTATATTTGCTTTGATGATTAGATGCAGTTGCTAGCAGATTTTTTCGTAATTTGCACTTGAATAAATAAGGTATGTCAAAGGTTAGGAGCTTACTGGAAGGAAGATTTCTATTCGTATATGATTTTCAATAAAAAAGTTAAACCCTCGTTGGTTTTCCAAAGATAGGATTTTGAGTTCGAACAACACTGAAAAATAACGCTGTCTGTAAATAATATTATTGGCAGAATCGTTGTTTTTTTTTGGGAAAAAATATTATGTAGGAATATAAAAGAAACTTGGACCTTCGTCTTCAACTTTCTTCTCAACATTAATCCTAATAATTCTAGAACTGTAACGTGTTTTCCTAAGTTATGGAATATTGCTAAAAATGCTTTAATATATTTATACTGACATAAGAAGGTCATCATGTTATCATCATGTTGCATATGTGATTTGTGGAACATACCGGTAACGATTTTATGTTCCTCACTGTCGTATTGGCAACAGATTCTATGTCAAAACTTCTAAACAAAATAAAATTTCAATTTGAGAATTTGATACCCATTTATATGATCATTCAACACTATACTACATCGTCCTACGAAATCATCCCTCAATTTTTGAAAACTGACCAATAGAAACAAACTGTATCTGAAAACACTCAACCTCACAGTGTTTTCACTTTTAGAAATTTGTTTTTAACAAATGCCTAATTTGCATAAAAATATTAATACGTCCGGATAGCCGGATAGCTTTGGCCGTTGGTAGAAGTAGCGGTCGTCATGGTTACGATAAACAAGCAGTTGTTAGTGATAACTTCAACAGCACATTTGGCAGTTCTGTCAGTTTATTTTCGTATTTTACCATAAAGTAGATAAGAAATTTAGAAAGCACTGACGTGAGGTCAGATTGCTTTAGCGCTCTTGTTGAGCTACTCGAGAGTAAATATTCAAACCATAACAAATCTATAAGCACTCAGATCACGTGAACAATAGTCTTTTCCCGTGCTATGGGACAATGTGATGCTTTGGCACTCTTGTTGAGCTACTTACGAGTAAATATTCAGATCATAACAAATCTATAAGCACTCTGATCAGGTGAACAGTCTTTTTCCGTACTATGGGACAATGTGATGCAAATATGAACGCCTAATGAATAAACAAACCTATATCTCAAATTGAAAATAACTACTCATAATTTTCTCCAAGTTTTGTTCGAAGCTATAATTCCCTTTTCCTAAAAACTTACGTCAGTGCTTTTCAGCCACCGATATTGAATTTTATTAAATTTTTTTGGGAATTTTTAAAAATTTTCTAGCTTGACGATTTCTGCGAAATTTTGCGAGCCGTTTTGTTGCAACTTCCCTCAACAATATTTCAAGTGTCAACTTGATCGGATGGATATTCTAGTAGTTATTGAGGAAACAAAATTTCAGATGCTCATAACTACTGAACCATCCGACGGATTTGGCCCAATAACGAACTTGACCGAGATATTTGGACAATTCACCTATTCCGACAATATGAAAACTCTAGCTGATTCCTTTTGGATGCTAGAGAGGATACGGCCGGCCGGACAGACTCAACTTCACCACGGATTCTTCATCGGGGAGTCGAACCCAATCGATTGAGACCATTTTCGGCTCGATATTCCAAAATTACAGACATTCGGGCAAAATGATAGGCACTCTGTTCGGGTGAACAAGAGCGCCAAAAAGAAACGTTTTGGGAATTGTAATATTACTACAATTGAGGAAAGTGTGAAGAAAAGTATGCCGCTTAATACAGTGAAGTCAAGATCCTACATTTGAAACAATTTGAAGAATTCTGTGCTGCCCGGGAATACCTTGTAAATGATAATACAAGTTTGTCAGAGCTCAATAATATTATGCTAGGCTGGGCTTTCAATGTGAAGAAAAGAGATGGATCAGACTACAAGGAAAGTGTCGTAAAAACCTTGTGGAATAACACTGCCAATCAGCTGCAGGAAAAATTCTATTCCGAATGGGGCGTTAGGTTCGATCCATTCACAGACATGGCTCTCAAAACGGCTCGGGATGCACGAAATACCAAGAGGCGTATTTTGCAAGTGGACCCTGAGAAAAGAAAAGTTAGTGCCAAGACACTGTCTTTGGAGCAACACAAAAATATGGTCGACTTATGTAAAGAAGATAATCCAGACGGTTTGAACAGAAAATTTTATTTTATTGCTGCATTGGAGCTTGCTTGACGCGGAGGAGAGGGTTCATCATGCCTAATTTCGCATTTCCAATTCGAAATTGAAAACGATGGTAATCCCACGGGCCGAATTGCCTACAATCCGATATTTTCTAAAACAAGACAAGGTGGTGCCCAAAAATGTGCGGAAACGAAATGGCTGACTCCCAATATTGAAGAAGATATTTGCCCGGTGAGGTTATATAAGCTACTTGTATCCAAAAGAACTGCAAACATAACCACTGAAAAACTATTCCTTACTTCACATAAGAATTGGAAATATGGTTCATGGTTCAAAAACTCCCTAGTCGGTCCCAATACGACAGCTAAATGGACAAAAGAAACGGCAGAACTCATTGGCATCAACACAACCAAGTCGAAGATAATCAACCACTCGCATCGAGCTACTGCTGTCAGCTAATTAGCCAAAGCAGGGATTGGCGAGGATCAGCTGATAAAGAAAACAGGCCATTTTTCTGCAGCGTCAGTGAAACCGTATCTCCAACTGGACCAATAACATCACAAAAAAATAATCACAGCCATAAGGAATAAAAAAAATGTCCTTCAAGAAACAACATCAGTATCTACTTCATCATTCGAAAATAATGCTCGTAATGTGTATAATAATTGTACTATCAATAATTATTATTTTGAGAATAAAGATGAATAATTTGTTGTTATGCTTCTATCTGGTTATTTTTGAATAAAAACTATTTTTATTTCGTTTGATTTATATTGTTGAATAATCTTTCCAAATACCACACGAGATTCGAAGTTTTTTGAGAACACTCTGTCGTTTTTTGAAAATTATACAAATTTCACTCAACAAAGTGATCCCGAAATACCACTCGCCTTAGGCTCGTGGTATTTTAAGGATAACTTTGTTTCGTGAAATTTAAACGCGTAATTCCCAAAAAACAAGAGTGTTTTCAAAAATTCTCACCTCTAGTGGTATTACCCTTGAAAACACAAAAATTCTATTGTATTGAGGAAATTCAATCAAATAAAAATACGAAGTGAGTGATAAATTGCCTCTGCAGATGTTCCATTTAAACCAAAGTAATTATTTGACTTTTCAGTCTTGAAAAAGAATCACAAAAGATTCGAAGCGTTGGCGATCTGTTGAATTTTTTATTGCATTGAATTTGTCCAAAATCCTGCTATCAATATTTAATTATAAGAATGATCTGAAAATATCTTGGGGTTGAAAGTCATTAACTCAAACCAATTGTACACATTTTCAGCTCGAATTCTTTTCGTTTTTCAGAAATTTTTAATCACCCACAGTCGTAATTCAACAGTGTTTTATAAAAAAAGTAGTGAAAAAATTCTGATCCTCTCACCAATTCTGCCCTAAGGAAAAGTAAACACAGGGAAGAGAAAAGACGCAACGTGCTACCCTTAGTTTCTTAACATCCATCACAATATCGACGTAGAGAGGTACAAGGAAAAATTTGATTTGAAAGTACAAGACGAACGTCTCGAGTGCCAATATCAATCATTGTCTTCCCGCCCATACCTGACTTCCCGAACTTTGAAATACGAGAAACCGAATTTCGTTCCACGTTTCCCCGGGCTTTGAGATGGAAATGAACCACTTCTAAGCCTCCTATCTTCAAATCCTTCAGAAACGAAGTTGATCCACCACCTCCGCCTCAAGGTGCTGATCGACAGCTTTCTTAATTTTTAATATTGCTTGTGAATACCTTTCGTTGAATGCTAATCACATATAACGTCTATACGCTCATAACAAGCAGTTTCAGTTCATAATTTAAGAGTTGTAACTCTTGAGTTTTTGCCTATAAATCATTTATCAAGTTATAATTACATTATAATACATTACACAGGCGTACAAGAAAAAATTTTTGAGCTGATTTTAACTATATTTTTATTGCTGAATCTAAATATGATTTTTCTGTATCAGCTCTAGATTTTCAGAAAATAAATGATAATTATAATAAATAAAATTAAAAGTCTGAAATTGGGAGTACCAATGGTTTGAGAAAACCAAAAATCACTTCGATGACTGTTATTTCTGCCTAGTAAATATTACTGAAATCAATCGAAATAATCGTGAAGTGAACTTATGCAGATTTAGTCTCTGCAAGACGTCCTATCCCTCACTCAGAAGAGAAAATCATGTTTCTACCCCTGCATATCAAGCTGGGTCTAATGAAACAATTTGTGAAGTCTCTTGATAAGAATGGATCATGCTTTGCATATATAGGGAAAAAAATGCCTCAGCTGAGTAAGGAAAATATTAAAGCAGAAATATTTGATGGCCCACAAATTAGACAGCTGATTAAAGACCCTGACTTCATAAATTCAATGACTGAGATTGAACAAAATGCCTGGAATTCATTTGTTTCAGTTGTCAAAAATTTTCTGGGTAAACACAAAGCTGAAAACTATGTTGAATTAGTCAGTGAGATGCTGAATAATTTCAGATCACACATGAGCATTAAGGTTACACAGCCACTTAGACCGTTTTCCTGGTATTAGTGAGGAGCAAGGTGAAAGATTTCACCAAGATATCAACTGTATGGAGGATCGCTATCAAGAAAGGTGGGATATTTACATGATGGCAGATCACTGCTGGTCTTTAAAACGGGATCGTTCTAGAATACATTCAAGAATGTCACGCAAAAGAAGTTTCGAAATGTTTAGTGAGTAATTGGTTTAAATGATGACTTTTCCTGTTTTCTATAGTATATAATGAATAATATCTGTAATATCTGTGTAATATAATAAAAATTCGTTTATTAATTTGTTTCTTTAAACCATGGTTTTTCTTTCAGAATAGTGTAATACATAATTCACAAAAATGTTGATATCTTAAAAATTCGAGCTGACAGACAAAAACTAATTTGAACATATTTGAATTCAGGGCATAAAATTAATATGAAATCACCTCCAAAATCTTCGGCACCAAAACCACTGTTGACCATTGATCAATCAAGAATTTCATTCATTTATTATCAATAAATCATTTTAAATATTTCTAAATTCAAATTATAGAAAAGTACTGACTTAAGGTCAGGTGCTTAACCTGAGCTTGTTGTAAAGTATTTCCCCGTAGTCTTGTCTGTATGATACTGAAAAAACTGCCCAAATGAATGTGGAAGACTGAATAAACATTTAACTTGAATAAAAATAACCAATTCCTGTTTTCCATCAGTTTGCTACATGACCAAATTTCAACATCAAGACAAGATATGTCTTCCGCATGGAAAATAATATGGAAACCGATAATTTCATTTCTGACGGCTCTCGTCCTTGTAAAAACCTCATTTATTCAAATCCAATTTAAGAAAAAATCGTCTTGTGTCAACTAAATTTTATCGTCAATGAGCACTTGTTCTTGAGAAATTGTATAACAGTGGGATTTATGATTAGGTTAAATATTTAGGGCATGGATAATAGATTAGAGATAAATAGAAATTTAGGAATTTTAGGATTAAAATAATTAGGAAAATAGGCTATTAGTTATAAGTTAGTAGATTCAGTAAGAGATAGATTTAGATACTGATAGGAAGAATAGGCTTTTAGTAATTAGGAAAATAGGTTTAGCATTAGGATAGTAAAGTTACAGAAAGTAAATATAGCATAAGGTGTACAGAAATTCAAATTTTTTTCTTTTCCTACCAACTCTCATTTGTTCACTTCAAAGTAATTGATCTTTAATTTTCAATTGACATAATTTGGTAATTTCGGAAGTAGGTGGCCAGATATTCAAATTACCTGGCGCCCATATATATAATTATTCTTTCTATGTTCTAGAGGGTAACCCACCCTGTGTGAGCTAGTTGGTCACCTTTTGTTACATCTAGTCATATCGAAATTTAAATATTCTGGGTGTATTTCGATCAGATTATTTTTGATAAAGTATTAATACGTAACAAAATGTGCATGCAATAATGAATGTATACTGGTCCCACTAATGCCAAAGGTTGTCTTAATTTCACGATAGGCCACATAACGATCTTGCGGTATCAGTTGTGTTCAGCATTGATGGTGTTCGGAACAAAAACTAATTTTGGACGCCTACGCGAAATTCGTCTTGGAGTGAACTGCGACCTCGGATGAATTCATCCAACCATCGATTAACACTGGTCCTTGATGGAGCTTCATCGCCACAAATTTGAATTTAATTCATAGATACACTATTGTTGAGTTAATCCACATCGAAAATTGTAAAAATAATCGCAAAAAATGTTAACGACTCAATTCCATTTTATGGGCGCGATGAATCTTTTAAGTTACTGTAAGCAACACGAATAGCGCTCGTATGTCAAACGTTCATGACTACGTATAATTTCAAAAATGTCCAAGCTTTGATAGAGCTGCCAGTTGGCAGATTGCAATACTAGGATCGTCAATTCTTGAAATATGAAAAACCTTCATACAATGCTGAAATTAAGGATACTCTGAATATCACCTCAATATCACATTCAAGGAAATTTTCTGGATCTCATATATATCTTCTGAGATTCTAATATATTATAAACCTGCTTTGAGTAAAATTTTACTAATTTTTAGCGAGAAGATTTCAACGAAATATTGCCATATTATTATACGTTTCAGCCTCATTTAAACATCATAAAACTCAAAAAGGCTCCAGACTGATCAAGTCAGCGTTTATTATTTTGTTCGTCATTTACCAACACAATATATATGTATTGAACACAGAGTATAGGCACTTGTAGTATAACTGCGTGAATGGTAACAAATTTTCCTGTTCGTATAGAAAGGAAGATCCACGGGATCTTGCAGCTTGTGAATGCAATTCCAGGCTCCTACTTCCCTCATTAAATCTCTGGAAATAGATTCAACCTATCAGCGATTCAATCGGGGCTATTAGTCATTTCAATCGACGCAGCAATGTTGCAGAACAAATGGTTTACTCGTACAATTCCTACACAAATTAGGAGAATTATCTGAAGATGAAAATTCTCGTCATTTAGTTTATTTGGAGAAGGGATAATATCATTAGGAGTTTGAAAGAGATATGAAAAACAATATGCAGGGGAGCGTCAAAACTGTGAAACAAGTATATTTACTCCAGAAGAAAAATGTTTAGATACAAATTTTTAAACAAGGTCCAATTTTGGTTTTAATTTTATTAATTTTTTGAGCATTTAAAGGCATCGATTCAGTATGATCGGTGGCCTCAAGGATTTTCCTTTCTTTTTCAGCTTAAGATTACATCGCCTTGTACAAGCCTCCAGCAAAGGAGCTATACACAACTGAACTGAAAAATGAGCTTACAAACGAACATGAAGTTAAGTGTATGTAAATAACCAAGTTGAAAGAGAATTGGGTAGTATAATGTATATTGACACTATCAGAATGAAAAATGATCAACATGATTAACATGAAATCACATAAATATGACATTTTGAATAAATAAGATATAAAATAAAATGTATGAAGCCATGCCAAAACAAATGCGATCAAGCATAACCAAGAATAAAAGTGTACAGACACGACCAGAGATAAACAGCTTCAATAACGAAAAGGAAACCAAAGAGGCTTTTCCTCATGCTCATTGCTCCATCAAAATAGTCTCAATTGTTTCCACTCATTTTCAGTTCATTACGAATGCCTTGACAGTACCTGATTACAATTTTGACATTTAAGTTAAACAATGCCGCACCAGCGTGTAAAATAAACGTTAGACCCCAGGTGTGCCTTTATCTCGGTCTCGTCAAAGAAACATCTTTTATACGTTCAGAAGCCGTTTTTTATTCTTTGCTATTTTACGAGTATTTTTGATGGCTCTTAACAGCATTACTATTGCTCCAGGATCGGTCTGCCATTCACTCATAAATATTTTCTTGTACAAACTTTTTGAGAGTCACTTTGATTGATATCAATGCTCACTTTGTAGAAAAGACCTTTACTAAGAATTTTCAGAATATCAAGCAATCACATTAAGACACAAAAAGTTCACCAAGTCATTTTTATTTTTTGATATCGAAGGAATCGAAAGTTATTGAAGTAGTTAGAAAAGATGAAAGAAGTAGGTTCATCTTTTGGATATGATCAAAAAAAGCATTATCAGTGATAAAAGGTTACTAAAGATAATATTGTGAAACCATTGTGTGTAATCTTAAATCAAAGCATTTACAATATATATATTTCCAGACAGATTTAAGATAGCGGTAGTTAAGCCTTTACCATAAAAAAGATGATCCTGAGAACTTCAATAACTATAGGCCAATCAGTCTGCCACATCCTTCCTAAAAAATTTTCGAAAGATGCTTGCCGCAATCACTGTTGGACTATCTCCAGCAAAGTCAAACTTTTTGCCAGACCCCAGTCAGCTTTTGGCTGAACACGGGTCGAGAATACGGAAACGGCAATCTACGAGCTTACACAGACAGTTCTGAATGCATTGAGACCAGGGACATCCTCCCCGTTAGACTTACCTGGATCTGTCCCAAGGCGTTTGGCTATGTAATTACGCGAACTATTGCTGAGTAAAGCTTGAAAAGCTTGGTGATAGAGGTTGTCAACTTGATCTTTTCAAAAGTTACCTTCAAGACAGGAGGCAGAGAATTCTTCTACAGATAAATGATGTGCAATATATGTCAGATAGAGAATAATCAAAGCCGTTATAATACAGAGCAATAATTTAGGCATTATTCTTTTCATTATTGCACATCAGCTGATGCAGTCCTATCATGAATAATGCAAAGGGTAGCATTACCATTGAACTGTATATGCTGATGATAGAGGAATTTAAATTATCATTTCTGATCGAATGAGCAACCTGCAGTCTGACTTAAACATGCTTATAAAGAAGGTGAATGAATGGTGTATCCAGAAAAACGCGTTGATATTGAATACTGACAAAACCGAAGTCATGCTTTTCACCTCAGGATCTATCCCTGCAGTATTCTTGATTTTAGTTATGAGGTGATCAGATTAAGAAATTTTCCAGAACAGTAAAATTTCTGGAATTGTTATAGATTGTTTTATGAAGTGGAAAGTGCATAATCGGCTATGTTATACGGAAGAGATTAAGTTCTGTAGTTTTTATGGATGCACGGGGATAATGTGGATCAGGAAATTCTCCAGTCGGTGTATTATTCTAATTTTCAGTCACTTGGAAGGCTATGGATTGCAGGGATCTTCATCTGCACACATTGCTCTTAGCATTCAAAAGTGGACAATAGGTTATTTTCAAATTGGGATGGAGGCAGTCCTGTAGAAAGTGTTTAGACAGAATAATATTTTAACTGTTTACGGATTATATTTATACAAAAATCAGCACTATTTTTACATAAGCTTCGAGTCTTACTTCACCAGCATCAAAAATCAAGGAATAATACATACAAAACATTTCATTACTTTATCCTGTGCATAATGGGAGTTTATTCAAAGAAAAGTTGTACGTATATAGCCATAAAAATTTTCAACATGCTACCCAAAATATGAGCAGACAATATTTGATGGAAAAAACCTTTAAGCGAAATTTGTCGAATTGTTTGAAAAAATAGGCCCCTACACTAATGAGGAGTTTGAAATGTATTGTCGATCTTAAATACAGGTCCAGATTGCTTTAATTTAATAGTTTGTATTTTTGATGATATATATTTTCTTTTGATATTTTGTAAGTTTCTATTGATCTGTTTTCTTTTCTTTGATGTGAATATTTATTCGATGATATGAAAATAAATTACTATTCTATTCTATTCTATCATTCACTCAATTATTTCCATAATCTCCGGTCACTGCTGCTGACTTAGTCGACCTTCCATTTCAGTTCCGGAATGAAGAGCCCAGACAGAGCATGACGGATTTTGACTGTTCTTTAAGCATTGTAAGGAAGGTCTGAATCTGAAGTAGGACCTTCAGCATCAAAAAGTTTCAGATCTTGTACAAAGAGCTCACGGAATCTTGGAATATTACATACGAAGAGCAGATTGATAAATCGCAGTATTTTGATGCTTGCCACAGTGCATGCATTTCTGCAGTATAAATACTGAACACGGGATGAAAAATACACGAGTGGGATGAGTTTTTCACTTATAATACCACAGAGCTTCAAAATTATCGGGTATTTCCCGATTCGTTACAAACAAATGAAGGAGTCAAGTTTTTCAGGTTAAAAATTACGAGCGCGAAGCTCGGTGATTTTTCTGAAAAACTTGACGATTATTTGTTTGCAGAAACTATCGGGAAATACCAGATATTTTGGCTCATGTCGAGATTATTTTTCCGTTCCAAATGTCGGCCAATAGAATTGCACCATGAAACAGAAATGTACAGTTAACAAATAAGAATTTCATAATGAATAAAACAACATTTAATTAAGAATCAATGTAGTGCAATTAAAATACAATTGTTGTAAACATTGGTGCATGTTTTCTTCAAGTAAGAGTTATCGGTAATGGTCCCAGAAGAGGTAGATGGCATGAGGTTTATGCTGTTGATGGCATTTTCTGCAGTAGCTCACTCCTTCGCAGTTTCTTGACAATTAATTCGTGGTGTTCCTGGTCGAGTTGGAGATACGGCTTGATGAAGTTACTGTTGGCATGTCCAGTTATTTTGAATATCTGCTGCTCTCCCAGGCCCGATTTCGCTAGATTGGAGACGGCTATTGCACGACTGGAGTGATTGGTGATTTTTGTTACCAAGGTCAAGCCCAGCTTTTGTGCTGACTCCTTAACCCACTTTGAAATCGTGTTTTGGCCTACTGGGGAATCCTTGTACCACCTAGCGCCTGGAACTTTATTCCGAATGGATTTTGGGTCAGGAATAGTCTGTCGCTCTTGATATTGACATCTCCTTCTCTCTCAATTTCTGGAACAGTCTCACTGGGTACTTGTCAGGATTTTCGATTCTCCACGAGCCACTTGCTGTCTGATAATTTTTATCACCACCTTGTGTGGTCTTGCTGAAAATTGGATTGTATTCAATTCTCCCAGTTGTTTCCCCGTCATTTCGCTGTTCTGCCTTGAAGTGATGTATTGACGCCATGATGCCCTCACCACCTCTCAAGCCAATTCCACTGATATTATCATGAATAATTTTTTCTGGAGGCCATCAGGAGTTTCGTCGTCCCAAACAGTGGTCATTGTTCAAATACTTTTCTTGAAGTAATTTGGCAGTCTGATTCACATTGTTTTATTGTACCTTCCTTATACTCTTCTCCGTCCATTTTCTTCATATTGTAGCGTAATCTTCCATAATGTTTGCCAATTGCGCTTCACTCGTTTCAGCACTCAATGTATTCCCTCTCAGTACAAAAAGTAGTAAATTGGTTCCAAACTGTTTTTTTGCCTTCTCCGTATGAACATTTCCATTGACTTTTTATCGATGGTGGACAGAGAACAAACTCCAAATCGACTCATTTTCATGCAAAATCTCAATTTTCACAATTGAATTCAACCTGTCACTTTGACTTGTGCTTAATTTGACTGGATCATGTTTTGTTTATATATAGCAACTACCAGAAAAGTTTCAAAAATTATCAGTATAATACCATATAGGTTGTACCACGTGACGTCGAATGATGCAATTCTATTGGTCGAAATTTGGGTCGGAAAAATAATCACAAATATTACAGATGCAACATCATTTTCTGTTTTCGAAATTGGTGCAAAATGTTAGCCAACTGTTCTACTAGTTTTTAAACTAGAACATGCTCGATGAACAGGAATTTGATTTTTAAGAGTTCTGTTGTTCTTGATGCAATCAAGCAATAATTTATACGAATTAAGAACATATGTATAATAAAGATGAAATTGACTGGGAAAAAATATGACTGAATTTTCCAGCCTCATATACATATTCTATAGATTCTATATATTCCTTTGACATTTAGCGTACAATATTTGTTGGCAAACAATATAGCATTCTGTGTTATATTACATCGTATGTTATCATCCAGCCTCATGAAAAATATTGACAAAAAAATTTTGTTCTTCTGAATTGTTCAGTAAAAATGTAGAAAAGCACTGACGTACGCTCAAGAGCTTTACCTGCTAGTTAAGAACAGTATGATACCAGTATAATCCCAAAATGAAAAATCAATCAAATCAATCACTCACAATTTTATGCAGAAGCTCAAATTCCCTTCTCTTGCAAACCAATCTGAAGTAGAATATCAACTCCATCCAAAACCAATCAGAAATTAATACTTTTCTTCAAGTATGCTCTCTTGTCCTCTGAAATACCTTAGAATAAAAAACAATGATTCTTTGGATACGAATTTTCTGAAACCTCAACAGAAGCCTAAGACGGTATTATAAACCAGCATCCAAATTATTTCGGGACGATGAGTGCTTGAGAAATTTGTATTGTACGTTACTCTATTCAAGACGTTCTATTTGACACCCGTAGTGAAGGCCTCTATAATTGAAGAGGCATAAATTAATTTACACCAAACAAAGAGTTATATTAGATGAGTAAGCACTTATTAGTTTTGAGATGGAGGAAGATTCGACCAGTTTATTTGAAGGTGAAATAATATTTTCAATATGATGAATGAAATTCAACTTGGTATCCAGAATATCTCTAAATCACAAGTACACTTGATTCTTAGTAATGTAGGATTTAGCACTTTTGGACGCAGTGGGTCCTAGTGCGGACCTGGCTTCCCAGTTGAAAAGGTGATATCCGATATTTAATGCATCTTCGTGTATCGACGATCCTAAGATGACAAGCTAGTCTCATTTTATTCATTGGGCCCAAACCGTTTATTTATTGGACGCCGGGTAGATTAACCCTCTTGACGTTCCCAAATTGAAGGGACATGTTTCGAAATGACGTTTATGATTATTAATTAGGTCAAGTGCGACAGTTGACAAGCCTCTCAAGAGTTGTGATAAATATTGAGAAAGACCGCTGAGTACAGTGGGTAAATTTCTGTTGACCCATTCGTTAAAGTGGACCAATGAAGTGTTTAGGGATAATACCTCAGGAATTACTTTTTAAGTCTTAAATGGTGATACCAGGATCAAGAAACTATGTCAATTCATAGACGTTTCGGAAATATATTTTTCCATCTTGAAGACTAAGACTAACAGGTGTATCCTCCCATTATCCTCTATATATATTCTTCTGAACTTTGGCTGATAATATTTAGTTGTAAACAATAATGCAGATAGACAGGAGTTGAAGTAAGAGGTGTCATACAATTCGACATATGACACCAAAAAGCCTAGGAAAAAACCCCAGTAAAAAAAGCCCTGGCTCCCCGTCTAAGTGTGAAAATACAAAAATAAGCTCACATTGAATCACAAATAAAGAAGCAACAAGCAGCAAAAAAGAACTTAATAACAAAAAAGAAATATCATATTCGTTTCCAGATTTATAACCCATCTCAAGAAAGAATCAAAACATCATGAATAGCCCTAAAACCATCTTGAAATTTATATATGGGACAACTATTGATGGGATGAGGTATTGTTTCTTCTGTTTCTCTATATTCACAACTTGCGCTCAGAACTGAGTTCCATCGGAATAGCATGCTAATGGTACTACCATGACCTGTACTCAAACGATTAAGAACTTGTCCAAATTTTTTCTTGGAAGATCAAAACCAGGAATTTTCTCAGCAGGATCAGAAACGAGATGCTAATTAGACATTTCGTAAGAGTTCCACTCAGTCTTCCATAATTCTTTATCACTTATTTTCATATTGAAGAACCTATTATGCCATAATGGTCTACGTGACTTGAATCTGGTAATTCTATTGGTGGAAAATATGAAATAATTGGGAATAAATTGGGAAAAGAATGATATTTATTACAAAATTCAGGCTGCAGTCTGTCTGCGGAATATAGGGAGGGACAATGTTAGACAAAACTGGTAAGCAATGAATCCGGTGCCAGACCTTATGGTGCCAATAGTTATTCTCATGGATATATTCAATTGTGCATCGATTTTTTGTGTATGTGCACTATTAATGCAAACTGAACAACAATACTCAGCTGCAGAAAAGACTAGGGCTAGAATGCTGTGCGAAGAGTGGAAGCATCAGCACCCCAAGAAGATCCAATAATTTCTGAAGAATATTATTCCTAGTTTTTTCAGTTTTAGGCTCAGATCATTTAAATGAGCCTTGTATGGTGAGAGATGAATCTAATTTAACTCCTAATTATTTTGGATAGAAATTATGTTCAATAGGAGAATCATTAAAAGTTTACAGCTAATTTCCTATATTTTCATGAATTATTCAGATGGAAACAAGATACCTCTGTTTTGTTGGGATTTGGACATAATCGCCACTCAATAAAATAATTCTTTAAAATTTCTAAATCAGATGACAGTATATGTTTTCCAGGTATGGAAATCCGAATGTTGGTAAGCAATAGCAATGCTCGTCTGCATAAGCAAATTTTTGAGATGATGTCGTGGGTAAATCAGCAAGATATAAATTGAAAAGTAAAGGAAATAAACCCAGTCCTTGAGAGAGACCGTTTTCCAATATTTTCAAATTGCTACTCTTATTTATCAATAAAAAACACAGAAACCTTTTATATAAATAATGCAGTTTACCAAATCTCAGGTATGTATTTTTCCTTTGGGGAAGGAATTTGTCAGATCATGATGAGAGATAAACAAAATAGTAACTTTGAGACATACTTCGACACACGGAAGTGGAACCAATATTGGTTCACCTCTGTTGTTTATTTCTCACTGCGATCGAATATTCTTTCATAAATACATACCTGAATTACAAACTATTATTATATAGAGAAGGACTAAATGTTTATTGACAATAAAATAACAATTTCAAAGCGCCAATACAACTGTTAATAAACTGTATTATTTTTCAGAGATAGTAGGAGGGATACGGTGTTTAGTCTAGCCCTGAAGATAGAAAAATATATTTCCAAAACGTCAGCGAACTGGCTTTTAGTATTATTTTCGTTTCTTTGATCCTGGGTACCACCATTTAAGCCTTTAAAAATACAATTTTGGATCACCAATTTTAAGATATAATACTTAAAAATTACAAAATTCCTGGAGACTGAAAGTTTCCATCGAAAGACCCTCTAGCTCAGACGCTTTGATATGAACGTTAACCTTGGAGAAAAGACGTTGAACGAAAAGACGAGCAGACGTTTAAGGTTTAGAACACAAGCTACAAATTAAGAACTTTGTTGTAGATTTTGACGAAACTCTGTATCGGCCTTTTGTATTTTTATATTGAACGATAATTTTCATTTATTCTTATAAATTTGTAAATACGAAAGCCGTATTTATTTCGACGTTAGACGTTATCTGTAAGCCGAAAATCTGTCATAACCCTAGACAATTGATTAAGAGCCTACAGTAAATTAGATCCGATCTATTGAATACGTATACTCAAGAACATTTTTATTCTTCATTAATAAATTGCTGACATTTATTGCGTTCGGTGGACCAAAGTTTTCTCTGCAATATCCTTGCCAGATCTTATTCCAAGTCCTCCTAAAGCAGGCGAACCACCTAAATACACCTTACAGCTCGACATACACCTTTGCACCCACGACATGTAAGTGGAGTTTTCAATTTCTTTATCCAAAACACCACAAACTTTGATCTCCTCAACACACCCACCTCAACAGGCTACTACTTATCATCAAATCAGCAAGCGTTAAAAAGAAACATCATTGCAATGACTACGAAATTAACTGAAGAAGAATCAATTGAAAGCACTCAGTCTTATGTTCAAATCAGAATTATAGCTGACGAACTGTGGGCAAGTGGAAGAAGCACTTTTGTAACTTCTTTCTATTGGAACAGCGAGATGACGTTTTGCGCGATTGTCTGTAATTCTCGAATATCATATACAAAAATGTTTTCCAACAATTGTTCACAAATATTTCTACATCATGTTGCTCGGCTGATTTGGAAATATAATCGCTCAAATATCAGGAGTCTTGTTCATTATTAGGACAAATCTATCAGATTATCAACAGTTTAAGCATCTGAAATTTGATTCACTCAATAACTACTAAGTTCTCCATTCGATCAAATTTGTAACTTGGAGGGTATTTGATGGAGTTCAATCAAATGAGCGTATTATAATTTCGTGCTAATAAGCTACGCCAGTAAGTTTTCAAAAATTTTCTCCGATTTTTTTTTTTTTAATCAATATTTATATCTTATATTCAATAAAGACCCACAAAATTTTGCTATGTTTATCAAGGTTATTGATATAATCTTGTTAGCGAAAAACCAGAGAGTTTCACACATATGAATAAGTTGAGGATTAAAAACTTTGATTTCATAGACAAGCCTAGATTGTCATTGAGATAATGGATACAATTGAACTTAGAAGTTTCATACCTAAGTCCTTCTTGAGAAGATCTCCAATTATATTTGCTTTGATGAGTTAGATGCGAGTTGCTAGCAGATTTTTTCGTAATTTGCACTTGAATAAATAAGATTATGTCAAAGGTTAGGAGCTTGTACTGGAAGGAAGATTTCTATTCGTATATGATTTTTCAATATAAAAAGTTAAACCCTCGTTGAGTTGGTTTTCCAAAAGATAGGATTTTGAGTTCAGAACAACACTGAAAAATATATTGCTGTCTGTAAATAATATTATTGGCAGAATCGTTGTTTTTTGGGAAAAAATATTATGTAGGAATATAAAAAGAAACTTGGGACCTTCGTCTTCAACTTTCTTTCTCAACATTAATCCTAATAATTCCTAGAACTGTAACATGTGTTTTCCCTAAGTTATGGAATATTGCTAAAAATGCTACAAAATATTTATACTGACACTGAAAGGTCATCACATGTTATCATCATATTTGCATATATGTGATTTGTCAGAACATACAGAATTAACGATTTTATGTTCCTCACATGTCGTATTGGCAACAGATTCTATATCAAAACTTTTCTAAACAGAAATAAAATTTCAATTTGAGAATTTGATACCCATTTATATGATCATTCAGCTTTTTACTACCATCGTCTACGAAAATCATCCCTCAAGTTTTGAAAACCCAGCCAGCCAAAACAAACTGTATCTGAAAACACTCAACCTCACAGTGTTTTTCACTTTTAGAAAATTGTTTTTTAACAAATCATACCTGGTGCATAAAAATATTAATACGTCCGGATAGCTTGGATAACTTTGTGCCGTTGGTGGAAGTAGCCCGGTCGTCATGGTTACGATAAACAAGCGGTTATTGGTAATGCTTCAACAGCACATTTGACAGATTCTGTCAGTTTATTTTTCGTATTTTACCATAAAATGAATAGAGAAATTTACTGCAAGAAAACACTGACGTGAGGTCGGATTGCTTTAGCGCTCTTGCCGAGCTACTCGAGTAAATATTCAAACCATAACAAATCTATAAGCACTCCAGATCACGTAGACAATAGTCTTTTTCCCGTGCTGTGGGACAATGCCAGTGCTTTGGCACTCTTGTTGAGCACTTACGAGTAAATATTCAGATCATAACAGATCTATAAGCGCTCTGATCAGGTGGGCAGTCTTTTTCCGTACTATGGGACAATGCAGTGCAAATATGAACGCCTAATGAATGAACAAACCTATATCTCCGGTGAAATAACTTCTCATAATTTTCTCAGGTTTTGTTTTCAAGCTATAATTCCCTTTTCCTAAAACTTACATCAGTGCTTTTCAGCCACCGATAGCCAGATTTTATTAAATTTTTTTTTGGGGAGTTTTTTAAAATTTTCTAAGCTTGACGATTTCTGCGAAATTTTGCGAGAGCCGTTTTATTTGCAACTTCCTCAGCAATGGCTTCAAGTATCAGCTTGATCGGATGGATATTCTACAAGTAATTTATTGGCGTAAAATTTCCAGATGCTCTTAACTGCTACGAACCATGGTAAACCCAGTTCAACCCAATAACGAACTTGACCGAGATATTTGGACAATTCACCTGTTCCGACAATACGAAAACTCTAGCTGATTCCTTTTGGATGCTAGAGAGGATGCAACCGGCCGGACAGACTCAACTTCACCACAGATTCTTCATCGGGAGTCCGGGCAATCGATTGAGACCATTTTCGGCTCCGTATTCCGAGTACAGACATTCGGGCAAAATGATGACTGCTCTGTTCAGGTACGGAACAAGGCGCCAAAAAGAAACGATTTTGGGGAATTGTAATATTACTACAATTGAGGAATTGTGTGAAGAAAAAGTATGCCGCTTAATACAGTGAAGTCAAGATCCACCATTTGGAAACAATTTGAAAAAGAATTCTGTGCTGCCGGGAATACCTTGTAAATGATAATACAAGGTTGTCAGAGCTCAATAATGTTATGCTAGGCTGGGCTTTCAATGTGAAGAAAGAGATGGATCAGACTACAAGGAAAGTGTCGTAAAAACCTTGTGGAATAACACTGCCAATCAGCTGCAGGGAAAAATTCTATTCCGAATGGGGCGTTGAGTTCGATCCGTTCCACAGACATAGCTCTTAAAACGGCTCGGGATGCACAGAAATACCAAGAGGCGTATTTTGCAAGTGGACCCTGAGAAAGAAAAGTTAGTGCCAAGACACTGTCTTTGGAGCAACACAAAAATATGGTCGACTTATGTAAAGAAGATAATCAGACGGTTTGAACAGAAGAATTTTTATTTTGTTGCTGCATTGGAGCTTGCTTGACGCGGAGGAGAGGAGTTCATCATGCCTAATTTCGCATTTCCAATTCGAGAAAGTGAAAACGATAATAGTAATCCCACAGGCCAGATTACCTACAATCGATATTTTTCTAAAACAAGGCAAGGTGGTGCCCAGAAATGTGCAAAAGCTGAAAGTAAGCTAACTCCCAATATTGAAGAAGATATTTGCCCAGTGAAGGTTATATAAGCTACTTGTATCCAAAAGAACTGCAAACACAACCACTGAAAGACTATTCCTTACTTCACACAGAGGTTGAAATATGGTTCATGGTTCAAAAAACTCCCTAGTCGGTCCCAATACGGCAGCTAAAATATGACAAAAAGAAGCAGCCAGCACTCATTGGTATCAACTTTAGCAAGTCGAAGATAATCCAACCACTCGCATCCGAGCTACTGCTGTCAGCTAATTAGCCAAAGCAGCGGGGATTGGCGAGGATCAGCTGATAAAGAAAACAGGCCATTTTTTCCACGCGTCAGTGACAAACCATATCTCCAACTGGATAACAACTTTACGCTTACCAAAAAATAATAGCAGCCGCAGGAATAAAAAAATGTCCTTCAGAAACAACATCAATTATCTGCTTCATCATTCGAAAATAATGCTCGTAATGTGTATAATAATTGTACCATCAATAATTATTATTTTGAGAATAAAAATGGAATAGACCTTATTGTTAATATACTTCTATAGAGATTTATTTTAGAATACAAAGCTTCTTTTATTTCGTTTTGATTTATATTGATGAATAATCTTTTCCGATACCACACGAGATTCGAAGTTTTCGAGGAACACTCTGTCGTTTTTGAAAGAAATTATACAAATTTCACTCAATAAAGTGACCCCGAAATACCACTCGCCTTGGAAATAATTGGTATTTTAGAGATAACTTTTGTAACATGAAATTTAAACATCTAATTCCCAAAAAAACAAGAGTGTTTTCAAGAAATTCTCACCTCTAGTGGTAATACCCGCCAAAACACAAAAAAATTCTATTGTATTGAGGAAATTCAATCAAATAAAAATACGAAGTGAGATAAATTGCCTCACTGGATGTTCCCATTAAACCAAAGTAAATTGTTTGACTTTTCAGTCTTGAAAAAGAATCACCACAAGATTCGAGGCGTTGGCGATCTGTTGAATTTTTATTGCATTGAATTTGTCAAAATCCTGCTATCAATATTTAATTGCAAGAATGATCTATATGAAAATATCTTAGGGTTGAAAGTCATTAACTCAAACCAATTATACACATTTCAAAGCTCAGAATTCTTTTGTTTTCAGAAATTATTAATCACCCACAGTCGTAATTCAGCGGTATTTTATAAAAAAAAGTATTGAAAAATTCTGAGTCCTCTCACCAATGAATTCTGCCCTAAGGAAAAATAAACACAGGGGAAGAGAAAAAAGACGCAACGTACTTACACATGGTTTGCTAACATCCATCACAATATCGACATAGGGAAGTACAAGGAAAAATTTGGATTGAAAGTACAAGACGAACATCTCGAGTGCCAATATCAATCATTGTCTTCCCGCCATACCTGACCTTCCAGAACTTTAAAATACGAGAAGCAGAATTTCGTTCCACATTTTCCCCAGGCTTTGGATAGATGGAAATGAACCACTTCTTCAAGCCTCCTATCTTCAAATCCTTCCAGAAACGAAGAGTTGATCCACCACCTCCGCACCTCAAGGTGCTGATCAGCAGCTTTCTTAATTTTAATATTGCTTGCCTTAGATCCCTTTCGTTGAATGCTAATCACATATAACGTCTATACGCTCATAACAAGCTTAGTTTCGGTTCGTTCATAATTTAGGAGTTTATTACCTCTTGAGTTTTTGCCTATAAAATCCCATTTATCAAGTTATAATTACATTATAATACATTACACAGGTGTACAAAAAAAATTTGAGCTGGTTTTAGCTATATTTTCTTTGCTGAATCTGGAATATAATGCTGATTTCTCTGTATCAGCTCTAGATTTCAGAAAATAAGTAATAATTATAATAAATAAAATTAAAGGTCTGAAATTGGGAATTTGTGTGGTTTGGAAAATAAGAAAATCAAGCTGATGAATGTTATTTCTGCCTAGTAAATATTGCAAAATCGATGAATCAGAATAATCGTAACAAGTGAACTTATACGGAATTTAGTCTCTGCAAGACGCCTATCCCTCACTCAGAAGAAAATCATGTTTCTGCCCCTGCATATCAAGCTGGGTCTAATGAAACAATTTGAAGGCTCTTGGTAGAATGGATCATCTTTTATAGGGGAAAAAAAATGCCTCAGCTGAGTAAGAAAATATTAAAGCGAAATATTTGATGGCCCACAAATTAGACAGCCACAGTTAAAGGCCCTGGCCACATAAATTCAGCTGACTGAGATTGAACAAAATACAGAATTCATTTGTTTCAGTTATTCAAAAATTTTCTGCTGAGTAAACACAAAGCTGAAAACTATATTGAATTAGTCAGTGAGATGCTAGATAATTTCAGATCACACATGAGCATTAAGGTTGCGCCACTTAAGACCGTTTTCTGGTATTAGTGAGAGCAAGTGAATTTCACCAAGATATCAACTGTATGGAGGATCGCTATCAAGAAAGTGGAGATATTTACATGATGGCAGATCACTGCTGGTCTTTAAAAACAGGATCGTTCACAAGAATACATTCAAGAATGTCGCGCCGAAGAAGTATTTCGAAATATTTGGTAGAGTAATTTTAACAAGGAGTATGCAGATTGAGGCCTAGTTAGCGCATGTTCTTGTTGTGGTTATCACGGTTCAATCAGGAGTATGCAGACTGAGACCTGATTAACCCCCGACATCGACCCAAATCGACCTTCTGTCCCAAAACTGGTGACCCCGACGTGATGGGAACGGTTGTCTTTACGAAGTGTCCTGGAAAAGCAGATGGTTGACGCTGAGACACTCGCTTCCTCTCTGCAACTTCCAACTAAACTCTAGATACCTTTCTCATGCCGTACCTTGGTCTGCCGCGGTGTCGTGGATCTGCTTAGGTGCAAATCACCCGTCCGCACCTACTGCACCTACTGACCTTGTAACACGCTCTAGTTTCGTTCCTCTGTCACTGGCAGGGGAGCGTGTAGAGATCTCATGTGGCGGCACTCCATAAAGCCCCACATAGCATCTATATACAGTGCTTCGGTAGCCTATAGGTTATGTTAGGTTAGCTATATACAGCGCTTCGGTAGCCGATAGTTAGCGCTCAGAGCTTTATACCGACGAGGTGTCGGGTTCAACTCCCGGCGGCTCCCACACTCACAAATTTCTCCCCCTGCGTCTATGGCATGGCGCACAAAAGCCATACTGATGAGTCCAAATGTGTGCGCCAGGGACGAAACGCATTAGTAGGGATAATATTTACGATCCTACAGTTGAATCTTTGCTCTACTATCATCTAAATTTAAAATTCAGACAGCTCCTTATGAGTATTGCATGTTATCAGTGTGTATATTCACTTTTTATATGATTTTCGATGATATATCTTTTTTCAAGGTTTTTTTTTTTGGAGAAGGACATTTGGGCTTCGAGCCAAACTGAAGGAAAACGGTGAAAGGTTATTTTCAATTGTTCATATCTGTCTTTGCTTGAGATCCTTGAAATTGGAATATTACATTCTGTATCTACGCCAATTTTTCTAAATTTACCACAGTAGAAAGGATGTAGGCAACTTTCAAAAATATTTCACTCACTTTTTAGGGTCTCTGTTTCGGTTTCGTGCAGTGAGGCCCTGTTCCTATTCCTTAATCTGGGCGATCCGGATTCCCTGCAAAAAAGGTTCAAATTAATGGATTCCGTAATTTTCCGGCGCTTTTACAATAAGTCTCTAAACAGATAATTCATTCAGATAAAACTCTGTGAGCCGACCGGTAAATTCACATCGAACTTTATTGTAATGTCATGTCAGGCTTTCGGCCCAGGATTTCCGCATGGAAGACTTGTGCGGTAATCGAAAAGGGCGAGCCGAATTTGTGTAGGCTGTCTGTTTCATGCGAGATACAGATAATTGGTACAGGGTGTCCATATTTCGAGTGTTACAGTATCGTACCAGCCTTTGGAAATTACTGTCTGGTTAAGAAGTACTCGGAATCAAAACGATAACAGCAATTTACAGGGTGTCGCACCAAGAACGGCCATTAGGAGTTTATGGGGAAACGAACATTGCGTCTATTTGAAATTTTGTAATATACAGGGTGTCACAAGTTCGAGTGCCTATTAGACGTTTCTGGAAAACTAGACATATTTGAAATCTGAAAATTGGGATTATGATATTGTTCGAAGTTCTCTACAGAGCTGAAATATTTTCGAAGCCCAAAAACTTCCGGTTATACAGAGAGTGAAAATAAATTCGACGAAAATTTTTTTTTCAAGTTTTCCATTCCTGGTGGTAAAACCATTGTATTAAATCGAATAGTTTTCAAAATAACTAAAAAAACTGGGAAAAAGTCAAATATGTTCCGTCAGTAATATGTTCATTATTCTTATTTCAAATATCTTGAGCGTAAACCGTTTTACAACATCGAAGAGGAAGGATGTGAAAAGGTCATGCAACTTTTGGATTTCAAAAATATCATCACAGGGTGTTTCAAATTTTGTGTTGAAAATTGTGATCTTAAATTGGCCATAACTTCTGTTTTTCAAATTAGAACCCTATTTTTCTATAATTGTGTTGGATTCTGCGGTTGAAAATAATGATAGTTTACTCACATGGTTATGCTCCTAAATTCAATAATTTCTGAGTTATTTTATATTTTCTGGATTTATGGTGTACGTAGAGTCAAATTGATTGCATTTAAAAAATTCAATGAATACTCTTTCGAAACCATGGGAATATTCTGTACCCATAGAAGATAAATTATCTGTTAAAAATTCACAAGTGTCAAGTGTTATTGTTATTTGTTATCTTCATTTCACGATTCAACAAAATCAACCGTTATTCTAATTACGAAATTCTGGATCTATTTTATATACATGGTGAATGTGACAGAATTATTAGTAGAACCTGCCGGGCCTTCAACGAGAAGTATCCCCATTTACCTTCCATGACGGAGAAGATCTTTGGAAAATATGTTTCAAACTTTCAAAGTTTTAGATGTGTAAGAGCCCCTAAAGAATACAAAAGAAGGGTAGTTGATGATGAGGAAAATGAAATTAGTGTTTTGACTTATTTCGAAGCGAATGAAAATGCATCTATTCGAAGTGCAGCTCATGAAATCGATTTAGACAGAAATTCAGTGCACCGAATTTTGAAAAAACCAACATGCATGACTACGAATATGAGAAAGTTCATGCATTAGAACCAGGTGACTACATAAAAAGTTTTTGTAATGGAATATTAGAAAAACTTGAAAATGATGAAAATTTTTTGAAGAAGATCATTTGGACAGACGAAGCAAAATTCAATAATGAAGGACTGTTTGAAAAAAGAATTGCCACATTTGGAGAAGTGAAAATCCTCATAGAAAAAGACAAAGAAACCACCAGAATAAATTTAGTTTTATTGTGTTTGCTCTTTTGATGAACAATAAAGTGCGGTACTACATTTATAAAAAAATTTAAATACAGAAAAATTTTTGGAAATCCTGAGAAATTTTGTTTCTGAGTTTTTGGATGAACTGCCGTTGAGTATGTCGACTACCGCATATTATCAATTCGATGGGGCTCCGGCACATAGCTCGCACGAGGTGTCTGAAGAACTCAATGCAATGTTTGGTAAACGGTGGATCGGACGCCGTTCTTCACTGTTTTGGCCTCCACGATCTTCCGATCTTACTCTCTTAGATTTTTATTTATGGGGTAGAATGAAAAACATACTTAATGAATCTCCTATTGAAAGCAAAGAAGATTTGAAACGGCGTCTGGAGGATGCTTTCCACTCACTAAAGGGGAGGAAATTGAGCGAGCGACTAACCGAGGTGTTTCAAGACGTATTCGAAAACAAAATGGTTACCATATTGAAACTCTTACCTGATCATTTATTTTGTTAATTTGAGTTTTGAAACGTATTTTTATTTTTATTATCATAATTTATTTATAATCATAATTCGGTGTACTGAAGTAGCGAATCTATTTAATGTGTTTCCTATTGAATAGATGAATTCTCATTCGCTTCGAAATAAATCGAAATACTAATTTCATCAACTGCCCTTTTTTGTATTTTTAGGGGTTCTTACATTCCAAAATTTGGAAAGTTTGAAACATCTTTTCAGAAATTGTAAAAAAATGGGGATACCTACTTCTCATTGGATACTCAACATTTTGTGTCATCTGCCATGGATTTGAAATAAACAATATCATTAAGTGTATTTGAATGTGTAATTGAAAAAATACAATAATAAGAAATAAATCCCAAATCTCATTACTAGAATAGCAACGATTCATTTTGTGAAATCAAAAAATTCATAACGACTAACAATAAGACCTGTCTGACACTTGTGAATTATAAATGGGATGATTTATCTTCTATACTCACAGAATATCTTTATGAATCAGATTCGAAGAATTTGACTCTACGTACTACATAAATCCAGAAAATCTCAAATAACTCAGAAATTATTGAATTTAGGAGCATAATCATGTGAGAAAACTATCATTATTTTTGACCGCAGAATCCAACACAATTATAAAAAAATTCTAATTTGAGAAACAGAAGTTATGGCCAATTTAAGATCACAATTTTCAACTCAAAATTTGAAACACTCTGCGATGATATTTTGAAATCCAGATGATGCATGACATTTTCACATTCTTCCTCTTCGATGTTGTAAAAACGGTTTACGCTCAGGATATTTAAAATAAGAATAACGAACATATTACTGACTGAACATAGTTGACTTTTTTTCCAGTATTCTGAAAACTATTCGATTAAATACAATGGTTTTAACAGAAATGAATTGAATACTCGATCATACCAGGAATGAAAGATTTTTTCGTCGAATTTATTTTCACTCCCTGTATAACCGGAAGGTTTTGGGTTTCGAAAATATTTTAGCTCTGTAGAGAACTCCGAACAATATCATAATCTCAATTTTCAGATTTCAAATATGTTTAGTTCTCCAGAAACGTCTAATAGGCACTCGAACTTGAGACACCCTGTATATGGGTATTAATCGTTGAATAACGTCTCTTTGAAATACATTCGATTATTTAATACTTCCGGTTAAACTGGAAGTCGACATCAACTTGCTTATTTCAAAGAGACCATTAATTCTGACCCTTTTTATACAATCGATCAATAAGTCCTAGGCCTTTGCATAAAAACATAATTTTTTTGCCAAAATTTATTTTTCTTCATGAATGAAATCTCCTTTCAAAGAAAGAGAATCTCAAATCTCAGCATATACAGCATATTTTGAAAGAATTTCATTTCCTCAGAAGGAAAAAATTTGGCAACAAAATCCTGAAACAATTCTTGTTTCACTTTTACCAAATTTTAATGCACTTTTGAAGGATTTTTGTTGCATACTGTGCCTTCCTCATAAAGCCTCTAAATTGTTGTGTATAGAGAAAGTGGGTTATGTTGTACTTTTTGGCAACGACTTTTTATCTTCTTTACAGGCGTGAGAAATTTTCATGGAAAAATTTATCTTTGAAAAAAATCCGTTCGTTTCAGGAGGTTTTTAGTATGTGCACTTTGTCATGACTCATATACTTAACCTTATATATCACGGGTTGAAAAGGGTTAAAGTTGTGCATGAACAAAACTGTAATGGTCGACTTTCATTTGATGAAAAATTTCATCAGGTACCATCGCCTCAAACTAAATGAGCCAAAGTGCAGATAGTGGCAATCTCTTTGTATTAACTAATTTTCACAAAAAAATTTTTTTGGTCAAAATTTCTGTACGCGTTTGAAGAAGATACTAAGACCTTGTGAAAAATGTACCCCATAACTCATTTTCCATATTAGAAAAATTTGAAGTGTTGATGGGAATGGCACAGAATGTAACTAAAAACCTTAGAAATGCGTAAGAATGTGGTGAAAGTGAAACAAAATTGACCTGTTTCTGGATTTTGTAGTCAAATATTTTTCTTCTGAGAAAATTTGTTCCATAATTTTGTCGAGCACTGTATATGTTTTTATAATGGCCTACTCTAGTCAGAATAGTTATTTATGCACCAAGTGCGTTATATAGATCATAACGCCCGTAATAAATAATTCGGCCCGAGGGATGAATGTTACCCGATGAGCGTTATGATCTAATAACATAATTCTAACGTTAGTTCGAACTGATTGCACGTCTTTCTTTTCGCTCTTCCGATATTCAATAATTAGACTCAATTGTACTCGATTTTTCCGCTCGAAAATCACACCAAATTGTGTAATATCTAATACCTGTTATTTTCGTCGTTGAAGTTTTTCGAAACTATGCCGGTTTGCATAATTTGTACGAATTCAATCAATAAGAAATCCCCCGGTTTGGAATGTTCCGGTGTTTGTCGTGGTTTTATCATGCCAATCCCAGATGCTCCGATATCACAAGAGATCAGATGTTGGCGTTCGCGAAATCACCGGGCATCAGCTGGAAATGTGCGGGATGTCGCGGAGTTGGTCCAGTGGCGGCGGTAATTGGGGACTCGGGGCTGGTTGCTGATGAGGTGAACACGGTTCAGGACATTGGTGGGTTGCCGGCAGGCTCTTCCTTAATTCAGCTGGTCAATTCCATTAAGGCCGATATCAGCTTGATGAGAAGGGAATTAAGAGATCTGCAAACATCTGTCACATTCTGCTCAGATAAAGTTACAGAGTTCGAGGCTCGATTATCTAAGGTCGACAAAATCGCCAAAGTTGCCGATGATCTGAGGTCCGAAAATGATTTGTTGAAGCGTGAGATTGCAGCTGTAGAGGATCGATTGGACAAAATTGAGCAGAGTTCTCGAAATAATAATGTTGAGATTATGAACATCCCTGAGAAGAAAAACGAAAATCTTAGTGTTATCGTGGAAAAGATATGTGATTTTCTCGGCCACAGGATCCCTGCCAACGCTGTTACATCCATTGCTCGAGTGCCTACAAAGGTGGAAAATCTACCCAAGAATATGGTTGTTAAATTTTCGAGCAAACTACACAGGGATGGTTTTCTTTCTGCAGCAAGGGCTAAACGTGCTGAACCTGGTGGTAGAGCTGGCTTCAAGGTGGACGGTCTTTCGGATAAATTTTTCATAAATGAACACCTTACAACAAGAAATAAAATTCTGTTCAGATCTGCCCGTGTCTTGGCGAGGGAAAAGGACTTTAAGTTCGTCTGGGTTCAGAATGGCAATATTTTGGTCCGCAAAAGCGAGACTGCTCGAATAGTGCATATACAAGGCGAAAAAGATTTACATAAAATTAAGTAAACACTAGTTTTATCCTTTTTTAGACCACAGCACAAAAATTCTGAGTCTACACGATGGCTTTACATGTTTTTTACCAGAATGTTCGTGGTTTGCGTACAAAAGTTGCCAACTTCAAAAATAATTTGCTATCTAACAATCATGATATTGTGTTCGTCGCCGAAACCTGGCTGAATGAGTGTGTGGCGGATGGAGAATTGGTCGACGAGAAACTTCATACAGTCTATAGAAGGGACAGGGCCTCTACCGCCTCTAGTAAAAGCGATGGGGGTGGTGTTATGCTTGTGATCCGCAGTGACCTTGAGTCTGCTGCTCTTCCGGAGTTCCAGAGTGATGCTGAGGATGTTTGGGTTCGTGTTTCGTGTGGTGATATTCGGCTGTACTTGTGCTGTGTATATTTGCCTCCGGGTGATAGTGTCGCAGCCTCAAGTTTTCTAAGTAAGCTGGAGATAGATTTCCGCGATATCAGCGAGGGTGATCGCGTGCTAATATGTGGCGATTTTAACTGTGCCGGAATCGAGTGGACGAGGTGTGCCTCTAATTCGTATTTGAAACCAATGAACTTTGAGAGCAAGTGCTCGGAATTGGTCGACTCACTGGCCTTCTCGGGTTTGATCCAGTTTAACCCTATAACTAATCATCGAAACCGAATTTTGGACCTTATTCTATGTAACGAGGTTAAAGTCTCTAACGTCTGTCACTGCAATGATCCTCTTGTCCCTGAGGACCCATATCATCCCAGCGTGGAATTGTTAATGGACATTAAGAAGCATTCTTTTCAAAGGAAGATTAAAAGATCTGTTAGACTATTCAATAGAGCCGATTATCATGCTATCAATTTGAAACTTTCAGGGATTAATTGGGATTCATTGCTTAGTGATACTGATGTTAATATTAATGTTCAAAATTTCTATCATGTACTTGATGATGTTATCTCTCAATTTGTACCACTTATGACCAGCAACTCTAGATTTCCGATATATTTCTCTTGTAAAACTATCAAATTAATACGCAAAAAAACAAATTTCATACAAAGTGGAAGATCTACCGTAAAGAGGAGGATCTCATTAGATTCAGAGAATTGCGAACATTGTCGAAAAACCTCATTGCTGCTGACTATCGAAAATATCTCTCATACATTGAAGAAAGCCTTTTGTCGGACCCTAAATGTCTTTTCAAATTTTTGAACCACAAAAAAACTCATGGTTACCCTGCGCGTATGAAATATGATGGCCTTGAGGCGGATTCTCCTCGAGCTACTGCTGACCTTTTCGCCAGTTACTGAATCTGTTTTTGAACCAACAGGCAACACCGACAACTCTGCCTATGGCTCCGAGACTGTTCTTGATGGCCAAATATTAAGTAACATTCAACTGTCATTGGAAGAGGTTCAACAGGCACTGTTATCAGTTAACGTTCAGAAGGGTCCTGGGCCCGATGGCATTCCTCCTCTTTTTGCCAAAAATTGTGCACTGAACTTAGCCTACCCCCTCTATATCATCTTCAATAAATCCTTATCATCGTCAATTTTCCCAAACATCTGGAAGTTGTCATCTATTGTTCCAGTTTTTAAAAGCGGCCACAGAGATCTCATCGAAAACTACCGCCCTATAAGCATCTTATCAGTATTTCCCAAGCAATTCGAGCGTTTAGTTCATGAATACCTATCATTTCATCTGAAGAACATTATTATCAATGAACAGCACGGTTTTCGAGGGGGTAGAAGTGTTGAGACAAACTTGCTCACCTTTCTGCATTTTCTTGAACGTGGAGGTGAGTCCGGTGTTCAAATAGATGCCGTGTACACTGACTTCACGAAGGCCTTTGATAAACTGTGTCATACGGTTATGTCGGTACGGTTTCCTGAGGTGGGGGTATGTGGAAATCTGAGGCTCTGGCTGATGTCTTATATCGAGGGTAGGAGCCAATTCGTTTCGATCGATGGCTGCGAATCTAGGAGGTTTCGCAATACCTCTGGAGTTCCGCAGGGCTCTCATCTCGGCCCCTTACTCTTTTTAATTTATGTTAATAACATTGGAAATTGCTTTAGATATTGTAGGTTCCTACTTTTTGCTGATGACCTTAAACTGTTCATGATGATTCGATCGATCGAGGACTGTCTTAATCTCCAGAGCGACCTGGATAGATTAGCCCAATACTGTATAGATAATAGCTTGTTCCTCCACTTGGATAAATGTGTGAAAATTTCGTATACTAGGAACACCAACAAAATCTCCTTCCAGTACACACTTGACAACCGTCAGTTGAAGGAGTCAAGCATTGTCAAAGACTTGGGAATAACACTCGACTCCAAACTAATCTTTGGTGCTCACATTAGTAATGTCGTCACATCCTGCTCCAGAATGCTTGGCTTTGTGCTTAGGCATGGAAAAGCCTTCCAAAAAAATGAGACTATCATAACACTCTACCATGCATTTGTCTCCTCACGATTGAACTTTGCATCCATCATATGGAACCCGAGATACGACTGCTATATTCGACGCCTGGAGTCTGTTCAGAATAGGTTCATTCGATTTCTGGCCTACAAAAATAAAATTATAATTGAAAATCATGACTACACGTATGCTCGTAGGGTTTTTCAGCTCCCCAGGCTAGTCGATGTAAGATTCTTGAATGATGCTTCATTCATGTTCAAGCTGTTAAATGGTTTGATCATTGCTCCTGGTATTTTGGAGGAGATTCGCTTAAGGGTGCCTGATCTAAGGCTCAGGTCAGACAACATATTTCAGGTGTCCCTGAGGAGAAAAAACTACACCGCAAATTCCCACTCGTCAGAATGATGACAAACGCAGGTGTTGTCTGGCCATACGTCGATTTCTTTTCTTGTTCGCTGACCACTTTTAAGAAATGTCTGAAACGTCATCTTTTGTTTTCGATTTTCCCGGGTTAATTATATGTGTAATTGAATACTGTATTTTACATGTGATTTTTGGATTGTTTTGTTTGTTTAGTTGATAGGTATATTACATGTATAATTGAGGTTTTATTTGTACCTGAGTGAACACTGCCTTTGGGACTAGTTCCTGTATGTGTTCCAGTGAGAATAAATAAAATAAATAAATAAAAATAAAGCTCGTGGTGCATTAATGATTTTATTTTTCACCAAGAAATCATTTCACTACAATAAAAGTTGATTGTTTCTATGATTCTCTTCCCATTTAATGGCATTTGTTAATATTTCGGAGTTCGTTTTGCTGTCGTCATATAAATGAATGTCATGATTGCTTTCTTCGGAAGGAAAAAGTTGAATTGAATAGTATTTTACCAAATAATATGATAATGCCACCAAAGAGACAAATATTCTTTACTGAAAAATCCAGAAAGATTTACGAACATGATTACGAAATATTTCATCAATTAATGAAACCATTTTTTCAGGAATTTGGACCTTCAATGTTTTTCGTTAAATTTATTTAAATCATCACCGACGTTTCGGATCAACTTGATCCTTTTTCAAGGCTCAATTTACTACAATTCAACAAACATTTTTGGAAGATAAATCATTTTAAAAACCAACTTAAAAAGTATAAGAAATTTTCTTTACGAAATACGTTTTACAAGAAGTTCGAACTTTATAAATTTAACGAAAAACATTGAAGGTCCAAATTCCTGAAAAAATGGTTTCATTATTTGATTATATGGATGAAAACACCAATATATATTTCATCAATGTTGAAAAATAATTTCCATAGATGAGACCGTGTTATTGGCGTATTTTCAAGAATTGGTTTGGTATTTTACTTTTCATTTTGTTTCTGTGTTTAATTTTTTTAATTTCAATCTGAAATGTTTTGTCCTGCGACATTGTAGACGAAATATTCTATTTTGAAATCAACATATTGAAAATATCAATATTTTTCAATTCTCCCGGCTAGTAGCGTTCTTAAAAATGAAATCTTAAGGAGATGTTCCGAAAAATCCAATGTGTTGGCAGCAGATCAAATTGAACCGTTCATCAATGAAGCTCTGACGAAATTTATATTATATAATTGGTGTCTACTAAAGATATAGAAGTTAAGGGTAGCTATTTACTTGTTAAAATACCCCTAAAACCGGTATACAAATATTCTTTTGAACTTTTGGCTAACAATATTCAGTTAGCAAACAATAAAGCATAAAGATCAGGGGTTAGTGACGGGGTGTCATACAATTCGGCGTATGGCATAAAAGCCTAGGGAAAAAACCCAGCAAAAAAAAAACCCTGGCTCCCTGTCTGAGTGTGAAAATACAAAAGTAAGCTGAAATATATTTTTGGGACTTCTTTCTTCAAGAGTGGTCTTCTATTGATGGAGACAGAGACTTCTTCAAGTTGCTCACATCGAATCTGGACATAAAAAGACAAAAGCAGGAAAAAGAACTGAATAACAAAAATACTAAAACCGGTAAGTCAAAGCGATTAAGTATTTTAGAGGCAGTAAAAATAGGAGCTGTGATGCTGGTCAGAAAATATATATCCTTAAGACCCAGTGGAGTGAAAAGTCTCAGATTTTTCCTCAAGTTCCGAAATGGTCGGTGCACCGTCCAACCTGTTGGCAAAAATACAATAGGAAGTGTGTCTTCGATGATTGTGGATTTCAGCAACTTTTTAACTGAAACCGGTGCATCATATGAAACCTTAAAAATTCACGGAAGATGGAAGAGTGCATCTGTGGCAGAAGGTTACATGAGCAGAGCATTTTCAACAAATACAAAGTATCGACGATGATTGTGAATACGGTTACAGACTCTAATGACTTTTCAAGTCTCTTATGAGAATATTTCCAAGTATTTGTCGTGAAGTTTCGAAAATATCTGAAGATCCACGACTAAATCATTTTCCAGGGAAATTCAAAAGCACATTTGATCTGAATCAGACTTCGCTGTTGTTTGTTGCAGTTTGTTGAGTTGTCACTTGTATTAGTACCAAATTTCTGGAAATTAATTATATTAGCTTTTCCTTCTCGCACAACGAGTGGGCATAATAATTCATAACGCCCGCTAAAAAGCCCTAGGGCGTTACGAGTGTATTTACAGCAACCATTTCTAAGGTAAAATAAACTGATAATGTACAGGTGAAATATAAACGAATTTTCTTGGTGGCAAACTGAGCAAATAGAGGGTTTACCCTATAATTATTATTATTATATATAAAAATTATTTCTCCAATATACACCAAAAATATTATATAAAATAATGTACTTTGAATTGAGATTGTGTTGAAGGATATATTATTAAGAAGTATAAGAGAAAAAATTGTCAATTCTGCTATTTTATGTCAGAGACCCTAGATGGAAATAAGTTCAGGTGAAACTTGTGACAATGTCACTCTTTTCTCTGCTTCAGAATTTGAAGAGTTTAAAAAGAGAAGGAAAAAATATTGCGATTCTCTTTATCATCATATGTTTTACATGCAACACGTTGCCAGCTATTAGATGGGGAAAAATTTTCAAAGAAAATTTATCAGAATAAGTATCAGCTTTTCATTATTTTTTATCGTATATTATTTTTCTTTGAACTCAAAATGGTTCGTAATGCTTTTAGTAAAGACTGGAAATCTAGAGTGACTTAATCGTTTCATTGGTGAGTATGACGTGGGAATGCCTGTTTATCCATTATAGTGTACTGACGAAAAAGTCCTCTTCATGAACTGCTCTTTGAATCAACTCGCTGTTGTTTTTAATCTGGTGCGATTAATGGGTGAAGACCCATTTGAAAAACAGATTTCTCATACCCAAATATTCGTATATGATGTTTACACCATTTTTGATAACATCAGAAGGTCGACTATCACTTGCAATTGCACTTTGTAGTTGCCCATGATGATTTTCAAGATTTTTTCCATGTTTATAGCCGACCAGCATGTCGTACGACCACTTTTGAAATCGGCAAACTATAGTTTGATGGCAGTTTTCGATAGAGCAGAGTCTGGATATCATTTTTCGAATAAAGCTTGAGCCTGAACGATATTTTTTCCATCAGATAGCCATGATATATAAATATATCAAATTATTTTGAATCTTTTGTTTTTAAAAATTAGAAAAATAACGTCTCTCAAACCTCTGTAACTTGATGAAAAATATCCCAAAAGTCATGGAATTATAATCTCTTGAAAAATCAAATGGATATATATTAGGTGTACAAATAAGTTTCCGCGGTTTTTTATAAAAATTAGGAATTTATTGTAAAGGAAAAGTACATTACGTTTTATCCAAAGTATTTTCCATCATTTGCCACTACTTTTCCCCATCTTTCTGGCAACATTCGGATACCCCGTCGAAAAACTCTTCATCTTTTGACGCTATCCACAAATCTACCCAATTTTGGTGTCTTCATATAATGTGAAGCGCTGCTCAGACAGACCATGTGCCATCGACCGGAACAGATGATAATCAGAAGGGGCTAAGTCTGGTGAATACGGCGGGTGGGGTAAAACTTCCCAGTTGAGTGTTTCCAAGTATGTTTTTAGCGGCGCCGCAACATGTGGACGAGCATTATCGTGTAAAAGAATAATTTTGTCGTGTCTGGAGTAGTAATGGGCGCGTTTTTCCTTAAGTGCGCGACTCAATCTCATCAATTGTGTTCGGTAGAGAGCTCCAGTAATGGTTTCGCTTGGTTTCAGCAATTCATAATACACGACACCAAGCTGATCCCAGCTGTCGATGTTGATGGTTCGCCGGGCTTAACCCATGACTTTCTCTTCTTTGGATTATTGTAGTGAATCCATTTTTCGTCACCAGTGACTATACGATTCAAAAAACTCTTTTTATTCCTGGCAAGCAGCATTTCACTCATGCATAATCGGCGTTCAACGTCTCTCGGCTTTAGTTCATATGGAACCCAATTTCCTTGTTTTTGAATCATTCCTAACGATTTTAAACGATCAGAAATTGCTTGTTGAGTCACTTGTAGAGTAAGTGCAAGTTCTTTTTGCGTTTGGGACGAATCTTCCTCCAATAGTGCTTCTACTTCGATGTCTTCGTACACTTTCGGCCTTCCACTGCGTTCTTTGTCTTTAACGTCAAACTCACCGTTCTTAAACTTTTGAAACCATTCCTGACAACTTCTCTCACTTAAAGCAGCTTCACCATATGCTTCTAGAAGCAATCAATGCGCCTCAGCTGCAGATTTTTGCACATTAAAGAAGTAAATCAAAAGTTCCCGCAAATGATGCTTATTCGGAATAAAACTTGACATTTTGCACGAAAAAATTACGTGATGCTGATACGGAATCACTAGTACTTTAAGGTTATGGTGGTGCCAGATGACTAAACTTGGGATATTACGTTTTACATCTGATAATTTCTCCATAACCTTCTGGTGGGGCCATCTTTTGACAAACCGCGGAAACTTATTTGTACACCTAATAAGTGGTACCATCTGCTAGGAAGGCCTGTAACTCATTGACAGATGTATTTTAATAATATAAATAATGATGATTGTTCATACCAGACATCTTCTCTCGCTTTCAATGTTAAGAATGGTTCTTAAAATATAATGAAAACCTATGAAGTGACGTCAGGAGCTTTGCGCTCTAAGTGATTTTGTCTTGACGCTAATTCGTACGAACGTTGGAGACCATTTTCTGATAAAACTGACAACCGATTTCGACTTCATTCTGACATCTCTAGGACTCTGAAATGGACAGTTCGATACCGAATACGGATACGATGATTCAAAAAATATTCATTTAGAATCAACCATAACCAAAATCGTAGTTTTCTTCAAGTTCGTTTCAAACCCTTTACTTTTATCACAATGATTTCAAACGTGATGGGACAGAGACCGATGACGCTAATCGCCCTGTTCAGCGAAATGTGGCAGTTATTCCGGAAAACATAAAAAAATATATAAATTTTTTAACCAGAAAAATGCTACTCAATCAACATATCGCACCCTTGCTTCAATAGTGTGTGTACTCAAAATATGAGGGTCTTGAGTTATTGCTACCACTAAATTCAGAAAAAAAGATCTATCAATCTCTAAGAACCGTTCTAGCTTGAGGGAATGAATCACTTGCTGTCTCCACCCCTGGTCTATTGAGTCACAATTTCAGTTGTTATATCTTGGAAAATCAGCTAATTTTCACGATTACGAAATATTAGATAGGGGAGGATACCAAATAACGTCTGTAATTCGATTTTGAAGGACTATCCCACATTTTCACGACTTTCAAACCCAGAATAATGATAACCAGCAGAAATAGTTTTTCGCGTTTCCTGAAAAAAGAGAATTTTTGAGTTGTGACACTATTGAAGTAGGTGTGCGATAAAGGTAAATTATGGTGGATGCGCCCATGTTGCAATTGCAAATTATATTCTATCAATTGATCTACAGGTTTTTAAATGGTTGAAAACAAATTTGAAAACGACACATCTCGTCCCAATACAGATTGGGCGCAATAAAAAAATTCGAGACTTCATTTTAACGTTCACAAAAAGTTTAAACTCACAGGATGATTCCTAATCTGAGTAAATCCTCGGAATTCTTAATGATATTGTGGGCATCTGCATATGTCAGATGTTTGGTGGGCCTTCCATTGATTGACGATATGATATCTCCTTCCCGAACACCTTTGAGGACCGCCTTACCGTTTGGGTTCACCTGAAACAAGCAATACACGAATGAGTTTGAAGTATAGTCTATTTCATCTCATTCCACGAAATGACACAGGCAATGCATTCATAAAATTTAACATTGGAGTAGGCGTTGGAGAGGACACGCAACTCACAACAACTGACCAGAAACTTTCTTTGCGTTTGTTCATCGGAATGAAATATGAATATATATGAATAATGCCGTAATGAATATATTTTTACATTATTTGGGTAAAGGGGTATCAATCGCTCATACGATTACGTTCGAATGGCATGAACTGAAGAAACGAAAGTTTCAGGGTAGGTTTGAGGGATGAATATAACGGACGATTTGGTTATTCGGCCAGATCATCCCAGTGACTTCGCAGTAACGGGATTTTTTAAAAAAATTTAGAAAGCACTGACGTGAGGTCAGTTGGCTTAGGCGTTCTTGTAAACCACTTACAATTATTTGAATTTTGAAAAATCATATCTCCAGAACTATTAGCTTGTCGAAGTCGAGAGTTGTATTTTTGTATAGGTACGTCTGATAAAACTGCACCATAAAAAAATTTTTATTTGAACAGTATCATTTGAAAAAAAATTTTTTTGTTGTTACTCCGAACCTATTCGGCCGATTTGACCGAATAACGAACTTAGCCGAGATATTTATACCTCAAACCTATTCTGAAAGTTTCAACTCTCTAACTTCATCCGTTCGAGAATTATCGTGTTCACGGAACGGACAGACGGACGGAAAGAATCGATTTTGACCACGGATTATTCACCAGTAGGTCCAAACAAAACGATTGATACCACTTTTGCCCAAAAATTTGAAAGTCACAGACATTTGGGCATTTGATAAGCACTCTCTTCAGGTGAACAAGAGCGCCAAAAACACTTCTCGAATACAATTTCCTGGTGGTATCTAAATACATATACAAATATATCGATACTTTTGTCACGACAAACTTATACTTCCGGAGATATGTTCATTAAATATTGAATAATTTATCTCTAGGATCTGTATCAGTAAGACCAATACCGTCAATGTTGCATAGTGCAGTTACGGGGCCCCTGTCTGTTCGATATCGGACAGAATCACAGTTGCTGTTTTAGCAATATGTGAGCAACATTCAGTAGGAGTACTTATGGATCCGGTCAAATATCCTTGGTGATTTTCATTTGATTACAAAAATTTTGTTTGAACTGAAAGTAAATTATATGGATAAACCTGAAAGTACTGATGGTTTGATATTTTGACTTGAATGGATTAAAAGTAAATGAAAAATATATGGTGTATTCGAAATTTTTGAAAGGTCTATTTAAGACATTTTATTTTCATGTTATACAGTGTGTTAGAAGTTCAAGGACCTATTAGACATGCATGAATAAATAAACCTATTTGAAATCTGAAAATTGAGATCATAATATTTCTCGTTCTTCTTTACAAAAGTAAAATATTCTCGAAGTTCGAGCATTTCCCGCTTTAGAGGGTATGGAATGAGTCTATCAAAAACAATTTTGGTCCCTCGTTCACCTGAATAGAGTGCTATCAAATTTTCCAGAAAGTTTTTCTCATAAACAATGAATCGAATTAAGCTAAACTTGAACAGTATACATTTTCTGAAAAACAGACACTGCAATGATGTGATTTTTGAAAGATTGAATAAAAAGTAGCCATTGGAATATCAAGAACATCAAAGTCATCTGACTTTACATCAGTGCTTTCAAAATTAAATCAGCTGTCAAACAATATTGGCTGTGCGAATTGAATATTCAACCAGAGATACATAGGTGCAGACAGGAATTCTTTAGAGCACTACTTAACCTATACAGTGCGCGACAAAATTATGTAACAAAGAAATTTTTTTCAGAATAAAAATATTTGGCCACAGAATTCTGAAACAGGTCAGTTTTTGGTTCACTTTTAACAAATTTTTATTTATTTTCGGAGGATTTATTTGCACCCTGTGCCATCTAGATTTCTTGAGTACGGAAAGTGGATTATATGTTCCTTTTTTGGAAAGGTGTTTGTATTTACAGGAGTGTGAGAATTTTAAATTATTCAGCTTCATTTATCCCAATGAATTAAACACTTCTATATCAACTTGATAATTAATTAATAATTATTTTTTTGTTTTTGATCGAAAGATGACATAATCAATTTATTTTCAAACGACTATTAGTTGTTTTTTAAAACGAATATTTGTTTTAATTCAAGTTCAGAAAGGTGGTCAGTATGCGCTTTGTTCATTGCATCCAGAACGATGTTATTCAGTTTGAACATTCAATTCAACTTATTTTGTAATGTAAAGTAATTTTTTGCTAATCGATATTTTTTCTGCATTGAAGTGTTCGTAGGGAGGGGTTGAAAGTTATGCATGAATGAAACAGTAATGATCGACCTTCATTCGGTGATAAATTTCATCAGGCATCATTGTCTGTAGTGAACGAGCCATCAAAAAATGCACATGCCAAATACTTCTTTGAACTAACTGATTAAAAAAAAATTCTTGAAAATTTCTGCACGTCTGTTAGGAAGAAACAAAGATTTTCTGACGGAGTATGCATGTTTTGAGTATTTCAGGTCGTATATGATCTTTTAATCTAGCATGTAATATTTCTTTTCCTTAACAACTCCTGGGACATTAACCTGATAAATTTTTAACTTGAAGATATTTTGGAGATCATCAAATCTAAGATGCTTGAAATGAAATTCCCTGAAAATCGTCGGCATAGAAAATTCACAAAAAAATTCCAGAACTACAATTGCAAAGTACTGTATATTCAATGAAGTAATCCTTAGATGAATTTATATGATATTATGGAATCTCATTAACGTAGTAGGTATCTAAATTAAAGAAGAGGATATATTGCGGTGAAATTAGATATAAATGAAGAATAATGGGTGAAACCTCAGGAAAGCAGAAAATATGGAAAATGTATGGAAGGTACTTGCCGACAAGTGTGTCTGCTTATTGGCTTCTTCAGTGCAATGCAAGCAAGAAACCAGGATAGGGATGGATATAAAGATATTTTGATATATTGATTTCTCAATGGTTCTTGACTCTAACAAAGTATTCGAAATTCTGTTGTTTATTATTGCTTATTCCTAGTGGAATAACGATTATATTGCCCAAATGTCAGATTAGGTCAGAGTTGAGTCTGTCCCGCCGTACCGTATATGCAATCACTTACAAAGTACATGAGCTAGGATTTTTATATTCATAAAATAGGTGTCTAAATATCTTGTTTTGGTTATTTCATTTCATTCATTTATGAGCAATTGAAATTTGGAATTCTGAAGAATTTCTGAAATATTCATCCAATTTATTTGTTACTTAAAATAAAACCATAGAGTTAAACAGTAATAATGGATGAAATTAATAACGAAAAGCGATGAAAAAATCTCATGAATTGAGGATTCTCTTATCTATAGTCGAAAGACTATTTTAATTGCTAGGCAATCTCGGAATATACATACGAATAAGTCTAGTTCTCCCGAAAATTCTAATATGCACTTAAACTTGGAACATCCTGCAGAATATATTATTCAAATTTAATCGAAATTATTATCATCAATTATGTATTTAAATGAATTTTTCGATCCATGTTCCGATGTACCTCTGCGTAACTTACGATTTTATATGGCTTCCTAAATGTCGGGCCTCCCAAAACAACACAAAATATAAAATACAAGAAGGCAATCAGTTTCCAAAACATATTCTCACTTCGAAGTTTCGCGAAGAAATGACTGATATCTGGAGTTCTGACTTATATCAATTCTAGGAAATCGGAATCTTGAGTTAGTAAGTTAGAATCAATGGCATTATCCAACCTTTGTTTTGTTCTTTTCTTGGTTCACAATGTACAATCAGCTTTACTAACAAGCAGTTAATTATTTCACTCCTTTGTAACAGTTAAAAGGAGTAGGTGTTATCTTGAATATGAAGAAATAATTAGTTCCAGATTTTCCATTAGTGTTGAAGGATGCTATCGTTTTGTCTGAAAAAAAATGTCAGTTATTCTTGAAAATTGATCTTGAAATGATCTCAAATGATTATATCACACTCCCTGGTAGGAAATCAAAATTAAAATTCATAATATCTGAATATCTCGGTTCAGCTGAATATCCTTGCAATTACAAGCTGTAAAATTTGAATTCCTTGGTAACTAAGAAGATATCCACCTCAAAGAATATGTAGAACATCTACCTATCCTTACCTTAACAAAATAACTGGATTTGCAAGATTTCTTGAAAATCATCTAGCTATAATTAAAAAATTCCCAAAGTTCATTCGAAAAACCTTGTATTCCGTCAGAAGTCTCCAGACAGTTCAATCTTTGTATCATCTCATCTTACTTAATATTTTCTCATTTCATGTGACCACACAAAACAAAAAATATCTGAAAAGAAGGTATTCGTCTTTCCTGTTCTGCAAGACTAATTTTTATGAATCAGAATCATAACATTTTTATAAGCAGTATGACAGAAAGATTTTTACTCCATTATATTTTCTCGTTAAAATTGTATTCAACTCACGTAAATATTTATTGTGGATATTAGCGGTGAATGTATATCTTTCAATGTTTTATGATTCCATTTGTGTTGATTAATAAGTGCGAATTGGATAAAATACAACAAGCTCGTTTATTCCATCTTAGTGAGATGATTCGTCGAAAAGACATGAATGGTTTCAGTGCCAATTGACAGAAAAAATGATCAAATTTGTTCATTAAGCAAGTGGATGAATGAATAATTCGAATACACTTGAACATCATTTCATTACTTTCCAACCATCTGAAATGAAATGTATTATATCGTTTATAGCATGCTATTTCGGGCCGAAAATTTTGATTGATAACATCAGTGGTATAATACTAACGTGGTTGTATCAACTTGTGAGGGGGGGCAACAATATAGTGTATATTTTATGGAATAAGCCTGAAATGTAACCTACAGCATCCGTAACAGACTTCTATCTTCTAAGCTGTTTGATTCTCAGCAAATCAGCTACACAATCCTCAAGTAAAGTAGTCGATGACCGCCGAAAACAGTGACCAGTATTCAAAAAAGAATCGGATACTTTGAAAACTGGGCTACAATTATCGGAAAATTTCCAATTATGTTAATAATACCAACAGATTGCACTTCACATCTCCCATTCAAATATTTGAATGTTAAATTTTGATGGTCTTAGATTAATGTATTTTTAAACCATTTCGATGCAATTTATACCGTATAACATTTTTGCTCAAATGAATAATCGTTCTTTGTTTACAGAAAGAATTTGGTATGGGACATATCTTATTGGTTCTCGAATGTTTAGAAACGATTACAGATAACATATATCTCGCTGGATACGTCAATCTCTGAATCGGACATGCAATATATCTACAACTATGAAACAAATTCAAGGAATTATTTGTAAAAAGAAAATACGAAATATGACACTAACAACACTTACATAGCAACAAAGTGAAAAAAATAAATGAAGCTCTGATAATGAAAAGAATGTGAGTTTATGAGAAATCGAAAACATTTTATTCAATGAAAATGATTGAAATTTTAGGGTCTTGTTGAAAAGACCTTCAAGTCGATGGGCAATGTAGTTTAGTACTTCTGTGTGGCAAGAGATCGCGAGAGATGTAACTCTAAAGGCTATTAGTCCAGTCAATAAAGCCTGGGGAACGGAATAATTAGCGGCAATGAAAGTTTTTGCTTTTATTGTTTGGAACAAAAAATAGGATACCCAAAAAAATTTTCAACCCTCTGGAGGGAAGGCTTAAGAGGGGAGGGGGTAAAAAAGGTATTTTCTCATATATTCGGATAAGAAATTCCGAATGGGTTGAAATTCTGAAGAATGGTCAAGTTGATGATTATACATCTTATATTAAAATTTCAACCCTCTGGGGTGAAGGCTAAGTGGAGGAGGGGGTGAGTAAGGTTTTTTCTCATAACTCAGGACAAAAATATTCCGAATGGGTTGAAATTTTAGGGAATGATTAAGCATACAATTATGTATTTTGTGTTGAAATTTCAACCCTCTGGGGTGAAGGCTAAGTGGTGGAGGGGGTTTTGGAAACATTTTTTTTTTCATCCGGTCGACCACTTAACCTTGATCGCAAAAGGTTGAAATTTCGATACAAGGTGTAAAATCAGTAACTTAACGATGGTTCAAAATTTCAACCCATTCGGAGTTTTTTATCCAGAGTTATGGAAAGAAAACATCCTCCACCGCTTAGCCTTCACCCTAGAGGGTTTGAATTTCAACACAAAATGGATAAGTACCAACTTAACCATCCTTTCAAGCCGTTCGGAATTTTTTATCCGGAGTTATGAGAAAAAAGCCTTTCTCGCCCCTTCCACCGCTTAGCCTTCACCCCACAGGGTTGAAATTTCAACACAACATAGATAATTGTATGCTCAACCATCCTTTAAAATTTCAACCCATTCGGAATTTTTTATCCGAAGTTATGAAAAAAAAAACTTTCTCAACCCCTCCACCCTTTAGCCTTCACCCCAGAGGGTTGAAATTTTAACACAAGACAGATAATTGTATGCTTGTATGCCATCACGTTCTCCCGATTTAACTCCTTTAGACTATTATGTTTGGGGTAGGATAAAAAATATTGTCTACTCAACTCCCCTGACTGATAAAGAGGACTGCATAGAAGGAGTCAGAAATGCGTTCAGGTTTGTTTAGATTTTTAGATTCATAGTTTTGAAACTCAATTTGGATTTTAAACACTTTTGCAGATCTCTTCCTCCCGATAAAATAAGAAGAGCAACGCACGAAGCATTCCTGAGACGTATAAATAAATGTCTAGAAATTAACGGTCAAAACTTTGAGCATCTTCTCTTGTTATAACTGCGAGAGTTTGCCATGGTTTTCCTAATAGTAACTTGAAGTCGGTTTCAAGAAAGGGTGAAAAATCTACAGCATGGTTCAAATAACAGTTCCTGAAAATTTCATTTTTTTGGCGTGAAGGGAAAAGAAATAGCTGAAAATTCAAGACGAAAAACAGTTTTTTGTGAATAACTCAGAAAATATTCACTTTAGGGCAAGGGGGTGATGCATACACTCGCATTATTTTTTAACGTAGATTCAATATCTGCCATAAAAAAATGGGATTCTAATTTGAAAAAATTGATTTTTCACGATTTTGTCATCCCTAACTTTGAATGCGATTTTTTCACCCTCTGTATCATAAATCGCGATTTCGATTTTTAAAGTGGATACATCAATCTTACATCTTGAAAAATCCCAAAAATGAAAATTTTCTATCCAAAAACCTCGAAGTTATTCTTGTTTCAGCGGAGCTCTATTTTCGATTTCTTTTTCGAATTTTCCCGCTCAGAGAGAATTTTCCAACCAAAACTGAATAATGTTACATCAAAATAACTTGAAATTTTCTAAGGAATCTATCTCTACAATGAAATAATTGTGTTGTAATTTGAAAAACGGAAGTTGACGTCATTTCCGGAAAAACCGGAGGTGCTCATGACTTGAAAATATTTTAGATTTCATCAGCATCGTGAAATACTTATAAGTGCTGAATTTCATGAAAATACGTTCAGTAGTTTCCCGTATAAATATGGGTTAAGTTTCCACGTGAAAGACCCTGTATAGGCTATAAGCTGGATAATAATATCTTGAACAGATCTTCACTAAATCACCTTTTTGTTTTTGGCGCTCTTGTTCACCCGAACAGAGTGCCTATCATTTTGCCCGAATGTCTGTAATTATGGAATATCGAGCCGAAAATGGTCTCAATCGATTGGGTTCGACTCCCTGATGAAGAATTCGTAGCGAAAAATGAGTCTGTCCGGCCGTATCCTCTCTAGCATCCAAAAGAGATGAGCTAGAGTTTTCATATTTTCAGAATAGGTTAACTGTCCAAATATCTCGGTCAATAACTACTAGAATATCCATTGTTGAGGGAGGCTGAAATTCCGCAGAAATCGTCACGATAGATAATTTTTAAAAATTCCAAAAAAAAAATTTTTTAATACTCCATATCTAATAAGATATTTTTCGGATTTCAATAAAAATTTGTGAATATATCGAGGTGATCGATATCTTACTTATCCTCAAATTTCATTGTCGTAGCTCTTTTCCATCTAAAGATATGATCATTTTTTTCATTTACTCAAGATAAAAGAGATATGACATGAAGTCTCGGTGATTTTCTCTGAACGATGGCCATCACAGATCGATATTCGATTGACAAATGCCGGGCTCATTAATCAGTATCAGTTGGCGTAATATTAATCAAAATTTTTCATAACTGGAAATCATAGAGATAGAATTCAATCTCGATGGCTGAAACAAAATACGTGGTAAAATTTAGAAAAGCACTGACGTAAGTTTTAGAAAAGAATTCAGCTTCAAACAAAACTTGGGAAAAATTATGAGTAGTTATTTTTAATTTGAGATATAATGAACAAACGTTCATTCATTAGGCGTTCATATTTGTATCACATTGTCCCATAGTACGGAAAAAGACTGTTCACCTGATCAGAGTGCTTATAGATTTGTTATGATTTGAATATTTACTCGTAAGTAGCTCAGTAGAGTGCCAAAGCAATCTGACCTCACGTCAGTGCTTTTACTTCTTTTTATGTTTTTGGCGCTCTTGTTCACCTGAACAGAGTGCTTATAGATTTTCCCAAATGTCTGTATTCTTCGAATATTTGAGTAAAAGTGGTTTCAGTCGTTTCTGTATTGACTCACTGAAGATGAATCAGTGGTCCAAATTGATTCTGTCCGTCCATCCATGGGCACGATTACGTCTGAACGGAATGAGCTAGGGAGCTGAAATTTTAAGAGTAGGTCGAAGGAATGAATATCTCGGACGAGTTTGTTACTGAGCCATATCCGTAAAATGGTTCAGGAATTATGAGCATCTGAAATTTGGTTTCCTTCATAACTGCTAGAATATATATCGGATCAAGTTGTAAACTGGAAGATATTTGAATTAGGTTGAAACAAATAGGTTTGCGAAATTTCAGAAATCGACCTGCTGGAAAATTTTTTTAAAATTCCAGAAGAAAAATTTTTCAATTCTTTATACCTCATAAGACATCGGACGTATTCAAACACAAATTTGCGCATATATGGACGTTATTGATATCTCACATATCTCAAATTTCGTTGTCGTAGCTTCTTTTCACCTAATGATATGGTTTTTTCATTTACTCAGGAGAAATTACAAAAAGTCCTTCAGAAGTATACAGTGTGGAACAGCCAAATGGAATAAATTCGATAACGGATAAATGAGAGCGTGTTTGGAAAAACGCTTGGACGCGGCGATTTGTATTTTTAACTGAGCATTTTTTTCAAAAAAAAAATTATATAGAGTGCGTCATGTGAGAGTGGCCAATACCCACTTTCTTATTTTAAATGCAAGCCCCTGTATATTATTAATTTTTTGGATTCTTCAGAGAATTCTAGACATAAATCATGTACAATGTCCTATACCTATCTTCAACTGTTTCGGAAATATTAATTGTTTTCAGACTTATTACAAATATTTACATTAAAAAAAGATAATTATTTTATTTCACAGATTCGCTAGATTACCTTCAATGTTTGGGCAGGAATTTTTGGAAATCATATCGTAGGTCCCTTTTTCATTGATGGCAACTTGAATGGAGACAAATAATTAGAACTGCTCCAAAATAATGTAGTGCCAACTTTCACAAACTTATAGCCTGATCCAGCAAACCCACAAGTTCCTGCCAATACAATATGGTTACAGCAAGATGGAGCACCGCCCCATTACCAAATCAATGTCCGGCAGTACCTGAACCAAATTTTTTCAAATCGATGGATAGGGAGGCGCGGATCGATAGAATGGCCAGCACGATCTCCTGATCTGTCGCTGTTAGACTACTTTTTGTGGGGATACGTCAAAAATATTGTATACAAAACTAAACCCCTCAACTTAGATGACTTAAAAAGACGAATCACGCTTGCGATTAGATCAGTTACACCTGAGATGTTGAGTAATGTTAGAAGACATTTCTATACCAGATTAGCATGTTGCCAAGACGTTCGCGGCAAGAATTTTGAACATTTACTACATTGACAATAATTTTTTGTTTTTTTTAAATTATTAAGAAATAATCAGTATTAATTATTAGGTTTTTAGTGTAATGTAGTGAATTTGTTGAATAAAATAATTTTCTTTTTTAATGTTAATTTTGTAATAAATCTGAAAACACTTAATATTTCCGAAACAGTTAAAGATAGGTATAGAACATTGTACACGATTTATCTCTAGAATTCTCTGAAGAAACAAAAAATTAATAATATACAGGGACTTGCATTTAAAATAAGAAAATGGGTATTGGCCACTGTCACATGACGCACCCTATATAATTTTTTTTTCTTTTAAAAAATGCTCAGTTAAAAATACAAATCGCCGTGTCCAAGCGTTTTTCCAAACACGCTCTCATTTATCCGTTATCGAATTTATTCCATTTGGCTGTTCCACACTGTATATCTTTGTTCTATGCTATCACAGATACGTACTCGATAGATAGAGGACGGAGTTATTAATCAGTGTTAGTTAGGGGAAAACTAATCGTGATTTTCATAGTATTAAATAATATACGTTGACCAAATTTAGAAGAGCACTGAGTAGTCGTTAATATTTATAAACCTCCAAATACTATTTGGACAAGAAATTTGGAAATGAATCTTCATCATTCAATTTATTGCGGTGATTTTAATTCTCACCACGTAATGCGGGGTTATAATAATAATGATAGAAGTGGAGTAGCTTTAACTGACAAGATGGAAGATAATAATTTCTATTTAATTTTTGATGGAAAAGATGTACCCTCTTTTCATTTTTCTCGATGGAATGGAGGATACAATCCTGATCTCTGCCTAGTGTCTTGTGACCATACTTGCAAACCGCTTCCTGTAAAGCGTAAAATTCTAGTTTTTCCTCATACCCAACATAGGCCTATTCTGTTGACGTCAAGAAGTTTAATTCAATATTCAGAATGTTTAAGAAGACCTCGTTGGAATTTCAAGAAAGCGAATTGGATTGAATTTGCTAAGGTAGACAGTGATATTAGCTGGATTAAACCCACTCACTATAACTATCACAGATTTTTAGGTGTTGTGAAAGCAGCAAAAAAAAGTTCGTTCCAAGAGGTATCCGGAAAGATTATATTCCAGGTTGGTCGAAAGAAACCGATAATTTGTACAAGGACTATGTTCAAAAGAATATATATATATATATATTTTTTTTTTGTTAGAGTTTCTTGTGCTTTGATATAAATTTTTTTGTTTAAAAATTTCTTGGGTGAATAGCACTTATTCTACTAATAAATGGTAATTGTTAAATTATTATTTTATTTATTTTATTTTTCCAACATATGTTTCGGCGTGTCTACGCCTTTTTCAAGGAATATAATTCAGTCGACAATTTCCTGTAAATTACATTATAATAAATAATAATTACGTACTTCATTCAAATCGTCCGTCAAGATATTATTTTCTTCTATAATCAAACTTTAAAAGATCTTCAAATATTAAATATTTTCGTCAGCCATGAGTAAAATAATGTGACGATGATGCGCTGTCACGATTTTGTTTTTCCAACTTTTTATTGCAATTTAATGCTGCGACACCTGTACGAATTAATCAGCAAGTGACAATCCCAAATCTGGGTTTGAATTGCTTCTTTTTAATCTAGATGGAGTTGGTAGTGGAAGATTGAAAATTTGTATTTCCTTATTTATGTTATCAGATTGAAATAAATTTGGACCAAGTTTTTGATGTCGGTTTTATCGTTCATAGCTTCTTTTTCTTTTTTTATGTGGATCATTTCTAGTATGTTTCTATTTTTGTTGTTTCTTTCTTTTTCCAGGATAGAAAAGTTCTCAAAATCCATTTTATGTTTTTCTGTTTGTTCATGCTTTTTTAGTGCGGTCATATTTTTGCAAAATTTGTGCCCATTAATCTTTCCTTTATATATTGTGTTGTCTGTCCTATATATACTTTTGGGCAATCCATACAATTTATTCGGTAGACACAATTCGAGATTTTATTATTTTGGATTTTTGATTTTAATTTTGTGTTTATAAATTTCAAATTATTTGTGTTTTTATGTGCTACGTTTATTCCATAATGCTTCATTGATGCATTAAGTGTTTCTGATAAGCCCTGTATATATGGTAAGGATACATATTTTTGGGTTTCGATTTCGGTTCTTCTAGTTTTTCGTTCTGTATTATAAAGGCTAAAGATTTTGTCTTTGAAGATCTGGTCAATTAGTTGTAGAGGATAGTTATGAATTGCTAGTATTTCTTTTGCTTTTTTTATTGTTTGTTGTCTAAACTCTGGACTTGTGAGTTTTAGAGCTCTATGAGCAATTCCTGACACGACACTTTTTTTATGAACCATTGGAACTGCGGCTTCAAAGTTCAAATATCGTCCACTCCAGGTTGGTTTTGTGTACCAAATTGTCTTTACTCCTGTGTTTGTTCGTATGAGTGTCAGATCTAAGAAATTGATTTTATTTTGTTTTTCTAACTCACAGGTGAACTTCAAATTAGGATGGTAGTTATTGAATTCATTTTTAATATCCTCTATTTCATTTTCAGGTGCTGCTGTAAGACAGTCATCAACAAAACGTTTGAAAAATGGTATTTTGTACTTTAATTTTTTTATAACTGTTTCTTCTAGATCCTCCAATATGAACTAGAAAAACATAGATCGACCGCTTTCAGAAATTCATCTCGTGGTAGGTCAGTATATTCCTTTATTTCATTCCATTTTTAATAATGATGTCCTTTGCTATGTTCAACGGTAAATTTGTGTACAGACTGATGACATCCAGTGAGAAAAGCTTTTCATCTGCTTTTAGTGATATTTCGCCTATAAAATCCTTAAAATTCCATGAATCTTTTACGTAATATTTATTTTTTCCAAGAATTGGTGATAAACAATTTGCGATGTACTTTGATAACTTATAAATTGGACTTTGCACACAGCTGATGATTGGTCTTAATGGTATATTCTGTTTATGTAATTTTGGAAGTCCGTAAATTTGGGGTGGATTTGCATTATGGATTTTCAAGTCATTACATAATTTTTTAGGTAGAAGAAGTTTTCTCTCCCATGATTTTATTAGATCATTATTTTTAATCTGAATTATGTTTGTTGGGTCCTGTTTGAGTTTTTTGTATGTTGTTTCATCATTAAGGAGATCATAAATTTTTTTATTATAGTCATCTGTGTTCATTGGATAACTACATCATTAGAGGAACAAGATAGAAGAATTGAAGAAATTTTCAAGAAAATTCGAACTAAACAGAGAAATAAAATCCTAAGGCTGAATAACGCAATTACAATCAAACAAACAGAAAAAAACTGGGTTGTGAACATCTCTGACGTAAACATTCCTGAAGAAGTTGAAGAAATTCTTAATTTGGGACCAAAATACTGCACACCAATAGAAAAACAGAAGCTTCCCATACACCATATCATTGCAAATATAGAAACGGTGATCGATAGGTTTGACAAAGATACTCAAGCAGAAATACGAAATAAAAAAGTGAATAATAATATTACCAATTTCAAAAAAAGGTCTACAAAACTTGATAAAAAACAATTACAACTAAATAAGAAAATTAGAAAAACGAACTCATTCCTTAGACAGAACCCTCAAATAACAGTCCTTAAGCCAGATAAATCTAATAAAACGGTAGTGATGAACACAGATGACTATAATAAAAAAATTTATGATCTCCTTAATGATGAAACAACATACAAAAAACACAAACAAGACCCAACAAACATAATTCAGAATAAAAATAATGATCTAATAAAATCATGGGAAAGAAAACTTCTTCTACCTCAAAAATTATGTAATGACTTGAAAATCCATAATGCAAATCCACCCCAAATTTACGGACTTCCAAAATTACATAAACAGGATATACCATTAAGACCAATCATCAGCTGTGTGCAAAGTCCAATTTATAAGTTATCAAAGTACATCGCAAATTGTTTAACACCAATTCTTGGAAAAAATAAATATTACGTAAAAGATTCATGGAATTTTAAGGATTTTATAGGCGAAATATCACTAAAAGCAGATGAAAAGCTTTTCTCACTGGATGTCATCAGTCTGTACACAAATTTACCGTTGAACATAGCAAAGGACATCATTATTAAAAATGGAATGAAATAAAGGAATATACTGACCTACCACGAGATGAATTTCTGAAAGCGGTCGATCTATGTTTTTCTAGTTCATATTTCCAATTCAAAAATGAATATTATTGTCAAATTAATGGATGTGGTATGGGGCTTCCAATTTCTGCAGTAATAGCTCAACTCGTAATGGAGGATCTAGAAGAAACGGTTATAAAAAATTAAAGTACAAAATACCATTTTTCAAACGTTTTGTTGATGACTGTCTTACAGCAGCACCTGAAAATGAAATAGAGGATATTAAAAATGAATTCAATAAATACCATCCTAATTTGAAGTTCACCTGTGAGTTAGAAAAACAAAATAAAATCAATTTCTTAGATCTGACACTCATACGAACAAACACAGGAGTAAAGACAATTTGGTACACAAAACCAACCTGGAGTGGACGATATTTGAACTTTGAAGCCGCAGTTCCAATGGTTCATAAAAAAGTGTCGTGTCAGGAATTGCTGATAGAGCTCTAAAACTCACAAGTCCAGAGTTTAGACAACAAACAATAAAAAGCAAAAGAAATACTAGCAATTAATAACTGTCCTCTTCAACTAATTGACAAGATCTTCAAAGACAGAATCTTTAGCCTTTATAATACAGAACGAAAACTAGAAGAACTGAAATCGAAACCCAAAAATATGTATCCTTACCATATATACAGGGCTTATCAGAAACACTAAATGCATCAATGAAGCATTATGGAATAAACGTAGCACATAAAAACACAGATAATTTGAAATTTATAAACACAAAATTAAAATAAAAATCCAAAATAATAAAATCTCGAATTGTGTCTACTGAATAAATTGTATGGATTGCCCAAAAGTATATATAGGACAGACAACACAATATATAAAGGAAAGAATAAATGGGCACAAATTTTGCAAAAATATGACCGCACTAAAAAGCATGAACAAACAGAAAAACATAAAATGGATTTTGAGAACTTTTCTATCCTGGAAAAGAAAGAAACAACAAAACTAGAAACATACTAGAAATGATCCACATAAAAAAAGATAAAGAAGCTATGAACGATAAAACCGACATCAAAAACTTGGTCCAAATTTATTTCAATCTGATAACATAAATAAGGAAATACAAATTTTCAATCTTCCACTACCAACTCCATCTAGATTAAAAAGAACCAATTCAAACCCAGATTTGGGATTATCACTTGTTAATTCGTACAGGTGTCGCAGCATTAAATTGGAATAAGAAGTTGAAAAAACAAAATCGTGACAGCGCATCATCGTCACATTATTTTACTCATGGCAGACGAAAATATTTAATATTTGAAGATCTTTTAAAGTTTGATTATAGGAGAAAATAATATTTTGACGGACGATTTGAATGAAGTACGTAAAAGCTTTGTGTTGTTTGTTGATATATTTGTGTATTTATTATTATGTAATTTACAGGAAATTGTCGACTGAATTATATTCCTTGAAAAAGGCGTAGACACGCCGAAACATATGTTGAAAAATAAAATAAATAAAATAATAATTTAACAATTACCATTTATTAGTAGAATAAGTGCTATACACCCAAGAAATTTTTAAACAAAAAAATATATATATATATTGCCAGTGCCTCAATTACCTTCGAATTCCCTTGACGCTTGTCACATCCTATTCGAAATTAGGAGAAATATTGTGTGAAAAACGTTGGGAAACTTCATTTTTAGTATCTCATAATTTTGTCGTTAAGTGTATTAAAATTGAGCTATGAATTTCCAATTTCCGTCATCGATAATGCAAATAACATGATCCCCGAAACATAATCCACCCTTTAGACAAGGGATACCTCAGGCAGATCTCTCCCAAGATGTGTAACAACTCAAATACGTACCGCATAATCCCTGTTCTTCGACGGCGAACAAAATTTCAACATGGTTGTAAAACAAACTTCAGTCCTTAACACCAAAACACCTAACCACTCAACTTGTAAACAAGCACTGACAACGAGTTGAGGGTGCACAGGAATACAGAATAACCCAGCTAATTATTATTCACGAGGCAATACACTCCGGCACTTCTTGTGCCTATAATGTTATTAATTTTACGAGAATCGATGTTGTTGTTAGTCGAGGAATTTATTTGTATGATTAAGGCCCTTTTCGCCACGTTGTTATGTTCTCTTACAGCGAGACTGAGTGCGATATTTGTTATATTATGAAGCCTTTCGTTGTTTGCCAAGAGATGTGGGTAATATTATACGTCCGACAGACGCCCTTCGAGGGTATTGAATTTCACGATGCGTGTGTGACTTACGTTCCAGAGGAAATGACGAAAAGAATTTAATGAGAGGTGAATAGTCATTTTAATTTCTGAACAGAACTGACCCGAGCATTTGATATCAATGTTTCGAACTCTAAGTTTAGGCAATTTAAAAATCCTAAAATGCTATGACGATACGTCAAGTGCTTTCAGGCGCTTTTTCTCATAACATGAATTCGTACGAACATAGAAGAAGTTATTACGGTTTTTTCAATAATTGTGCACTCAACACCAAAAATTTCGGATCACTCGATTATAACAATGAATATGGGTAAATTCAATCAGAAAACTATGAAATCCAAATTTATTAAACGTTCATATAAAAATTATAGTTCCGATAAATTCCAGAGTGAGCTTAGGGAGAGTTTTTGGGAGAACAGTAGCATCGATGTAAATGCGCTGACATAAAATTTCGTTGAAACAATAGAGAAAATTTTTAACGTAATGTGTCCGAAAGTGGAAATTATAGAAAGCTCTAAACCTAAAAACAAACAAATTATGATACTGAGACTTTCAATACAAAACGGCTGTTTTCACTAAAGATAACACGGAATGGCAGAGGCATAAGCGATTTCGGAACGATGTCACATCCAAACTGAGGAGAGCTGAAATAAATTATTATCATAATATTATTCCAAATAGTTCCCAAAGAAACATTTGGAAATGTTTGAAACCTTTATTGAAAGGTAGAGAGGCTCAAATTCATGATGGTGTGATTTCTAATGACGTAAAGTTGACCGAGGTCACGGAAATAGCTAATAGCTTCAACCGCTATTTTGTTGAAAGTGTTAATGATATCATAACGACAATTCCAAAAAGCGATTCATTTCATTTATCTGAAGATTTGAGTTCTTCGAGTTTTTCAGGTTTTTCGAAAATTAATATGAAAGTTATAAAGAAATACGTGAGGTTACTCAAGAATACCTTTGGTCCTGATAGTATCACAACAAATATTTTTAAGGACGCTTTCGAATTTGATTTAATTAATACATCTTTAGAGTACGGTACCTTTCCAGAAAGGTGGAAAATCTTTACTGTTACGCCTATTCAAAAAGTAGTTAATACAAAAAAAAGTGAGGAATTTCGAGGTAAACATACACTCCCAATATGTGAGAAAGTTTTAAAACTTGTTGTTAGAGATCAACTACTCAATTATTTACATGAGAATAACATTCTCATTGAAAATCAATCAGGTTTTCGAGAGCATCATTCATGTGAAAGCTCTTAAGTGAACATTTGCCATGAGTGTTTGAAGGAATTTGATAAAAATAAAGTTGCTCTGGCTGTTTTCCTTGATTTCAAAAGAGCGTTCGAGACGATTGACAGGGGGTTGTTGGGAGAAAGTTGAAATCGTTAAGAATGTCTGGTGTGGCACTCGATTGGTTCGTATCATATTTAAGCAGTAGGAAACAAAAGGTTAAATTAGGTGGTATTAAATCAAATTGTATTGATGGTGAGCATGGCGTACCATATGGCACAACATTGGGAACTCTACAGTTCTTGATATATGTGAATGACAATATCAAGTATGTTAAATTTTAGAAGCTGTCAGCATTCGCGGATGATACAATGATCTTTATTGTAAATATGGCTTTAATGGAGTTTTTAATGAACGAATATTTAAAAACATTACATGAATGGTTAACGTTCAATTACCTACAAGTGAATTTTGATAAGTCGAATTGCATGGTTTTCGGAAAAGAACACAGGCTAAAAATGGTAGGACAAGACAGTGTGAGTGTGTCGATAGCTAAAAATAAGTTGAAAAGAGTGAATTCAATTGAATACCTGGGTGTTATGTTGGATTCAAAGTTAAAACTGCAACAACATGCAGATTGTATCGTAATAAAAAGCTCAAAAAATATTTTTCGTACTTCCGGGTCTAAAGTGACAACTTCACTCCCATGTGACAGGTACTAAAGTGTCACATTTAATCCCTCCGGCATTAAATCTTGACGAAACTCCCGGAACGATTAAATCACAAACAAACGAATTTAAGGGATATTTTATTGAAAAAAAAAAATTAATTAGAATGGTAATTAACGTTAATATTCAAACTAATATTGTGACTGTTCGTCATATTGACCAGTCTTTCCTGGGTTAACGCAGCAGGTAACTGACGAGTAACAGATAGGTCCTTATCATATTGAACTGGTGTTTGTTTCGAAGATCCTGCGGAAACAGGAAGCGAGAATGAGGACTGTGGCATAACTATAGTGGACGAATCGGCGACTTGACCAAATATTTTATCTGAAATTTTTTGTTTATTTTTAATAGGCGATTCAATATATCCCTCGGCCACGTTGGAGGATTTCCATCCTCCATGTCTCTTCAGCACGTCTATTGTTGCTCCCGAATCAGCTAACAAAGACGCAGATGTGCGTCTAAAACAATGTCCCGTATAAGACGTCGCATTTTCTAATTTCAAGAAAGCTGCTATTTGCCGTGGAAATGTACCAAACATGTTTTTTCCTACTACTCACATAGTACATTCTTTGTTGATGTATTGAACAAAAAATTTTGAATGAGGTGTCCCTGTCTTTCGCAATGCCACATATTTTCGAAATATTGCCGCAAAACTGTTTTCTGAATTTTTGATCACAAAATTTCCGTCAATTTTATTTTTGGTGTTTCTAATCGCAATTAGGAAGGAATCGCCCAAATCTCTCACATCGTCGATTTCTAAATCAACCAACTCTTTCCACGCCAAGCTCCCGCAACGCCCAAAATAAGTGCAACCTACAAAAAAATTGATTTCTTAAAATTTCTGAATATAAACACATTTCCAAGTTTACCTTAAGCATTAAATATTTATCATGCGGAGCCTCCCGTAAGAACTGATCTACCTGCTCAGACGTGAGAATTCTTGACTTCCTTGGCTTAAATCCCTCATTTCTTCTCTTCAAAAAAGCTAATAATTTTGGAAATTTTCTTATATCAATATCTTCTCTAATGTTAATAACCGATTTCAGCATTGAGTAATGTGCCCAGAGAGTTGAGGCACAAACCGCTATTGATTTATCATTGAAGTAGACTAACAGCGCATTTTCAGTAGGTTGTCTCACATTTTTTAAGCGGCACCACTTTTTAAAAGCATCGTACTGCTGCTCGTATAGTTTTCTAGATTTCGGTGGTAACAATTCTTGACCTACTTCGGCTGCTCTTTTATCAATATCAGATACACCTTCTTCACTCATGATACCAATAATTATCAATAACAATGTTTCTTTACAATGACACTAGTAATGACAATGTTTCTAAATTATAATTGTCACAACGCAATGTTACTATGGTAACTTATTTTAAAGACAGTTTATTAAATGAGTTGAAGAGACAAAAACTGTTTGAAATAATCAATAAAATCATACCGGAAGTACGAAAGTATCGTATATACCTTGCGACTGAAGTATATTTAATCCTTCAGGTAAATTATAAGCCCTCCTGCGGTCGGGCCATAAACTTTACCTTCAGGATTAAATGTACTACTTCAGTCCCGCGGTATATAATAAAATATACTATTTCATCTGGAGAATTGGTAACAGACTTGATATGGTTTGGGTCAATTGTGGTGCTCTATCTGGATTTTTGCTCTTCGCTTTTGTTTGGTTTGCCATCAAATTGTTCGGATGAACTCCGGAAAATTATGAATAGAGGAATGAGATTAGTTTTGAAATGCAGTAGGAGAAAACCAATCCGATTAATGATGGAAGCTCTCAGTTTGATGAATGCGAGGCAGAGAATTGTTTTCGAAACATTAAAATTCATATATAAAATGAAACATCAAGTGATGCCAAAATATATGACACGGAGGATTACCTATATTTCTGAAGTTCATCAGTACGAGACCAGATCTCGGGACAACTTTTATGTTGATACCTGTAACACAAGTTCGGCAACGGGATCAACTTTGATGCAGGGACTTGTTCAATATAATGCTTTGCCTCATGTGATAAGAAATTGTAACAAATATGAGACATTTAAAAGTTGTTGGTTGAACATGTGAAGAAACATCGTTAATAGAATTGTAAATTGATTTTTCTTTCATTCGTTGTAAGTAGTATTCTTCATTCAATAAAGATTATTATTATATTATTATTTTTAATATAAAATATAGGAAAGTACTCTGGCACAGCACCTACTAAGAATATATATAAGATATTTGGACGAACCGATAGTACACTGTTCTACAAGATTTAAGCTACAACAAGCGCGCAAAAACAGCGATTCGCGTTAGAACAGCGTTCTTCGAAATTTACAAAGCCTGTCCATTTTCCCGAAACTTCGAAAAACTATTTGTTTCATTATGTAATGATGTTTAGAGTGACAAATTCATAATTTATAACTTATTATGTGAATTTGAAAACTCATCTCCGAAAGTTGTTGCATATACGGTTTGAAAAACCGGACGGGCGAAACGGCCGGACAGACTCAACATTGACCACTAATTATTAATCAGGGAGTTGACTGGTGTGAGACCACTTTCAGTTCGATATTCGAAATCAAAGACATTTGCGCAGATCCATAGCACGTTGTTAAACCAAGAATATGCTCGCAAAAACATGTTCATCTTCTCATGTTTATATTCTACAATAGTGAAATCCCAGAATATTCAATAATCAATTTTTTGGAGATCTGATTATTGTTTTCCCATAACTCGAATAATGTGAGAGAGATATCCTTTCTGGACACCATGAATCCCGTCTCATTTCGTCATTCGGTGAAATCCATCCTATGATTTTGAAGTAACAAGGAAAAAACTTTTTCGGATATTCTTCTTCAATTTATATTTCTTTCGTTATGCATACTCAGTAGGCGTTTATTTGAACATGATTCATACCGGTATCAAAGCAATTATTTAAGCGTACTCGTTAATTCAAAATGTTGACACGTCATTCACTAGTAAATATTTCGCGAATGTTAATCTTTAATTTTTGAATAAATAGACGTAAGTAGTTCAATAAGTGCGCCAGAGCGATCTCACCTCACATCAGTGGTTTATAAATTTTTCGAATCGTGAATTGGTCAGGCGTATATGGTGTAATAGAAGTAGGTATAGGTGAGAAACCCAAATCAAAAATTGATCATGCCGGAACATTTGGAACAATTTGCAAACTAATCGAAACCCAGATACCTCAACTATTCTCTCAAATATAGAAAAGCACTGACGTGATTTCAAGAGTCGTTCAAGCTATATAATCCCATTACGAATTTCTACATACATTAAATTCTGCGATGAGCAATCATAAAGGAATTTCAAGCGAGTAACCAAGAGTAACCAGTTATCTTTGGTCTTTTGTGGTAAATACCTTTTGCATTCAAGCGGCTTAGGTTATAGATCCGTGACGTCATGAGTTAACCTCAATTTGATCGAGAATGTCAAGAATAACCAAAATCGTAACCCTGCCTGAGAGCAGGGTTACGATTCTGGTTATTAGAGCAAGTAGGGTTAGATGTGTATAAACATGAATATAGTAAACAATAGCAAGGACTTTGATTTATTTGGAAGTTGAAAAACTGATCTAGGTAGAACCGAAAGACTATTGAATATTCCTCAGAGATAATTAATAATAAGTACTTTATAAGTAGCAACACGAATTAGATTTAATGAAATGGAAGTTCAACTCCAGGTAGGAACTAAGGCAATTTAAGATCAAATTAAAAATAATACGCTCCTCCTAAATTCACAGGTTCAAAAGAAAACTTAAAGAATGTGGGTGAAAAGTTGTGTCGTTTATATTGAAAGAACTCATCAAAAATGGCACCGCAATACCCCTGATATCAAATAAGAATGAAGAGTTTTTCAACATAATAAAAAACAGAGCAATTATGAAATACAGTTCTTGAAAGAAGGAAATACTCAGGATCTAATATAATCATGTGCTTCTGAATAATGTTGCTGAAAATCATGTGGAAACTGTAAATTACAGATCAGTAATACAACTGGTATGTCAACTGAAGGTGCGTTGAAATAAAACTTATAAATCCAATGATTTTCTTGAATTTTAACTTTAAGGGCTGTAGGTATGTGATCACAATTTAAATTTTAGGAAAACTCAAAAATAAAATTGAAAGCAGAAACTGTACATTCAATGGAGAAAAATTTCATTTCTATAAATCACCTAGGTGAAAAAATTATTTGGAAACCATAAGAAGCATTGAAGAATGTACAGATTAGGTTTGCTTTTCATTAGAGAAAAACAGAATTCCTTATGTATTTTGTTAGCTGCAGTAATCAAAAATTTTATCAGCAGCTGCAAACATTGAATGCAGTGAGAAACTTAACCAGTCATCAACTGAAAGTACGTTGAAGCAACACAGAAAAACCATCTATTCTTATTGGAATTGTTTTAAAGATATTATAATATTAAATTTTATTTCAAATTTCAGGATAACTCTATAAAAGAAGAAATAAAAGGTTCAAAGAGCAAATGTCATTTGTGTGAAGCAATCTATATTGATAATGATTTGAAAATTACAAGAAAAACCTGAAAATTAAAGCCACAAGAAATCAATAAAAATCCATTGATAATTCTGTTAATGAAACTATGAAAAGATAAATTTTCAGGTTGCTTCAAATTTATGTTATGTGTGCAATACTGAGTATCTGCAAAACATTTTATCAATAGTTTGGGTGTTCTGAGAATGCACAATATGGTAGCAATAAGGAGAAAATTTAAAGATGATCAATCAATTGAAAGAAGAACCAGTAGAAGTGACCAAATATCTCTTTTTTTAATTGGAATAAACTGAAATATACAAATTCAAAATATTGTTTGTTAAAACCATCATAAGATTTGTCATTGCCGTTCCTAAGATTGAGAGATTAAGAAGTTCTTTCATTGCCTTATTGTGTTTGTTTCAAATTTTCATCAAGTATAATCTTGAAAAAATGAAAAAATAATTTTAATCTCTAATTATAAGGATATATTGGCTAATAAAACAATTAATTATAAAAATGCCTTTCTGTTTATATGGACCACAATAATAACCGGTTACTCTGGGTTATTCGCTTGAAATTATTCGACAGGATTAGAGTGGAATTTTTGTTACGTTTCGTTGTTATAGATAGATCGACTATTCTTTTAGCTTAATTCACTTCAACGAACATAAATATCTGAACAATCTCATGGAACATCGGCCTCCTTATTTGCAAATAAACTCACAATATTCCTGCTATAATTCTCCCAATTCAACTTCCACCAACATCACTATATCCACAATAATAAGTGCTTAGGCCCGTATGCGTATTAACGTTTACAAGGGCCCATCGGATAGGAGCATTTTACTCGTAATAACGATATCTTGTAATAACTCGGAAGGCCTTTCCTGAAAGTAGAAATTATAAACGTTTCACAAGGGCGTAGGATATCAAGGGGACCGCCTAACGAGGAGAATATCAACTCGACAAGAGGATACTCGAGCCACGTGAAACTTGAGTGGAATCGTATTCAAGATTATGAGTGGGGACCTTTCATCAGAAATGTCAGAAAATGTAAGCATTACGGGAAAATGAAAATACTAAGAGTCTAATGACAGATATGATATACAGGCTGGTCAATGACTACTACATTAATTTTAACCATAGGGTTCCTTCCTACCATTTTTTGTACGCTTGTTCCTTGTGAAGCAGCGATCTTTCCTTCTAACCAATTGTCTATTCAAGAATCCGTTGTCAATAATAAAATGAAACCATTTGATGAGGAGTAATATATTTGTACTTTGAGAAATTTCGTTGACATCATGAGGTCAAAAAATTTATGGATATTCCCAAAACTTTCTAGGGCAATGATCGTCAGTTCTGTATTTTTTTTTTGTGAAGTAATAGATGTCTAGAATATTCCAAAATGATCTTTTCATAGCTGCTTTTAAATGATGAGGATATAAATAAGTTTATTTCGCGGTTTCCAAAGTCTGGTGACTTTCAAATAATTTCTTTATGTTTTCTATTTCTCTACTAGGTCTGCAATCCAGAGAAAATTATCACATATACTTATTATATATTATATAATATTTAGAATAAGAGTTTGAGTCAAATATGGCGCTGTCCCAGATCTGCTCAAGGAAGCACTGAAAAAACCGGTGTACAAGAAAGGCGAACGAGAGAAACCACAGAGCTATAGACCAATAAGTCTCCGAAGTATCATACCTAGTACAAGAAAAAATTTTATCACCTTCACAACATGGATATGTCGAAGGAAGATCACATAGACAGCAATCTTTGAGTTTATCTCAGGAATCTTAAGCGCTCTGGAAGATTCAAATGTGACGGTTGGGTTGATGTTACACCTAACGAAGGCATTCGCTGCCCTGTCCCATGATCTCGTTCTACAAAAATTACAAGCATATGGAATAAAGGAAAAAGAACTGAAGTGGTTTAAATCGTACCTAACCAACCGTAGACAAAGAGTAATAATCTCTCAGAATGAGAACCACATAATATCGCAGGCAGAATTCACAGAACTAGGAGTACCGCAAGAAAGCATTTTAGGTCCCATAATATTATTCATATTTTTAAATGATCTACTATATATACCATATTTGATGAAACAAATATCAAAATGTTGAATTATGCAGATGACAAAAACTTCATAGTCACGGCCAAGACATTCCCAGAAACGTGTAAACTTGTAAAATCAAACCCTACTGCAAGCAGGCGAATGGTTTGAAGTAAATGGTTTATGCATGATTGTTGAAAAAACAAATGCAGTGCTATTCAAAATAGCTCATTCAGGTTTTCAAGCACCAGCAAATATTCAACCTTGCAACTCCTCTCTGAATCTGATTAGGTGTTGCAATTTCATGGGTCTCAAACTGGAGGAAACTCTTGATTGGAGTGAACACATCACCAACCTGTGTGCTCAATTGAGTTATATCTGCTACTCACTAGAGTATTCAGTAAGTACCTGGACTCAATGTCGATGAAAACTATTTACCAAGCAGTATTTGAATCGAAGATGAGGTATGGCATCATGTTTTATGGTAGCTCACATAACTTGGACAGAGTGCTGAAAATTCAAAAGAGAGCAATACGTACAATCTGGAAGATGAAGAGAATGATGTCGTGTAGGGGAATATTTAAAAGAAAAAGATTTACACACCAGCTATACACATGCAGAAATGCTTGATTTTCACTTTTAAAAATATGCATTACTTTGAAGAGAAAACACCAAGTAATTATAATACAAGAACAACAGCAATTAAATTCCCGCAGCACAGACTTAGCCTCATCGAAAAAGGACCTGCATATAGGTGCATTCGATATTATAACAAGATAGCACATAAACTGGGAAGAGAATGTACCCCACAACAATGCAAGAGATTCATTTTCAAGCTGCTAATTAACATTGAACCATATAGTGTAAAAGACTTCCTAGCCTACATTATACAGGGTGATTCCGGAGGAGACCGTCAGATTTTAGGTGGAGTATACAATAGTCAAGGCAGTTTCGAAACAATGTTTGGTTTATGGTTGGGGGCCTTTAATGAGAGTCTATAGGGCGATTTATCCGATTCGTCCGATTTTTCTTTTATTCATAACTTTGGTATAGCTTGATCAATCTTGATGAAATTTTCAGTGTAGAACAATATGATTATCTTCTTTCAATAATTCCAACACTTTCTCAAAAATACAGGGTGGGAATTATGATAAGTTCAGATTAAGTTTGCAGGTTGAAAAAACACCCTGTACATTCCGTTTTCGATAATTTTCTACATGCTTCAGATTCTATCATAAGTTTACATTACTGGAACCTATTAATTTTTTTTGGCACACATCCAGTTTTCCTAGAAAATTTTTCAAGTATGAACAATATCGTTAATTCGCTCCAAGGCAGTGAGGATATTCTGAACTAGAATGTAAACCGGTGTCGTCCAATGATACAAAGCTCTTCCTATGTCCTAAAGTAGTTTTTCCAAATTCGAAATTCATATTTAATCACTCATATTCTGATGTTTAAAATCATTTAATCCAGAAAATATCTTTATACCTACCTACTTAAACCAAAAAATGTACAACTTATACAGAATAAACATTCGAAACATATCATGAACCGCAAAACTAAGGATTAACACAAAATTTACATAGAATGTTCGAAATGATTTTACCATTTTTGAATACATATTCGAGACCATTTTATTAAATTTCCAATTGACCTTCTAATGAGGAATTGATTTTGCTTCAAGATATTGCATTCCTCGAAAATCCTTTCAACTAGGTGTTCTCTACTTCTAATTTCAACCTTATGAACTCTTGTTTTCAGATATTCCCACACAAAATAGTCTAAAGGGTTCAAATCAGGCGATCTTTGTGGCCAAGCAATAGGGCCTCCACGACCAATCCATCTGTTCGGATAATTTACATCCAGGTGATTTCTCACATTCAATGCAAAGTGATGTGGTGCTCCGTCATGCTGAAAGTACATAGAGCGGATATGTACATTTTCCAATAGATTTGGTACAATATTTTCCAAAAAATCTTGGTAAATTTCACCATTTAATCTTTCCGCAAAAATGTGAGGGCCAACTAAATTTCCGTCTATTGTTCAAAGCCAAATATTGGCAGAAAATCTGTGTTTTTTATTATGACTCTTCTTCAAATGCGGGTTGCCTCTTGCCCAGTCGTGGGAATTGTGGATATTAAAAATTCCATTCTTGTGAACATAGCCTCGTCGCTGAACAGAATTCGAAAAATAGTTAGTTGGTGACTAATAACCCAGCGACAAAATTGTAATCGTTGGGGCAGATCTTGTGGCAACAGTTCTTGCACCTTTTGATAGTGGTATGGGTGGAATTGTTCTTTCTTCAAAGTCTTGCTCACTTTGCTCTGCGAAATTCCTAATTCGGTACTAATTTGACGAGTACTACTAAACGGTTCCTCCTCCACCCGTTCAACAATTTGAATCGAAATTTCATTTAGAGTAGGACTATCAATGTGCTCTGCCTTACTAGGATATTGCCCATGTTCTTTAGAATAATGGAATACTCGTCCGAAAGTACATTTATTTGGTTGACGTCCGATGGGAAATCGTCTATGGTATTCCATTTTGGCTTCATTTCCATTTTCGTTACAAAAACCATAAACAAAAATCATATCCGCATATTCCGCATGAGTAAATAAATGAGGCATGTTGAAATACACTTCTTGTGACAGATTATTTATTAAATATTCTCATTCTGTGGTTCACTGTGATGGTAACCATGGATCTTAAAGAACTTGATTTAAATAGAGATTAATTTCCATGGAGAATTTTCAATTTCATTAAAACTATTTCTCATACATTTGTGATTCAATATTTTACATACCATAAGGCCATAAGTGAGTACATTCTTGAACGGAACTATTATGGTTTAGGAATATTCGCTTCATAGAAAACCAGAAGTGTGCCAAAATCACCTGAATAATGACTCAATTTTATGTTAATCCATAATTTTGCCTTTCATATGTTTCGAATTTTTATTCTGTATTTGTAGTAGTAGTATGTAGATTTATGTGGTTCACGTACGTATAAAGAAATTTTTTGAATTAAATGATTTAATACATCTGAATATGAGCGATCTAAAATGAATTTCGAATTTGAAAAATTTATTTTAGGAATCAGAAAGAGCTTTGTATTATTGGAAGATACAGCTTTACCAACTAGTTCAGAATATTCTCAATGCCTTGGAGCAAAAAAATGATATTGTTCATCTTTGGAAAATTTTTCTAGGAAAAATGGACGTGTGCCAAAAAAAATAAAAATGCTCCAGTAATGTAAACTTATGGTAGAATCTGAAGCAAGCAGAAAACGGAATGTACAGGGTGTTTTTTCAACCTGCATACTTAATCTGAACTTATCATAATTCCCATTCTGTATTTTTGAAAAAATTATGGAATTATTGAAAGAAGATAATCATATTGTTCTACACTGAAAATTTCAACAAGATTGATCAAGCCATACCAAAGTTATGAATAAAAGAAAAATCGGTCGAATCGGACAAATCACCCTGTAGACTCTCAATGAAGGCCCCTGAACCATAAACCCAACATGGTTCCTAAACTATATTGACTAGTGTATACTTCACCTAAAATCTGACGGTCTCCTCCGGAATCACCCTGTATAATCAGAGTAAAATTATTAATGACCCTGTTTAATCTCGGGTGTTCACTGTATTACATGTATTCACTTTACCTGAAATAAAGTATATTATTATGATTATTCCGATATTCCGGAATTTTTCCATAAAGTGGGTGTCTGCCTGCAAGTTATATTACATTGTTTGTCAATATGTTTTATTAGATGAAAGAGAATAGGTCTTAAACTTATAAATGTCAGCATCTGTTAGCTTCACAATTGTGAACTCTTTGAGCACATTTTCATTACATTCTCCCACATTTCACGCGGTATTTCATTAATTCCTTCAGAAATATTTTTTTCGGGTTGCTCAAACTTCAGAGGTTTTTTTTAATAAACTTTGCTTCTCCGATATTCCCCAAAAAGATGTTCGTAGCAGACAAATCAGGCGAGTGGGGAGACCAATCAACTTCACCAATTTCAGTAATAACCTGTTGTGAGAAGAGGTGTAACAGTAATACTATTGTAATCCTGGCTATATCCGATATAGCAACGTCTCTTTTTGATACCATATGTTAATTAAAGCATGCAATTGTGGTGTTAAAAAGTTTTCAATCATTTCGCTCTCTATTGCTAGTTACCGATTAGCTATTTATATTTTCGGAAAACTAGGGTTCAGTGATTTCTCTTGAATAAATAGCACCAGACTGTCAATTGCACTGGATGCTAAGGTGACTGATGGATAATTAGAGGGTTTTCTTTTGCCCAAAACGAATCATTCTGTTTTTCTGCATATTTAATCAAATAGAAATGTACCTCGTTATTCACTATGGTTTTGTTTAACCGGATTTATCATGTGCGAGCTGTAACATTCTATAGGTATATGTGCGGTGGCGTAGATATTCTTCTGGAAGACGATCTTGTTTCAAATGAATTTCAAAAGGAAACAAATAGGTCCTTGAATATAATTCGACCAAAGTTGTTATCAAAGACCTGAGCACGTCGTCCAAATGAGGTTATCAGGTTAAGTACCTATTTCTTCTTAATCATTCACTACACGATCATTAGAGCGTATTGTTCGCAAGTTATTGTCTCCAAAAATGTCACGTAACTTTTTTATCATCTCAGAAATCGATTAATGTTTACAATAATTTTTTTGAACGATTGAAACACGTTGCTTTACGAAACATTTTTTCATAATAAATTTTACGCTTTTCTTTACGAATGTCACATATCATTGTAGTCGAAGTGCCAAATGAAAATAAGAAGATTGTTATTTTGAGTTTCTGACGCAAATCATGCTTCACTAAAAATGGTTTTGAAAAAATCAAAGTTATTTTAGGAATTATTCTACTGATGTAACTGATGAAATGTTAAGGCCCTTTGAAGAAAACCTAAATAAGCAAAAAGAACATTCTTCGAACATTATATCATAAAGGATTAAATGAAAAATATTCTAGCAGTGTGTTTAGGAATCAACAATTTTGCCAATGAAACAACTTATTACCTGTTCTTTCAATACAACAGGACGCTAATAATCATTTTCCAGATTCCTAAATTGATTTCATTGTTACTATTTTGATCATCGGTATTTATTGAGCTGACTTCTCGTTTATCCGATTTGATAAAATATGCCTTTGAAGCTTCCTCATGTGGAGAGATGTGAACACAAGACGCGAAACAGACACTGCACATTACCCGGTAAATAGATGCATTAAAATAATTATGGGGATAAGAGCTCTTCCCTAACGAAGACTGCTTAGAAATATTAGAATAAGAAAGTTAGATGATCCTACATCCAGCTCTTCCAGAAAAATCATTGTTATTATGTAGATTTGATCTGAAGATGCTCATCACGGGATTACATTAAGCTTTTGTAATAGGCAAAAATGGTCCCGAAAATGGGTGAAGTTTCTAATGGTATGTTTTTTTTTCTTTATGGATATTTTTACACTTAGCATAATTCAACATAGGTCGATTTCAGATAGAAGGTTTAAATTTATTATTTCATATTCAGAACTGTCAGAACTATTGACAGACCCACAGGGCCGCTAAAACAATATTAAAGACTAGTGGAAAAGCCCGTATCGCCACGGGTGCAAGTAAGATGAGCATGTGGAAGTCCTCGTTTTTGAAACTCTATAACATAAACATGAGCAACAACTTGTCCGAATATATTTTTCATAAATGGGTCATTTAACATTTCTTCAACTTCAAGTTAAACACACGCGCTGTTAAGTCCGGACGATGCTCGGATTTTCCCCATGGTTTAAGATTATGAACTCTTTGAACAGGCCATTTCGGATTATAGGTAAAGGTTATTTCAAAAGGTCTGGTTTACCAAAATTAAATTAAACGTGTGTCTCGTGCTAAACAGAAACTGAGTTCAACCTTTCTTTTCTTTTTATAAAATAACTCATGATTGTGATTCCTTGATAATTTTCGAATAATCTGCGAAGGTTGTTGTGGTACATTGATATTAAAGTTCATTCGATTTTCCACTGGATGTCACCTCAGTCTATATAATGCACTGGGGCCACTACCGGAGTTCAATAATACCTACTACCAAATTTGTTGTTGTCGGGAGATAAGGTTATGTGGTACTGATGATCCCTAATAAGGGTGAAACTAGTTTACCGCTACCCTCCCGATAACAACAAAAATCTTAATATCTTTGTGCCTACACAGCCTTTGTTGTATTATTCTGAAATTTCTATTTTTCTTGACAATGGTTCTGTTCGATGGCAATACCCAGCCGACAACTAAATAACCAGATATTACGAATTCATAAAGAGTTCTGGAATGTGCTCGGTACGCGTTTAACGTGTGTCTCGTGCTGTCTGGTTTACCCTTTTTCCGCACAATTACCATGGCATCTTGGTAATTTTGCTGAATGTTCCGTGGACTTCCTTTATAGCTTGATGGCAAGATAATAACTCTTCCTGGAGGAACATTTCTCTGCTGCGCTTCTTGTTCTACATAATCCATTGAACCTTGATACCTTCCTGTTCTTAATTTTGGCTGATTCTGTCTAATCCAATTTAAGTTATTACTTTCTTGATTGACGTATGAGCAGTAAACGTACTGCTGAAAAAAATTTCCCGTACTGTGTAATGCACTAAACCCCGGTCTTACGGCAATTCGATAAGCGTAGTATTGAAGCATGGTCAAACGGTTACGCTGGGCTGTTGCACGTTCGTTTCTGTGGCTGTGTTGTTGAGGCTGAAACCAAATTCGCCGTTCGGAAAAAGTAGTGGGTACGCCATTGGATCCATACGTGGGCTAAGATTTGATATTGTTTGCAATTTTCCATTTTTTGTATGAACCGCAAAATCAATATATTCTGGCGGTTCTCCATTTTCGTCGACAAATATTGTTGCAACACTGTCTCCTGTCGGCAAATTGTATCTTCTAGGATCGTTGTCTGTACGCGCAAAAACCATTCGAATATCTAGTAATTCAAGATTTTCAGCTATAGCTTCTTCTCGTAGTCTTTCTCCCATTGTGTAAAAAGCGCTTGCAAATGGGTTATTTTCACGAAGCATTGTCACTGGATTGCATCCTTGGTTAGCTGGGTGTTGGAATCTATGTTTCATAGCTTCATTAGTATCAAGTGTGTAAAGTTGATAGAATCTGGGCGTGTTTCCAGGTTGCGCAATAATGGAACCAATTCTGCTGCATGATGTACCATGCAGACAAAATTAATAAGGGCCGGTTGATGCAAATTCATTCAAGCTAACTTTTTGGGAAGCAAACGCAAAGGCACTGTTATACTGGCGTATATTGTTTTGGAAATTCTTCGATTCTTCATCTGTTCCTGTTCAAAGTTCCCTGAGCAAAGCTGGTACTTCTTTCAATTGCATCTGCTCGCTCATTACAACTTTGCCTTTCTGGCAGCACTGGCTGAATCCATCTCGCCTTTTTTCACCTCTAAAATGCAGTGCATTGCATAATTGACACGATTCGCTCATTTTGCCGACAGAAAACGCGAGAATTTCGGCTTCAACCGGAGCCCTTCTCACTACAAATACTGATCACATTGCGTAATTATTGTTATGAACGCGGCGTCGGTTTCTTTCAGTTCGGGTTGTTCGGGTAGCGTTTCGAGAACCCACTGGTCTGTCTCGTCGTCGTGTCGCCATTGTAAATTGAAATTTTAAAATTTTACACTGGACCTAACTCAAAATTAGAAAATTGGACGTGACCTGTTTCCAATTTTTACCCAAAAATGGAGAATAACCATCTAAATTTGGGTTTTCAATATCTTTTTCAATTATAATTTTCCAGATTATCTTACTTGGTAGGTTTGGAAATTAAAATAAACTTAAAATCAAACCTAAATTCAAGCTAGTCAAAACACGTGTTACCATATGATTTATAAGTCACATGTTATAATTTAAATACAAATAAAGTTAATAAAATTTACAAATGTCTTTAATGAGTTATATGACGGTAATGGTTACTTGGAGTGCAAGAAGAAATTAAAGCCCATATCAGTAAAAATTTGTTGAGCGGTGGCGCCATCTACAGCGAAAACATGCCAAACATCCCTAATTTTTAAGTTTTTTGTGTTTTTTAGAGAAATTATAGATTTTTGGCCGTTGTTATTATTATTATCTGCATCGGTTTAGATGCCTACCGTTAATTTAAAAAATTTGATGCAAATCGGTTGATTGGTTTAAGCGCTAGCCTTACTATGCTTCAAATTATTATAATAGATTAGTGTGACAACTATTGTTGTTTCATGAAGTTTCATGAAGGCGAACACATACCTGGAATGAGTTCAGTTAGAATAAAATGGCATTATTGGAGTCGTTGGAATCGATTTAACAAAAAGCTGCGACAGCGTGAATATTTGTGTTCTAGATCATTTTGTAAAATGAAGGTATGAATCTTGGAAGTTTTTCAAGTTTTTTTCGCAATTACATCACTTTTAATCTTAGATGTTTCAGAAGGAATAGAATTTAAGCGAGTTAATTAATTATTGGTTTGATCACTGAAATGTTTTGAAGTGTTGTTCATTTCGGTTCTTCCGCAGGTTTGTTCATCAATTGCTATAATACTCATCCAAATTATAGTGTGAAACATTCAACAGCGATTTTATATCCAAGTATTAGATTCTAACCATTTTGGATATCATCATATCGGAGATCTCCTCATAAGAAATGTGAAACGGGATGTATAGTACATGATGTTTTCCTACTTATTTATATCTAAACAATGTGTAATGGTAAGCAGTTGACCAGTTGGTGGATCCGATTGAGTTCGGTTCTGTTCCTGAGAATACTACTTGTATTCAACTCATTATTAACTGTTCGTTCAGGACAATAAGCGCCATTTAAAGTGTGTAGCATTAATTTATAAATCAATTAACAACAGCGTCTGAAAGACGGACTGTTTTTACTATGACTAGAGAGTTATTTTTTATATATGAACCATGGGAACTGTGTGTATTAATTCTTCAATTCTGGTACACAAGTCCAGATATGCCTTTAATCGTTCATCAGAAATAAGTACTGGCACTTTGATACGATTATTAAGTGCTAGAGAAATTTCGGGAAAATCGTTAAGTTGAAAAAGTTTCAGAAAATCCCGAAAACCTTTTTCGTACTCGATATCTCAGATGTTAATCAGATCCCAGAAAAAATTGTGCATTTATGGAGGTTATTGATAGTTTGTATGTTGTGAAATTTCATTATCGTTGAAAAAATATAGCAATTTTTTGTCTTCAAACAAAGTAAACTATACGGATATGGACAATTTGGACAGGACAAACAACAGTGAAAAGTCCCCCATTTTTTCCGTTCAGCCATTAAATGAGCATTTACGGTAACATCAGCAATATCTAACAGACTTTTTAACATTTTTCTTTTCCGACTCGAAAAATAATTCATATCTCAGATAATAATTTGGGCCATTTTGTATAAGTTTAAGGCAAATAGGTGGTACCAGAAGTTGTGAAATTTACTGTGTTTTCATTACCTACCGCCTTCCCAAAGTTTCAATGAGCCAAGATGCAACACGGCCCCTAAACGTCAATATGATTAATCGACATTAACTTCAATTTCTGAGATGAATAAATGAAAAAATAAATTGTATCTTCTGGTACAAGGAAGCTACGATTATGAAATTTGAGCATATGTAAGATATCAATAACGAATGTCAGTCAATAAGTTTTCCTCTGCTATTTTATCAATGAAATAAGTGTTAAATGACAACCTTCCCTAACTATGGATGGCTTCCATAGCAGACTTCAAACATCATCACTTGGACCGCAAGACCCGATTCGAAGAATCCTCCTTGAAGATTGGCGAAAAATTGTGTTTATCAGATTTGAATATAGAGGGTATTTCTAAGGACAAGAGTGATTATATTTCTGAACTAGCAAAGAATTATAGTGCTGAGATTATTCTCCTTCAAGAGACACATACGGATACTAAAAAAATCTTCGTGAAAGAGGAACGATAAATGGTTATGTATTATGTATCATATTGATTGTTTATCTCCTTAGTAAAATTTACGGTTTAGCTTGTTATGTTAAAAAATCCTTGATTAACAATATCGAGATAATCCAAAAAGGTGAATTTGAGGGTGTTTCCTTTATCTCTTACAAATTTTGTATTTTTGTTATTCAGTTCTTTTTTCTGCTTTTGTCTTTTTATTTCCAGATTCGATGTGGGCAACTTGAAGAAGTCTCAGTCTCCATCAATAGAAGACCACTCTTGAAGAAAGAAGTCCCTAAAATATATTTCAGCTTATTTTTGTGCTTTCACATTTAGGTGAGGAGCCAGGGTTTTTTTAATGGGGTTTTTTCCCTAGACTTTTATGTGATACGCCGAATTATATGACACCCCGTCACTAACCCCTGATCTATATACTTTATTGTTTGCTAACTAAATATTGTAAGCCAAAAGTTCAAGAGAATATACAGGGTGAGTCTTTGACCACTGCGTTAATTTTAACCATAGATTCTTGACGTCAAAAGAAACATTTTCTTCCCATAACATTTTTCCAAACTTGGCCCCGTTCAAAAGGTGTTGAAATTTCATAAAAAAATTGCATTTTCACCTGTGATATTCAAACGACAATATCAATTGGAATGATCTCTTGTACAAGGTTTTTGATAGCACTCGTGCATACTTGGCATCAATAGATTTATTCCACTTGTTGTAAGTTTCTCACTTCTACTCTACAGATTGGTTGCATTGCATGAAAAACAAATGTCGCTTGAACTCAAGGTCCGTATCTCGTACTTCATGGAGTCATTAGTCTTTTTGCAGATTAAATCATTCCTCATCTTTTCTCCTAAATTTGCACTATTCTTGAGATATTTGAAGTTGAAAGGAATTGAATCGATATAATTTTGTCCAAATCCAACTCTGTGCTGAAATGATTCAATAATCAGATTTGTTCAATGTTGCCATATTTTATGTCTTTGTTAAATATTTCTACAAAAGGTTGGGGAAATCTCTCCAGTCTATGGTTCCACTACTAAACACTATAGATGAAATTAACCACTGAACAATTTTTGTCTTACATTCCCCACAAAATCTAAATTGCCATTTGCTGTATTCATTGTTTATGATGTCTAGCACCTTGTTTAATATTCAATCCAGAGTAATATTAAATAGAGAAAATGTTTTCCATCACTCACATAGGTACTTCTGGTATATTTTGACCGTTGAAATAGGTAATGTATTTGCTGTCAGGACCTGTTAAATTGAAGACTTGTCTTTATGAAGAGCTGGTTCTTTATAGCTTCACACTTTCAGGGTACATCAAGTTATATTCTAACATAGAAATGCTTTAAATTAAGCTCATATGGTTTTAGAAACTTCTAACCCAGTCTCCTAGATTTGTTTTGTACCTTTATTATCTTTATTACATACACCGATTCAACCTGGTTCACAAATTTAGGAGATAATAGAATTTGACTTAGTTTCAATATGTTTGAATGTTTGTTATGATGCATGGTTATTCAAAATTCTATCAATATTGAAACCCGAAGCTATGAGCTCATAAACAAGAAAGATTAAAATAGAATACATTTTCTGACCATAATCATTTCATACTGAATTGAATAATTTCAAACTATCGATACTATTCTTCCAATATTTTCCATATTTTTCAGAAAGAAAGCTACAAATAACTGCTGACAGTTGCAAACAGAATCAAAGCAACAAGGAATCACAGAACACTTTTTTATTGGAAACTACCCACCACAGAGGCGTTATAATATTTTAAAGTGATAATAATTCACTTAAGTCATTCTGAAGAAAATTATAACTAGGAATCAATAATGGTTACGGATATCATCTTTCATTTAGAAAAATATTGCAATTAATAATTTTTTCTCTCCTGGGGTTCGGTAATAAATTAATATTTTATGGTAAGGTATTAAAATTTGACATAATCTATGAATAACCATTATTCAATATTTATGTTCTTGTTTACGTAATTAAAACAGATACTCTGATTATAAATACCCATAATTTACGCATGTTCAGTAATCAGTAATTATAGTCTAAACAGAATAGATTCATATTCATGATTTAACAAAAAATTTTTTATTAAAGAACACCTAGTTGATTTTTCAAATTTAGGTGATCAAACACAATTTTTTCAAGTAAGTATAACCTAAATCTGGAAATACTTGTAATCTATCCAGGTAAATTGTTATTGGGATTTAGTACAGAATATAATCATCAAGCACATCACTTTAAAATAATTCTTCGTAGTGACATCATTCATTGTTGTTGAAGATTTCGAAAAAGATTTTCATATTTTTAACATTATGATATCAAGAGACCTCATAGACCTGTTCACTGGTCCCTGTCAAGGTGAAGAAACTTCAGAAATATCAGTATTTGGAAAATCATAGATGACTTTTTTTGGCTTTGAGTGAAAAAAAAGCAGAATGATAACCTCTTGCCTTGGAAGTTTTCATAGAAATGATGGTTTTCATGATTTGGAAATTTCGAGAAGAAAATTATAAATGTATGATGATAACATCCTATAATTCTGAAGTTTTTTTTGGAATTTCTCACTAGAAAGGGATGGTTTATAATCTTGAAGTAGATAGAAATTATAGTAGAACAACAAAAATCTATGTTTATGGTGTTAATTTTTTTTTAACAGAAAATTAGTATTTTGAATCTTCCTTCTGGATATGGACCTCATCGGATGAAACATGAATAAGTGAATCATTTTTTAGAGGGAAAATAATGTTTTAAACAATTCAGATTCAATAGTGGATGCTGTGGAAGGTATTTTTTGTTCATACTAAACTGGACTACAGAGGGGTATTTGCCCAATGTGAAAACAATGTGAAAATGCTTATAACTTTTTAACGCAGCTGAATATGGAAAAACCGTAATGGAAAAAGTGATTCTTTTGATCTCAAGAACTTATGGTTATAATTAATGCAGTAGTCAAAGACTCACCCTGTATATATATATATATATAACAACCATTCATGTACAATTTACATTTCACACTTTTTTATCACTTTACTGTTTGTTTCCGCTTCCTCTTCGAACAAAAAATATTTACGGTGATATCGCTAGATGCAATTAATTAAAATTTTGAGAATATGTGGTTAAATTTTACTGATAATATTTGTTGAAAAATTCTTTATTCAATAAACCTCACACAATTAATATGAACATCTCTGTTGTATTCAGTATTATCGTCCTACATCCTACTGATTTGGACAGATCTACGGATATACTGAAAAGTTATGGAAATCTACCAATGTTTTAGTTTCTTAGATATTATGTCACAACTGTTCACCAAAAGAATTGAATCTTCCTGACAAAAAATTCTACGACATCAAAAGGTATATTCTCCTATACACATTTTAAGATCATAATGATTCAAGTAATTCAAGTGCTCAAGTATTGTTTGGTGGAATTTTAATTTATAATTTCATATGCTCCGGATTCCTCTCTAATATACCGAATTTTGACAGTTCAACCGATATAGTATTTGAACTTCCGCCAACGCTGATCATAAGACAAGATGATACCCTTGATAGAGATTTTGATGGAGAGTCGACTGAAAATTCCTAAGCGATGAGGCTCTCGAAGTTCATAGCATAGAATCAAGACAAGTTTGTGTTAGCTAGGTGGAACAAAGGAAAATCCCAATATGCTTCCTCCTGGTAATTCTATACTCTATGATATTTATGAATACCAACTGCCGGTGATACAAATTTGAAACTATCCATACGTGTATACTATAAACCTCCCCACTTTCTCTGGGTGTTTTCACAAATTCTGATTCGTTGTTGAGTTATTTAGGATGGATATTTTCAAACAAGAAACCCCGTTTATTGAGTATACCATTTTAAATGGAAAAGTAATACTCAATTTCCAGTGTAACCGGCACCTGAAGAAGTCGGCATATTCGAGTACTCAATCTGGAAGATTCGAAAATTCTAGCTCATTTCCTCGAGATTTTATAGTTCGGACATCCGAACATACACTACTTGAACCGCGTCATCTTCGACAATGTCTTAATTACTTAGGAATAACTTCGCAATAATATTTTTCATGAAAGAAAGGTTTTAATTAATTTGAACTCTATATGCCCGAATCCATTTGATAAGTGCCATAAATATCCACAGAAATTTTCCAATAGAACAATCATCAATTACATTTATTATTACTCTAAATAACTTCCAGAAAAATTCCTCGACTCTGAGTTACACCCTACAAATGGAATCTTTTTATGTGGAGATCTGTGTATTGAAGTTATTTTATCCCTCGTTATTCCATATTTTTGGTCTAACCGAACTGGCATCGGCGAAGTTTATTTTACGTAAAATGATGCAATCAAGTCGGTATAATAGGCATTTCAAAGTTTTATATTTGAAACTAATTCTCCTTGGAATTCAACCTGAGTCGCAATTTGCTTAATTGACCTCTTATTTACTGTGCTGAATATTTATTAGAGTAACACAGAGTTTGGGTAGCTCAGGAGCCCTTTCGCTTGAATGTTCAAAGTTGCCACATAATTAGTTTCTGTACAGGTTTGTTCAGGTGCCGAATTCCCTATGATAATTACGAAATTAATGATCTTTTGGAACTAATTTCCTACATGAAATGTTTGGCAATATGTTGAAGTTTGAATACTCTCTTTATATTCAATGCTGAAAAATATTCTTCATTCCAATTATTCGAAACTGAAATTACTTTTTTTCATTGAAGTTCATTATTACGAAAATCTTCATCACTGCGGTATAATTGAATTTGATCTATATCTATAATATAAAAATGAATCGCAAAATGTGTTGGTAAGCGCATAACTCAACAACGCCTGGACCAATTTGGCCAAATCTTTTTTTAAAATGTTCGTTGAAGTTGAAGGATGGTTTTTACGGCGAGAAAAATTAGAATTATTGCTGGAAAAAACCTAAATATAGCCCTTTTCTTTTTCATCAACAATTGTCAAATTAAATCAACAAGATATTGAAATAGATAATCGTTGGATTGTTCCATATTCACCCATTTTATCAAAGACATTCAAAGCACACATCAACGTTGAATCTTGCCATTCAGTGAAATCTATTTGCAAATATGTGACCAAAGGGAGTGATATGGCTGTGATTGGAATTGGTGTAGAGAATTCCAATGATGAAGTTACCCAATACCAAATGGGCCGCTATGTCAGTAGTAATGAAGCAGTTTGGCGAATATTTTCTTTTCCTATTCATGAGAGACTCCCTTCTGTTGTTCACTTAGCTGTGCATTTAGAAAATGGACGAAGAGTGTATTTTACAGCACAGAACGCAGTACAAAGAGCTGCTCAGCCACCATCTACTACATTAACCAGTTTTTTTGAGACATGCCAAATCGATGATTTCGCACAAACATTGCTATATTCTGAAATGCCAAAATATTATACCTGGAATCAATCCTCAAGGAGATTTATACGACGGAAACAAGGAAAATCAGTTCCAGGATATACAGATGTATATTCCACCGATGCGATTGGCCGGATTTATTCAGTACATCCAAGCAATGATGAATGTTTTTATTTACGACTACTATTAGTCAATGTACGTGGCCCAACATCATTCCAACAGTTACGAACTGTTGATGGTGAATTGTGTGGATCCTACAGAGAAGCCTGTCAACGTTTGCAATTGCTTGAAAATGACGCTCATTGGGATCAAACTCTCAATGATGCTGTAGTATCATCACACGCTCATCAAATACGAACATTGTTTCTTTAATCATATCTACATGCTTCCCATCAAACCCAATTGATTTGTGGATCAAGTTCAAAGATTATATGTGTGATGATATTTTGTATCAAATACGGAATAGAATGGGAAATCCAAATATACAAATCAGTGAAGAAATTTACAATGAAGCTTTGATTTCAATTGAGGACATGTGCTTGATAATGTCAAACAAACTATTAATTCAATTAGGCCTGACCGCGCCCAATCGTCCAATGCATGACGCTTTTAACCAAGAGTTGCATCGAGAAAAACTGTATGATCTCAACGCTTTGAAAGAATTAATTCAAATAAATCTTCCACTGTTAAATGAACAACAAAAGTATGTATTTGAAACTCTTATGAAAGTAACAAATGATGAAACTGGAGGGATTTACTTCTTAGATGCACCTGGTGGTACAGGAAAAACTTTTTTGATTTCATTAATATGAGCAACAATACGCTCACAAAATAAAATTGCACTTGCACTCGCTTCGTCGGGAATCGCAGCAACTTTGCTTGAAGGTAGTCGAACAGCCCATTCAGCACTAAAATTGCCATTGAATATGCAAAGCAATGAATCTCAACCTGCAACGTTTCGAAGAACTCTGCAATGGCAAAGGTTTTGCAGCAATGTAAATTGATTGTTTGGGATAAATGCACGATAGCATATAAAAAATCTTTGAAGGCTTTAGACAGAACCTTAAAAGATCTACGGAGCAATAATAACCGATTTGGTGGTGCAATGATTTATTTATTAGCAGGAGATTTTCGTCAAACATTGCCAGTGATTCCACGATCAACGCCAGCTGATGAACTCAATGCCTGTCTAAAGTCCTCCAATTTGTGGGAACATGTCAAAGTACTTCATTTAAGCAAGAATATGCGTGTCGAGTTGCAAAATTACCAATCTGGAAACATATTCTCTAAACAACTCATTGACATTGGTGATGGCAAATTTCCTATAGACATGTTGACTGGCTGCATTAACTTTCCTCAAAGATTTTGTCAGTTAACTCGATCAAAAGATGAACTTATTCAGAAGGTATTTTCAGATGTTTCTCAAAATTACAGAAACCATGATTGGTTGAGCGAACGAGCTATAGTGGCTGCAAAAAACATAGATGTCAATTAAATTCAAAGAGAAAATAATGCGGTGAAATTAGATATTGAAAAAGGATAATGGGTTAAACCGCAGGAATGCAGAAAATATGGGAAATGGATGGAAGGTACTTGCCGACACGTGTTTCTGCTTATTGGCTTCTTCAGGGCAAGGCAACCAAGAAACCAGGGTAGGGATGGAAATGAATAATGAAAAGAAAATATAAACGACAACAGGTGACCACAACAGGAGCGAGCATCCAATTTGTGGCTTCAACCCTAGATACCTCCGGTTTTTCTTTTCATTATTCATTTCCATCCCTACCCTGGTTTCTTGGTTGCCTTGCCCTGAAGAAGCCAATAAGCAGAAACACGTGTCGGCAAGTACCTTCCATCCATTTCCCATATTTTCTGCATTCCTGCGGTTTAACCCATTATCCTTTTTCAATATCTAATTTCACCGCATTATCTTCTCTTTGAATTTAATTGTATCCTTGGGTTTTGGTCGCATCACACAGGTTGCGTATGCTTCCATCGTGGCGATGCTCGGTTTAGCCTCCAAAACCGGAGGTATCTAGGGTTGAAGCCACAAATTGGATGCTCGCTCCTGTTGTGGTCACCTGTTGTCGTTTATATTTTCTTTTCATTATTCATTTCCATCCCTACCCTGGTTTCTTGGTTGCCTTGCCCTGAAGAAGCCAATAAGCAGAAACACGTGTCGGCAAGTACCTTCCATCCATTTCCCATATTTTCTGCATTCCTGCGGTTTAACCCATTATCCTTTTTCAATAGATGTCAATGAATTAAATTTCAAAATTCAAGAACAAATACAGGCGAATTGAGGATTCGACTACTAATCAAGATGATGTAGTCAACTATCCACCGGAATTTTTAAACTCGCTGGATTGCCACCTCACAATCTTCAATTAAAGGTTGGATCGGTGGTTATAATGTTGCGAAATATCAACCAACCGCGTCTTTGCAACGGTACACGGTTCGCGATAAAAAAATTACTGAACAATGTGATAGAAGAAACTATACTCGAAGAAAAGTATAAAGGAGAAGATGTTCTGATACCGCGCATCCCAATGATTCTGACTGATGTGCCATTTGAGTTTAAACGACTACAGTTTCCAGTGCGGCTTGCTTTTGCTATGACTATAAACAAGTCCCAGGGCCAATCATTAAGTGTTTGTGGTATTAATCTAGAAAACCCATGTTTCTCACATGGTCAATTGTATGTTGTCTGTTCCCGTGTTGGAAAACCATCAGATTTGTTTATCTATGCGCCAGGTAATCAAACAAAAAACATCGTATACCACAAAGCACTACAATGATAATAATAAAAATTATGATTCACATGATTAACAATAAAGCGATTACTTACTTTTAAATCCTTATATATGTTTTATTTAATTATTTTTTATTCACAAAGCCCTATCACCAGGGTGACGGTTCTGTTCAGGAGAATTTTTTAAAATACGTAGGCACAAAAACTGCCACATTACAAATCTTTTTGACAGGACGAAGTCTGTCGGATCAGCTAGTTATATATACTAGTATGAAATGGCATTAATGAAATGTAGAAAAGCACTGGCGTGAGGTGAAGCTTTTTAGAGCTTGTTCTAAAGTCGTTTTCCGTAGTCTACAACAATACTAATAATACTAATAAAACCGTCACAATAAATGGAAAAACCTACATCTCAAATTAAAAATAACCATGACGTCTCCAATAGAATAACGGTAGTTAGTTGTGCTTTCAGAGCCATAATCCTTCTGAATTCTCGCCAATTTCCATTCCAGAAAATTCAGCTCCCATTAATGCATTATTAAACCTATGTCTCAAATTAAAAATGTCCACTCACGGTTTTTCTTCATTGTAGTTCGTGGCTCAAATTCCCTTCACTTAAAGAGCAACCGAAACTAGATATACCCAACCCATTCAAAACCATTTAGAATATTTCTTCCAGTAGGCAATTTTCCTTTGAAATACCTTATATATTCAAATCCAAATTACATTCTTCGACATCTCTAAATGACCCTGATAAACGACATATTAAACTTATTTAGAGCTCGATTATGGGTTTTCAATTCTGACAACCTAGAATCAAGTGAATTTTTTGTGACTTCCAGCCTGCCCCCACGTTTCCGACCAATATCAAACAAAATAAATTTGGTTTTCTTCGGTACGATTTTCTATGTCGAATGTCTTGCTGGGTTATTTACATATAAGGCTCAATCATGAAACCTGAAAATTAGTAGATATTTCGAAGAAATTTAGGACTAGGTCGATGTACACTAAAACAATTTCGTTTTGGAATGAGTGATCAATGTTGAGTCTATGTTTTAGATGCATAAATATCATTTTGAGTGGTTTTGTTATGAACTTATGTTATGAATAAATTCAAACATTGAAAGTATGTTTCATTAATCCAACTATTACCCAAAATCAATGAAACATGTTTTACACCATTTTACACTCTGATCAAAACCTGGGTTATTTTTTTCATGGCATTCTATTAATGTCCTATTATCGCAAATAAAACTGCTACTCGGTAAAATTCAACAGACTTAACAGTTTCACTCCTGTGACTACCTACAAAAGATATCGATTTTAATCGTACTTGCAGGGATTATAGTTCAATATTATAATATCTACACTTTTCATTGAATCTTTCGGAATATAGAACGAAATATCCTCTATTATCGTATGATCTGAGCCTAAAACTGAAAACTAGGAATAATATTCTTCAGAAATTAGCTGCATCATCTTGGAGTACTGATGCTTCCACTCTTCGCACAGCATCTCTAGCCCTAGTCTTTTCTGCAGCTGAGTATTGTTGCTCTGTTTGGTTTAATAGTGCACATACACAAAAAATTGATGCACAATTGAATACATCCATGAGAATAATTACTGGCACCATAAGATCTACACCGGTTCATTGGTTACCAGTTTTGTCTTACATTGTCCCTCCCCATATTCGCGTCTGCGTCTGTCTAGACTGCAGCTCTGAATTCTTGGAACAAATATCATTCATTTCCCAATTTATTCCCAATTATTTCATATATTCCACAAAATAGAATTCCCAGATTGAAGTCACGTAATCCATTATGGCATAATACGTTCTTCAATATGAACATAACTGATAAAGAATTATGGAAGACTGAGTGGAACTCTTACGAAATGTTCAATAAGTATCTCGTTTCTGATCCTACAGAAGAAATTCCTGGTTTTGATCTTCCAAGAAAAATTTGGACAGTTCTTAATCGTTTGAGAACAGGTCAAAGTCGTACCAATAGCATTCATTTCAGTTCAGTTCCTAGCGCAAGTTGTGAATGTGAAGAAGCAGAAGAAACAATACCTCATCTCATCAATAATTGTCCCATATATAAATTTCATGATGGTTTTAGGGCTATTCATAATGTTTCCGATTCTTTCTTGGAATAGTTCATAAATTTCAAACGAATATGATAGGTACGTATTGTTGTTATTCAGTTTCATTTTCTGCTTCTGTCTTTTTATTTCCAGATTCGATGTGGGCAACTTGAAGATCTCTCTGTCTCCATCAATAGAAGACCACTCTTGAAGAAAGATGTCCCTAAAATATATTTCAGCTTATTTTTGTACTTTCACACTCAGGCGGGGAGCCAGGGTTTTTTTACTGGGTTTTTTTCCCTAGGCTTTTATGTGATAAGCCGAATTGTATGACACCCCGTCACTAATCCCTGATCTATATGCTTTATTGTTTGTTAACTAAATATTGTAAGCCAAAATTTTAAAAGAATATATATATATATATATCAAAATTAGAAAGTTTTCTTTCAGTTGGGTTCTCGGCAATTTTGGGGCCATTAATTAGAACAGTGACTACTCATTAGTTTATTATCTATATTTCGAACACACGGTGCTGTACTTCTTCAGGAAAACTGAAAACACATATTAATGGTCAACCACAATAACTTGACATACAAAGTTCAAACTTACATCTAAACAAAGTCGAAGAAACTGTAAAAGAGACATCAAAGGAGACATCCAGTGCGAAATTATCATCAAATGCAGCAAGAACAGTTAAATAATCAACTTCAAATCGTCTCGAGAACTTTATCTGGCAGACAGGTATTTTAAGGTTAGGTCACAGAAAGGTGCACCCACAAAGGTCAAATCAAAAACATAGAAATCGCGAGCAATTATGTAAAAACCCAACTATCATCAGTATTTTCTGGAGTCCCTACCTTGATTTTCTAATGACAAAAGATAGCTATAGATATTACTCAAATCTTCTATATCTGTTTTTTTATTAATGTTGTTTGGATATTCACTGATGTAACACATTTCCAAAAAAGTTCTCTTTCTATAATTGGTAACGGTTGTCAGTATTTTCGGTTCATTGAAGTCAAACTGATGACCCAATGATGATGCATGCCTTGCAAGAGCACTTCTCTCTGGATGTAGTCTGATGTCACTCTTATGAATTGCAAATCTTCTCTTCACACATTGAGCTGTCTGGCCGATATAGACTGACTGACAATCATTGCACTTCACCAAATATATGCAGTCTGATCTAGATGAGGCTGGAATGTTATCCTTTAAACGGCTGAAAAGTCCATGAACAGAAAACGGACTATATTTGGCAATTAATTAAATTTTTTTTAATTAATTTTGAGTTAAATCTTCTACACATACTAAAAGACGTACCAAATATCAAAATTGCCAAATATAGTCCGTTTTCTGTTCATGGACTTTTCAGCCGTTTAAAGGATAACATTCCAGCCTCATCTAGATCAGACTGCATATATTTGGTGAAGTGCAATGATTGTCAGTCAGTCTATATCGGCCAGACAGCTCAATGTGTGAAGAGAAGATTTGCAATTCATAAGAGTGACATCAGACTACATCCAGAGAGATGTGCTCTTGCAAGGCATGCATCATCATTGGGTTTGACTTCAATGTCACAGTCTCAAGATTCACAAAATTCCTCTTATGCGGGACATCATGCTGAGGTTTCTTCTAGCAGCTCTAGCCCAAATAATTCACATTTCAGCTCGCGAGGAAGACTTCCTCTCTCCTCAAATTCCGGTTCTCAAGCCCAATATGAATCACAGCCCAGGCAGGAAGTCGAATATAGTGTTCCCAAAGGTTCTCAGCCATTTTCTGGTATTTCCACAAAAATAATCATGTTCTTCTGGCCACAGCTAATGTTTATTTATACAACTCTCAAGGGCACAGAATCAATGCCCGAGCCATTCTCGACAACGGATCTCAAACTTCCTTTATCAAGGAAGACTAGGTCAAAAAAAATAGGTTATGTGCCCTACAATCACTCAACCATAGTTTCAGGAATAGGATTGAGCAATAATCGTTCTTCAAAAATGATAGATCTCACTATCTTTTCAAATGTTCCTCCATATCAAAAGTTAAAATTAAAATGTGCTATTCTTCCAAGTATAACATGCCAACTTCCACGATTCAAGTTGAATGTTTCTCAGTGGAACATCCCTAGTGAATTGAGACTAGAGGATCCCAATTTCGCTACACCTTCAGACATCGATATGCTCATCGGTGCCGTCTATATTACGAATTACTTTTCCAAGGCAGTTTTTCTCTTGGTAAAAATCTACTCTTTTCAATAACCATTTGGGATGGGTTGTTGGAGGTTCATTTTCATCTCAGCAACAGACACAAGCTCAGCAACCTTTCTTGAGTGTAGCTCGAAATGAACAAAGCAGCATTTCCCTGCTGTCTCGAGAATATGAGGAGATGGAACTTGAGCAGCAAGTCTCTAGATTCTGGAAGCTAGAAGATGTTTCCAAGGGTATGCCTCTCTCTCCAGTTGATGAAGCTGCAGAAACATTGTTCATCAATACTACCAAGGTCTTAATGGATGACAGGTTTCAAGTTGAACTACCATTAAAATCTCCAAAGAAAAATCTGAAACATGGAGATTCCTTCGCCATCGCTCGAAAAAGGCTAGCCGAGTTCCAGCCGAGTTAATTCTGTGAGTAATTCATACCTGGGAAACTAGACATAGGATTGAGGTCAAATTTCACAATAACATTAAGAAGCATCAACCCACAATTTCTGCATATGCCCCATTCACTTGCACCCCCCAGGGGGGTCAGTAGGTACTCAGCCTGATTTTTAAAAATTTATAAAAAATCAACTATACATGAGAATGCCATCAAACTTCTGCAGAATCTTCTATATTACGACAAAAAAATAAATAAGTAGTTATCTCTGACTTGCAACCCCTTGGGGGGCTAAAATAACGACTTAATGATTATTCAAGCAGATACAAATATCTCGAGAACTAGACATAGAATCGACACGAAATTTGGTATTTATTCTTCTCTCTAAATACAGAGAATAACTCTATGACTCACTTCCACTTGCACCCCTTGGGGGGAGGCTAGCCGAGTTCCAGCCGAGCTTTCGGTGAGCAATTCATACCTGGGAAACTAGTAATAGGATTGAGGTCAAATTTCACAATAACATTTAGGAGCATCGAATCACAATTTCTGCATATGCCCCATTCACTTGCAACCCCCAGGGGGGTCAGTAGGTACTCGACTTGATTTTTAAAAATTCATAAAGAATCAACTATACATGAGAATGCCATCAAGCTCCTGCAGAATCATCAACATGTCGCCAAAAAATAATTCAGTAGTTATCTCTGACTTGCAACCCCTTGGGGGGCAAAAATAACGGCCTAATTATTATTCAAGCAGATAAGAATATCTCGAGAACTAGACATAGAATCGACACGAAATTTGGTATTTATTCTTCTCTCTCAATACCCCCAGGGGGTGCAAGTGGAAGTGAGTCATAGAATTATTCTCTGTATTAAGAAAGAAGAATAAATACCAAATTTCGTGTCGATTCTATGTCTAGTTCTCGAGATATTCGTATCTGTTTGAATAATCATTAAGCCGTTTGTTTTAGCCCCCCAAGGGATTGCAAGTCAGAGATAACCACTTAATTATTTTTTTATCAACAGGTTGATAATTCTGCAGGAGTTTGATGGCATTCTCATTCATGGTTGATTTTTTATGAATTTTTAAAAATCAGGCCGACTACCTACTGACCTCCCTGGTGGTGCAAGTAAAAGTGGCATATGAAGTTAATATCTGTTTATTTTCCACGACGCTATTGCCAAATTTCACATCAATCCTATGTCTAGTTTGCCAGATAAGAATTTTTTATTGAGAACTCGTTCGTCATTCGGCATATTCGACCCGGGGGTGCTGTGGAATGAGTGCTGGTGATGGATTTATCATGGCCATCGTAGTAGAGAACGTACCGTATCCAGATTCCAACGTAAAAATAGAAAAATCCCAAATTATCTCGGCGAATCAAAATCTTTTGCATCGCTATCCGGCCAATATTCCAGTGGCGTACGAAAAATTCTGTTCAAAACTCGGCTGTTTTCACATCAGTTAAAAACTCTTCTCTGTGAATATAAACTCTCAATTGCCGAACGTTGTTAATTGTTCTTCTCTGTGAATATATAATTTTGTTACAACTAGAAATTTGTTTTATTCACATTGCAGACATTTTTTCTTTCAAAGATAATTTTTGGATCTACTCTTAGAGTATAACCAGCGACTCAGGAAGTGCGCTTCCCTCCATTAAGCGGGTGATAATTATTTACTGCTAATTTTGTACCCGCACAGTCGGTATACTGTAGATGGTTTGAGAAACTGTAATCGCTCACGTCTAGATTTTAATAAATTAAAAATTAGACTGAATACTTGTTTCATCTAATATTATATAATATTATATATTTTATATATATATTAGTCATCAATACAATTTCTTAAACATGATATCAATTTCATTGGCTGAAATCGATTCTGCCCGTGCGTGAGCAAGATGATCCCTCAAAGGAATGATCCAATTGATTCAAATGTAATAGTATGTTTGAAGGTTTGAAACCTCAGCTTATTATGTTATGCATTAACCAAAAAAAGAAGCTTTTTCCAATTAAATCTTGAAATTAAATTGTTTTCCCTATGCTGTATCGTCATATTCATATAGTATTAATTGCACATAAATCATACCTGGTATCGAATCAACTTTTTTGAGGAATTTGATTATTTGAATACTTTACGGGTCTAAGAAATAAATATTTCGGAGATGTGTATAGGTTTGAATAATTACTCGATAGAAGTTTATCAGGAACGACAAAACTATTTGACTCATGCCAGCATTTTCTAATTTAAAGATCAAGTTGATGTGGTACAATTCTTCATATTCTACAAATCTGGGTGCTGGTTTCAAATATCAATTTTACATGCAGATGAATGAATTTCACCATTAGCATCTTCTTAAAAACACTCCGTTTACCCCGAAACATGAGGAAAAACCACCATTTACTTGAACGCAGTATAGAAACGGATAGAAACTGAATGTATCATTTCTTGTTGCCAAAATAGAAACAATCGGAAAGCGACTACTACAAAGCCAATAAAACTGGATCCGTCATCAACAGCAAACCTCAAATCCACTCACCCTAGATATCCTCAAAGGAGATTTTACGTCAACACCACCATGTATACGGAACCCCCACGGTGAACCTCCTTCCAAGACAACTTCTCTAGTTGTCATGGTAGACTATGAACGACATCAAATTGGGTCTGGGCCAAACGCAATTAGGATGCAGAAATTCGCGGACGTGTTGTTGTTTCTAAATAGAAACAGATTTCATCGATCTGAAAAGACAATCTGGAGACAAAAGATACTCCATGCTGTTTCAATGATTCCTCGGGCTGTCGGATGAATTGACATCTGCGTTGATCTGAAACAAGAAGAGGGGAAATTGAGAGAACTCATTTTAGGGAATGTTAGATTATATTTGCGTTGTACAGGTTCATCGATCTCAGACGATTAATCCAATAGGTATCCCTTTTGCAATAAAGGCTAGTTGATGACTTTAATAGGTCATACTTTCACTAAAATTGAGTGATAAAGCTCATTTCAGGATAATGTCTTGATTATTGTGCGAAAAAACTGTTTTGTTACATCAAAAATATCAGAAGTTATAATCAATTCGACATGGTAAAAACTGATGTTCAGTATTCTCATTTTAATCAGTGAACTGACAATTGTTTTGGGTCTAAGAAAAAAAATTCTGAAAGAGGAGGAAAATAAGATAATGGAGCTTTTTCTGAAAATTGGAGGCGATTGCGGAGTGCCATTAGCAGATATCATTATTTTCCTGATTAATTTCCAATTATTTCATATATTCCACAAAATATAATTCCTAGATTGAAGTTACGTAAACTATTCTGGTATAATATGTTTTTCAATATGAACATTTCTGATCCTTCTGAAAAAATTACATGTTTTGATCTTCCAAGAAAAATTTGGACAGTTCTTAATCGTTTGAGAACAGGCCATGGTCGTACCAATAGCATGCTATTCAGATGGAACTCAGTTCCAAGCGCAAGTTGTGAATGTGGATAAGCAGAAGAAACAATATCTCATCTCATCAATAATTGTCCCATATATATTATAAATTTCAAGATGGTTTTGAGACTATTCACGATGTTTCCGATTCTTTATTGGAATGGATCATGAATTTCAAATGAATTTGATACTTATATTTTGTATTCAGTTCTTTATTGTGCATTTCAGATTTGATAGGTGCAACTTAAAGAAGCCTCTGTGTTTATCAATAGAAGATCATTCTAGAAGAAAGTCCCTCAAATATATTTCAGCTTATTTTTGTACACACAAAATAATGCGGGGAGCCAGAGTGTTTTTACTGAGGTTTTTTCCCTAGGCTTTCATGTCATACGCCGAATTGTATGACACCCCGTCACTAACTCTTGCTAAAACTACACGTTCTATTGTTTGCCAACCAAGAAATTTTAAGCCAAAAGTTCAAAAAAGAATAAATATATATATATATATATATATATTTTTTTGTTTAAAATTTCTTGGGTGTATAGCACTTATTCTACTAATAAATGGTAATTGTTAAATTATTATTTCATTTATTTTATTTTTCCAACATATGTTTCGGCGTGTCTACGCCTTTTTCAAGGAATATAATTCAGTCGACAATTTCCTGTAAATTACATAATAATAAATACACAAATATATCAACAAACAACACAAAGCTTTTACGTACTTCATTCAAATCGTCCGTCAAGTTATTATTTTCTTCTATAATCAAACTTTAAAAGATCTTCAAATATTAAATATTTTCGTCAGCCATGAGTAAAATAATGTGACGATGATGCGCTGTCACGATTTTGTTTTTCCAACTTCTTATTCCAATTTAATGCTGCGACACCTGTACGAATTAACAAGTGATAATCCCAAATCTGGGTTTGAATTGGTTCTTTTTAATCTAGATGGAGTTGGTAGTGGAAGATTGAAAATTTGTATTTCCTTATTTATGTTATCAGATTGAAATAAATTTGGGCCAAGTTTTTGATGTCCGTTTTATCGTTCATAGCTTTTTTTTCTTTTTTTATGTGGATCATTTCTAGTATGTTTCTAGTTTTGTTGTTTCTCTTTTTTTCCAGGATAGAAAAGTTCTCAAAATCCATTTTATGTTTTTCTGTTTGTTCATGCTTTTTAGTGCGGTCATATTTTTGCAAAATTTGTGCCCATTTATTCTTTCCTTTATATATTGTGTTGTCTGTCCTATATATACTTTTGGGCAATCCATACAATTTATTCGGTAGACACAATTCGAGGTTTTATTATTTTGGATTTTTGATTTTAATTTTGTGTTTATAAATTTCAAATTATTTGTGTTTTTATGTGCTATGTTTATTCCATAATGCTTCATTGATGCATTTAGTGTTTCTGATAAGCCCTGTATATATGGTAAGGATACATATTTTTGGGTTTCGATTTCGGTTCTTCTAGTTTTTCGTTCTGTATTATAAAGGCTAAAGATTTTGTCTTTGAAGATCTTGTCAATTAGTTGTAGAGGATAGTTATTGATTGCTAGTATTTCTTTTGCTTTTTTTATTGTTTGTTGTCTAAACTCTGGACTAGTGAGTTTTAGAGCTCTATCAGCAATTCCTGACACGACACTTTTTTATGAACCATTGGAACTGCGGCTTCAAAGTTCAAATATCGTCCACTCCAGGTTGGTTTTGTGTACCAAATTGTCTTTACTCCTGTGTTTGTTCGTATGAGTGTCAGATCTAAGAAATTGATTTTATTTTGTTTTTCTAACTCACAGGTGAACTTCAAATTAGGATGGTAGTTATTGAATTCATTTTTAATATCCTCTATTTCATTTTCAGGTGCTGCTGTAAGACAGTCATCAACAAAACGTTTGAAAAATGGTATTTTGTACTTCAATTTTTTTATAACTGTTTCTTCTAGATCCTCCATTACGAGTTGAGCTATTACTGCAGAAATTGGAACCCCATACCACATCCATTAATTTGACAATAAAATTCATTTTTGAATTGGAAATATGAACTAGAAAACATAGATCGACCGCTTTCAGAAATTCATCTCGTGGTAGGTCAGTATATTCCTTTATTTCATTCCATTTTTTAGTAATTATGTCCTTTGCTATGTTCAACGGTAAATTTGTGTACAGACTGATGACATCCAGTGAGAAAAGCTTTTCATCTGCTTTTAGTGATATTTCGCCTATAAAATCCTTAAAATTCCATGAATCTTTTACGTAATATTTATTTTTTCCAAGAACTGGTGTTAAACAATTTGCGATGTACTTTGATAACTTATAAATTGGACTTTGCACACAGCTGATGATTGGTCTTAATGGTATATCCTGTTTATGTAATTTTGGAAGTCCGTAAATTTGGGGTGGATTTGCATTATGGATTTTCAAGTCATTACATAATTTTTTAGGTAGAAGAAGTTTTTTTCCCATGATTTTATTAGATCATTATTTTTATTCTGAATTATGTTTGTTGGGTCTTGTTTGAGTTTTTTGTATGTTGTTTCATCATTAAGGAGATCATAATTTTTTTATTATAGTCATCTGTGTTCATCACTACCGTTTTATTAGATTTATCTGGCTTAAGGACTGTTATTTGAGATTTCTGTCTAAGGAATGAGTTCGTTTTTCTAATTTTCTTATTTAGTTGTAATTGTTTTTATCAAGTTTTGTAGACCTTTTTTGAAATTGGTAATATTATTCACTACTTTATTTCGTATTTCTGCTTGAGTATCTTTATCAAACCTATCGATCACCGTTTCTATATTTGCAATGATATGGTGTATGGAAGCTTCTGTTCTTCTATTGGTGTGTAGTATTTTGGTCCCAAATTAAGAATTTCTTCAACTTCTTCAGGAATGTTTACGTCAGAGATGTTCACAACCCAGTTTTTTTTCTGTTTGTTTGATTGCAATTGTGTTATTCAGTCTTAGAATTTTATTTCTCTGTTTAGTTCGAATTTTTTTGAAAATTTGTTCTTTTCTTCTATCTTGTTCCTCTAATGATGTAGTTATCTAATTCTCGGTATTGTTCTCTAGAATTTTACTTGTCATATCAATTATGTTCTGTTTTAATATCCTGATATTTTTGGAAGTGTCAGCAATCAGTAGGTTTATTGTTTTTAATCGGAATGTCTTGAATTTACAGGAAATTGTCGACTGAATTATATTCCTTGAAAAAGGCGTAGACACGCCGAAACATATGTTGGAAAAATAAAATAAATGAAATAATAATTTAACAATTACCATTTATTAGTAGAATAAGTGCTATACACCCAAGAAATTTTAAACAAAAATTTATATCAAAGCACAAGAAATTCTAACAAAAAAAATATATATATATATATATTTCAATATCAAAAATTCCTTAGATGATTAGTCGAACAATACAAAAATTACCAAACGTTGAAAAAAATATTAATTTTTATCATAAAGGTTGTTGAGTGGATATACCATTATTAAAATTATTTGTTATGGCTCATTCAATTCGACATTATTTCTGAATTATTGTACGGAAAAATTGGATTGGGGTACACTAATAATTTCACAATATAAACAATCGAAGATCTTGAAAATAGGTGTTTAGTATTTTAATTTTAATCAGTGAAATAAAAATTTTTTTGGATCTCGAAAAAACCATGTTGAAAGGGGAGAAAATTAACTGGACAAAAATTTGGTTCCCGACACTGTACCTGCATTATTAAAAATTTCAATTCAATGTTGAAAATTGTTGTCGCGCACCATCAAGTTTCCAAACGTTGATTGGTTGATTAACAGCTTGATTGAGTCATTCTATGGCCGAAATTCCGTAAATTCGTAATTAAATTGGTCAATTTGATAATTTCATTTTAATAAACTGTCTATCACTCCATCAACGCTTTTTAAGAAACCCACCATAAAAAATCTGAAAAATTCATGACATAATCTAAACACTTCACAGAACCGTATCATTTAAGTTGATTCTTAAACTATGTCGTTGTTGACGAACAATTTCTTCCGTTATTTCATAAACAAATGACCTATATCAATATTCTTAAAATAATGAAACCATTTTTTCAGGAATTTGGACCTTCAATGTTTTTCGTTAAATTCATTTAAATCATAACCGACTTGATCCTTTTTCAAGGCTCAATTTACTACAATTTAACAAACATTTTTGGAAGATAAATCATTTTAAAAAAACTAACTTAAAAAGTATAAGAAATTTTCTTTACGAAATACGTTAGAACGTAAATGTTTTAAAAATAAAGAGAAAATAAAATTTCAATAATTATGAGTAAAATACTGAATATCTCTCTTTGTGAGCTTCAATTTTTATAATTTCTTGAATTTTTGATTTAACAAATCCAAATATCTTGACATAATCCCAAAGAGAATGAGCTTTATCACATGACTAAGTAAAGGTATGTCACATTAAGGTCCTTTTAAACGCATTAACTGGATTAATTGTAATCGAAAAAATTTTCTGAAAAACGTCGAACGCTTTTGTTTTGGGGGGCATATTTTTACGTATAAACTCTAAAGAGGGACCATCTCAACTCCTCAAAATTGAATAGAGAAGAAGAGTTGAGTCATACTACACTAGAAAGCCTCCATGGAAGTAATGTATGAAAAATGTTAAAGTAATGCAATGTTTTCATCAAAAATCAAGTTTTTGGCTGAAATGAGCCTCCTTAAATATTCTGTTTATTTCAATAATGTAAAGGTAGGTCTATTTTGAACAGGCACTCATTTCTACAAACTTGAAAAAAAAAAAAATGTATTAATTTTTTTTTTCAAGTGCCGAGAAGAATTTTATTTAAGGATAAATAAAAAAAAAACAAATATTTCTTCATCACATTTATTTTCGTTCTGAGATGTTTACATGGTTCGAATACGTTTCCCTGACAATTATTAAGTATCTGGTGTTTTTTTACCGTAAATAAATTCAAATTGAGATAAACCATATTCAAATTAAAACCAATTTTCTGTTGTTTGAAATAATTTTATGACATTCATGTTTTGAGAATCATTTCCTGCATACGTCCAGGACGATTAACTCTAAAGAACCGTAGTCCACGAAATCAATTTTTGTCCACATCTTCGATTTTTTGATGCCTTATATTTTGATTAATAGTCGAACCAGATATTTAGACAATATAATGATTATCGTAATTGATTCCTCGCTTATCCCATGGTGAAACATAGTTTGATATTAATTGACTGTACGTTTCACAAATTTGTGAAACGTACAGTCAAGTGTTTTTATTCAATTTTTGTTAATTAATATAATGATTATTTATGTCCTGATCATAAACATCAATTAATGTTGAAATTTTCATTTCAGAATATGGTTTTCATTAATTAATTAATTAATTAACGGTACATGACCTTTGTATGTAAAATAAAACACAAAATAATAAAATCTAAGTAGTATGACACGAAAAAGATTAGATGTAGAGGTAAAGCAAGTAAAAGTTCAAATATATGTGTAATATGAAACAGAAAAACAATATAAAGCACAAATAAAAATTAATCTTATATATCACAGTTTTATCAGGTACTTCAATTCTCTCCTCAACCTCGAAATAGATACATGAAATATATCAACTCCTAATGAGTCGACGACATTAGCGTTTCGCATTAATTTCGAAACCGGGGAATGAAAACAATAATTGGTTCTTGATTGGGCGAGTCGAAATAAATCAAACCTTCGGATGGGTCGAAGTGGAACATATATGTTGAATTGTGACAACAAGTCTGGGGAGTACAGAAGACCCTGAAAGAGCTTAGCAATGAATATCACATCCGCATGAAATCTTCTCGTCCTCAAGGAGGATAGTCCAAGGCGTTCCCGCATTCGACTGGCGGAGAAAGTATAAACTGAAAACGTACCCGTTCTAAGAGCAGCATACTTTAGAAATCTGTTTTGGACCCTCTCTAGGAAGGAAACGTCGACCGATAAGTATGGAGACCACACTACAGAGGAGAACTCCAACATTGGTCTAACCAACGAGATGTAAAGATGTTGAAGTCCCTAGTATTCCTTATTATGAACCCCAGAGTCCTGAGCGATGACTCAGAAACGTCTGGTATAATGTATAGAACTTAGAAAAAACGATTTAAATACCTCAATATATTCTCTCTCAATATTTATCATTTATTATAAGAGAAGTACCAGAAAATATCCATTATTTTGTGACTTCCTCATATAAAGGAAGAAACTCATATATCTCCTCGTGATAGAACGCTACATTGTTTCAAAAATACGCATGAAATGAATAACCTCCGCTCAAATTTTTGTTGAGATCATTTATTGTATGAGAAATCAGATATTTGAAAAAAAAATGTTGAAGAATTTATTTCAAATTTTATAGCGCGACAATTTCCACGAAATTCTGCAAACCAATTTGTTTATACCTTATTCAAACATCTTCCGAGTGACAAATTGATCGGCTAGATATTTTGGAACTGCTGAACTCTTCGACGGAATTGCCCAAAAACGAAGTTGACCGAGATATTTGCACAGCTAACCTTTATTGACAATTGAGTACACGGCTGGCCGGACAGACTCAAGTTTGACTGCGAATTATTCATCAGGTAGTCGAACTCAATCGATTGAGACCATATTTGTCTAGCTAATCGAAAGATACATTTGTTTTATAAATTCATTCCAAGCTCTTCTGCTAGTTCATTTAACTACCCGATAATATATGTCGAACTGTTGAGTACCTGTTCTGCCGTCTTGTTTGAATATATCTCGTTATTATATACTCAGAAAAATGTATGTAGCGCTTTCAATTGTTCTGTTCAAGATTGAAATAATAATTCAATTCTCAAACTTAATGAACTGCATGGAAACTTGAACTCATAAAGGGCCATTGTTTTCTGAAAACTTGAATATCATTCAGTTCGGATATAACGAGATGAATAATATAAATGGAACCCTAATTGCGGAATTGAATTTATGACAAAGTTGGAATAAATTCACTCAAAGTTTTCGTGGAATTCAAATCGTATTTGTCTTCGTATTTTGGGTTTGAGCCCGAAGTGGGTTAAAACGATTATTTCCTTCGAAGGAAATCTTGTTTTCCCCGAGACTTCACCATTTCCTATGTACCGTATCGCACTTTTCCTCACAAGAGTATTTTCGCACGCTTTTAGTTTGAAAACTAGTCGAACAGAGTGCAATCATTTTGCTCAAATGCCCAAATTTTCGAATGTTGAGCTGAAATTGGTCTCAATTGAATGATTTTGACTTCTTAATGAAGAATCTTCAGTAAAACTTGAGTATGTCCGACTGCATACTCTCGGTAATCCAAAGGAGATAAGGTAAAGTAATGAAAGAATATTCGCAGGTAGTTCCGCAGTGGAGAATTAAGGAATAAAGGATGGTTTTTGCCGACAAGTGTTTCTGCTCTTTGGCTTCATCAGGCAAGGTTACCTTGGAATTAAAAATCGAAGTAATAAGAGGATCACAGTACGTGCTAACAACCAATTTGTGTTTAGGATACGATCGTAATAACACAGCACTGGCTGAACATGCTTTTAAAGAATTACACACTATCGATTTAGGGTGGCCATTTGAAAACGAAACAGACGAGATTACAGACAAAATAAGTTTTTTCGATAAAAATGCTCGGACAGGTCTGTTTTTGTTTCGAGGGGGACAAGATGTAGGTTACGGAAGCATAGCGCTTCAACCCTTGCTGCTACAACCCCCACCCCCAACTTTTGAATAGGGAAGATGGGGTGAGTGATACCTCAATTCAAAGGTATTTTTATACTGATTTCAGCGCAGTAATTGTTTTTTCATTTCATGCATTAGTTCTCAAAATATTCATGCGTTAGTTAATTTTATCACTTAAATGATTTTTTTGCGAATAATTGACATTTCGTGCTTCGAAACACCAAAATTTCCGTACTTGTATTCGAAATTGCAAAACATCTATCACCAGGCAAATGAAGTCATACCGTACGTGTTAATGCTACTAGGGTCAGATGTTCGACAAGCTGTTTTATTCACTGAAATCATTCTCCAACTGTACGGTATCAGAACGATTTGAAGTATTGATCTAAGAATTAAGACTTTTCAAAGTAAAGTAAATGATTTGTCAAAAACTCACATCAATTAATTAAATATTCAAATTGTTCACCACTAGCTTCCATACAATGAAATAAGTTTTGTTCGAAAAGATGGCGCACATTTTGCAGCATTTCTGGAGTGATTTGACGACATTTGTTTACTATACGTCTTCTTAAATCTTCTATGGAATCCGGCTGTGTAGAGTAAATTTTACCCTTCAAGTGACCCCAACGAAAGAAATCAAGTGGTGACAGATCTGGCGATCTGGCTGGCCATTCAGTGGGATCCCTTCTTTCAATCCACCTATTTGGAAATCTTTGATCCAGATATTCTCGAACTGATAAGGCGTAGTGTGGAGGAGCTCCATCCTGCTGAAACACAATCGTATCTTCCACATAATTTCCAGCATTGTTTTCAATAATTTCCGTCAAACTTGGATCAATGTTACTTTCCAATAAGTCCAAATACATATCTCCAGTAAGATTACCAGGAAAAAGAACGGGCCGACAATGTTGTCACAAAATATTCCAGCCCAATCATTGAGTTTTTCTGGTTGTTGAGTATAAACTTCGTGGAACAATCTCGGATTAGCATCGGCCTAATAACGACAATTGTGTCGGTTTACTGTGCCGTTTCGAAAGAACAAACACTCATCGGAGAAACATTGTACAGATAATTGGGATTAGCAGTTACTCGTTCACTCATTGTATCACAAAATTCAACACGACGGTCAAAATCATCTTCGTTTAATGCTTGTGAAAGATGGATTTTGTAAGGATGGAATTTATAATGCTTCAAAATATTTGCAATTTGAGTTCGTGTAGAACCAGATTCATGTGCTAGCTGCCTCGTACTCGTCATTGGATTCAGAGCAATCTGTCCAAGAACAGATACTTCAGCTGCTTCATTCCTTTCCATGTTTCGTTTTTTATTAGCCACGGACCCGGTTTCTTGAAACTTTGACACTAATTCCAAAACATACTTCCTATTAACATGTTTATCTAAATGTCGTTGATTGAAGAATGCTGCGGTTCTATTCGCACATTGATTGTTTGCAAAAAAAAGTGAAATTATTTCCATCCGCTCTACAATTGAACCAACCATGTCGAACAATGAATTAGAACACATACAAATCTCGATTCAAAACTAAGAATAATTCACATGTCAAAGAACCAGTAAGCCAACTTAATGATCTGTTCGTAATAAATAAAAAATTATCGATTCTCATTTTCTTGAAAAAGATATGAATTCAATAATCAACAAAATGAAAACATATTGAAGCCAACTAAGAAAACACTTCATAAATAAGTCGGAAATAGTTTCACGAATTGGGACTAGAATATTTCTGTGGCATCATTAATGATTTGATTTTCTTACCTGGTAATCTGATTAGAGATAGTTACGTATTTGGACTTTTTGGAGATTTCTATCGATCAAGTGTTACCGCATGTTACTGGAAATACTGCAAATTATATCGAAGATAATATAGATTGAGTTTCAGCAAGATTGAGCTCCTTCGCAATACGCTTTGTTTTTTCGACATCTTGATTAAAGATTTCTATGTCAGTGAATTGGAGGAACGAAGCCACAGTCATGGTTGTTTTGAAGCTCAAAATGTCGATTTTTCACAAAAAAACGCTACAAGCAGAGCTGTGCCAAAGCATTGTGCTTAGTGCTCGTGAAAGCACTCTAAGCACTTTAGTGCTTCCGAGCACTGTGCTCGCGAGCACTTTTCAGAGGCTAGTGCTTAGTGCTTGTTTTTCGGAGCACTCTCGCGAAAATCTTAGTGCTCAGTAATCCGCTTAGCACTAAGCCTTTCCGAATTCTTGAAGTAATGTCAATATAAGCAGGTACGGTATTTGATTTTTTATGTGCGCAAAGATAATATGATCGTTTTTAATTAGTATTCAGTATTTCTTCAGTCACCATTGATTTGACTTTATGGTCATGAAGGCCAGAAAATTTTTTGTTTTTGCGCGCTTGTTACTAGTGGAACAGGCGGGCTATCGTTCTGTCCAAATGTCTGTAATTTCCGAATATCGAATATTGAAGAAACACTCACAAGCGTTATTGATGAAGCTTTCCAGGAGGACGAATTGGAAGAACTAGCTTTTAAAAAAATGGTAAAAATTTTCAATTTTCACATTACCGTTATTATACATATTTATGATTTCTATATGTTGAGAGTCTCTGAAGCATTGTTTCTCATATAGGGTGTTGAATTATGAAGAATTAGGAGTCCGCACTGCCGCATATTGAATCAAATTTATTGTTGATTATCAAAAAAACTGACTTATATGTCAATACACTATCAATTAAAAGTATCACATATATCTATTTTTTAATGTTCCAGAAAACGCAGTTTCATGACGAAGAAATCAGGAATTTTACATTCTTTGTCGCAATGTCAACAATCCAAAAACTGAAAAATTAATGAAAAAATTAAAGAATATATTCTTAATGGGATAATGTTTTCTGGGACATTGAAAGAAGGTATAGATGATACTTTTGATTGAAACTGTAGTCTCATATAAGTCAGTTTTTTAGAGAATTAATCTATTCAACTTACTTTTCAAATAAGATTAGTTGAATTATCCTTTTTACTATGATAGTCATAAGTGGCATCCGCACAGATTTCTACCCGAATAAATTTGGTGTAAAAATATGCTTCGCTAATGCTTTTTCAAAGTCGAAATCATTCTTGTAATAAATGATATTTCGAAAGAAAATGGTGTCTTGAGTTTTTCACCTGCGATAAATACTATGAAAGCTTCCAAAATGATCTAGTCACAGATTGAGGCAGCTTAGACGTCTTCCCCATTTTTGACATTTTCTTATTCAATTAAGTACTTAGTTTTTACGAAATTGAGCTCAACTGCTTATTTTACAATATATCTGGGACTGTGAATTTCACACTAAAGCGAACAATGCATCATATCGGTAGTCTCGAACGTCAGAGAGCGAAAACGGTAGAAATACTTTGAGCAAATCTGTAGATTCCAACTGAAAAATGGTAAACGAGGAAAACCATATTCTTAAATAAACTTCATTCATTACTGGTTCAAATGGTGGGAATTCGAATAGATGTGAAATAAAACGAAAATTCGAACTAGACTAGAATGATTTATTGCACAAAATTTTCTGTACTCTTTTTCACAACATCATATCACTGATTAAAATGGATATTACACCATAATAAAAGAAGATTGATAAGCTCTTTTAAAATATTGTAAACAAACGAATATTTTCACAAAAACGTTAGACCAAACTGCCGTTCCCAATTGGGAATTTTTAAGCCAGATGTTCTTGTGCATATTTTTTATGACCCATCAATTTTAGCACTCTTCGGAATTTCCGTCGGCAAATTTGTTGATTATTTGGAAAGTTCAATTGGGCCCTAAGCTCACGGAGATATTTAAATACACAAAACTAGGGTTCAATAACTACCTTATCTTATCAGTGGCACTCGGTGGGTAACCGGTAGTTGTAAAATTCGAAAGTTATGGCAATCCTTGAAAAACAGCCCTCATTTTTGCGCGCTTGTTTCTAGGGGAACAGCGAGCTATCGTTTTACCCAAATGTCTCAATCGATTGGGTTCGACTTCCTGATGAAGAACATTTGAGTATGTCCGGACGCGGGCCCGCCGGCTGTTTACTCTCTATTTTCCGAAGTAGATGACCTAGAGTCCTAGAGTTTTCATAATTTCAAAATAGGTTGATTGTCCAAATATTTCGGTCAAGTTCGTTATTGGGCCAAATCCATCGAATAGTTTAGCATTTGAAAGTTGATTTTCGAAATAATTCCTAAAATATTCATCCGATCAATTCGTACCTTGGACGATTTTGAAACAAAAGGGTTGGCCAAATTTCGAAGGAATCGACACGGTAGAAAATTCTTAAAACATTCCCAAAAACATTTTTTCAATACTCGATATCTTATCAGATATTCCTTCGAAATCAACAAGAATTCGTACATAAATCGAGATTACCGATAATTTGTATGCCCCAGAATTTTACCGTCGTAGCTGAGTTTTTGGCGCTCTTGTTCACCCGAACAGAGTGCCTATCATTTTGCCCGAATGTCTGTAATTTTGGAATATCGAGCCGAAAATGGTCTCAATCGATTGGGTTCGACTCCCTGATGAAGAATTCGTGGCGAAAGTTGAGTCTGTCCGGCCGGCCGGCCGTATCCTCTCTAGCATCCAAAAGAATTCAGCTAGAGTTTTCATATTTTCAGAATAGGTTAATTGTCCAAATATCTCGGTCAAGTTCGTTATTGGGCCAAATCCGTCGGATGGTTCAGTAGTTATGAGCATCTGAAATTTTGTATCCTCAATAACTACTAGAATATCCATCCGATCAAGTTGATACTTGGAATGTTATTGAGGAGGCTGAAGCGAAACGGCTTGCAAAATTTCGCAGAAATTGTCACGCTAGAAAATTTTTAAAAAATCCCAAAAAAAAAAAATTTTCAATACTCAATATCTCCTAAGACTTCATTAAGATTTAAATAAAAATCCGTATATATATTGAGGTTACCGATATCTTACTCCTTCTCAAATATCATTGTCGTAGCTTTCCCCTTCCGAAGATATGATGATTTTTTCATTTACTCAAGAGAAAAATAGAAATGTCATGAAGTCCGAGCTTTGTCATTGAAAGATTTGCCATCACAGATCGATATTCGTTTGACAACTTGCGGACCTAGATATCAGTGTCAGTTGGCGTAATATCAATCAAAATTTTCATAGAATTCATAGAGGTAGAATTCGATGTCGATGACGTTGTCAAAATTCAGAAAAGCACAGACGTAATATTAATCAAAAATTTTTTTCGGCAACCGTCCGGGAAGTACCCACTTTCCGGACGCTTTTTCTTTGAGAAAGAAGCCTTTCCCGGCCTAGTCCGGGAAGTACGTACGCCGGGAAGAATCACGTCGTTTTGATCATAGTAAATATGAAAATCTTGGTAGGTATATTTTTGATAAATGAGAGTTACCATAGCACTGAGAAAACGGCTGACAGTTCATATAAAATTAGTTGTCAAGAATTTGCATGTTTTCTGATCGCAATCCCAATCCGCATTAAAATATGGAAAGCAGCAGTGATAGTGACAATGAAAATGTGCCTTGGGAAATTTCAATATAGCAGCCGCTGCTACAGCACAATTATTGCCTGAAAAATCAAAATCAAGGTATGAAAACGTGTATGATTCGTTCACGAAATGGATGGAGATGAAGCAATGCAAAATTATAACAGAGGATGTAATGTTGGCCTATTTGGCGCATAAATCAGAAACAGTCAAATCCTCCACTCTGTGGAGCATGTACTCTATGTTGAAAAGTACCATTTTAGTAAAGAAAAATGTGAACATAGCCATTTTCCCAAAAGTTCTCGCATTTCTTAAAAGGAAGAATGTTGGTTACAAAGCCAAAAAATCAGAAGTTTTCAGCAGTGAACAGATCAGCAAATTCATTAGAGAAGCGGATAATGATACATATCTAATGCTGAAGGTGATTTTAACAAAATATTACGATTGTAGGATATAAAAGTATCAACTTACTTTTCAGGTAGCAACAATTATTGGGTTAGCCGGCGCGTGCAGAAGAGAAGAACTGACAAAAATGTCGATTGATTTAATAAACGATAAGGAAGACATGTTGCTTGTGAAAATACCGGATTCCAAAACACATATTGAGAGAACTTTTGTTGTAATTGGGCAAGAAAACCTGCTGTTGTATAGACAATATTTATCTTTACGGCCATCTCATACTCCACACAACAGATTATTCGTGAATTACAAAAGGGAAAATGTTCGATTCAGCCTGTTGGTATCCACACTTTCGGGAGTCTCGGAATGAAAATCGCAGAGTTTTTACATTTACCCAATCCTAAAAATTACACAGGCCATAGCATTCGTCGAACTTCGGCGACGTTATTTGCTGACAATGGTGGAAACATCACAAATTTGAAGAGACACGGTGGCTGGAAGTCTACCAATGTGGCTGAAGGATATATAGATAATTCCCTTGAAAACAAAATTAAAATTGCCAAGACCATTCAAAATCACCAGAAGAAAATAATCGATGCGAAACGGAAACTTTGCCATCTTGTTGTGGCTTCAACAAAAGGAATTTAAATATACCAGGCATTTCAAACAAATTGAATCCCTTCAATATCAGTAATTGCTCGAATTTTAATATAAATATTAATATAAATAAGAATTAGAATGTTTCTGTTAATATGTGATATTTTCTGTTCTGTTTAATTTAAATAAGAATTAAAATATATAAAAAGAAATGTGTCGTCTCATTGATTTGTTATTCTAGACGGTTGCCGAAAAAATATTGTACGCAACACGCCCGAAAATGGTTTTTTTGGACTCATAGACTTCTAGGACTCGCTTGCGCTCGTCCTAGAATTTTGTCTATTCGTCCAAAAAAACCCTATTTTCCGGACTTGTTACGTAAATTACTATTATCATAGAGAAAGAATTTGATGGCGTTGTCAAAACTCAGAAAAGCAATGACGTAAGTTTTTAGGAGAAGCATAGAACAAAATTTGGTGAAAATTATGAGTAGTTATTTTCAAATTGAGATAAAGGTTTGTTTATTCATTAGGCTTTCATATTTACATCACATTGTCCCATAGTACGGAAAAAGACTATTGTTCACCCGATCAGAGAGCTTATAGATTTGTTAAGGTTTGAATATTTACTCGCAAGTTGGTCAACAAGAGCGCCAAAGCAATCTGACCTCACGTCAGTGCTTACTAAATTTTTGAATAAAACAAATCAGTCCTGGTGTGAGATTCAAACCCGGGAGGGTGGAAAACATTAATATTAGGTAGTAATGCAAATGTCAAAATGAGTCTACTTCAATAAACAATTCGAAGTGACATTTTTCAACTACATTGGAATGCGAAAAGCACTAACGTATTGTCACTCTAATCCCAATCAGAATATCTAAAGCATTAAAAAGCATTGGCGTGTCAAGATTTTTTACTAATAAGGAATAATGCATAATTTTGGTGCTCCAGAAAACTGAAAACTTCATATTTTTTGGCCACTGAAAGCACTTCTAGAGAAGTAAAATTCATTTGCCAGGACATTTTGACATTTTCAAGCAAAAAGCTCACCCAAATTATCTTCTGAGAAACCATACTTCTGGGTAATATTCCACTGGACTAATAAATAATAGAGAACAAGCACTCAAGGAAAAGATCATAATTGAATGCAATTTGAACACTCTGTGATAAAGAAAATTTCATCCTAAAATGTTTTGCAATCAATTTTGTTCAGTACCAAAGAATACCGAATGCTGAAAATAAAGTTTCAATATTTTAGTCTGTGATTAAAGACCTCAAAATAAGTAAGACATTTCAGAAAGTGGTTTTGAAGATGAAGCGATATTCTGTAGTCAAATTAACTACTAGCGTAACCAAATACAAAATTCGATTTGATTTAATTTGCCAGATGTCCTATCAACATACAATTTAAATATTCCTCAATCAGTTCACTGGAACAAATCTCAGCTGGTCACAGACAACATATCCCTTGTTTATTATGAAACTCATGTTTTGGTCTAAACCATAGCATGCTGGTCCACTTGGAATAAGTGCGCAAAAAGAATCATTGTCTCAATACTAAACATGCAAATTTTAACCTGATCTATTTTCCAAAAACGACTACCAAATAGGCCATCCCCGTGAATCGCCCTGTCTATGCTTGATAAGGAAAATATAAATATATACACCTAATTTTTTTCAGTACCTTTTGGCGCGCTTATTCCTAGTGGAACAGCGTGCTATCGTTTTGCCCAAAGGTCTGTAATTTTCGAATATCGAGCCGAAAATGGCCTCAATCGATTGGGTTTGACTTCCTGATGAAGAATTCGAGGTCAAACTTGAGTATGTCCGGCCCTCCGGCCGTATACTCTCTATCTTCCAAAGGAAGGGACCTAGAGTTCTCGTTTTTTCAGAATAGGTCGAGTGTCCAAATATCTCGGTCAAGTTCGTTATTGGGCCAAATCCATCGAATAGTTTAGCAGTTAATAACATTAATTTCTTGAATATTCATCCTATCAATTCGTAACTTAGAGAATGTCTAGATGGCGTTAAAAGGAAGGAGTGTGCCAAATTTCGAGAAAATCGTCACGAGAGAAAATTTTTGAAAATTCCCAAAATGTTTTTTCAATACACGATATCTCATAAGTTATTAGTCAGATCACAACAATTTAGGGCATTTATGCAAGGTATAGGTACCTAAAATATTTTAAAATTTCATCATCATAGCGTACAATCTCCAGAAGATATAAGAGTTTTTCTGAAAATGAAGTCACAGATTATATTTCTATCTATGAATTCATATCACATCAACTATAAATCTCTATGAGGGTGGTTTTAATTTTATGACAAGTTGTCATAATGAGTGAATATTGAGCCGAAAATGAAACTAATTCTGTGGGTTCATTTTTATGACAAATATGTCGAAAATACTGGTGTGTGCAGTTGTCATATTTTGAATGGAAATGTCATTATGAATTTTGCGACAAGAGGACTATTTTTTCCCAAATGTCTGTAATTTCTGAATATCGAGCTGAAAATGATCGCCATCGGTTGGATTTGACTCGTGATGAAGAAACGGTGGCCCAATTTGAAAATGTTTGACTGAATATTCTCTATCTTCCGAAAGAGATGAGATAGAGATTCCATATTAATAGAATTAGTTTATTATCCAAATATAAGTCAAATTAGTTATTGGGCCAGACCTGTCCGATAGCTCAGCAATTATGAATCTGAAATTCGGTTATAATTGATGACACTCAACTACAACAACTTATATATGGTATAGAAATGTGGAAAGAATGCCAGATCGAAGAATTTGCTGAACTGTAAGTTCACTCAACTTCCATTTAAGATATATGTTTATTGATTCTTTCACACTCATTGTGCTGGCTGATTCTGAATCGCACTCTTTTTAAGTCTGAGAAAAGACTTTAGAACAAGCACGTGAAAGCTCCTGATCTCACGTCAGTGCTTTCCACATTTTTTCAGTAATGTGTTCTCGCTTATAAAATAATTGGTCCTGGATTATTAATTCAACTTTATGCATTGATTAGGAACAGCCATTCAGATTCAGATCGACGAATAAGATTAACTAGTACCAGAATGTAAATTGAATGCATGCGTTTCACAAAACAAATAAAATGGCTTTTGAGTTTTTCCCAGTCTCGAAATCATAATTTTAGATATGTCGATGAAGCTAAAGAGTTCTCATTTTAATCAAACAACATTACATAAAATAGTTCCCACTAAAGTGCTTAGTGCTTAGTGCTCGAAATATTCAATTACTTTTGCAAAAGTGCTCGGTAATCCGGAGCCTTCTGTCGAAAGCGGTGCTTAGAACTCGAGACTCGAAGCCTTTTTTTTTTTTCGAGTGCTTAGGGCTTAGTGCTCGAAGCACTTTTTTCGGTGCTTAGCACAGCTCTGGCTACAAGTGCCATGAAAACACTTCCTTTTCAAATACTCAGTTAAGAATATTTCGAGAACTAATGCATAAAATGAAAAAACAATTACTGAGCAGAAATCAGTATAAAAATACCTTTTGAATGAGGTATTACTCACCCCATTATCCCTATTTAAAATTTGGGGGTGAGGGTTGTAGTAGCAAGGGTTGAAGCGCTATGCGTCCGTAACCTACATCTTAAGTTGTCCCCCTCGAATCAGAAATCGACATGTCCGAGCATTTCTATCGAATAAATTTATTTCGTCTGTAATCTCGTCTGTATCGTTTTCAAATGGCCTTATATAATAAAAATACATAATAATATTCACATGGGCCAGGTTCAGTGACGTAGCATTTTATCCGTTTTTTTATTGATATCAGATAATCGATGTTGGTAGTCAGCCATCCAATTCATTTTCATTCCATACCGGTGGTTAAACGAGAAATGTTTACTATTTATTCATCGTTGTTGCTTTTATCAAATGAACTGACAATAGAGACCAACTGGCAAACTGTCATCATGAGTAACCTCTATGGTTTGAAAAGAAAATAATAATAAATTTCATATAATATGTGTTTTGAATAATATGTACTAGATTTTTTATACATTTATCATTTCTAATTAGTGTTTATTGTTTTGTTGAGGTTGTTTAATATTTATATACAGCAAGTGGTGTATGTGACTGGTTTATTTTCATGTTGAAGCGAACTGTTGTTTTGTTCCGTTGAATTTCGAAGATTTCTGTGTGACTGAACTGTATAATTATAATTTAAAATTAAATATAGACGTCGGCATTTTGTCTAATTGAATTCCTGAACCCACTCGCAACTAGCAAATATTATTTAGTAAAGATTGCAGAAAATCATTATACTGAAGGCCTACAAATATTGCAGGAGCACTTTGCGAATTGTTATGAGGTTTAAGGAGGGTATACTGAAAAAAATTGTAGATAACATTTCCGAAATTTTCAACGGACCTATATATTCAATACAACAAAGAGTAGTCGAAGAAAGCTCACCAAATCACAGCATATCTTTATTCCTTTCCACCTTACGAAAAAACTACTGTAGGGAAACCAACTCGAAAATCTGAACCGATTCTATAACCGAGTAATTACCCTTTATAAAACCAGGCTTTTCAGGTCGAACAGTTCACCGCAAACTACGTTTTGTCGCGGTTTTTCTAAAGCGCCGCGACGCCACACCACAAAACCAGTTTCAATATCAAACAATCGACATGTGATTAGAGTGCGCACGCCTTTTGGACGCCGAAAGCACTTCCGTGCCCGGCTGATTCATACGGATATTCAGGTTAATGGAGTTAATGGTATTTCGCAGGGATTGGCGTCTGGAGCGACGTCCTTTGTCAGAGGCGCCTACAAATGCCACGGTGTGAATGCACCCTTGTACTTGTACCCAAATATGGATTCGATATCACGCACTACAATCTTATTACGTACGGAATTGTTCAAGAGGATTTTCATTGTTTACACAGGAAATATCATTTAGGGTTCTGCTTGTTAACAATGGACGGCTTAATGGATAACTTGTGCTCGTATGAGATTTTGAATTATGATGCTGGGTTCTATTCACGAGGAGGATTTCCTTCGAATGGTTGGAAGTGAAGAAAGTTTCTAACAACTCTTATCAACTGCTATTGCACCTTTGATCCTAGTAGAAGTGAGAGCCATCGTTTTTCCCAAATGTCTGTAATTTCCTAATATCGAGTTTAAACTGCACTCGAAAGATTGATGAAGAATCCAAGATCAAACTCGGGTATTATGATAATTTCAAGATTTTCGTAATACTGAGAGGTTCTTTTTCGTTACCATATTTCAAATTTTAGTATATCCGGATGTAATAACATTCGTAGTAATTGGGCTAGGGTTTTCGTAATTTCGAAATGGGTTATTATAATTATAAATACAGCTTGTGTTCATGTGTAGGGAAACTCCGTCTAATAGTTTCACAATTATAAGTTGATGAAATTTGAATATTTCAAACACATATATCCTTACTCACAAAGAAACTGCCACAAACAGAAGGAGCTGTTTGAATTTCAATACTTTTTGGTGAAACATAGTCAGAAGAGATGGGAGTAAATAATTGAAAGTCAAACAACTTCGAAATTAAAACTTATTCAGACAGATATCTTATGAGTTATTGAAGCCAAATTTCCGATGCTCATAATTGCTGAAAAATTCGATGGATTTGGCCTAATATCAAACTTGACGGTGACATTTGAATAATTAACAAATTCAGAAAATATGAAAACTGTAGCTGATCTCTTTAGGAAGATAGATAGCATAGGGTTGGCCGGGTGGACGGACCTACTCAATTTTGACCATGAATCCATGCTCAAGAAGTCTCACTCAACCTATTAAAACCATTTTTGTCTCGATATTGGAAAATTTCACACATTTGGGCAAAACGATATCCCACTATTTCACTTAAATATGAACGCAAAAACGAAGGGTTCACTTTTTTGTGTAGAATAGAATAGAATAGTAATTTATTTTCCATATCATCGACCAATATTCACATCAAAGAAAAGTCAGTAACAACTTACAAAATATCAAAAGAATATATATATCAAAAACACAATACCATTAAATTAAAGCAACTGGACCTGTGTCATAGATCGTCAATACATTTCAAGTTCCTCAATAGTGTAAGGCTCAATTTTCGTAATCCAAATATATTAAAAACAATAAGGAATATTTCTGTGGTAATCCACAGAAGGAGATCGAAAAACTTTGGGTCGGCGAGGGGTTCAGAAATGCGATATTTCAGGGTAGAAAGGGGAAGGTTATCTCGCGAGCGAAGCGAGCACCGTAAAGTTCATAAGACGGACTTTCGTTAGGTGCATTTCACATGCCCTTACGACCACGCTAACATTTTCAAAAAAATTATCTAAAACACCGATTTCCCGGTTTTTTGCGAAAGATGGTCCGGTAAAATTGAAAAAGGCTTTTTCCACGGACACGATCGGGAAAAGCCGTTTTCATATGTGTACTCCCCGAGAATCGGACGTTTGGATAGGGCTATTCGTATCTTCCAATCGCAATTAAAAATATTCTAAATTAATTGCTGAAAATAGCTTACTTCGGCTCAAACACAAATTTACAGATCATCAGTCACGTCCGACGTTCACAGAACATTGTCACATAATTTCAATTACAATTTTAATACATACTCCGTATAATATTTTGAAAATTTTTCAATTCATACGATTCGTAAGAGCCCTGGTGAGGTATTCTCTTATAGTTTAACAGTCTACGATATGTTTTTAAGAAATTCAAAAATTTACCCAGCATAGAATCAGTTTGGCAATCCCTATCCAATTCATTTCACCCCTGTCAATTCCTACACTGAAATGACAATTGTCGTTGACATTTTAATCTTATGTATTGTAATCGCAACCAAACAATAATCAAATCAAAATGAATATTTCGCAGGTAGGGATTTGCAGATAGCAGATAATACTTTATTCGGGTTGTACATTTCAATTTTCACTCCACAAAGAAACATAGGAACGACCGTGTAAAATTCATCGTGCTTGGTTGTATTTATTTTTATAAATGTAATCTATCAAAATATGACTACCTATATTCATCATTCGTAATCAAGGCATATTTTCATAAAAACCTTTTTGCAGGTAGGATTTTCTCACATATAGTGTAATCTTTCTTTTAATTCAATTCAAACGGCCTCAGAAATCACGGAGAAACGTTCTATATTTCTAAAATAGTGTTTTTAAAATTCCATTCCTTCAATTTTTATCTAACGTAATCTTGTCATTTCTGTTTCGTTCGGGCAGTAGAAACCCATTTTCATATCCAAGTAGAGAGATAAGACCGAACTTTTCCGTTTTGAAAGTCGAGAATTATTCCATTCTGTCACAATTTCACGAAGAAACCTAATGGGTTTCGAGATGAATCGTCTTGAAAACATAGACCTTGCGGCAATTGTATAGAATCACAGAATATATCCGTTCCACTCGGTTTATGCGGGAACAACTGGAAATTGAGTAGCCTCTATTTATGTGCACATCTTTAGAGCTTTATCGAATAATAATAATTTTTTATTCAACTTTAGTAAAATTCGCGGAGGGTGAATCGATGCTGGAGTTGAATTAATTTTATTTTTTGGTTTTTTGGAAAAAGCACCCACTGCGAATCCATTATATAGAGGGTGTACCATATGCTTTGCCTATTATTGACAAATACTTTCCATCGTGTTATTTCGGCTGTTTCTGCTTACGGGTTCTTAATTCGATAAAATACTTTCGATTCATATACAGGGTGTCACATCTGAGTTGCGCATTCCTAGCGCTGACTTTCACCAGAGTTTTCCTCAAGTTTTCGTGGTTTTCCGCGTACGGGAGCTAATTTCAATAAAATGTCATACAGGGTGTGCGATTTACATGTTCTTTTGGTATTTTTGCGCTCTTTCGGTTTTTTGTGCTCCTTCGGGTTTTTAGCCTTCCTTAGAGTTTTTTGCGCCCTTTCGGTTTTTTCGCGCTCCTCAGGGTTTTTGGGTTCCTTTGGATTTTTGCGTTCTTTCGTGTTACTTCGGGTTCTTTCGTGTTTCTTCCAGTTCTTTCATGTTTTTCGCTTTCGACGGGCTTTCCTTCGAGTTTTTCGGGTTCCTTTGCGCTTTTTGCAATCTTTCGTGTTTCTCCGCGTTCTTTCGTGTTACTTCGGGTTCTTTCGTGTTTCTTTGAGTCCTTTCATGTTTTTTCGCGTTTTTTCGTGTTTCTTCAGGTTCTTTCGTGTTTTTCGCGTTTCTTCGTGTTTCTTCCAGTTCTTTCATGTTTTTCTCTTTCGACGGATTTTTTTGCGTTCCTTCGGGTTCTCTTGGGTTCCTATGGGATTTTGCGATCTTTCGTATTTCTTCGCGATTTTTGTGTTTCTTCACTTTCTTTCGTGTTACTTCGGATTCTTTCGTGTTTCTTCGGGTCCTTTCATGTTTTTTCGCGTTCTTTCGTGTTTTTTCGGGTTCTTTTGTGTTTTTTCGCGTTTCTTCGTGATTCTTCCAGTTCTTTCATAGTTTTTCTCTTTCGACGGATTGTTTTTGCGTTCCTTCGGGTTTTTTGCGTTCCTTTGCGATTTTTGCGATCTTTCGTATTTCTTCGCGATTTTTTGTGTTTCTTCGCTTTCTTTCGTGTTTCTTCGCGTTCTTTCGTGTTTCTTCGGGTCCTTTTGTGTTTTCTCGGGTTCTTTCGTGTTTTTTCGCGTTCTTTCGTGTTTTTCGAATTCTTTCATGCTGCTTCGCGTTCATTCGTGTTTCTTCCAGTTCTTTCGTGTTTTTCGCTTTCAACGGATTTTTTGCCGTGTTTCGTGTTTCTGTGCGCTTTATTGATCTATGGGCCTCATTTATCTATGGTCTATATTGATCTATGGGCTTATGGATCTACTGGCCTATATTGATCTACGGGCTTATTGATCTACGGGCTTATGGATCTACTGGCCTACTAGTCTAATATATAAAATTCTTCTGTCACGGGGTGCGTAATCGAACTCCTCCGAAACGGCTTGACCGATTTTGATGAAATTTTTGTGCTTATCCGGTATCTATGAGAATCGGCCACCATCTATTTTTCATCCCCTAAATGTTAGGGGTAGTCTACCCCTAATTTTTTTAATTTTTGGACAAAATTTCTAATTTCAATTTTTATGATACAACATACAAAAATACATACAATCCTGAATTTTCACCCTTCTAGGATCAACTCCTATTTCTTAATAGTCATTTTAGTAATTTAATCATTTTTCCTCTCCGATCGAAAACTGAACAATCGTCATTTAATTAGTTATCCCCGCCAGATGTCTACAGGTGTCATTTCTGACCCAGTAAACAGCACGGAGTAGGGATGAAGCCGGTCTCCTTTTTTTCTCACTCCCTACACAGTTGTCGGCCATCACAATGTATGTCATGTTAATAAAATTATTTATTAACAGTTGATAAAGCTTATCAAATACAAATAAATTTTTACCCGTACAGTCAGCAATGCCAAAAAGCGCAAAGGGGCAAATTTGAGTCGTCGAACGAGCAGTTCCATAGCCGTGCGAGATTTAAGAGCACGAAGATCAAGCGAACAAATTCAAGAAGACAATGCAAATTTGCGTGCGAGAATGTCGTAGTTACGTGGACAACGATCACAAGAGGCACGAGATGAACAAAATCAACAAAGACAACTAGAACGAAGACAAACTCGCAGACTCATAGTCGACAGAGATAGAGGAATTGATCAACAACGCCAACAAGTTCATCGAGCATTTACGTCAAATTCATTTCTTGCATTCCACTACGAGCCTGATTGAATATTATGCTCATTCCAAAGTGGTTATTGGTACTTTGGAGAAGGAATGCCCTCAGTGTCATGCACTTAAATTTGAAAATGAACCACTTGGGATGTGTTGCTCATCAGGAAAAGTACAACTAACCGAAATTGAAACACCACCTGAGCCATTGCACGGTTTACTTATTGGTACTGATCCAGATTCTAGCCTGTTCCTGAAGTTAATTCGCACATTCAATTCATGTTTCCAAATGATATCGTTTGGAGCAACAGAAATAGTCAGCAATGTTGCAGCAAACGGTCAACAATTTAATTCCACGTTTAAAATCAAATGCCAAGTTTATCACAAAGTGGGCTCATTGCTGCCAATGCCAAACGAATCTCATAAATTTTTACAAATACTATATACTTTATGGTAGGTAATTATTTTTATTTGCCTATAAAAATGTTTCCTAGAAATAACATACATGGCAAAACAACGTTTGACGAGTCAGCTAGTAATCTTATAAATTTCTCGCTTAAAGGTTTTCCATCAAATAAAGTCTGCACATGTCTTGGAAGTATGTTGAAAATTTTTATGGCCATATACGTACAACTTTTCTCGAATAAATTCAAATTATGCACTGGATCAAAGTAACGAAATGTCTGCCTTGTATTATTCCGATTTTGATGCTGGGTGAAGTAAGACTTGTGCTCATGTAAAAATAAAAGGATTTTGTATAAATACAATCCGTAAACAGTTAAAATATTATTCTGTCTAAACACTCCTCTACAGGACTGTCTCCATCCCAATTTGAAAATAACTCTTATTGCCCACTTTTGAATGATAAAAACACGTTGTACAGACGAAGATCCTCCCCAGAAAACTAATCCATAACTCACAAGTGATTGAAAATGAGAATAATACACCGATTTGAGAATTTCCTGATCCACATTATCACTCAGTATCCTTAGCATAAAAACTACAGAACTTAACTTTCCTATAACACAGTCAATATGCACTTTCCACTTCATGAAACAATCTATAAACAATCCCAGAAATTTTACTGTTCCAGAAAATTTCTTAATCTCATCCCCATAACTTGAATCAGAACATTGCAGGGATGACCTTTCTGTGGTGAAAAGCATGACTTCGGTTTTGTCAGTATTCAATATCAACGCGTTTTCGATACACCATTCATTCACCTTCTTTATAAGCATGCACAAGTCAGACTGCAGGCTGCTCAATTGATCAGAAATGATAATTAAATTCTTATCATCAGCATAGTCCACCCTTGTAATATTCATGATAGGAACTGGATCATTGATGTAAATAATGAAATGAAGGGGGCCTAAAATGCTGCCCTGTATTATACCTACTTTGATTATTCTCTCATCAGACATATATTGCACATCATTTATCTGTATAAGAACTCTCTACTTTCTGTCTTGAAGGAAACTTTTGAAATGATCAAATCGACAACCTCTAATACCAAGCTTTTCGAGCTTCATCAGTTCATGTACTACACAGTCAAACGCCTTGGACAGATCTAGGAAAAGTCCTATGGGGATATCTCCTGGTCTAATGCATTCAGAACTGTCTGTGTAAGCTCGTAGATTGCCGTTTCTGTATTTCGACCTAGTAAGAAGCCGTGTTGACTGGGGTTCAAAAATTGTAATTTTCTGAGATAGTCCGACAGTCGACAGTCAAGTATCTTTTCGAAAATTTTGGAAAAGGATGTAAGTAGACTGATTGGTCTATTGTTATTGAAGTTCTCAGGATCATCTTTTTTTATGTAAAGGCTTAACTACCGCTATCTTAAATTCGTCTGGAAATATTCCTGTTGTAAATGATTTATTTAAGATTACACATAATGGTTTCACAATATTATCTATACAACCCTTTATCACTGATATTGGTATTTGATCATGTCCAAATGATGAACCATTTTTCATCTTTCTAACCACTGCAATAACTTCGGATTCCTCGATATCAAAAATAAAAAAAATGACTTATGGAATCCTTGTGTCTTAATGTGATTGCTTGATATTCGAAAATCCTTAGTAAGGTCTTTTGCAATCTTTAGCCATATCAGTGGGCTCACCAATCATGGAAATATTCATTTGGTTCTTTTCTTTTTTCCTGTTGAATTATTGACAATTTTCCAAACTGTTTTTGACTTTACTATTTTCTCTTCATAGAATTTGTGTTTGTGACGAATGATTGCTTCATCATAAAGGCGTTTGATTTTTTTGTATAGATTCGAAAACTCTGGTTTTACACTAGAAACATTATGAACTCTATCAAGCAAGGATTTTTTTAGACATTACTTCTGTGTTTTCACGAAAGTTGAACTTGTCTTTATTTTTGCAGGAAATTCTACCAGTGGAAAGCTGGTATAAATATTGGATCTGAAAATTTTAGAAAATTCATTCCACATCTTGTTGGCATCCAAATTTGAAGTGGTCGTGATGTTATTCCACATTTCCCGAGACAGATATTCATTGAAAATTACTATTGTCTCATTATTGACTTTTACATCTAACCTTTTCATTCTGCTGTAGTTGCAATGAGACAGGCAAAGTAAACTTTTTGGAGAAGTGGTCAGAGAAAAGATAGTTCAATACTCGAGACTCACCCCTTCAATATGTGTTATTATGTTATCTAGACAGGAAGCAGAGTGTTTAGTAACTCTAGTTGGCTCCATTATAGTTGAAAATGCACCATAGCTTTCCACAAAATTCATAAAATCTTTTGGTTTGGAATCCGTCATCAGATCAACATTAAAGTCACCCGCCAATATGAAATGAACGTTTTCAACAAGGCATTTACCTAAAACACATTCAATACCATCAAGAAAAATTTCAACACTAGCTGGTGGTGGTGTTTTAGGTCTATATATACAAAATACAACAAATTTGAGGTTGGAAATGAGTTCAAGTAAACTCAATTATACGATCTACAATAAAGATTTCGAAATCTGGACGTACTTTACATGAAATATTATCCTTACAAACAATAGCACACACTCCATGTTCGTTAGTGTTTCTACAATGACTAGAAATTAGTTTATAACCTTGGAATTTGTATAATTTCAGTTGTTGTTGACTTTTCCAATGCTCAGTTATTGCAATAATGTCAGGATCCTGCTCTTCCACAAGTTGTTGTAAAGCTGAGAATGATGTGCATAAAGACTGTACATTTTGATGTATCAAAGTGATTGTTTCTTTATACCTCTTATTAGAATTTGAAGAGGATCTGCACTGGTTGAATTTTATCCCGATGATCCCTATATCTTCCGATTGAAAAAATTCTTGAAATTAAATTCCTTATAACTGCACCTTCTGGCCAGACGTCTCCATTTGTTAAGCTACTGTGAATGTTTTCAGGTACACCAACACTGAAAGCGGAATTGAGACCTTTAGTGTTTAATTTCATCACATCTATATGTATATTATATATATATTTCGTATCAACTATTTGTGAGAGATAATCTTTCACTTCTTGTGCTGTAACGGATTGTCCCTCTATTCTCCCATAGAGCCATTTGCGTTTTATTGCCCCTTTTATCTTTGAATCATTTTCCGTTTTCTACGTACCCTGTGATGAAATTGTTGTTGTTCTCCTTTCACGAGGTGTTTTCTTGATCATTGTCTCTCAAAGTGTTTCATCAATAGAATTAAAATTTGTCACTTCATTTCTCTTCTCACTCAACCTATCGAGAGCTTTTGCGTACGAAATATCTTGTTATTTGCAATTGTTGTTGTTTGTTCGTTTGAGGTTAGGATGTGACGTTGATTTTTGTGAACTGACCGGTTGTCTGCTTCTGTGATACCGCGAGAAGACTTGAAGTTTCTCGTGATTTTTTCTCAAGAAATGAAATTTTTTCTCGCAAGAGGCATTATTTTCTTTAAGTAAATAATTTTTACCTTTCATCTCTTCAATTAAAATTTGCAATAACTGGGTTTTAGTCCGGAGAAGTTTCAAGTCATTTATATCCTCGATACTCTCAATTTCTGAACGAACCTCCTCGATACTGTCGTTTATAAGATGACGGCAATCCTGAGGTCCCTTGAAAGCTTTCATTAAGCATGAAGGATGGAACACTTGATTTCGCATTAGTTTTCACATTTTTATCGGAGCTCTCCGACTCATCGACTTCACTTGACGCCATAACGCGATGATGATGTATATATATATATACTTTAAAATGGTGGTTTAAGGATTTTTTTGACTCATTCGGAGTGTAAAAAGTGTAAGTGTAAGTGTAATTATTCCTTTGTCGAGCTTTCGCAATTTTTTTATTGCTTCTTCAGGACTTACTACAATGACATCAAAAAATCAGAATCAGTATAATTACATTGAAAAATAACAACACAATCGCTTTAAAATCAAAATTAAAATCTTACCAAATTTGAGGTTATCTAATGAAAATTGACTTCAAGTAAATCAGAGGAGAGTGATATTGTTTTCCGATTTTTATGTGAATCAACTATAAAAAGCTTCAATTTTTCGATAATTATCATTTCAGGCAGAATTACTACAAAAATTTTTATTATGCGTGATTTTTCACTTGTCAGGATCATGTCAAAGGTTGTCTTTGTCTCTGTGATTTCGTCATTCTGTTCTGCAATGGTCTCAGCATTCTACTCGTCCAGCGGGCCATCATAAAAATTGGCGGAGGCATTTTTCATCGTCAACAGATAACTGTATATGCTACTTAATTTATTGGTGTCTGCTTTCTTATTTATTGAATGTGATTGATTATTGATATGTATCCTTTCCAAAACCTTTTTGTGTGATTTTATTCAACATCTAATATTCTTGCATTTTGGATATCAATTTCATGAATGTATTCATTTGCATGTATAGCTAATGCACATATGTCTTTGTTTAATTGGATATCACTTCTATGTATAGCCATTCGGTATTTTAACTACTGAGAAGTCTGACCCACATATGAACCTGGACAATTTTTACAGTCCACCTGGTATACTATGTTGCTTTGCAGTGTAGTGGGAATTTTATCTTTGATATGGCTGTACAAATTATTAACCTTTTTTGAATTATAATTGGCCAAAATAACATTTTCTTCTCTAAATATATTTTTATTTTAGTTGCTAAGCCTGGAATGAATGGAAATGATGTGTATATTTTTTGTTCTCTGTTGTTTTAGTTGTGTGTAATGTCGACCTCATTCAGATGTGTGTTCCCAGTTCCATAGATCAATTTTGTTAATATTGGTTTTGGAAATGCATTTTGTTCTGAAATTTCAAACAATTTCTTCATACTCTCGTTCAAAAAGTCATTGTGGCATATTCTAGTTATCCTTTTTTTATACTCATTATAGTGTTCACCTTCATGTTAATTGGATGGTTCGAATAGTAGTTTTTATATTTGCCGCACTTGTATCTTTTCTATACCAACTGAGTTTGTTCCTTCTTCAAATCGACATATTCTTGTACCAAAAATGTAATTGATTTTGATTCATCCTCTCTTTCTGTATATTGGATATATATATAATGATTGTTTGTTAACAGTATTTCTCAACAAGTTGGGTTTGTTTAGGGAAGGTAGACTGGGTTTTTATTAGAGTATTAAGTAATCTCTTTTTGTTTTCTGACCAAGCTTTCAAATAAAATTTTATTCTTCCTCAGGGTCCACTACAGTTTCCACAAAATACATTTCAGACAATTTAATATAACATAAAATATTCAACTTACACAATATGAGAATCATCTACTCCTTTTCATCGATATTATTATAAGTCATAATTAATTTTCTGCAATTTATCATTCTCCTTTTTACAATGAAACTATGAATAAAATAAAATAAAAACAAAGACAAGGACAAATGCCACAAGCTAACCTTTCCTCTATTGTTGTCAGGCTGTCAAATGTCATGTCAAGTACGTCATTTATCTTGGCACTTTCCTTCTTCTTTCATCCAAGGTCTCTTTTTCGTCTTATTCGTGTGCTGGTCCTGTGTATGTTTCTCTTTCTCTTCTCCAATCTTGAGTCATTAAGTATGTATAGATCCCGTTCAATGAGCTTGTATCTGCTTTCTTCTTAATTAGATTTTCTTCATTGCTTACATCTCCAGGAATAGGTGTTTTTGTAGTTCCTTTCTGTCTTTATTATTGATGTGTCTTCGAATTTTATTCTGTGGTTCTTTTCTATGCTATGAGTGCCTATCATTTTGCCCGAATGTCTGTAATTTTGGAATATTGAGCCGAAAATGGTCTCAATCGATTGGGTTCGACTCCTGATGAAGAATTCGTGGCGAAAGTTGAGTCTGTCAGGCCGGCCGTATCTTCTCTAGCATACTGAAGGAATCAGCTAGAGTTTTTATATTTTCAGAATAGGTTAATTGTCCAAATATCTCGGTCAAGTTCGTTATTGGGCCAAATCCGTCAGATGGTTCAGTAGTTATGAGCATCTGAAATTTTGTTTCCTCAATAACTACTAGAATATCCATCCGATCAAGTTGATACTTGGAATGTTATTGAGGGAGGCTGAAACGAAACGTCTTGCAAAATTTCGCAGAAATCGTCACGCTAGAAAAATTTTAAAATTTCCCAAAAAAAAATTTCAATACTCATTATCTCCTAAGACTTCATTTAGATTCAAATAAAAATCCGTATATATATTGACGTTACCAATATCTTACTCATCCTCAAATTTCATTGTCGTAGCTTTCCCCCTTCTGAAGATATGATCATTTTTTCATTTACTCAAGAGAAACATGTCATGAAGTCCGAGCTTTGTCATTGAAAGATTTGCCATCACAGATCGATATTCGTTTGACAACTTGCGGACCTAGATATCAGTGTCTGTTGGCGTGATATCAATCAAAATTTTCATAGAATTCATAGAGGTAGAATTCGATGTCGATGACGTTGTCAAAATTCAGAAATGCACAGACGTAATATTAATCAAAAAAATTTTTATCATAGAGAAAGAATTTGATGACGTTGTCAAAACTCAGAAAAGCAATGACGTAAGTTTTTAGGAGAAGCATAGAATAAAATTTGGTGAAAATTAGGAGTAGTTATTTTCAAATTGAGATAAAGGTATGTTTATTCATTAGGCTTTCATATTTGCATCACATTGTCCCATAGTACGGAAAAAGATTATTGTTCGCCCGATCAGAGAGCTTATAGATTTGTTAAGGTTTGAATATTTACTCGCAAGTAGCTCAACAAGAGCGCCAAAGCAATCTGACCTCACGTCAGTGCTTTCTAAATTTTATCTTTCGTTTTCGAAAACAGTTTATTTGTTTTGTGTGGGTATTTATTTTAATGTTTTTACCTCAGAACTCTTTTATGATTTTCCCTGATAGTTGGTCCATATTAGGTATAAAGCAGTAAATTTGTTTTTCATTTTCATCCTGTTGTCGTTCTTCTTCTATCTCTCTCGTTCCCTCATTTGGTCGTCTATACATTACCTGATTTATGAACTTCCTTGGATACCCATTTTGATCCAGTGTAAATTTAAGTACTTTTAAATGTTTTTCCATAAATGATTCATGGCTTATTCCCATTATTCTGTTCTCCATTTGATGTATAGTGTATTTTGATTTTTATGTTATGATTGGACATGTAGTGGATTGTCCTGTTGGTTGCTGATGCAGTCCAGTATAATCTCTTCTCTTTGTGTCTCTTTCTATAACTTTTGTGTCTAAAAATGGTAATCCCTGTTCTTCATCTTCCCTTTCTTTCTGAATTTTAAATTTTCATTTACTTCTCCATCATTGAACACTTTCAATATTACTGGTTTAAACGACCACGTGATCAATCAAAACGGCCGAATATTGAGTGAAAACAATCGGCAAGAAGTTCAGCAAGTTAAATGGCATCCTGAAACATGCACCGAATATTATGGTTTACACTATGGAAGCACCATCAGTCCATTTTCTTTAAAAACGATGCTAAGGCTTCAGTAAACGATGTTCGTTATGGATTCATGATCTGAATTTGATTATTTCTAAATTTGAATGGTATCGACCAAGAAATGTTTGAAATAAATATGATGAAAGGCCTCATTGTGCTACCGTAAAAACTGACTTATTGAAACTAAAACTTGGGAGATGTCATTACTTCAAAAAATGGTGCAATTAATTCGTTTCTAAAATCTGCGACATAACTTCACTTGACTATTTTCCTTGGATTATGCTGATAGACCAGGAAACAATAGACACTTTGGAAGCCAACATAACTCGTATTATTTTTGAAATCGCGCCTGAATTGCTCAAAGAACTAGTCAAAAAGTTCGGTTCATCAGAGCTAGTCGTGGTGGACATAAACCAGAAATGAGACATTAACGTCATGAAATTATGTTTCAAATAACACAAACTTCGATTCCGATTACAATTTAAATTTGTGTTATTTCTATTTGAAACTCTATCAGTCTTAAAAACCGTTATTAGTGAAATACACAAGAGCTGAAACCTCAATTAAATCTTCAGCGATTACTCAACTCGTAATTTCGACAAGTGAAATAAAAATTCACTGAAACGTTGTTCGGACAACAGAATTCATGTTCGTAATTTCCTGTCATTACAGCGAAACACGCATCTCATCACATTGTCACAATGCCTGTTGGATGGAAGTGATATATTAGGCAGTTTCGTGAAAAATAATAGTTCACTCCCCCCATAACTTTGAAGAATTCATCCCTTTATCCAGTCAACCTAAGAGGGAACAATGCCCTGGGGCTTGAGTTACTATGACCATCAAATGCATTAATCTGCTCGGAAAAAAGTGTCTACGGAGTTTTTCACAAGAATGGATGTATATTTTGTTCGCAAATGTAAAAAGGGATGTTTCGTTTCTGAGACATGAGGTATTTTTAGACTGTCAATTTACGGTAGAATAATTTTTGATTAATAAATCATTAGAAAAAAAGCAGAAACGAACTCACTTGATGGTATATTGAAACCAAGTATAATAGAACGCGGAAGTATTCCAACATATGTGCGCTAGATTTAATTGAATCTTTGAAAAATATATACAGGATATCCCGTCAAGGATAAGTCGCATAAAAATCTCTGTGACCTCTCTACAGGGTGAGTCTTTGACCACTGCGTTAATTTTAACCATAGATTCTTGACGTCATAAGAAACATTTTTTCCTATAACATTTTTCCAAATTTGGCCCCATTCAAAAGATTCCACCTTTAACATTCAAACGAAAATATCAATTGAAATGATCTCCTGTGGAAGGTTTTAGATAACAGTCATCCATATTTTGGCATCATTAGATTTATTCCATTTCTTTTGGGTTTCTCACTACAACTCTATAGATTGGTTAAATTGCAATTGCAATTGGCAGATAAAATCATTCTTCATCTTTCCTCCTTAATTGCACCATTCTTGAGATATTTGAATTTGAAAGAAATTAAATCGATATAATTTTGTCCAAATTTTCTGATGTTCCCAAATCCAACTCTGTGCCGAAATGATTCAATAATCAGATTTGTTCAATGTTGCCATATTTTATGTCTTTATTAAATATTTCTACAAAAGATTGGGGAAATCTCTCCAGTCAATGGTTCCACCACTAAACACTATAGATGATATTAACCACAGAACAATTTTTGTCTTACATTCACTACAAAATCTTAATTTATTTAATCCAGAGTAATATTCCATAATAAATAGAGAAAAAGATTTCCATCTCTCACATAGGTACTTCGGTATATTCTCATGACCGTTGAAATAGGTAATGTATTTTCTGTCAGGACCTGTCAAATTGAAGACTTGTCTTTATGAAGAGCTGTTTCTTTATAGCTTCAGATTTTCAGGGTTCATCAAATTAAATCTATTCTAACATAGGAATGCTTCAAATTAAGATCATATGAGTTTTAAAAACTTCGAACCCAGTCTCCTAGATTTGTTTTGTACCTTTATAGAAGTTTTTCACATCTTTATTTCATACACCGATTCAACCTGGTTCACGAACTCAAGAGATAATAGAATTTGACTCAGTTTTAATATTCCTGAATGTTTGTTATGTACGTGGTTAATTAAAATTCAATCAATATTGAAATTGGAAGCTAAAGGCTCATAAACAAGAAAGATTAGAATAGAAATGTATTTTCTGACCATACTGAATTGAATAATTTCAAACTATCGAAATCATTATTATTATTTTATTATAATATTTTCCACATTTTTGGCGCTCTTGTTCATCCGAACAGAGTGTCTATCATTTTGCCCAAATGCCTGTAATTTAGGGATATCGAGCCGAAAATGGTCTCAATCGATTGGGTTCGACTCCTGATGAGGAATCCGTGGCGAAAGTCTAGTCTGGCCAAGTTCGTTATTGGGCCAAATCCGTCGAATGGTTCAGTAGTTATGAGCATTTGAGATTTTGTTTCCTTGATAACTACTAGAATATCCATCCGATCAAGTTGATACTTGAAACATTGTTGAGGAGGTTGCAACAAAACGGATCGCAAAATTTTGCAGAAATAGTCACCCTAGAAAATTTTTAAAAATTCCCAAAAAAATTTTTCAATACTCACTATCTCATAAGATATTCTTCGGATTTCAATAAAAAGTTGTATATTATATATTGTGAATATATTGAGGTGATCGATATCTTACCTGTTCTCAAATTTCATAGTCGTAGCTCTTTCCCATCTAAAGATATGATAATTTTTTCATTTACTCAAGAGAAAAGCGAAATGTCATTAAGTCTCGTAGATTTTCTTTGAACGATGGCCATCACAGATCGATATTCGATTGACAAATGCCGGGCTCATTAATCAGTGTCAGTTGGCATAATATTAATCAAAATTTTTCATAACGGGAAATCATAGATAGAATTCAATCTTGGTGGCCGAAATAATTACATTGGCGAAATTCAGAAAAGCACTGACTGTTTTTAGGGGGGAATTATAGCTTCGAACAAAACTTGGGGAAAATTATGAGTAGTTATTTTTAATTCGAGATATAGATTTGTTCATTCATTAGGCGTTCATATTTGCATCACATTGTCCCTAAATACGGGAAAAGGCTATTGTTCACGTGATCTGAATGCTTATAGATTTGTTATGGTTTGAATATTTACTCGCCAGTAGCTCAACAAGAGCGCCAAAGCAATCTGACCTCACGTCAGTGCTTTCTGAATTTTTTTAAGGTACAAATAACTGTTGACAGTTTCAAACAGATTCAAAACAACAAGGAAACACAGAAAACTGTTTTATGGGGAACTACCCATCAAAGAGACGTTATAATAACATTTTAATGTGATAATAATTCACTCTAGTTATTCTGAGAAAAATTATAACTAAAGATCAATAATGGTTACAGATATTATCTTTCATATTAAAAAACTTTGTAATTATTAATTTTTTTTCTCTCCTGGGGTTCAGTAATAAATTAATATTCTATGGTGAGGTATTAAAATTTGACATAATCTATGAATAACCATTATTCAATATTTATGTTTTTATTACATAATTAAAACAGATACTCTGATTATAAAAACCAAAAATTTAGGCATGTTCAGTAATTAATTATAGTCTAAACAGAATAGATTCATATTAATGATTTAACAAAATTATTTCTAGTTCAGAACACCTAGTTGATTTTTTCAGAATCCAATTTAGGAGATCAAACTCAATTTCTTCAAGCAAGTATAATTGCACATCTAAATCTGGGAATACTTGTAATCTATCCAAGTAAATTGTTATTGGGATTCAGTAGAGAAAATAATCATCAAGCAAAGTAACAACACTTTAGAATAATAATTCTTAGTGACATCATTCATTGTTGTTGAAGATTTTGAAAAAGATTTTCATGTTTTTAACAGTATGATATCGAGAGACCTCATAGACCTGTTCACTGGTCTTTGTTAAGAGAAGAAACTTCAGAAATATCAGTGTTTGGAAAATCATAAATGATTTTTCCTGGCTCTGAGTGAAAAAAAGTAATGTGACTACCTCTTGCCTTGGAAGTTTTCATAGAAATGATGGTTTTCATGATTTGGAAATTTTACGAAGAAAATTACAAATGTATGATGATAACATCCAATAATTCTGAGGTTTTTTGGAATTTCTCACTAGAAAGGGATAGTTTATGTTCTTGAAGTAGAAAAAATTATAGTAGAACAGCAAAAATCAATTGATTTTTTTACCAGAAAATTAGTATTTTGTATCTTCCTTCTGGATATGGACCCCATCTGATGAAACATGAGTGAGTGAATCATTTCTTATAGGAAAAATAATGTTTTTAAACAATTCAGATTCATTGGTGGATGCTGTGGAAGGTATTATTCATTCAAACTAAACTAGACTACAGAGGGTTATTGTCCTTGGTAATACCTCCTATTCGAATCCAGTCCAAATTAGAAATATATCGAATTAAAAACAACCAAACTACCAATTTTCTTCACCTTCATTGCAAGCACAATCCTGTTCAACTTAGAACTAAACTCATTCAAAATATTAGCATTAAAATGTTTTTGGCGACATGATCAGGAAAATAAATCAATCGGTAAACAAGGTCTTCTTGTAGCATTATACCAGAATTTCAGACGGGCAAACACTTGTCCTTTGAAATATTATATAGTTTCAAATCCGAAACACACAAAAGCGTTGAGGCTTCACAATCGAATCTTCTGAAATCTGTAGGTGACTTTTACGGGCACTACATTCAACACTTTCAGAACACGAATTTCGCTGGTGAATTTTGACAACATACATAATTACACCGTAAGCGAACCATTTCGAGTATTTTTCTACCAACTGAAACTTAATTAATGAGTCTGACCGATTTCAATCGAATACGCATCGGCGAAAGCAAATTGAATTTCTGACAGACCTTTTGCGGTTAATATGAGGTGCCAGGAGATGGAAATCTCCTGTGGTTACGTTTCCGACCGCCAGCCTAAAGTTCCAACGAGCAAAGTCTATTTGCTTCAACCTAATTCAACTATCTTCCAAGTAACAACTTGTTTTCCGTGATCGAAAATCCCGGAACATAAAATATGTTACAAGTATCAGCTTGGTAAGAGATCATCGATCGGAATTTCTATGGCTTCGTTCTCTATCAAATTGATAAAATCAACGAGAATTTCCTTCCTCTTTTTTTCGTAGTATGGACACAACGACAAGAGCTAACTGGAAGGAAGATATTAATTTGCCTATAGTTTTAATAGAAAACATATATATTTATATCGGCTAGTTTTTGAGAACTGAAAATTAGAGAGTTCAACCAGAATTGAAGGAAAACTGCTTGTTGTATTTTCAATTCAAGTTAAAGGTTTGATGAATATTTCACATTCATTGTGGTAGTTTTTAGTGTCTCACTGCAACAGAGTGCGGGAAAAGAATCTAGAACAGGGGCTCAAGAGTTCATCCTTCATCATTTCACTTCTTTAATTTTACTACTCCATTTCACATCGTGAAGATAATTGTGATATTGACGGCAGTTCATTTAAGAAAAAATTATTTATGGTGAAAACGGTTCATATAAATAACGTATAGGTACCAATTTATACGCCTTTGAGAAGAGGTTTTCAACACATTCAACTCAATCACTTCTACCTTTTCAATAGTAGTTGCTCGTTCAAAACACAAAATTTTCAGAATTCTTTCAAAAATGGTTTCATCGTTATATTAATTGAAGAATAATCTAATTCAACTTGACGAATAACACTGAAATGATAAGTTTCTCGCATATGAAAAACATTTTGAATGTAGACATTTAAGCTGCAGAATATTGTTAATTCCCAGCATTCTTTTCAATAATGACTTAACCAATGTGTTCGACGTTGTCCAAGAAAAGATTTTTGCTCAGAACATAAAATTTTAAAAATTTTCTTGCTGTGTATGAGTTGCCTACTATATTTGGATTTTCATATAGCGTAGAATTCTTAGAGATACATACATAAAGAAAATTCTTTTTATTTGATATTGTGGTATTTTGGTACTGCGCAAGTGCTATTTTACTTATGTATAAAGGTATGTAACGTCACTCAACAGACAGTAGGCATCACAAGTTTTTATAACGTATAAAAAGGACAGTGAGACATCAAATTAAAATAAAGTTAACGTAAACGGTATTGGATTATTTTATTGAAACCTCTCATTACACCATTCATATCATAAAGGTTGTTTTCATTTAATACTTAATAAACTAAAATTCAAGAACCATCGAATGAGGATAAGACAATATAGCAGAGCAAAACGGCGCTGCTCCCTGCCCACAAGGCCGCGTGTGACCAGTGCGCCCACTAGAGGTTACATGGAATTTACTCTATTTTCCTTATGATGTATGTTTGGTAGCTGTATTGCTTCAGTTCCTATCAATCAAAACTCTAATTAATAAGAATATGTTTATAGTAGCAAGATTGACCGTGCGATAATTCAGCGGGTTCAGCGGCGATTTCTCTCGATTTGAATGAAGATATGGTTTCTTGTCCTAAGGTGGTAACCGAGATATTTGGGCTATATTTCGCTGAGGTTGGTGCGAAGTCTTTGCTGAAATATTATGGAGTAAACACCTCTACTTCTTGTACTAAACAAAAGTTATTCGATACAAACTTCTTCTTTTTTCCGGTAATATCGGATGAGGTAATAACCGTTATTGAGTGTTTGAAGAGCAGTGGTGGCACGGGTGCGGATGCTATATCTGCTAAGATGCTCAAGACGATGGGCCCTTTCATAGCTGAGCACTTTGCTTTTCTCATCAATGACTCTGTCCCCACGGGATGTTTCCCATCGATTCTAATGTTTTCGAGGGTTGATATTTATCATTTCCAAAACTAACTACGACACTGGAGTCTGAATGACTCCAGATACAAAGACAGCCATTTAATGTGATCGTCTAGCAAGGGTAGGACTCTACGTTATGTTTACGTAATAATTCAAGTTCGTGATAATTGGGATCAGTGAAAATAAATGGGAAACAAAGATGGTAAATAAAACACAATGGTTAGACCCAAATAATCAGCTATTTATTAGGGGTCAAAAAAAAAATATAGGGAAAGACTCAGGCACAAAACCCTCATGTTAGGTGATGTTAGGGCACTTGTTTAAAAATAAATAGTCAATCATTAACAGCTAGCAAAGGCAAGTATAACTGTTCTGAGAAAACTATAACAATACAAAACAGATAGTTATCATAATAATCAGAGCAACTTCCATAATACAAAGAGAATAATAAACATGGTAAATAAGGCAACTTCGATATAAAACAAGAATTAATAATCATGGCAAATATGTAAACTTCAATAATACAACAAGGATAAAAATCGTGGCAAATATGTAAACTTCAATAATACAACAAGGATAATAATCATGGCAAATGTATACTTCAATAATGCAACAGGATAATGATCAGGACAACAAGGTAAACGACTAATTATGACCATCATCATGGTCACGGCCCCAGGGTATTTGAGCCATTACTATAATATTGTATCAGCTAAGGAATTGGGAACATGGGGAAGGTCATGCCTTACAGCACATGTTGGTAACGGTCCCTGCTTTAAGGCCTCGGAACCGCCCCTTCAAGGCCTTCGATCCAGGTACCTAAGAAACATTCAACAATATAGGAATGGTCCACAATCTAGAGACCCCTATATGAAATATCATGTAGATATATCATATCATATAGATAAATAGATAGCAGTACGAGATCATTGAAATAAATAAACGAAAGTACTGTCAACACTTGATAAACCAGTAAAACATATAGTATAAAACATATAAATCAACAGAAAGGAAGCATAGACATGAATAGCAACAAGAGAACAACATGAATAATAATAAGACAATTTCTACAAAGATATCAAGAAATATACAATTAATTAAACAAAGGACCTCTCATTACTTGATAGAATAGTATCTATAAGTGAATAGAATCAGAATAACTGTAAGGAAACATGAGCACAACATGATACTAAGAACCATACATAATCGACAGTAATCAACAATAAGAAATATATATACAATATGGTAACAAGAGAACAGAAGTAATTGAACAAAAGCTTTCTCACCATTCGAACCAACAATATGATGATATATTCAAAGGGTTACGTCCACTACTTCGTATCAAACATTTGGCAATTTATGCTGCAAAATAGAGTACGATGAATATAATTGCTTTGGGTACAACTACGTAGATTTTGTGGTAAGCTGAAGGTGAGCCTTCCTTGTTATAGTTGACATGCAAACTCCAAGATTTGTAGTCTGAATTGGTGAAAATACATGGCTAGGCAATATAATTAATGTCACACATAACAAGCCGTGTAACACAACTTGAACAAAGCATTACATGCACAAGAAAGTCGGGTTATCCAAATAAACAAAGCATTACATTCACAAAGAAAGAAGGGTTATCCAAAACAACAAAGCATTACATTCACAAAGAAATCCGAATCAATAACAACGGCCCAAACATCATCTAATACGCCAAGAAACCGAATAATATTGCATAATAACAGTATTAATTTACAAACATAATAGAATAATAATAAATTCACTGAACCAATCGAGTTCTCAATGCTATTCATCGACAAAGGTTAATAAATGGACAAGCAACTAATAACATTTAAAATAGTCTCAATTATTCTTGCAAAATATATTCTAGAGTCACTCAACGTGAGATGGCTTTGTTTTTGAACTCACAAAAATGCACTAACACTTGTTTGGGTCTCTGTTACTTCTCTCACAACCCCACCGGTAATGGTTCCACCATCTTGCACATGGACAAACTATCTCCAACACTCTCGCACAGATCGACGCCGGCACTTGACAGTGCGGCACGTTCTTCTTTCCTTCTATTGAACAAATAAAAATGAAACGAACGAATGGTTTCGGTAAAACCTATTTAGAATAATGTATTTGTATCAATCAATTATGGATATTGAGACAAGTGCATAAACAATTTCTTGTAATTGTATGTTTATGTTGAATCAGTTGTTTCTTTCATTTCGCTGAAATGTAAAAAGTTTCAGGCGAATGTTTTAGCTGTTCTCTATAATCAACTAGGTTGTTTTAATCAAAAAAATAGTTCATTTGGCGTAATCAATTTTAGATTAATTCAAATTAAAATGGTTTGATTGAAAAAAAAAGCGCAGAATTTTATTTTTACAGTGCAGGAGACTACTCTCTTTATAAGAAGCTGCGTTATTGTTGCTGCTCAACAGTTGAAACCATAGAAATGCAGAGACTCAGATAAAAAGATTTTCGACCATTTTCTGTTAGTTATATTCATATGAACCATCAAATGTTACATATTTTTAAAATCAGAAATAATTAGGCTTTCAGAAAATGACACATTTTCCCATTAATAAAACATAAACTCCGTAATTAAAGTGCTGAAACATCGAAATATGCCCACCCAGTACATTGACATGGCTCTCTAGTTATTCTTCTTGAATAATTTGGCAACACTGAGGCACTTACTCTATATAATGAAATGAGCAATAAAACTGAATTCCATTAGCAATATTCCTTGCCTATTTTTAACTCATTATTGTGGGATTCTGCGATCATCAATAAATATCATGAATGAAAATGCATCCTGCTCCAAATTTCAGCTCTAAAATTTTCTTGAAAAATTCTGTGTAATTTTTTCTGCTATTTTTGTTTTCTCATTTCAGCAGGAAAAATTATTATTCCCGCAGATGACTTGAACATATTTTTTCAATATTTAATAAAAGGAAACAGGTGTCGAATACTGTTGGCTCCATGACTGACAATGGAAATCCATCATGAAGCGATTATTTTTATCTGAATTGCTGTGTAGATTTTATCATCTTTCTATAGTCCTGTTCGTTGAAGTAAATACAACTTTCTTGATACATATTGTAAATTATTAGGGCCATAACTGCCATTTCTTTTTGTTATTGCTACCAATGGTTCGACAAATATCATATATCGTTTTCAAAGCAAAAAAAAATAGCTCTTCTAAAGCTGAGAATATCTGAAAGTTTATTAACTTATTATCAATCGAAACAAACGTTCGTAACCAGAACAATAAGACATGGTGGTGATGACAATCTCTAACAATAATGTTTCCAGCACCGGAAATCGTTATAGAATATGTTCAGACGAATTAATATTATATCTTGAAGAAAATTTCGTTTCATAGTTGTGCTTCTCATCGAACTTCCCGAAATTCGTAATAAAAAATTGCACATGTGACAAGTTCAGAACGTACAATGAATTGAAGCTCGATTTTCATTCTTTCGAGAAAAGATAACAAATATTTTTTGATATACGAAGTCAGGGTTTTCCCTGATCACTTCAAATGGAAATATACTGTTACCGAATACAATATTTTATTCTAATTTTACGATTAAGTTTGAGTATTCGATTTGGTGGAAAAAATATTACTTTTGATCAACTGCGACAACAAGATATAACTAAGAATCATCAAAAGTATTACTGACGTGAGGTCGAGGCTCGTACTCTAGATCAATGAAATAGTAATTTCACATTGAATCCTATATCTCGAATCAAAAGTAACGTCTCAGTTCTTTAAAATTAACCAAAAGCATGCATATCTACTCCATCGAAAACCATTTATTTTTATTCCCTGTATTTTTCTGATACACTGAACATTGATCTGGTATCACGAGACAGTTATCATTGAACACATTGATGCCGTTGAAAAGGAAAAGAGAACAAAATTACATGAAAAAATTGTTGAAGCAAGACGCTTGGGACGAACTAGTAAAAGAGCTAGAACGTCCTATAGAACAAATTGAAAAAATATTAATTTTTCGCGGCACTTCAGCGAGAAAAAAAAATATATAAATCAGAAAGCATGTTTGAACGGTCCTGGAGAGGTAGATAAAGTAAACCCGAGTAACACACATACATAATTGAGATGTATAATAGATGTTCACCAGATCATCTACTCAAATCAGTCAAATCAAATTTATTCAAGCATCTGTATATCCATTTTTTCTTTCTTGAATAAAAATCTGAGCGAAAATTAAAACTCCAGTGCTATGGCAAAACACACCTAGGCATTGCTGCCTGTCATTTTCCAAAGATTCGTTTTATCAAAAAGATATCTGAATGTCCATCTAATTTGTGTATCTCTCATAATTTTTTCAGATGCTAGATAGAGGTCATTTGATAGAGGAATCTGAAATTATGACGAATATTTATGTTTAATAAACGTTTAATCATTGGTGTAATGAATGTCTAAAATACGTGTTTTTAAAACTCTTATTTATGTAATGGGAAACGTTTTTCGTCAGTTTTTATAGATATCTAAATATAGAGAATATTCCATGATGAAAAATATATCGAAAATGCGTTTTGTAAACACTCTAGTTTATATAATAAAGAATCGTTTTTTAATCTGTCTCTATAGATCTAGCTAAACGAGTGGATATATTCATTGTCATAATGTATGTATGAAATACAATTCTTTAAAACTCAATTTATATCATAATCAAATTAATTTTAAAAATTTTCTATAGATATCAGATTAAAGTTATATTCTCAGTATCCTTGTTTCAACTAGATCTCAACATTTAACGTAAATCTTTATTGAATATTTTCTTACGTTAATAGCTTTTCTTTTCCAGAGTCAGTGAAATGGGTTCATAAAGACAAATAAATTTTCATGACAATAAAACATAATTGATTGATTTCAAAACAATTTCAGGACATTTTCAACGAAATTTTGTGTTTATCATGTCATCTCAAAGACTTTATTTCGCAGTTTTACACCTATTCTCATTTTTGATGTTGTTGGTATTGTAGGGGAACCATTTACAGTACTTTTCATTGAATTGATAGATTGTTTAGGCAGGTTTTTCAACGAATTTGGGGTGCATTGGGGTAATATATGTAACAGAAAAACATATTTGCTGAATTTCAAGGGGTTGAATGATGTAGAAAAATCAATAAAAATGTTACGTCATTGAAATAATGTAAAAATTTTGAAAAAAATGTCAAGATTGAAGAAGGTTAGGTACCGATGTATTTTTATGAACAGAAATAAGATAAATCGTAAAAATTTAGAAGAATTACATGAAAAAAAAATATTTGTGATTTGGCAAATGCAAATGAATCTTAAATGAGGTCGCCAATCTATTTATTGGTATCGATTCAGAAATTCTGAATAATAGGTACCTACTACAAACAATTTCGATACGGGAATATCCATCTAGTTAGATATTAATTAGATAATAATAGACGTTGCCGATTAATTATGAAATACATATTTTTATTTTTTTTTTGTACTGACTAATGTATCTACATATTGCGATGAAATATTTTTATTGAAAAATTAAGTTGAAAAGAATATTCATTCATGAGCATGAAAGTTTCAATTATCCTAGAATTGGCGTAAAAATTAGCGTTACGGGAAAAATCAAGTAACGTAATCACTACGAGAAAATATGAAAAGAAGAAAATAGGTGTATATTGCTTGAAAACTATTAGCTATCTAGTAGCTATCCAAATACCCCTTTTGGTTTTTGTGTAGAGGCATGCTAATTCATTTTCAACATCTCGTCTATCGAAGAGACTTTTAGACTATTTCATTCACTTTGAATTATAATGGAGAAAGCTTCAAAAAATTATAGGAACTTTAAATTGTCAAAACAGTAGATTACGAAAATTTTCACTAACCCTATTGTTATAGGTTTGAACTTTCACTTAATTCACTCAATTGATGAAATCGAACTTCAGCAAGATGGCGGATCACGAAAGTATAGTCACTTGATCTTTTGTCTTCACCCTTTGCAGATTGAAATGGAAAGCCGAATAATGACGAAATGACTTCCTGACGTGACACGACTTCACGCTTTTCCGCTTCCAGTGAAACAGAAAGCGCAAGCGCTATCAGCAGCTGCATATAATATCGATCAAAGCCGAAGATGATCGATATTAAAATTAAAGTGTTTTAAATTTAACCATGTAAAGATCTGAAGACATGAAAACACAATGATACAATGAATGAATATAGACTCCTAGGAAAATGAATCTTGCTAAAAAAACGCAAAAGTTTTCCATGAAAATGTTAGTGTGATGCCCACCAATGCATTGCTCACCTTAACTCAATCGTGAATGGATGGATTGGATTCAATTCCTTGAAGTTTCGTGTTTGACATTTCGAATATTATCACGACTTCAGCTTCATGGAAAAATGATTAGTTTCAATTCATTGTCCATTTTAGAATTTTTTCTGAACTCATCCGAAATTTTGTAGCAAGTGGTTTATTTCATGATCATTTTTCGACATTGAAAAAGTTCAACGTCGAATAGGCACAAAAATATTAACTCTCAATTTACGTCCCATAAGACACTCTTAAAAACATAGAATAGATATCAATCTAAATCACGTCTAGGAAAAGACATATTCTGTATGCTTTTTATTAGAGTAAGATGTTTTTGGATCTCAATAGACGTTTACTTTATGTGACTTAGACGAGTGTGTGTTGCTTGGTAAGTAAAGTAAGTTTATCCATCCAAAGATTGTTTTATATAATATAGGATAAGTCAAAGCTCAATAGCAGAGAGAAAAAAATGAAGCAAGTGATATGAACTTAAATTAACGCAAACAACAATGACCCAACCACAAAAGAAAACAAAGCAGCCAATCAAAAACTCCTGACATCATTTCAATCCCCATCTTCCAGAAACTCCCTAATACTATAGTTTCCTTTTCCTAGCAGGAGAGATTTCACAGCTTTTCTGAATGCAAATAGATTTTGATTATCTTTTATGGAATCTGGCAGTCTGTTATATAGGATTCCCAATTATACTGAATTCTGCTCACAAACAACCAACCTATGTGCAGGTATGGAGAGTTCATTCCCATGCCTCGTGCAATAGTCGTAGTAAACTTTATTTCTCCTAAAAGTATTCAAAATTGATTTGGTGAACATTATCACTTCTATTATGCATAACCCTGCGATAAAGTAATGCACAAAATTCATAAAACGTACAACGATCACTTTTGAAAAAATGCAAAAACACGTCAAACGGTGATTTGTATTTCGCATCTTTTGACATAAGTAACAAAAATAACAAGTCAAATTTGTCAAAGTTATGACGTCATCAACATATTTTTGATGGGAAGCTGAGATTTTTATTACATTATGTGATAAAGCTTGTTTTTTACACTAGGGAAAAATAGTTGCAGTAGGGCTAACATAAGAAAAAACGAGAAAATGAATAAAAACCGAAATAACAAAACCACTTATAAAAAGAGGTCAAACTTAAACTTATCTAATAAGAACATCTGTTCTTATCAATTTTTCGATTGATTTACTAAAACGATGGTGTGTCAGTGTCAGTCGTACAATTAGTGTGACACCAGTTTTATTATTATGGCTCGTTTAAACGAAAGAAAGGAAAGAAATTCTAATGATGGTAGCTTATGGCGATCTCCTTCGAAGTCATGAAGAAGCATGAGCTTTATTTAACGCAACACATTTGGAAAGTCCTCCAATTGCTAGAAGTACAGTAGGCAGAATTGTTGCAAAATTTAATGTAACGGGAAGCGTGAGGATGCTCCAAAATCTGGACGACCAGGAATAAGCAACGATGTGAAGTTAGATATTTTGCTGTCAGTAGAAGACAACCCTCATGCAATTACAACAGAAAATGCCTTACAAGAAAATGTTAATCAGTCGTTTGTAGTAAAGATTTTGAAAAAGAAAAACTACACCCATACAAAGTTCAACTTGTTCACGAACTCTCAGAAGATGATCCGGACAGACGTTTGGAATTATGTGAAATCTTCATGCGACATTGTGACGAAAATCCAAATTTTCTTAATAGTGTAGTATTTTCCGATGAGGCAACGTTTTGTCTAAGTGGTTCTGTAAATCGACACAATTGTCGCTACTGGGCTCGAAAAATCCCCACTGGATGCAGACAAAACACACCCAGCGCCCACAAAAATTAATGTTTGGGTAGGAATCGTCTGGGGAAGATTTATTGATCCTTATTACTTTCGCGGGAATTAAACAACTGAACGATATTTGGAACATCTTCGTATGGCAGTGCTTCCGAACCTACTTGCGGCATTTTCGGATCCAAATAATGGGCTAAACTTGGATCCCAGAATTTGGTTCCAATAAGATGGCGCACCACCACATTATGGTCTTATTATTCGAAGGTTTCTGGATAACCAGTTTGAAGGACGGTGAATTGGAAGATGTGGACCAATGGGGTGGCCACCTAGGTCACCTGATCTTACCCTCCTTGATTTTTTCTGTGGCGACATTTGGAAAGTCGGGTCTACATTAACCGGCCAGGCAATTCGAAAGACTTGATGGAACGAATTAGACACGAAATGACTCTTATAACTCAGCAGATGATCGAAAACTCTGTAAATGCGGTCTACCATCGTCTTGACCTATGTCAGTTAGTAAACGGGACAATTCCTATAAGAAATAGTTTCAGTTCAATGGACTGTTCAGTTAATTGAAAAGTTATTATGAAACTTACGTTTATTTCGTTTTTATTCATTTTCTCGTTGTTTCTTATGATAGCTCTATTGCAACTATTTTTCCCTAGTGTAAAAAAACAAGCTTTATGAATGAAAATCTTAGCTTCCCATTAAAAAATATGTTGATGACGTCATAACTTTGACAAATTTGACTCGTTATTTTTGTAACTTATGTCAAGAGATGCGGAATATAAAACACCGTTTGACGTGTTTCTGCTTTTTCCAAAAGTTATCGTTGTACGTTCTATGAATATTGTGCATTACTTTATCATAATCCTGTATATATGCATGGCACGGTTAGCAAATCACCCCCGACAAAAATCGGCCTACAAGAAGTAGACCTCGGCATTCCAGCGATCAATCTAATAGCTCTCTTCTGTGATCTAAATACTCTAAGACACAATGAAGAGCAACCCCAGAATATTATGCCATATTTTATTCTTGAATGGATGTGGGAAATGTAGTACATCATCCACATCAGGTAAGTCATTCATGTATAATATAAAAGTAATGGACCCAACACAGATCCCTGAGGGACTCCGCACTCAGCAACCTGCACACCCGACGTCACACCGTCCAACTCAACAAGCTGACGTCCACCTCTCAAGTAGGTTTTCGGAATATCGAATATATTTCCCCGCAGTCCGTTGGCTCTTAATTTATCCAATATTTCATGCCTAACCAGGTCAAATGCTTTACTGGTGCACTGAAAGAAACACGCGTGTCTGGAAAAGATCGGAAGAAAACTCAAACGTTCATATTTGTGAGGTTAAAGGCGATACCCTAGCACATACTGAGCAAATAGTGAGTTTGGACGAGTGTTTTCACGTAAAAGAGCCCTAATGATTTTCAAAAAATGAGGGTTCAAATTTGTGCTACAAATACGATGCAACTAATCGTGATAGGTCAAGGTGCAACAAATGTAGTTCTAGCTTTAAAGATATGACGAGAAAATCACCGGACTGATACTTCACCTGCTACTGCGCATATAGGACTATTCCACAACCAATGTTTTCAAACCTGCCGGATAACGGGTTCTAATTTATAAGATCTTCAGGAATGTCATCATCACTAAATCATCATTTTAGAAGAAAAAAATCATAGATATTCCCAATGACCGCGAAACATAAATATGAAAACTCACCATTCTGTATTTTAAATCTCATGAAAATGGAACACCAGGCGCACAATGTGTCCCAAAACTTCACAGCACAAACATGCCATAGTTCTTTCAAGTCTTAACATAAGCTCCAACAGGAAAGCTTACCGGTAGAATGGATGTGAAGAATAATTCAGGAAAATATCCAGGGTAAACATCGTGGTTTACTACGAGGCCGAGATTCGTTTGTAAACATGTAGTTTCAGATATGAGATCATGCGCTTGGCTTCAGATCGATAGGCTTTTAACACATGGCTTGTGGGGATCCGAATTAATAGTCATTAAGCTGGCTAATTAATATCAAGGAAGTCGAGCATGTGTCTGGTCTTTTTCACAATTAATTCTTCGGGTGGGATCGAGAATGTTTGTTACTAGCGAATAGAGAGATCGAACCTGCCTAAATTGAGCATAGATGGCAGTACGGGTATAATTTACCCGTTAAAAATTATGAAACTGTGAATGGTAACATACTTAAAGTAATTTACAAGTCAAAAACGTGAAAAATAAAAGATGGAAGATTCAAAGATATAAACAATAGCTTATTTCAATAGAAATCACATGTAGAAAAATGTTAATGAATAATTTGGGCGGGTGAAAATTGCAATTGTTATCAACAGAATGAGATGAAAAATTTTAGAGCAGCTAAAACTCCGAAGCAATTTTGGAATAGAACTACCTGAATTCAATTCACATCTTTTAAAATTCAATTCAACATTGAAAATGTTGCTCAGTGCAGTTAATGTGGTATTAGTATAAAAACATATAATAGAAATAGAACGCATGTTAAAAAAATTATGAATAGAAATTTCTTCTGAATCATTATTTACAGTTCCCAGGAAAGTATTTAAATCACTCTACTTCACTAATTTCATTGCTCGACCAAAAATTCGGAGAGAAGTCGTTGCTGAAACATTACTTAACAGACTGAAGATAAAACACCCTTCATGGATATAATAGGTTGTCAAATATCTCCCTTCCGTCTTTTGTCCTTTGAATTTCGGGGCTATGTACAAAGCGCTAAAAAGCTCGTAACTGGCAATACTATACAAAATTTGACAGGTCTTGACATAACCTACACAACGACTCTATGTATAATTAGTTTGGATCAGTGGCGGCTAGTCCTATGAGGCAGGTGAGGCAGTGCCTCATCAAAAAAATTCTGAACCGTATATTTCTTCATTCCCTTTCATCATCACTTTTCTCCTCAATATTTTTCCCAATCTCACGTTCCTTGTATATTTATAACAAATCAAATCCTCTTTGACTAAACGGTTGGAGGCATGCCTAACGCAGGCTTCTTTGACTGAATTAGCGCGTTATCTACTTCGATGACCTACGAGAACGTAATGGAAAGCCGTTCTAGGATTAATCCGAGGCTGGCCTCTGCGCGATCTTAGCCGATCTGAGATCGCTTCGTTTCTGCGATGTCCAGAGGGTTATTTGCGTCGAAGCGTTGAGAACATATCTACGGCTTTGAAGGCGGCTTCTCGAGGAATTAGAGGCTGGCCTCAGGTTTTTATTCGAGTAAATCGGGAAGCGGGAAATAGAGAAATAGGGTTAGTTCACTTTGTCGTTATTTAGAGGTATCGCGATTGCTGTGTATCGCGTATGATTATAATCTTTTTTAGGTGAATTTTTTCTGAAATATAAATGTTTTTTATCGAAAGTGACTAACAGATGGCGAAATGGATTCAGCGGGACCTAGTAATAGTAAATCTTTTGAAATTCCTAAGGAACATATTCGGTGTACTTGTGATATTGTTAATTTTTTAATAAATAAGCAACATTTTCGACTCATTCGTATGATGATAAATTATATTTAATTAAGGAAGTTAAGCGACCTGTTCCAAATTTGAGTAAATCTCTAGTGTCTAGTGGCGGGGTCAGCATATTTCATCTAATTGCAAGCTTACCGTTATGAGAAAGCAAAAACAAAATATCGCCACAGCAATAGACAATGCGCGTCAAATAGAAATTGAAAATTTCAATGCTAGATTCAAAGAAAATCGACAAATTCTAAGAAGTTTAATAGATATTACGATGCACCTCTGTATGCAAGAGTTACCTTTTAGGGGGCACGATGAATCGAATGAGTCTTTAAATCGCGGAAATTTCAAAGAATTGGTAGTTCTTGTTAGTAAATTTGACACGAATTTAAAGTCCTTTTTAGAAAATGACACCAAACAGTGAATCGGTATTTTCTGGTACATCTAAAACCATTCGAAATGAATTAATTGATTCGGTTGCTTTTGTTGTGAATAAACAAATCGAGGACGAAATATATATTACATTATTAAATTTTATTTCATATGTGCCTCACCATACTATATTGTCACGAGCCGCCACTGGTTTGGATATTGCGTTCAACAGTTTAGACGTGTTGTAACATTTGCCACTTTTTCTTTCGAAAGAAATGACAAGTATCATTTTCAAAACTAACTACGGTACTGGAGTCTGAATGACTCCAGATATAAAAGACAGCCATTTAATGTGATCGTCTAGCAAGGGTACTACTCAACGTTATTTTACGTAATAATTCAAGTTCGTGATAACTGAGATTAGTGAAAAAAATTGGAAAACGAAGATGGTGAAATAAAACACAACAATTAGACCCAAACAATCAGCTATTCATTAACGGTTCTAAAAAAATATAGGGGAAAGCCTCAGGCAGAAAAACCCCTCATGTTAGGTGATGTTAGGGCACTTGTTTAAAACTATATGCTTTATTGTTTGCTAACTAAATATTGTCAGCCAAAAGTTCAAAAGAATATATATATACTTGTTTAAAACTAAATAGTCAATCATTAACAACTAGCAAAGGCAAGTATAACAGTTCTGAGAAAACTATAACAATACAAAATAGATAGTAATCATAATAATCAGAGCAACATCCATCATACAAATAAACATGGTAAATATGGAACTTCAATGGTACAACAAGAATTAATAATCATGGCAAATATGTAAACTTCAATAATACAACAAAGATAATAATCATGGCAAATAAGTAAACGACTAATTATGACCATTGTCATGGTCACGGCCCCAGGATATGTGAGCCATAACTATAATATTGTATTAGCTAAGGAATTGGAAACACGGGGAAGGTCATGGAGTTCCAGCGGCGGCTCTGAAAAAATGACAGAATGTTTCGCGGTTGATTAAAGAAGGTATATTCTCTCATGCCTTATAGCACATGATGGTAACGGTCCCTGCCTTAAAACGTCTGGAACCGGCCCTTCAAGGCCTTCGATCCAAGAACCTAAGAAATCTCATACAACAGTATAGGAATGGTCCACAATCTCGAGACCCCTAAATGAAATATCATGTATTACGAGCATATAGATAAATAGATAGCAGTACGAGATCATAGCATAAATGAACAACAAATCTTCATAGAATATCAATCACAAGTAAATAATAAGAACCAGAATGCATTATGGACATAAATAACAGAGACAGGTATAGGTAAACGATAATAAGCAATATAAATAATGAAAACAGAGAATCTACATAATCAACCGAAGGAAATATACATAACAACAACAAGAAGATACATCACGACAGTAAGAAGAATAAGCTAACACAGTACGAAATATACACAACAATAACCATGAATAGTAAGGCAAGTACATTACACAGTAAAATGGCCAATTACAACAGCACGAGACATACATAATGATTACTTGAGACAGGGGTAACTTAACAACGTTAACCTTCGATATAACACCAGGGTGCTACGTACACTGTTTACATCCATTATTCCATATCGACCATACTAGTACTACCACTAGTGGAGGTCTCCATATGTTCCTGCTTAATCACAGGCTCAGACCCAGAGCAATTGGCAATTCCTATTGTACCATAGGGTACAGTAAATGAAGTTGATCGGTTACACTCCAGTAACACATTGTAGAAAGCTGAAAATAAGGCATTCATTGTTATGGTAGACACCTGAACTTCAAAGGTAATAATATCAAAAATGATGGAATTACATGCTCTAAGGAGTTGAATCAAACAAAGCATTAAATGCACAAAGGAAATAGAGTTATATGAATCAAACAAGGCATTATGTGAACATAGGAAATAGAGTTATATGAATCAAACAAAGCATTATATGAACAAGGGAAATAGAGTTATATGAATCAAACGAAGCATTAAGTGAACAAAGGAAATAGAGTTATATGAATCAGACGAAGCATGTGAACAAAGGAAATAGAGTTAAATGAAATTAGACAAAGCATTATGTGAACAAAGGAATTACATTCACAAGACAACAGTATTAATGACAAATGCCCAAACACCACCTAATATACCATGAAACCAAATAATATTGCATAATAACAGTATTAATTTAGAAACATAATAAATTCACTCAACCAATCCAGTTCTCAATGCTATTTATCAACATAGGTTAATAAAATGGACAAGCAACTAATAACATTTAAAATAGTCTCAATTATACTTGCGAGATATATTCTAGGGTCACTCAACATAAGATGGCTTCGTTAATAAAGATTTATCCTCCGTGCAACCCTTGGGTTTTGGAGGAAACCATGTTTATTCAGCAACAGTTCTGTTTTTTATGTTGTATTGGCATGTTCCTTTAGATCTACATATATGTGTATTCATTTTAATTTTTCCCTTTCGCTTATTTTGACGAAGCTGTCATTGTAAACGTTTTGTGAATAAACTATTATTATTATTTCGAACCCACACAAAGACACTTCTTTTGAGTCTCTGTTACTTCTCTCACAACTCCATCGTTAATGACTCCGCCATCTTGTATTCTTTCTTTCTTGATCTCTCACCGCTTGCGCAGGTCCGCCTTAGCAGTGACAGCCGTGTTCTTTTATTCTGACCATGAAATTTTATTTCTACGGTTTGATAACTACCAGGGCGTATCAGCATAGGGTGTATTGGAAAAATCTGGGATGTTACAGTGTAAACATGGAGTTCACTAACGCCAAAATTCGCGCTATTCTGAAGGTTTCCTTCGTTAGAGGCAAATCCGCTAGGCAAAAGTTCCGTGAGATTAATGGTGTTTTGAGGGATGGTACACTATCAGTTTGAACCGCGCAGGAATGGTTTCGACGATTCAGAGCCGGTGAAAACGACACCATGGATAAGTCAGCGGGCGGAAGACTTGTGACGACAAATACCGATCAAATCATGGAATACACGAGTTAGACCGGCATGTGGCATCTCGCGACATCGCTCAGAAGATGGGATTCGGTCACCAAACTATTGTATTTTAAACCATCTGCAGAAGGGTGGATACAAAAAGGCTTGATGTTTGGGTGCCGCATTATTTGACGGGAAAAAACTTTCTGGACCGAATCAACACCTGCGACATGCTGTTGAAACGGAACGTACTCGACTCATTCTTGAAGCGGATGGTGACTGACGACGAAAACTGGATCACATACGACAATATCAAGCGAAAACGGTAGGGGTCGAAGGTAGGTGAATCGTCCCAAACAGTGGTCAAGCCGGGATTGGCGGCCAGGAAGGTTTTGCTGTGTGTTTGGTGGGATTGAAAGGGAATCATCCACTATGAGCTGCTCCCATATTGCCAGACGTTCAATTCTACCATCTACTGCGAAAAACTGGACCGCTTGAAGCAGGCGATCGACCAGAAGCGTCCAGAATTGGCTAACAGGAAGGGTGTAGTGTTCCACCAGAACAACGCCAGACCACACACCTCATTGATGACTCGTCAGAAGCTACGGGAGCTCTGATGGGAGGTTTTATCGCATCCACCATATAGCCCGGACAAAGCGCCAAGTGACTACCACCTGTTCCTGTCCATAGCGAACGCCCTTGGTGGTGTAAAGTTGAACTCAAAAGAGGCTGGCTTGTGAAAACAGGGTGTCCGAGTTTGCAAATAGGGAGAGGGGCTTCTACGAGGGAGACATTATGAAGTTGCTTTCTAGATGGAAATAGGTGATCGAACAAAACGGCGCATAGTTGAACTGCATCCGATCACTGTAACACTTTTTAAAGCTTTGAATAAAGAGCAAAAAAGCGGAAAGGAGATATTTGACAACCTATTATATCCATGGAGGGGTATCTTTTATCTTCAGTCTGTTTGGCAATGTTTCAGCAATGACTTCTCTCCGAATATTAGGTGGAACAATGAAATCATGTGACAAAGCTCATTTGATTCCAAATTCATCGTGCAAAAAAATTGGTTTGGTACATCGAAGATTTCATAAGTTATAAACAGTTAAACCTAATACAAAGTCGTGTTAAGTTTTTAATCATTGTTAGTGAACTCATAAGTAAATAAAAGAGTTTCTTGAAAACCACTGAACCATTAACTAGACCACCTGAAGAAAGATAGAAGAACTCTGGAGGAAATCCACCAGACAACATCACCGGCAAAGAAGAGATATCATCAGGATCCTACTTACCTTACGCTACGTGGACAACACTTAATAGACTCAAAGTGGTAGTACCCCACATGGTAAAGTTTGGATACTCAGATGATGAATTATGTGACTGTGGAGTAGTTCAAGACAAGGCCCATCTACTCGTCTGTAACAACGTCGGTACCACTAATCAAGACCTATATGCATGCACCCCAGAAGCCGTCACTGTTGCAGAGTTCTGGAGATTCACTTGATAAAGATACATTTGGACACGGCTAAGTGAGTGAGTAGGTATGCCCTATTAGAGAGTTAGAGTAGTATATTTCAAGTGCTATTAAAAATTTTCAACTTTCTTTTTGTCTCTTCCATAATTATTGTAAAATTGAATATCTGAAAAAGGTTGATCACATTTTATATATCGATATTCAGCTCTGTTTTATTTCAAATCACACAATTGTAGTTTAAAACATTTGCTATCAATTTTTTCGCATAATTCGGTCATTAAACTATTTCGAAATGACAAAATTCATTTTTTTTTCATAGACCTTACTTGTTGGCTAGAGATAATTATTATTTCAACAATTTTTTTCAATTTACACTCGATATTCATTCAATACAGATTATTAAATGAGACCTGAATGTGAATTATTGTTCTTCTTACCACCGGTTCAAAAGACATCTTCTGTCGTGGTCAAGGTGAAAATTAGCTTATAAAATAGCTGGGTTTCAGAAAAATTTTCGATGTTCAAAAATAAGTGTAAATAGGCAGACTAAGAAAAAAAGATGAAATTAGTATTTATCTGTGCTCCGAAGACTTCTACAAGTTACTTCCAACAATTGGCCTCCAAACTTCCGGCAACTGAATTGATGGTGCATTTATGGGATTGACAGCGATATTCATGAATACTACCTCTTTCAATTTTCTTCTTATAGACTCAACTTCTTCAGATATGATAGATGTTTCATTTTATCTATTGAATTCAAAATCAAAATCGAAAAACATAACCAACAATTTTCAGAACTACTTGTTCCTAAACAAAATGGATTCCCAAGAACCAATTTTTACAAAAACCAACAAACACTGATTAGTATTAACATTTTAAATCCAAAGGTCAACTTAATTGGGAATGGCAAAATGTTTGTATGATAGAACGACAAATATAAGCTCTACCCAACAGGATAAACATAAGGAAATAAATTACATTACAAAAACATTCAGGAGTATTGATTACCCCAAAAGATATTGGAAATAGCAAAAACAATAAGTTTAAACCCAATACAACATAAGAAAATTAGCAGCAAACCACAAAACGAATTATTCCTTATGTTAGGTTTATTAAAAAAATTTGAAGAATTGAAAAAGGTACCAAATAACAACCACCTTCTATACACAAGATACCATCAGGGCTAATTTATAAAAGTTAAACTAATCGAAATATATATCCAGAGAAAATAAGACTTCAAGAAAAAAAAAAAATTTAGGGGGCAGCTGTTGCGATATTCTCGCAACAAAGGACAGTTCTTGGAATTTGGGGCAGCAGCCGTTACTTCCAAGAATGCCTTCTGTCGGACGGAATTTTGGAAATCCTAAACTTAGCTACCTGAACTTTTGTACACGTCCGACCTCTTTCAATTATTCAAATTCATTCTCTCTACTCCTCTCAAGGTGGTCAGTTCTACAAGTAAATTCTCTCTCACGACGCTCTCGTGCACAGTACTTCAAGTAAGTTCTCTTTTATCAATTTATTTTTCACGAGTCTATAACGGCACTCAGAACTACAAGTTCCTCTAAAGATCTCTTAAAATAATCTGTTTTCGGGTCAGTTAGCTACCCTAGTTCATGTGTATGTGAATTACTCAGTTGAAATCCTCTACGCAAAAGAAAAAGGTTGTGAATTGTGAATCTGTGAAGCAATTGAATATCGCCAAGGCACAATTCATCAGTAGAAGTTTGTGGAGCTTTATCCAAAGTGCCTGCACCTTATTCAGAGAAATCTACTCTCGACGATTGAAGCAGAGCTGTTCTCCAAACAACAAATAAGATCAGATCTCTTTATCATTTGATATTACCAGAAGTACCCAAGATTGAGCAGAGAAGTTCAAATCCTTGGTTATTATAGACACCTAAAAACTCTTTCTGTGAGTGTAAACTCAAGTGCCGAACATTGTGTAACTATTCTTATCTGTGAATACATAATTCTATTATAACTATAAACTTGTTTTTATTCACCTTGCAGACATCTTTTCTACCAAAGATAATTTTTGGATCTACTGTTATAGTATAACCAGCGACTCAGGAAGTCCGCTGCCCTTCATTAAGCGGGTGATTATTATTATTTCTAATTTTGTACCCCCACAGCAGCATTTATGAATATTTCCCATAAGTGCATCATCAAGTGAGTTGCCGGAAGTTAGGATCCAAGTGTCCGATGTAACTAAAAGAATTCATCAACCACGAATAAGTGCTAATTTCTACTTATCGTAGTATGTCTATTTGACACTTATTAGTGAAAATTGAGAAATTTTCTGAGCTTTCAGATTTTTCAAAAGCTAATTTTTATCTTGAAAACGACAGAAGATGTCTATTGAAACGTTAGGATGAACAATAAAAGATGATAGCTTTCGCCCAAATAATAATTCTATATGAAAGAACAATTCGAAAAAATTAAATTGACATTATAAAAGATATTGGCAAATGCTAATTTTGGGACAACAGGACACTCAGAGAAATAATGAATTTATATAATTCCTTGAAGGAGTGATGTTGAAAATGTATATGTGGCTCATATAGTTCACAAAGAAAACAGAACTAGCTCCTTATTGAACTAAAGAAAAAATAAAATTTACCATTTGAGCAATTTGCTGTTGCAACAAATATAAAAAATTATAACAAGAAAATATTCATATCACAGTGGATCAAATGAGTTTCTAATTTATGTAACATATACAATACCTTTCATCATTTATGCTGAAGCGTTTGTTAGCATTCGAATAACTATTGTTTTTAAGATCGATAAAGTATTAAGAAGATGTAATAGTACATTGAGACCCAAGGGTAGAAAATATACATTTGTGCAGAGGGCCAACAAATATATTCCTGTCCTTGTGACACATAACCTATATGGCCTCGCATATCAATTAATTTTTTATTGAAAGGTAAGGCTTACGTTTTTGGCGCTCTTGTTCACCCGAACAGAGATCCTATCATTTACTCAAATGTCTGTAATTCTCTAATATCAGAGCCGAAAATGGTCTCAATCGATTGGGTTCGACTCCCCGATGAAGAATCTGTGGCGAAAGTTGAGTCTATCCGGCCGACCGTATCCTCTCTAGCATCCAAACGAGATGAGCTAAAGTTTTCATTTTTCAGAATAGATTGATGAAATAGATAGATTTTTATAGTGACATAATAAGTTAGATGTCCGAATATCTCGGTCAAGTTCGTTATTGGGACAAATCCGTCGGATGGTTCAGTAGTTATGAAATTTTCTTTCCTCAATAACTACTAGAATATCCATCTGATCAAGTTGATACTTGAAATATTGTTGAAGGAGGCTGAAAAAAACAGCTCGCAAAATTTCGTAGAAATCGTCACGCTAGAAAATTAAAAAATATTTTAATACTCAATATCTCATAAGACATTTTTCGGATTTCAATAAAAATTCGTGAATATATTGAGGTGATCGATATATTACTCACCCTCAAGTTTAATTATCGTAGCTTTCCTCCATCTGAAGATATAATCATTTTTTCATTTACTCAAGAGAAAAGAGAAATGACATGAAGTACAGATGATTTTCTTTGAACGATGGCCATCACAGATCGATATTCGATTGACAAATGCCGGGCTCTTTAATCAGCGTCAGTTGGCGTAAAATTAATCAAAATTTTTATTACTGTGAAGTCATAGAGGTTGAATTTTATCTCGATGAGAGAAATAATATACGTTGTCAAAATTCAGCAAAGTACTGGATTAAATTTTCAGAAGGGAATTTAGCTTGGAACAAAACATGGGGAAAATTATGATTAGTTATTTTTAGTTTGAGATATAGGTTTGTATTTGCATCACATTGTTCCATACTACGGGAAAAGACTATTGGTCACCTGATCAGAGTGCTCATAGATTTGTTATGGTTTGAATATTTACTCGCAAGTAGCTCAACAAGAGCGCCAAAGCGCTCTGACCTCACGTCTGTGCTTTCTAAATTTCTCAATATTCGATATGGGTTATTCCTTGGGCACAGCTACGAATGGTATAAGTGGAGTTTGTAGGCATTTTATAGGTGTTTAATGTTCTGTTAGCATTATGACTTATTTCAATGGATGAAATTCTTGAATTCTGGAAAATATCTTAATTCACTAGTACCTATTTCATTTAGTGGGTTATCCACCACCGCTAGGTTTTGCAACTTTTCAATTGACCTCATATGATAAATATCTATGGAAATATAAATATTCAATGACCCATCCTTTTTGAAGACCTTTCAGAAACGTTCTTGCAATTTCATAAAAAAGTAAAGAGGTTGTTTATAGAAACATTGGTAATATCATCATACATTTAAGTTAATGGAAAGATCCAAATTTTTATTCATTTCAAACAAGTTTTCTGCTCGAGCATGTTTCGTAGTCTTAAGATTGGTAACCCATACTTCAAGTATATTAGCGGCATCTTTCATGATAGTATATTGTTTTTGCGCGCTAGTTCTGGCCGAGAAAGCTAGTAAGTAAGTAAAGTAAAGTAAATTTTATTCGCCACCAAGAAAAAAGATTACATGGCACGTCATATGAATACATTCAGCAATATTACACAAAAAGAGATAAAAGAGTAAAAAACATACCAATATATATACAAACATAGCACAATATATCCTATTTAAAATTTCAATTCACAAACATGTTGAAGACAACACAAGTCAGAACTCGAATCTCATAAACTCGTCAACAGAATAAAATACGTTCTCCAATAATAAATTTTTGGTCTTTCTTTGAAAAACTGATTTTGGCAAGGTCTTCATAGATTGAGGAAGCTTGTTGTACAGTTTGATGCACCAGTAATTCACTGCAACCTGAGTGGACTTTACTCTATGAAAATTGCTCCTGAACTCATCTCTGTGTCTGGTGTTGTACGAATGGCAATCGCTGACTTGAGTGAACCCATTTTTGTTCAGTGGACAAATTTCAAGCACTCTAGAATGAAAATGGAAACGATGGTAAGTATCCCATGCTTCTTAAATAGTTCGCGACAACTATGTGCTCTTGGTACACCACTCAAAATTCTTACTGCCTCCTTCTGCTTCAGGAAAATCCGATCTAGACCTGGACTATGCCCCCATATTAGTATCCCATATGTCGCCACAGAGTGAAAGTTCGAAAAATAAGTCAGCTTACAGACACCATCGGTAGAGATAGCCTTCATACGCCTCAAGTAGAACAACGTGCTATCGCTTTGCCCAAAATTTCTTAATTTTCGAATATCGAGATGAAAATGGTCTCCATCGACTTCCTGCTGAATCCGTGGCCAGCTGTATATCTTACGAAATAGATAATAGTTTTCATATTTACAGAATAGGTTAATTGTCCAAATATCTATGTCAAATCCGTAGAATGGTTCTACAATTATTAATATCTGAAATTTGGTTTCCTCAATAACTCCCAGAATATCGATCCCATCAAATTGCAACTGGAGGATTTGGATGAAGTTGAAACAAGTAGGCTTGCAAAATTTTGTAGGAATCATCACGATGGAAAATATTCGAAATTCCCAAAAAAATTTAGTTATACTTCATGTCTCACGAGATATTCTACAGATTTCAATGAAAAGTTGTATACAGGGTGGCCATTTGAGAACGAAACAGACGAAATTACTGACGAAATAAATTTTTTCGATAGAAATGCTCGGACAGGTCGATTTCTCTTTCAAGGGGACAACTTAAGATGTAGGTTACGGACGCATAGCGCTTCAACCCTTGCTGCTACAACCCCCACCCCAATTCTTGAATAGGGAAGATAAAGTGAGTGATACCTCAATTCAAGTATTTTTATACTGATTTCAGCACAGTAATTGTTTTTTCATTTTATGCATCAGTTCTGGAAATATTCATGAGTTAGTTAATTTCATCACTTAAATTAATTTTTGCGAATAATTGACATTTCGTGCTTCCGAAACCCCAAAATTTCCGTACTTGTATTTGAAATTGTAAAACATCTACCACTGGGCAAATGAAGTCACACCGTAAGTGTTAATGCTACTAGGGTCAGATGTTCGACTAGCTGTTCTATTCACTGAAATCATTCTCCAACTGTACGATATCAGAACGATTTGAAGTATTGATCTAAGAAATAAGACTTTTCAAAGTAAAGTGAGAAATTTATCAAAAACTACCATCAATTAATTAAATAATCGAATTGTTCGCCATTAGCTTCCATACAATGAAATAAGTTTTGTTCGAAACGATGGCGAACATTTTGCAGCATTTCTGGAGTGATTTGACGACATTCGTTCACTATACGTCTTCTTAAATCTTCTATGGAATCGGGCTGTGTAGAATAAATTTTACTCTTCAAGTGGCCCCAAAGAAAGAAATCTAGTGGTGACAGATCTGGCGATCTGGCTGGCCATTCAGTGGGACCCCTTCTACCAATCCACCGATTTGGAAAACTTTGATCCAGATATTCTCGAACTGGTAAGGCGTAGTGTGGAGGAGCTCCATCCTGGTGAAACACGATCTGATCTTCCACATAATTGCCAGCATTGTTTTCAATAATTTCCGTCAAAATTGGATCAATGTGATTTTCCAATAAGTCCAAAAGTCCAAAGTTGTTTTGAAGCTCAAAATGTCGATTTTTCACAAAAAGACAGTACAAGTGCCATGAAAACACCACTTCATTTTCAAATACTTAGTTAGGAATATGTCGAGAACTAATGCATAAAATGAAAAACAATGACTGTGCTGAAATCAGTATAAAAGTGCCTTTCAGGGTGAGGTATCACTCACCCCATCTTCCCTATTCAAAATTTGGGGGTGAGGGTTGTAGTAGCAAGGGTTGAAGCGCTAGGCGTCCGTATCCTACATCTTAAGTTGTCCCCTCGAAACAGAAATCGACCTGTCCGAGCATTTCTATCGAAAAAACTTATTTCGTCGGTAATCTCGTCTGTTTCATTTTCTACTGGCCACCCTGTATATATGGATATCATCTACGTCTATCTCGCATATCCTCAACTTTCATTATTGCAGCGTTTTATTACGAGGAGATATAGGAGCTTTTTATTTTCGTTAGGACAGGGAGTTATATGTGTTCATAGATTAAACAAAAGAATGGATGCTTGCTTATCAATTAAATTCGAGGTCGTCAAAATGAACGCCAAAATTTGTGCTTTGACAAAGTTTGATGCATTGCTTTGTCTATAGGAGATGATTCATGATTGGGGTCCTGTAGAGGTTTCAGAAGATTTGATTCCGGAGAATCATCTTGAAACTAATCAAAAAATGAAATGCGAATACGACAAATGTGTTTCGAGATTTGTGTATAACACTTTTCTCTCATCAGGCATTCATAGGGTAAATGTGGGATAGATGCCGCAAGGGTATTGATGCCTCAGTAAACACGTAGCGACGCGCAAGCGTAGTACATCATCACTGTTTTGTTCAAATGTAAGCTCACCGACCCTCGACTTCAAGTCGACGCCGTGGATTTCCAGTTAGTGTGTCTATCGTTAATTCTGCAGTAATAAACGTTTTACGCTGTGACGTAGTCGTGAATTTGGGATAGTCAGTATTTTCGTGATCCCAGAACTTTTGACATTTCAAGGTAAGTGGCTATATTTATGTATTTATCAACAGTGCGTGATTGGAAATTTTATATTTATATCATATTTGAGTACTTTCAATCTCAATTTTTTCATTCAATACAATGGCATCTATCCCCATAAAAGGATAGATGCCCCAGATTTCTGAGTATAGATGCCCTTAGGGCATCTATCCCACACTGCATGATTAAAATATTAATTCTTTTTTATTTCTAGAAAATTATGCCTAAAGCCTAAAGGTAAAGTTTTGTTGCTGCTTGACGGGCATTCTTCCCACACTAATTCTGCTGAAATGTTAGAAACTGCAGAAGAGAATGGGATCATCCTCTTCTGCTTACCAAGTCACACCACTCAAGCCTTGCAACCCTTAGATCGCACTTTTTTCAAACCTTTCAAAACTTTTTATGCAGCTGAGACCCGAAATTGGATGCTTGCAAACAATGAAAAAAAAAATTTATCGTTCTGTAGCTGGAAGACTAATTGGCAATGCATGGATCCGAGCGGCTACAGCTTCTAATTCTATCTCAGGATTTAGAGCCTGCGGTATTCACCCATATAATCCGGCTATCATTCCAGATAGTTTCTTTAATATCTCTGATTTGTCTTCTGGCAGCCAGATCCGTTACGAAGTGGAAAACTATGATGAGTTACCAGGTCCATCGTGCAGCAATCGGGTGTCAAATCTTGAGGGCGACGAAGTTCATGTTATCCCAACTCTTGCTCAAGTCCTATCTGCAACACCAATTCATGGAGATCCTGGCAGTCATATCATTGTGAATCACGATAGTCCTTCTCCATCTTCAATCTCGCAACCTTATGCAGAAACAGAAAAAGAAACGCCAAGCAAGATTTTACAGGAATGTTCTCCTGTACCAAGGATTCCCACACCGTTATACAAGAGAGGAAAACAATCAGCTGCTGTATTAACTTCCAAGGAAAACATTGCAGATAAGAAAACTAAAGGTAAAGCAACTTCCAACTTACCATGCAAAAATAAGATTACAACACCTAACATTAACAAATTAAAAAGATAAGAAAAAGTTTATGCCTTACAGATGTTCTACTAAATAGGAATTAGTTCTTCGTTATAATAGAAAAAACCCTGTCTGTTACCAATGAACAAATAAAAGTTATGAAAAGAGTGACTCTTTTTTTCCTTTCATTTACTCCCTAGGGCATTTATCCCACAAGTAAATATACGAAAGCGGCAACTAACCCACAAGGTAGGCATCTATCCCTATTCGCAATGATTGTTTATTGTGTTTGTTATTAAATAATTAATTATATTCAGGGTAAATTTGCATCATTATTTTGTTCATTGTTGAGTACATTATTGATCACAAAGGTTGATGGTTATCGAATTTTCATATTCTCCACGCTAAACGCTCCTTCCAAAAAGTTAGGCAACTATCCCACATTTACCCTATTCGATTAACATTAATTCAAACAATTCTTGGGGACAACTTACTTGTGGCATGCCGCAAACGAAAAAATGCACAATTATCTAGATATTTTTCAAATTGGCAAGGAGTTAATGAAATATGATGTACTTATTATACATATTTTATTCTATATACAAACTTATTTACAGAAAAATAGGAAACTTAATGAAAAATCAACAAAAATGAACAAAAATAAATAAAAAATAAAAACAGAACTGAACATGAAACTGAAAATGCCGAGAAAAGCGTTGAATTCTTTTTTTTCACAAATCTTAATATTATGTCAAATTAAAACAAAAACACTCCTTAACTAAAAAAAACGATACATACTTAAATCTAAACATAAATGAGAAATCACTCCATTAATACTAAAAGAAAGCGTATCAGCTCGATTCTGATTAAATATGGTTCACATAACTTTCATTTTGGAATTTTTTTAAACAACTCAACCTGACATCAGCTACGCTGTGTGTAGTACAGGTTTCACCATTATTCGAACCAACCTGTCATTTTCTATTAAAATCAAGATCTTTTATGTATTTCGACACACTTTTTTGTTCACAGTTATTAATGAAATTCTAATAAACTAAATCACTTGATTAAAGAATTAATTATCATCTTTAAGTCGTTTTCATTGGTGTGATTGTGTGTTGGTCAAGGTAGGGATATAATATTACAATAATATTTTGATAACATTCGTGTAAACCATATCAAAATTATTATATTTCTAAACATTATTCAGTTATGTTATACTAATTTAACTTAAAAAAACTCACACTAATAGTATGTTGAACTTTCGTGGCATCAAATACAGAATCTATTGTTCATCTTAACGTAGTAGATATAATTTTTAATGTGCACAGTGTCTTATCACCCCGAATCAGTGATGAATGAATTAAACCAAAACTTACGCGGAAACTAGATACTTTTGAAATTTTCCCAAGAAAAGCAATTTCAAAAATGGAATAGAAGAAGTAATAGCAGCATCGTTAAAATAAAAGTTGATTAATGTTAAAAACTTTTGATATCAAAGGAACAATTCAGCGATTGGTGAAGATGAACATGAACATATAGAATACGACTAATCCGAAAAAACTTGCAGATGTAATGATAAACATTAAAGAGCAAACTTTTACTGTATCTATCCCAATGAAGTATGAGATTATGAAAAATCGAGTCATATTTAATAAGAAAATAGGTTGCTTACGACCAGAATAATTAAAATGTCCAACTGCTTATTATAGATCTAGTTGACAAATAGTTGCATTTTTGGTGTGTGCAGACGAGGCAAAATTGACTGCCAGAAAAAGAAAATTTCTTAAAAATCGTCGAAAGATATGGTTCAATAATTATTAGCACAGATGTTTCAGGAAAACTTTACTAATATATACTCGTCACATGATATTATGGAATGTCTGATTACTAATTAAGATGACTGTCGCCGATTATTGAAGCTATTCCATTGGAACTCTAACGAAACTATTATTTTATTTTCTTGTAGAAAAATCTCAAAAACCCCATTATTTTCATCAGGCTTGGTGACTGTGCAAATTGGACTCAATATAATCAAAAAAAAGAGAGACGTCAAATCGGCCAGTAATATGAGAAGGAAGGGAATGTGTAGCAAAAAAGCCATTGCGTTGAGATTCTGATAGAACTTGTACAGAGATCGGAAATGCGAAAAACGATCAACAAATAAACAACTGAGCAAACCGATACCTCCAATAAAATGGACGAAGTCCATAACAGCAAAAAGTGAATTGATATTGGAAAAATATTTAGCGGAATTCAAACATTCCTCAAAAACAAAATATGACTTGGCCTCATATTGAAGACGTTTGGTCTTATGTCTCAGAGCCCATGAGACGGGTTACCCCGAAGAAGCTCTGGTATATTCAGAATGAAGCAGATAGCCTACCTAGAAATGAAAGAGCTCATAAAGTTAGACCATACTGAGGCGAATATATCATATAAGTCTGAGGTGGTTTGGACATGTGCTTCGAATATATCCTTTTGAAAAAAAAAGTAGTGTACTTACATTGGCAGAGGAATACTTTAAAGATCAAATAAATTTTAAAACGATCATGATAGCAATAGATATTTAGGGCGCAGTTTCTGATGACTCTATACAGAGATTGACATGACGATCACTCTTTATGATAGGTCAAAAGGTGGTTATTACATAATTCTGTAACTTAATCTGTCAATATGTTGATGTAATATGCTGATAAATGCTTCTCCAAATTTTCTTTCCTGCCTTGAACAGTTTTGAGGTTAAAATTCTCTTCAAACTAGAGAGGACGGACACAAAATTCGAAAGAAGTGGCTGTATCATTCTCCATTATTGGAAGAGTTTACTCTCTCAACATTGGGAAATCTGTATTTAATGAAAACCAAGTGGAAGGAAAACTTCCTCGAACCCGTAATGTGAAAACTTTTGGAATCTCTTTCTTGCTTCCATATCAAGAATGCAAAGGCAGAAACGTTTCGTCTTAAATGAACTGTGAGAGAGAATGAACTTAGTTTGAATAGAAAAGTGATTTTTATACTTGATTAGATTAGCAAAAAACTAAACTCTATCATCGGAAAATGCTGCATATGAGCTAATAAATTGATATGAACTAGAAAATCTGCAATATTCTGAAAAATCAAATGTTCAGGAAATAAAGAAAGCATTGGTGACAAAATTATACAGTGATCCATTCTGAAAATCGATAAGAAAATTCCGGAATACGTTAAGTATAAATGTAAACTTTGAAATTTGATTTTGATGAACAAAATGAAAAAAAATTTTGAAGTTGGAAATTTGGATAAAAATCTTAAAGAAGTAACGAGAGAAGAATTGACCTAATAAGATGAAAGAAATCCGATATTATTTTAGAGAAGTTTTCATATTATAACTAAAAGGCCGTAATTTGAGTCGAGAAAAAATTTGATAATTTTGTGAAAAGAATTGAAAACAATGAAAGTGACAATGACAGTGAGTGATATGGAAAAAATACTTATTTTGAACTGCTGTAAACTGCTTCCATCAGCGAATTAACCCATTTTCGATTCTTCCATGAGATTTTAGTTGAGGAAAATATATGATGAAAATCAAATTGATGTGATCCTGATGATGTTTTTTTCATAAACATAGAGCGGATTATCTGCCAGAGTAATTAAGAAATTTGGAGATATGTCAATCACATATAAAAGTTTCAAGTTTTAATAATAAACTGAAATTTTTCTTAGCTTAAGATTGAAAATTTCTAATAGATAAAAATTAACGCAGTAAATAAAATAATATCATAAGTGAAAGAATGAAATTTTACTATTTTTCATGATGATGTTCGATATTTGTTATTAATAGGAAAAGATATTATAAAGAGTAATTTTCAGCGTGGCAGATGAGCTAAAAAAATAATTTGGATAAAATTGATATGAGGAAATATTCACAGTTGGTTTTTGAATTCACCCTATTTATTCGAGCTAGAAATATTTTCCTTCTTCCTCATGGTTTTTTCTTTCTGCCGAATACATCGGAAATAATATTAAGATTTCTATAGTTCTGGGGTAATGTCAATGTTTCTTTCACACACGAATTAACAATATTTTCGGTTGTGTAGACACATGTGACATTCATGATCGAATTTCACGTATAAAATTTGAAATTATCAAACAAAACATAAAGGTGTATCAATAAAATATATAACCTAATATAATAACATGATTCTTATATTTCCCAAGTTGAGATCAGGTTGAAGAATAGAAAGCCAATCTCTGAGAAAAATTTGCAGACATTGAGAATTGATTTGGGAATAAGTGACGAATATTTTGTGTTGAACACTGGTTGTCTACAAAAATATAACTTTAGTGGTTGTGGATTTAATTTCTGTTTCTTCCCTAGGATTATATTTCATCTAATCCATCAGAACATGATGTTGTTGAGTCAACCTCATAAACTTCTTCAAACATAACAAGAACAATTGATAAACAGAACAATTTAGATCAACAGAAACTCAACAATAAACAGTCAACAAAACACTGTTTTCAATTGTAACAATAACTAATAAAAATTTTTCAACGGTGAGGTATAAAATGATATAAAAAAAAACAATTCAAGGTTAACGGAACAACAGGTAAAAACAGAAACTCAACAAATTGGAAACAAAAACTGAATCAGAATGAGAAACAGAAACTTAACAGATAACGGAAATAATGTGAGATGAAGCTACCAATTTCTGTAGCTGGCCTTCAGTTAATTCCATATAATTGGTAACTTTATGCAATTCTTTTATCAATGTTTCTGAAATAATTGATAAGACCACTGGGGAAAAACAGAAACTCAACAAGTTGGAAACAATAACTCAATTAGGATAAGAAACAGAAACTTAACAAATACTGAAATGATTTTATTAATTTCTGAAGTTGCTTATCAGCGAATTTCATGTAATAAGGGAAAATGAATTTTTTGTGGATTTTTTTGTCGATACTGCTGAATTAATTGTTTATATAAGAGAAATTTCTTCAGATATATTTTATTATCTTATATTTTGTTTTTTTTTGCGATATTTGATGCCATGAAAGCTTCGATTTAAAACCTAAGAATATTTCTCAACAAGAAATTATCTGTTTTATCATAGATGCTTCAATGAAGAAATGAGTACTTCTTGTTTCGAAATAATAGACGAAGAAAGGTTTAGATCCACCTATCATATTTTACAACCAACTATTATTCAGTGTTGGTTTCGTTCCTCGAACTTTTGTTTTTTTAATACAATCGAAAATAATTTTAGAAACTATATATCGCCAGCTCTCATTTCACATATGCGATCACGAGTTGAAAAGTTTCCATCGAGGAACAATTTTTTTTTTCACTTTTTTTTGGGTTCTTTTGGAAAAAACGAAAATCATAATAAAAAAAAAATAAAAAAAAATAAAGAACGTAAAATAAATAATACTGATAACTTTTTTTTGGTTTTATGAAGTTAAGCTAAGAGCGAATGAAAATTATGACTGAAATAATTATTTCTAATTTAAAGTTATGATCTCATGCGAAAAAAAAATGATGAACATATTCTGACAAGGCACTATTGGCAAACCATTCATTGAAACTGTGTTAGAAAAGAAAAATAATGAAACAGAATAATTAGAACTAAATAATCGGCAGCATATAAACAACGAATAATATTTTTCACTTCATTAACACATAACAAAAATAATGAACAAAAATGAAGCCTCAGTAACTTTTTTTTAACATAAAACTCGAGGCTCTTGAACAAAGAACATAAGCCTCCGAATGTTTCCAGGTTTAGCAAACAAAAAAAACTCAACAATCATAAGGCAGAACAGTATACATTCGCCTTGCGGTACTATTGTCAGGTGCAGTAACCAGTTGGAACAGCAACGAAGAAATAACTTTAAAAACTCGAAAAAAACTTTTATATATTTCAAACCTGTGGTGGAATGTAATTAGGAGAACATCTGTTGTACGGCACTTCCAGGAGTCTTTGATTCCTGAATCGACAGGTATCAATCGTTGATTTTCTTTCTCGTAGGAGGCAGTGTTCCAGTTAACAAAATATTTAAAATTTATGAAACGTAACAATCCAGACGCCTTTCTCAAATTTTTGTTTCATGCTATATTTGGGGTATATTTTTGGGGTTACCATGTATCTGTAACGAAAAATCAACAATTAGGATTTATGTTTGAATTACTTCAGAATTTTCATAAGATGTTATCCCGCTAATCGAAGGTGTATTACAATCTCGGATCAATTAGACTAACGCGATGTCCAAGAAATTCGGTTATTTCGAAATATCGTTGAATAAAATGAGAAATGGATAAATCACATCATTTTAAGCAAAGAAGTTCCTATGAACATGGGTCCGGAAATGTTTCGTTCCCGATACAGGGTGTTGAAGTTGAAAAAATAAGTCGGTTTTTCTTTAATATCTTCTGACAGCTTCGAAATTCTTTCATGAAATTTCGTACACAGGGGTTTTTTGGGACGATAAATTCAAATCTATGGCCGATTTAGTTGTATTTCCTAGAGGGCGCTACGTGCAACCATTTCAACCCATGTAAACCACCGCAACTTTTTTGTGCCACCTTGTACACCATTTTGGACTTAAAATATCGGTCGCTAGGAGCAACCGTTTCCGAGAAAAATGCATTTGAAGCCAAAGGGTCCCAAAACTTCTCCGAAAATTATTCCCATTCAATTATTTAATTCAAATTCATTTTGAGATTTCTTAGGCGAAATGCATGCGGATTTTCTATTGCCCACTAATAAGTACAAGTTTGTAATTGTTGTTTTTTAAGCTTTCTGAATATTCTGTTTCCTGAAATATTGAGTTGTTGGGATGCTTTACGAATACGGGGTTTTTTATTTCCTTCGAGGATCTGTAGAATCCTATTTTTCTGTCAATGATTTTTTCACTGAATGCTTTGTTCGGGCCATTCGAAACCAATACCATTTTCCTGTATTGAGATAATGTATTTTTCCTGTTGGGTCTCCAGTCTATTATTCTAGACTAGTCAGACATTGGCTTAATGCATCTTGTGAAAACAGATGGATTGGGAAGGTGGCCCTGTAGAATGGCCACCGCGTTCCCCTGATATAAATCCTATAAATTATTTTGTTTGGGGGACAATGAAAATTCGAGTGTATGCTACCCCAGTTAATACCCGGGAAGAATTACTCTTAAGAACTCGAAATGCAGCAAATTTCATTACGTCGCAACAATTGTTGAATAATCAATCATTCGAAGATATCATTTATGCATTCAACATAACAGTGGACATTTCGAACACCTTTAAAAATTATTATGTTATTCTGTTTTCTTCTAAATTGTTACTTCTAAAAAATATTTTATTCAAAATTATTACAAATTTGTTTCTACATTTTTTAGAGATTACAATAATATGGATTTGGCTTTAAATTCATTTTTCTCTTAAACGGTTGGTCCTAACGACGTAAATGAGGTGTAACTTTTTTAACTAGAAAAGCTATTGAAATTAATTTTTCTAGTCCAAAATGACGTACAGGGTAGCACAAAAAAGTTAAAACGGTTTAAAGGGGACGAAATGATTGCCAGTGGCACCCTCTAGAAGATACATCCAAATCGACCACGAACTTGAATTTCCCACCTCAAAAACCCCAATGTACCAACTTTCATGCAATTATTTGGAATTAGTCGAAAGATATTAAAGAAAACGCGAATTATTTTTCCAATTTTAATGACCTGTATCTCGGAAACGAAGCATTTACGGACCCATGTTCATATGAACTTTATTGCTTAAAATGATGTGATATATTACCAATTTAAGTTTGTCGGAAACAAATCTGAACATCCTGTATATTTTTTAAAATTTGAAAAAGTGCAATATCTGATTCATTGAAATTGTATTATATAGCTTCGTTATTTTTATGAGCACAGGTGATGAAACATGGAAATTGCATTACGAGAGCTCTTATTAGAAATGTTGGCAAGGATCTCAGTAAAAAGTGCTTCAGTTTCAAAATGGTATAGTGTCTTTTTGAAAAGTATGACGTCAAAATTCGGCTCTATTGCTTTCAGAGGTGTATTGAAAAGAACTTTTCTAAACATCCAAAAACCAGAAGACAACATATGTAGACTCGGAATCGGCCATACTAGATTTACACATGAACATTTCATTTCCCGCTCCCAAGAATCTTCATTTATAATGTTGAACAATCAATTTAACATATCTTTTATGAATGTCCAACATACCAGGTGAAAGAATAAGAAATCGCATAACATGTGCACTTCAATACAATTTCTTGGAAAAGTGTGACATTAAAAATAATTTTTTACAGTATCAATTGATGCAAAAATATAATTTTGTAATAATATTTTTATGTTTCTTTTACGCAACATTTCATTGGTAATATCCCCTGCGGTTTAGAGAATTTTTCAAAATTAAAAAAAAAAGTGAACTCAGAAGAGAATCATTTGTAAGGAAAATTTCTGAATGATTAATAAAATTTATATTTTTCAATTCATGAAGAACTCTATGAAGTAATTCGTAAATACTATTGTTACTTACGTTTCGGCTGGTCTCCTCTGAACAAATAATGATAAACTAAATGAAAAGACGTCCAACAACACAACAACGGAGGGAAAATGGCCCCAGAGGCCATATTCCCTCGAATAACAGCTCCAACAACAGGTAACTCTACGATAACAACAACTGTGCCGGAATGAATGTTTTGCTGAAAAATCACCGTGCTTATATACTATATCACGATATACGGGGCGTCTCTCCCACCACCAAATCAAGCTCTTTAAATCGTACTGGTTTATTATTGAAATTAATCAACAAAAGGGTCGACCCTCGGTAAACTGTCCCTCTCAACTTGTGCAATGATTAAGGGGTGGATGAATCTTTCTTTATTTCGTGTGAGAAAATTCCCAAGGAGCACCCCAGCGTAGTTGACCCAGGTGGTGGATTTTAATGCTCTAGAAGGTACCTTTACATTTCTGGTTCAGTTAAAGGGACCTTTGTATGGGAATTCTCTGTTAGTACTGGAACGGTATTGGAAGTTATTATGGTAATGATTCTATTCAAAATTGTGCACATAATTCTTATTTGAAAGAAAAGTTTGCCTTGGAAAGAGGGTGTAAGGGTTGAGGATGTGTAGAATAAGTGGAGTATGATAGATGCCATGTATTTTGTATTATAAAGTACAAAAGTCTCAAGGTTTTGTGATGTATTTCAGAAATTGGACGGCTGGCAGAAGTCGCAAACAAATTTTGTTATATCAGCTTCGTTCACGTAAGGTTAGAAATAACCACAATGAAAATCCATATGATGAAAAGATCGACTTCATCTTCTCAGTTGATGAAGTTTCTGATTTCATTGGAACCATTGCCGTAGTAATTGTGCTTATCTCCTCATTTCACATTTTAATGTAACCATAAATATTTTCTTGAAATTAATCAAGCATGACAAGAAGGAACGGTGTTCTCATATAGCATACATTCAATCGCATATGGCATTAGTAAATTATCTTTAAATTCTGTGTGTTGCGATAATTAATATGTTTCAGATGTTCCCCAATGCTATTGCTCAAATGTCAATGACAAAAACTCGACACAGTGATATTATTATACTCTGTAGGAATCAAGTTGTTAAGATAAGTAAAATATTGAATAAACTGACCACTTCATCGTTTTTTACCAAAGTTCTTAGTTAAAAAACCGGCCATTTGCCGGCATGTTCCAAATGAAATAACGAGCTATGCTTTTCTCAAATATCTGTAATTTTCGAATTTCGTGTCGATATGAAAATATCATTCAACGATCAGTTCTGACTTCGTGATGCAGAATTCGTTATCTATGTCTAGAGTACTCAATCAGTCTCATTTGTATAAAATAAGTGTCAAAAAAATGAGGTTTGAGTATGAATGAACTAAAGCCTCGGTTGGTTACATTGGATAGTTCAAGAATATCCATCTGATCAGTCTTCATCTAGCGGATCTACTGAATAACTTTCAAAATGAGGAATTTTGTGGAAATCAGCAGACTAAAAATTTTGAAAAATTCCTGAAAATTTGACTGCAACAGCGAGTTTCTATTCCCCTTAAATAAATATTCTAATACTTTGCTAAGCGATTAGTTCCACCACCTGATAAATAATCCGTGGTCAAACTAACGATTGGTCGATTCCATCCGAATTCGCGAGAATTTTGTCAGTTATGAGTATCTGTTATTTGTATTATTTAATAACTCTTAAGATATCCTATTGATCAATTTGTCACTCAAAGAAAAACTGAATTAAATTGAAGCTAGGGGGTCTGCAAAGTTGGCTAAGATTAATGCAGAACACTTTTCTTTGACGCAGTCGTGCCCCTGAGAAGAGTATTTTCTAATTGGCTCAAATGCAAAAAAAAACAAAAGAACAGAATCAATTAAAGCTAAGATGAATGATCTCAATTTTGCCCCAAAATTCTAAAGAACTGAAATGTGAGTGTTAGTTTGATGCCTTGAATATATATACTTCTTTCGTTAATCGGCCAAATCGGCAAAGTAGTTGCGAAAAAACAAAAAAATCTTCAAATTAGATATTTTCATTATGCAGTTTCATCATACCAATTTGTCCTATATTTGGATACATATCATATCCGTTATCAAATCAACTTTTTGGAATGCTACTTCACTTGAACAGTTAACAGTCTTTTAGAAACAAATATTTCTGAGATGTAATTTTTTGAAGTTTGAATATTTACTAACAAGTTCAACAAGAGCACCTCAGTTGATCTGAGGCCAGTGCTTTCTTATTTTATGAAAATATTTTCTATTTTTCTGCACCAAAATACTTGAAAAACAACTCTTCAAAGGTGTGTATGATTCCAATGAGCAATTGCTAATAATTTTTGGAGTATTAACACTGTTTTTCACGTTTTTTCGAGCATAGTAGAAGAGCGTGCTATAGTTTGGCCTTAATGTCTGTAATTTCCGAATATCGAGCCGAAGATGGTCTCAATCGATTCCTGATTTAGAATACAGGGTCAAACGAGAGTGTGTACGACCGGCAGTCCGCATACTCTTTATATTCTGAAAAAACGAGTTAGAGTTTTCATATTTTCGGAATAGGTTTAACCTTCAAATATCTCAGTAAGTTTGTTACTGAGCCAAATCCGTCTTACGATTTAGTAGTTATGAGCATCTGAAATTTGGTTTTCTCTATAACTTCTAGAATATCCATCGGATCAAGATGTAACTTGAAAATACCTTATATATATATATATATATTCTTTTGAACTTTTGGCTTACATTATTTAGTTGGCAAACAATAAAGCATAGAGATCAGGGGTTAGTGACGGGGTCATACAATTCGGCGTATCACATAAAAGCCTAGGGAAGAAACCCCAGTAAAAAATAACCCTAGCTCCCCGCCTGTGTGAAAGTACAAATATAAGCTGAAATTTATTTTAGGGACTTCTTTCTTCAAGAGTGTCTTCTATTGATGGAAACAGAGACTTCTTCAAGTTGCCCACATCGAATCTGGAAATAAAAAGACAAAAGCAGAAAAAAGAACTGAACAACAAAAATACAAAATTTGAAAGAGATAAAGAAAACACCCTCAAATTCGCCTTTTTGGATTTACCTTATATTGTGAATCAAGGATTTTTTAACATAACAAGCTAAACCGTATATTTTACTAAGGAGATAATCAATGAATACATGACCTTTTTTGGTTCCTCTTTCACGAAGATTTTTTTTAGTATCCGTATGTGTCTCTTGAAGGAGAATAATCTCAGCACCATAGTCCTTTGCTAGTTTAGGAATATCCACTCACTCTTGTACTTAGAAATACCATCTATATTCAAATCTAATCCACAATATTTGTCGCCAATCTGCAAGGAGGATTCTTCGAATCGGGTCTTGCGGTCCAAGTGATGATATTTCATTTCTTCTGATGTTTGAAGTCTGCTATGGGACCCATTCAAAGGGAAATCATCATCCATAGTTGGGGAAGGTTGTGATATAACACTTATTTCATTGAAAAATAGCAGAGGAAAAATTATCGACTGACATTTATTATGACTTATGACATAATTGTATGTGATAGATGTATCGTTCCATTTTATTATATAATCTTAATCCACAGCATGTTGGATCGACGAGGATCTATCAGTTGCACTTGAGTAAGTGGGTCCAAAAAGCCGTAGATGGAAATCTATCATATCTAGAAAAGAGAAACCAACAAGAAGAAAAATCGAATAGTGAGAATTTATGAATATCGCTCATAGGCCCGTTTGCACCAACACCCCTTAAAATGTCGCGTAGCTAAGTGCCGCTTAAAGTTAAGGGTCGTTTAAATTCATCTCCAGTTGCACGACTGTCACTTAGTAGAAACTTAACTAAGCGACGCTTAACTTTCTCAATCTAGTGACATTTCAGCCTTTTATTTCTCCCTAGACCAATCAAGCGATTTCATTGGCTACACGCAATATTTGATGATCTGTGGTTGAAGAAGTTTTAAATATTTCGTCTATTTTATGGCAGAAATATTTGTTTATAAATTAATATATAAATAAACAAGCCCGATATAGTTTTAATTTAAGACTTCATACGTATATACGCCTAGGAAATCCTCTTTCCAAAATTTCTATTATTACCAAATCGTCATCAAATGGATCAAATTCATGAAAGAAAGTCCATTATACAAGTTAATCGCGTTGTTCGAAGTATATATTACAATTACAATTAATATTATTTGATTCACATCACATTTGTTCGAAAATCACAAAGAAATACTAGACAAATATTTGGAAAACCAAACAAATCAAATTATTTTAGGTTAGAGTCATAGATAAATACCAACATAAATGTACATTTACGTTTGATCTATGGGTAGAATCCGCCCTCAAATAGTTAAGTGGCCATGAATGAACACTTAAATTTAAGGCTCGCTTAAGGGATTTAAGTGCCGCTTAACAGTTGGTGCAACGCAATTTAAGTTAAGGATTCATTTTAAGGGACGCTTAACGCTAAGTGTGCTTGGTGCAAACGGGCCTCAATTCCATAAGTACCCCATCAAATGAGTTTGGGAAGTTTGTAGGTATATATATATTTTTTTTAACTTTTGGCTTACAATATTTGGTAAGCAAACAATTGTTCGTAAGAACTTGAAGAAGTCTTCATACCATTCATAAGTACAAATTGGATATAGTCTTAGGAGTTCTGTCAATTTGACACTTGAAAATTGAGAAATTTTTAAAAATTGTCAGCTTATGTGAAAACGTATATTCTGCTTGGATAACGACAGAAGATATCTGTCGAAAAGTTGAAATGAAGAACAATAAGAGAAAACTTTTATTGCCGAAATAATAATTTTACACGAGAAAAAACTTCTCGCCAACGAACTATGAATACTTGTTTTGAATTCGAGCTATTGTTTTGTTCATTCATCGTGGCGGTTGTGTTTGTATCAAATTATTGCAGAGTACTGGAAAACACCCCGGAAAAAGCGCGCAAAAGCTTCTGACCTCACTTCAGTGCTTTTCTGTTTTTTGATAAATAAAGCGCTAGAACTTCGAAATAGGTTGGATACTTTTGAGATACGCCTGGAAAAGCCGAAAGTGCCAGGCTTGTAATCGAAGGGAAACAATTCCCATTAGCGTTGACTTTTAGAAGGGTAGATAAATAGAAGCTTATGAGATTGCATACGGGTAGTTGATAAAGTAATGATTTTATTATTGGCGCGTGGGAGCGCTCACGAATGATATAAGTGGATGGTGGTCACGTTCCGAGTCGGAAAATATGTGGGTTTTCGTGAAATGAACAGCACTTCCCTACGGTGTTCGATTGTTTTCCATGCGGGTTCTATTTAGCGACCCTTTGGCAAATCAACTCTATTTAAATGAAACAGAATCTATTGATATTGAGAGAAGACATGACGCTGAAAGGAATGTGTTAAACTGGATATAGCGTGCTTGTTACACTAGTAATACTTACTCGCAGCAAGCTGTCGATTGTAGATTATGAATATGTCATATGACCGGTACATAATCTGTATTTTGGCCATATCCGAATGTAATTGCTTATATGTGATCTCTTTCGAATGTTAAAGCATACTGGGTGTTCCAATTAGTACGGCAACATTTTTTTTTTACATTCCTTGCATCTGGGTGTATCCGAAAATACCCGATGTATGTTAAGTGAGGTTTTGAAGTAGGTGCTTTACAGTCTTTTTTTGCAAATGTTTTTCTTCAATGCTGTTCCATTAAAAGAATATTCCAACCTCCTGAAATACTTGAAGTTACCCTAAGAAGGTTTGGAAGTTTGAACTTTAGTTTATAGTAGAGTTCACTGAACCATTTGAATAAACCAAAATGTAGAAAAGTTCTGACATGAAGTCATTTAGCTTAAAGAGAAAAAGATGCATGGAATGCACTCACCCTGAATTGAATTGAAGCAGAAGAAGCGAAAAAATCAGAATAATTGTCAAAAACATAAGACAAACCCAAGCAACGATCAGGTAAATAACTGTTATCATAGTTGTTTCCATGTAAATCAACACGAAATAGAGGCTTGTCCCTAGTGGTCCTACTGGGACAATACAAACCGATATTTTGCAGCCGATCCAGACAATCAACCATTCAGTCAAGAATTTTGAACAAAAAAAAATAATGACTCATGTTTTTCAATAGCGAGAACAACAAATATGATGTGAAGGTGGCATTTAAGGCAGAAAACTCTTTGTATTCCCGTTCAGTTAACTGTAAAGACAAAACTCCTCTACCTCACCAAAATGGTGTTTATAAGCTGAAATGCTAAACATGCGACGCATTTTACATCGGAAACACTTTCCCCTCTTTGGACACAAGAAGAACAGCACTTTTGGAATTTATAATGCAGAGAACTTATAATGAATTTGAAAAAACGGAAAATGTGAAACTATTGCAGAATGTTCGAAGAAGCAACAGATCCGATCTCTTGGAGATTAATGAAATAAAGAAAAACTTGAAGGATCCCAATGTCTCAATACACAAGTAGAACCTCATCATGATTACCGACCAATATTTGGGTATAGGTATGTTATGACGTCGCATCGGATTGGAACGCGGTATAAAAATCTGGACGTAACCTTTGTCTTTGCCAACATCGGCTATCAACTGTCTTCATTCATCATTAAAAATTATATTGTGAATCATTTAACTTATGAAATTTGAGATAACTTTTCTACATATAAGCCCTGACAAATAAATTATTGTTGTGCTTAAGTGTGGTACTTTTCATTCGTCCGCAACTGGTGACTTCGTTGAATACGTTTACGGGTGCCTAGACGCTAGAGTTCCGGCCGCTGGGTTATTCTTTGACGAATCTCGGGCTTTCGACTGTCTCGACTTCAATTTCACCCTCAGTAAGTTGTATAATGTTGGCTTTCGAGGTGTTTTCTTAGACTGGGTGTCAGACTATCTAAGGGATCGATTGCTCTTTGTCAAAGTGGGATATCATAACTCGAGCAGCTTTCCCATAGAAATGGGTGTGCCACAGGGATCTGTGGTGGGTCCACTGCTTTTCATTCTGTTCGTTAATGATCTGCCGGAGTACTTAACAATTTACTCTAATCTCTTGTTGGCTGTTCAGATCATTTTATTCGCGGACGATACGTCATTTTTCGTGTCAGCACAAGAAATCTCAGAACTTAGGAAAATATGTGAGATCCTTATTGGTTCTTTCCTAAAATGGTGCCACCAAAATTCTATAATGTTGAATGTCAACAAGACCGATTTGATTTTTTTTCAAAACAGGTACTCGGTGGGTGAGTTTGAATTGACTCTCCCTACTATCAACATCAAAGCATCAGATCACGTGATATTTTTTGGCATTTTAATTGATGAACAATTGAAGCAAGCGAATTCAGTCTGTAGAAAACTAAGCAGGTCATTTTATGCTCTGAAAAAATTGAAAAATGTTCTACCTAGACAATCACTGTTAGTAGTTTATTATTCGCTGGCATATTCTCATATGAGCTATAAAACAGTTTTATGGGGAAGTGCATCATTATCAAAGGATGTTTTCATTGCTCAGAAGAAACTGATACGCGTTATAATCCATATGGACCCCCGGGAGTCCTGTAGACCCAAGTTTATACAACACAAAATATTAAGTTTTCCTTGCATCTTTATGTTGAACACTCTTTTATTTGTTAAGAAGAACTCTGAAAATCTCAAAAAATGCTGTGAGTTCCATAAACATGACACAAGAGCACTTTTGAATATCCAATTTACAGGACTTCAAAGTTCCAAAAATCACTATTGTATAGCGGCATCAAACTTATTAATCACTTGCCGGAGAGATTCAAGACATTGCATTATAATGTTTTTAAAAGAGAAGTTAAGAAGTTTCTGTTGATCAACTGCTTTTATAGTGTTGGGGAAGTTTTTGATTTCAAATTCAATCAATGAAGAATTTTGAGTTTCGTTTTTCAAATTTTAGATCACTTCAAATGGTTATTTCAGTTTTATATGAATTTGTATTTTATTTGTAGATCCATATGACCTGTCCCATACAATGGTTGTTTGTCTGAAGGGATGTAATAAACTTATTCTTACTTATTCTATGACGATTATCTATTTCCTTTAAATTTTTGATGTTGCCCATCAGGCGAAACTAGTCGAATATTTTAAAAACAAAATCCAGTGAGTTTAACCTTTCATGACAATAAGATACAATAAATGTGGGAAAGCACTGCTGTGATGTAATGAGCTTTTCTGACCTGGTTCTGGAGTATTTTTCGGTACTCTGGAACAGTGTAATACTGATAGAACCATCACAATGAATAAATAATTCTCTAGAATCAATTCATTCTTTTGCCAAACTCCGTAGATCTCAAAGAATTAGGAAAATTAAATTGTAAAATTTTATGTTTTTATGGTAGAATTTCCTCACACAATTATGATTTTCTTTCATATTTATTAAAATCTAAATCTCCTCACACGTCACCTCGTCTCCATAAACATTTTTCTCATTTCTTAGGGATAAAAAAATATCATAGCAGATTTTGCTCTTTTATTTTACAGCAATTATGTTCTCCTTTTTTTTCGATTTTCTTAGAAATCTTTCAGAATCCAAATATTTTTCATTTTCATATCACAAGTCAATATAAATATATCAAAACGCAAATTGACACTAAAAAATATTTATTTGACATATTCTTTGCCGGAAGTTTAAATGTTTCGATCTTAGATTTCTAATGAGTAACAGTAATTCTGGGCTTCTATATGAAATTAAAATTCTTAAAAGTCTATATATTGAAGATTAACTTTATATAATGAAATGGTACGTACATAGCTGAGTTTGAAGGATTACTCGAATATCAAAAACTTTGATGTACTTTTCTAGATTTGTGAATCACTGATGAATACCTAACGAAATATCAAGCATATAAGGAAGAGTTTTTAGGAATTTCTATAAGTTTTAAGTTTTAAGTGTAACAAATTCCACGAAATTTCGAGGACCAATTCGTTTCGACTTCGTTAAACCACTTCTGAGTTGATGTCCTGATAGTTTCGAAAATTAAACTCGTACATCATAATTTTTACGCATTTTGATCGTTTAGTCAAATTTAGAATAATAATAATAACGTTTATTTCAAAAAATCCAATATAAACAACAACATCAGAAACGAAATACAGTCAAAAAAGAAACAAAAATTACACTCGGTAATTTAATGATCAGGAGACATTTAGCTACTCTTGCATCGTGAAAGGCTCCAGCTTAATTAACAGTTTATGTAATTCCCTATTGAAAACATATCTGCCGTCCATTTGTTTGAATCTTTGAGGAAGCTTATTGAAAAGTTTCGTGCAAACGTACTTGGCACTCCTTTCTGTAGCTGAAAGTCTATGGATAGCTTACACAAAATCGCAGCATTGTAAGAATGAGATGGTAAAATTTTCCTAAAATATTCTCGATTCTTGAATAGAAACGTGAGACATTCCTCAATATGCAGTACAGCTAATATACACAAACCACATCCTCTAAAGGAACCCCAACAAGTTGCTCTATAGCTCAATTTATTTATAATTCTTATTGCCCTTTTCTGAGTTCTGAAAATTTCATCCGATACCTTGACATTTCCATAAAAATCAACCCCATACCTGAGAATTGATTCGAAATATGAAGAATAAAGCATCCTTAAAACACATTAATTCAGATACTGCGACATCACCCTTAAGGTATAGCATACTGAATTCAATTTCTTGTTGAGTTTGTCAATGTGAACCTCCCATAATAAGGTTATATCAACCATCAATCCTAATAATCTCGCATCAGTGCTCACACGAAAATCTACCCCATTCAGGCTTATCTTGTCGGGATAGTCAACGTTGCTTCTCTTAGTTTTGAAGAAAACACAATCAATTTCTCTGTACTCCCTTCCTGAGTCCTAAAATAAATTTTCCAAATTCGAAATTCATTTTTGATCGCTCATATTCAGATGTATAAAATCATTTATTTCAAAAAATTTCTTTATACGTACGTGAACCAAAAAAATCTACATACTACTACTACAAATACAGAATGAACATTCGAAACATATGAAAGGCAAAATTATTGATTAACATAAAATTGAGTCATTATTCAGGAGATTTTCGGCAAACTTCCGGTTTTCTATGAAGCGAATATTCCTAATACATAATAGTTTCGTTCAAAAATGTACTCACTTATGGCCTTATGGTATGTAAAATATTGAATCACGAATGTATGATAAATAGTTTTAATGAAATTGAAAATTATCCATGAAAATTAAATCTCCATTTAAATCAAGTTCTTTGAGATGCATGGTTACCATCACAGTGAACCACAGAATGAGAATATTTAATAAATAATCTGTCACAAGAAGTATATTTCAACATGCCTCAATTATTTACTCATGCGGAATATGCGGATATAATCTTTGTTTATGGTTTTTGTAATGGAAATGGAAATGAAGCCAAAAATGAAGACAAAAATGAATGTACTTTCGACCGAGTATTCCATTATTCTAGAATGAATAGAACATGGGCAATATCCTAGTAAGGCAGAGCACATTGATAGGCCCTACTCAAAATGAAATTTCGATTCAAATTGTTGAAAGGGTGGCGGAGGAACCGTCTATTAGTACTCATCAAATTAGTACCGAATTAGGAATTTCGCAGAGCAAAGTGAGCAAGACATTGAAGAAAGAACAATTCTACCCGTACCACTACCAAAAGGTGCAAGAACTGTTGTCACAAGATCTGCCCCAACGATTACAATTTTGTCGCTGGGTCATTAATCACCAACGAACTATTTTTCGTATTCTATTGAGCGACAAGGCTATGTTTACTACGAATGGAATTTTTAATATCCACAATTCCCACGAATGGGCAAGAGACAACCCACATTTGAAGAAGAGTCATAATACACAACACAGATTTTCTGCCAATATTTGGCTTCGAACAATAGACGGAAATTTAGTCCCTCACACTTTTGCGGAAAGATTAAATGGTGATTTTTTGGAAAATATTTTACCAAATCTATTGGAAAATGTACATATCCGCTCTATGTACTTTCAGCATGACGGAGCACCACCTCACTTTGCATTGAATGTGAGAAATCACCTGGATGTAAATTATCCGAACAGATGGATTGGTCGTGGAGGCCCTATTGCTTGGCCACAAAGATCGCCTGATTTGAACCCTTTGGACTATTTTGTGTGGGGATATCTGAAAACAAGAGTTTATAAGGTTGAAATTAGAAGTAGAGAACACCTAGTTGAAAGGATTTTCGAGGAATGTAATATCTTGAAGCAAAATCAATCCCTCATTAGAAGGTCAATTGGAAATTCAATAAAAAGGTCTCGAATATGTATTCAAAAAAAAAGGAAATCATTTCGAATATTCTATGTTAATTTTGTGTTAATCCTTAGTTTTGCTGTTCATGATATGTTTCGAATGTTTATTCTGAATAAGTTGTAGATTTTTTGGTTTAAGTAGGTAGGTATAAAGATATTTTCAGGATTAAATGATTTTATACATCAGAATATGAGTTATTAATTATGAATTTCGAATTTGGAAGAACTACTTTAGGACTCAGGAAGAGCTTTGTATCATTGGACGACACCGGTTTACATTCTAGTCAGAATATCCTCACTGCCTTGGAGCGAAATAACGATATTGTCCATCTTTGAAAAATTTTTCTAGGAAAACTGGATGTGTGCCAAAAAAACGGAATGTACAGGGTGTTTTTTCAAACCTGCAAACTTAATCTGAACTTATCATAATTCCCACCCTGTATTTTTGAGAAAATGATAGAAATATTGAAAGAAGATGATCATATTGTTCTACAAAATTCATCAAGATTGATCAAGCCATACCAAAGTTATGAATAAAAGAAATATCGGTCGAATCGGACAAATCACCCTATAGACTCTCATTAAAGGCCCCCAACCATAAACCAAACTTTGTTTCGAAACTGCCTTGACTAGTGTATACTTCACCTAAAATTTAACGGTCTCCTCCGGAATCACCCTGTATATTCTCGAGTGCAATTGCCATTTTACATTTACCTAAGGGCTGGCAATAACAGCAGTTACAGTTAATTGCAGGTTGCCAGAATTCACAACTCCATATCGCGATCTGAAAGTTTACTTTCAAAATGGTTGAAGGTGTTCTCCGCAACGTCAATTATATATAAATTTCAATATACTGGTTCATCAGAATAATGCAGTTTATAGGAATCATTCTCATCTCACACGAACAAATATTTTGAGGATGTTTCCCACAGTATGAATATTTCTGCGAGTTCGAGAAGGGATTCGAAGTGATCTGACGCTAGATCAGTGCTTACAACATTAATTAATTGATAAGTTAATCACCCAGATGAACTGGGGACAGACAGTTCGCTCCCAATATTTTTAAAACTACCAGAAAGTATTCAGTTCAACGAATTTCCACTTCTCAAATCCTCGAAATCTTCCTAGGATGATCCCGTTAATTCTGGCAGAATGATATAAACGTGGGATGTGAATAAATCCACAAGCTCACTTCCTATAACATATATTATATCGTCGGTCTGAATCCGAGTGAAACTCGGCCGTTATCTTTATTTCCCACCTTTCTGACCCTCCTCGCAGCCACCTGAAGCTCGTGACTTACCCTGGGGCGCAAATAAATTCCCACGCTTTGGCGTAGTGTACGACAAGAAGGGCTGACACCCTGCTGAATATAGTGGAGAAATGCGCTAAAACAACACTGCTTCCTGCGTTCATATAATGGTATTGTTGAATAATACATTTCGGATTAAGCTATCTGATAATCACAATTTTTTATTAACATGAGCTATGTGAAATTGAATGATCTCTGAAGTGATATGAGTTTGTTCGAACACTGAAGAAGCTTACGAACAAGTATAAGATTTCATCACTAAAATATCTTCAAACTTATGGACTGACATCTTTGAAAAATCAACAAATCGGTTGAAAGAAATGTATTCTCGTACATACACCATTTTGAACTCTCAAAAAATTTCGAGAAATGTTCAGAAAACCTTACATTACAAAATACCCATACAAACGAGAGATTAACGACATAATTCGGCTCCACCAGTTCTCCTAGAATCATGTTTCTTCAGACGTTTTGGAGAAGTCTTTTATGAAAATTTGTTTGGGAATGCAAGATGAACTTACAAGTTCCAAGTTGAGATATCACTACACTCATGCGGGAGGAAAGAGATTTTAGTGAGATTTTTCATAAATAGATCCATAGATGGTTAACATGCTTATTCGATCTTTACGAACAAATACCGAAAATTTTCTTCAATATATACAGGGTTGGGATAAAGTTTGGCACCAAATTAATATCTTTGAAACGGAACGAACGATAATTTTGAGATTTGGCAGCTGAGTATAATAGACCACAATGCATTTCATGAGCATATTTTCATTAATGAGATACTTCCGGTTTAACCGAAATTGACAAAAAAAATTTTTATTTGAATGGGACACCCTGTATATTTGTCTATACCAGGTTCCATGTAAAAATTATCTGTAAAAAAAATAAATACAGTTTTTTTGTTCAATTGAGGAAAAGGTCGTTCAGATAAATAAATTGATGTTGGTCGTATCCATAGTAATAGATAAAACGTAATATTTTGTAGTAGGTAACTGTCTCCACGTTTCATGAAATTTAGTTTGTTAAAATAAATCGTGAATAATGGTCAATTTGAGTGAAAAAGATCGTATTGAAATATTAATGCCCAACTAGCAAAGATATTTTATAATTTCAAATTCTTCGTGCTATTTTATTTCATAATAACTTTATTATGGTTCCTCGAACGCAATTTGGTTTTATTGAAATTGCCAATGACACAATTAAGCTTTTGACGAGTATTTTGCTCGATAAGTATGTCGTAAGAACGTTCTTAGTGCAAAAATACAAAACAGTTTTACAGCAAATTATAATATTGTTCTATAAACGTTAACACGACAATTTTTAAGAACATTTCAGCTTACCGAACAAATTTGTGTTATAATATATTTATATTGGTGATAAGTGATACTAGTCTGTTCCTTTGCGAACACTCATAAAACTATTCTATTAGTGCTAAGTGCAACATTTATAAGATAGCTCTTTATATGTTGCCTTTCTGATATTATTACTGTCGGAAGCATATTACACTCAAATGAAATTTTAAAAAATTATTATTTAATCATCATGAAAACTGTCATGATAAAATCAATTTATGATAATTATAAAACACAAAAATATTTGTGGGATACAAAATCATTCATTAATACATTTATAAAACGAACCACCATTTTACTGCTATTATTGTGGATTGTGTAATTATGGATTCCCTAGGTAAATGGATGAAAGTTAAAAAAAGTGGTGCAGTTTACAGAAAAGTTAGAAAGTGCTATCAAAATATCTTAGGTGGCTAAGTGATTATTGATAATAATTCGTTAGATGACTATAAAGGGTGCAGAAGGTGTGAAATCATATGAACAAAATGATTTATTTACTACAAGTGGTCTTGTTTTACCATGTAGCTCCAATGAAACTGCTCTTAATCATAAAGAAGTTGAGACCAGGACTTTTGAAGAAGATGAAGGTGTACTAAATAATTGAGAAATAGAACTTGATGAATCGGATGAGGAAAATCAGTCTAATATTAACAACTTAGAAAGAAATATAGAGTTTGTGAAGAGTATGAGATTGTGGGCAGTATTTTCAGTTAAAAACAGACTGGCCTTGAATTACATATTTACTAGATGTCAAGAATATTCGGATTTTAGGTGCCATAAATTGGAGATGATCAAAATGATTGCTAATGAATACTTAAAGGTCAGAATATATGCGGCAGCTAGGACAGAATCAACAAAATTAATGCAACGTCGAAAAGGCATTCGCACAAAAAGTTGATATTGTTTTCAAATCGATAAAAATGGATTTCAACATCCTAGGTACTGGTAAAGTCATTTTACTGTCTTATTATAATTTGAATATTTATGTATACATTAATAATGAAAATTATTACATTGGTTATGAAGTCCTTCATTAACAAAACCCATCAGTGAAAAAAAATTTTTACTAAAGAACGAAACGTATATACAGAAAATAATTTGCACAGTAGAAAAAAATTTAAATAAATAAATAAGCGGTGAAAAAGTTAACATAATGGCCGAACAATTAAATCTTTTCATTCAACCCATTTCTTTATATTAGATATCTGATTTACTATTGATAAGCTTAGTAAAGTCACAGATATAGAAACCTTCTGTATCCGTGGCAAAATCATGACTCTTACGTAGATATATTCATTTTTCTATGACAAAAACTCGGCTGCCATTTTGCCAGTTTTGCAAGTAAATGCCTCACTTTTCAGGGACGTTTAGTGAGTGAGTTAGACATCTAGTTTCTATATCTATGGGGTTTTCACACATGAGCATAGAGTTTGGCGTCAAATACAAATTAGCTCTGTTGTTGCTGCAAGGGTGACATATTCGGGAACAAACTATTTTATAACTGCTGCAGCTGAAGCATTTAAAGAAGACGGAAACTACCCGTTTTGTTAATGTTTTCTAAATGTCCTATTCGAAATAATTATATCCCGTAATATCCGTTTTGCGACTTTTTACTTGGGATCATGCGCGCCCTTCGTAGAGGGACATGAAAACAAGACTTTTCCAGCGTATCGAGAGTTCAGAGACGGACTCCGGCCAAAATAACTGATTCTCGATTTTCCTAATACCTATTTGCGAGCGTGTTCCTAGTGGGAAAGGAGCTAGCGTTTTACCCAAATGTACGAATATCCAGACTGAAATGGCCTCAATCGATTATTTTCCTAATGAAGAATTCGAGGTCGAACTTGAACATGTCCGGCCTTATACTCTCCATCTTCCGTAAGAAATAAGAGTTTTCATATTTTCAGTTTTTCCGTGATCTCGAAATTTTGTTACTCCTTCAAAATGCAGAGTATTCAAGAAAACTTTCTTCAAATTAAAATCATAATCAGATCCGATTACTTTCTAGGACATTTCAATAACATATGTTATGGTTTCCTCCTGAGTTCATTACACAGGGTGTCCAATAATTAGACCAACAAACATATAGTGGATGCTCTAGACATTATTCGAGACACTTTCATTAAAAATTATATACACGAATTACAAAAATGCTTCGTTAAGGAACTAGCGAGCTAGAGTTTTGTTTCTTGTTACTATAATACATCGATAGTACTTTAAGAAATTAAGTTAACGTGAATCATAGATAAATAAAAGTATATAGATCGGAAACTCTCGCCAATTTTGATGACAATGCGAGACTTTGACATTTCTGGTACCAGCCGAAAAAAAAAGGGTAGGGGAGGTGAAATTTAGGTGGGGGTAAATGAGGGGTATCGACAGGCTGTTCGAAATCCAGAAATTCCAATTGCATTCTTCTCTGAACGTGAATTAATGAAAACAATTCATTTCCAACCTGATTGGAATTAACCAAGTTGGAAATGAAAGTTTTCAATAATTCAAGATCAGAGAAAATGCAATTAGAATGGATTCCTGAAATTATTTTGTCACAGGAAATGAAAACTAGTTAATATAACAATTGTGTATTTAATTAGTTTAAGCAAAATTTCTGGGATTACAATCACAATAGGATCAGAGTGAATAATATTGAATAATGATATTGAATGATTTACAATGTTGAAAGTACAATTTCGGTTGAAGGAAAAAAAATGCTTCGATCTGGAGCTACTTTTCGAAGTCTATTTATAGTCTTCTTCAGGCCAAGATCAATACATTAAAATTGAAGAATTATTATTGCATATCGTCTAATCATAAAAACATAGGTATATATTTCATAAGACAGATTGAATTGTTGACTCTAATATTTGCAACGTAGATATATAATTTACAATAAATTGCAATTCATCATCATATATAATAATCTTATTTAGCTTGGTTGGAACAAAATGTTTATACCTAATCAAAAATTCATTTCAAAATATAATATTTCAAATTGATTTTCAATTTGATCTTTCAAGGATATGAGACATAAAACAATAACCTGGCTAGAAAAAACACTAATTGCTAATAAAAATATCTACCTCAAAGAATTATGAAAAGAAGAATTCATATACGAATTAGGAAAACAATTAAAGCACAAAAACAAATTTTGGTAGGCCCAAGATCCTTAAAACTTCATTTTCTTGACTTATATTTCTTATGTTTTTCAAATTTTTTACTAGCTATATGTTTGATGGGATCTCTAGACTGGCCCAAAATTTGTTTTCCTGTGAGAATATTACAGACATTTTTTATCCATATTAACAAATAGAATTTAACAAAAAAATCTAGAAAAATGTCTATAATATTATGCTCACTACATTCAAATTTACTTGACCAATCAGATTTTCTTAGAATATTAAGAAGTATCACAATCACAAAGATACTTGAATGTATACTTTGCTCGACAAAAATATCAATCTAATAATCTTCATTCCAAATCATATTTATAAAAAATTTTCAACGAATATCGAAAATGAGTTAAAAACTTTAAAATTAAAAAATTAAAAGGTAGATTTGCCTTATTAATATTATCTTACTCAAGAGTTGAAAATTGTCAATATTAAGGGTTATCCTCCATCGTTGAATTGTCAGAATATGAGATTACACAACAGAAGAGAGTACATGGAGTTTACTTTGAGTAAGTTTATGAATGCACATGGTGTAAATGTTGCTAAATATAAATAAATTACGATAATATGCTAGAACAAAAAAGTTATTTCGAAAATACATATAATTTTATTATCTAGATGATGTCCAAGCCAATAAATCTGAAATATTGACATCCTACTGTAATATATTAGAGAACATAATTGTAGTATATTTTACCACATAAGAATAGTATATTCTGTAACAATGGTAGAATGAAAATCCGATAGGAGTGAATCATTCTGAGGGTGAGCCTGAGGAATCACGAGTATCGGATTTTCATTCTAACCAAGTAACAGACTATACTTTCTCCACGACTGTTGAAATAATAATACTAAGATGAAAAGTACCAAACTGAACAACAACCATGGTCATAGCTGGTTATTTACTTGAAATCCATAAAAGTGTTGTAGATAGATATTACATATCAAGTGATGGAATACTGACATTCTATGGTCAAATTCGATGTTGAAAGAGCTGTATTCTGTGGCAGTCGTGGAGAAAGGCATTTTATCTAAATAATAGTATATACAAACCCGATATGAGGAGTATTGTTGTAATAATAGTAAATCTATAACTACAGTATTTGTGACTAAAGATGTGTCTCAGTCCTCGCAGTTAGGGTTCAATTGAAACACCTACAATAATGTTAATAAGAAATACTGTCTACATTTCAATATGTTATACTTACATCGTGTGGATCTGGATACTCTAGAGGCAGCTGTAACTTCCGCAGTATTTTTATATCCATAATATTAATATCATGGGGCCCTATGAAAAGAAATAATAATGTAAGGATGAGTCGAACTTTTTGAATGCTGCATAAAACATTACTACTACAACAATATAAGATTTCAACATACTTTTTACTAACTGATCTTCCACAGGAGACAGCTGACCTACTTCCTCGGTATTCATTTCCCAGCTCACTGGTTCTTCGGACATGTCTATTTCTATCTCTAAATCCACTATAATAAGAATTCGAAATATGAATAGTGAAAAATGTTTGTAAAGTATGAATATGAAAGATGCAAGTTTTGGAAGACATTCAAAAATTTCTTCAACAAGTTAAAATAGACTATGTAAAACTTACTTGGTGGCACTTCTTCCGTATGAGGTATTCCCTTTTCCAATAGACATTCCGAAGCTTCCTCTGTATTCATTTCGGTTTCTCCCGACATTTCTATGTCTAAATCCACTATAATAAGAATTCGAAATATGAATAGTGAAAAATGTTTGTAAAGTTTAAATATGAAAGATGAAAGTTTTAGAAGACATTCAAAAATTTCATTAACAAGTTAAAATAGTCCATGTAAAACTTACTTGGTGGCACTTCTTCCGTATGAGATACTCCCTTTTCCGATAGACATTCCTGAGCTTCTGAAAAGAATAACGATTTGAGAAACATAGTGAACGTTTCACAATTCTACAACAATTCATCTATAAAATATAGTCATATAATGAGGTTGAAACTATTTATGATATAGCTAAGTAAGATCTTCGAGTAATAAAATTTGCAAATTATAAAAGAAGAAGTGTACCTGACTTCCCGACATCATGATTAAGAAATATGCATGGTTCGGCATCAGCATCAAGAAGACTGCCTGCTTTATTATTGAATCGGACAAAATCCTCAGGCCTGAAATGTTTGTCACAAATCCTGCAATTTTCGTAAAGATCCTTTTGGGATTTCGCCTTCAAATCTTCTCTTCCAATTTTTTCCATCCACTTCTCCGCTAACTACAAGTTTATATTAAGATAAACAGTTTGTGGTAGTTTAAAATTATTTGTTACACTCACCTCCTATTTAGTGGAAATCTACGAAAATGGAACCTACACTTTTTCCCATATTTCGCTGAACATCCTGGAACAACACATTTGTAACCCATTTCAAAATTTGAAATTAAATGCTTAGGTTTCAAATGATTCACTCTGCAATAACTCTGAAGTCAAAAAGACCGATATTTTGTGAAAGTTCGTATTTATAGTACAAATAGCTTTCACTTTTATTCATGCTTTGTTTGTTATCCGCCATTATGTCAGAAATTCCTTTGTTCCCTTCAATCTATTTTCTGATTGGTCGATCTGATTGACGTTTTTGGAACACGTTATTATTGGCCAAAACAGTGTCAAGTTGTTTAGTAAGGGACTTTCTACCCCTGACGTGAATTAAATGCATGATGCAACTATTGGTATTTCATTCACTGCATTATGATTCTTTACATTGTGTAGTAAACGATGAGAAAATTTAATTTCGATTTTTGTCAAAACTGGTGCTACTAAGCGACGTCATACAAGGACATATATATATATATTCTTTTGAACTTTTGGCTTACAAGGACATCATTTTTCAAGAACGAATATCAAAGTTCATGAATTTGATTTACAATTTGTAAAATAATGAAAGGTAAAAAGAAGTAACTAAAAATACCCTTAGTCTCCCAAAAAGGTGGATATTGAGAAGAATGAAATGTACCCGACCATTCGGTGCATATTTTTGATAGCCAATTTGTAACAATGTATAAAATTTCAATACTCGACAATGACGCCGTTCAGGTTGATAAGTGTGACCTAGACGTCATCTTCAGATCGGTGGGTTCTAGCTCCTTAACGAAGAAATCATATGATTTTGAACGAAAGTGTCTCAAATAATGTCTAGAACATCCCATCGGAAGTTTGTCGGTTCAATTATGGGACACTCCTGTATATCTCTCTAAAGTAAGATTCATGTTTTGTTTATGTTTATACTGGCTTACCTAGGTATACATATATCAATGTACACCCCTCAGAAGCTAATTTAAGCTTGTACGAGTTAGGTTAAGCAGTGTGTTCTGTGTAGGCTTTGTTACTGTGTCCTTACGCCACCTTAGGCACAGCACTGTTAATTTTAGACCCAACAGTGAATGGTGGCCGCATACCGAACATGACATATTTTTTATTTGGAGGTCATAGTTTTAAAATACTAAAGTAACAGCCAATTTTCCATGCCAAAATCGCCTGTAGCTCGGAAATGATACAACCATAACATTTCACAGTTTTCGGTAATTCATGTTTCTCCGAAAAAACATGACATGTGTTAAACTTTTTTTCCATCTCTTTTATTCTAGGTGATGTCTACCCTGTACAATGGTACACACGCATAATTTTTTTATTCCACCGACACTTTTTCTTACAGTACGTCTCTGTTTAACGGAAATGTACCCTAAAGTTGAAATATTTTATAAAGTTCTATCGCAGTGCAAAAATATTTTATAAGAACTCTTACGGTGGTAAAAGTACTATACTACTATAACATGGAAGCCATATTTTGTGTTGTTCAAACTCCCAGTATAGGGCGGCCATTTTTAACTGTATTACAAAAAGTCTCTTTCCAATGACAAAATGCCTCAACTTACTACTCTAGACTGTATATAACGGTGGAATATGCATCTTTCGTAGGATTTGATTTCAGTAGGGGCCAAAATGAGACAAATGTGAACAATTTATTTTTTACTTCATCTCCTGAAATTCAATAATAGCTAATATATTTGAGGCGCTTGAAAATTTAGTTATATATGTCCCATACATCACACAGAAATTTTTCTTTCACAGGAAAATTCACCATCAGATGGCAAATGAAGTGTCTGGTATTGGGTATATGCACATATCAGAACTAAATGTAGGTAAATGGCTGGCGTGTAAATAGTTATCCAAGCATATATTTAATTTGTTAGAAACGATGCAATACTTGTCTTTTTGTTGTCCGGAGGACCATTAAAAAATAAATTATTCTCAGCGTGTATACTTTAACAATAAAAAAGTTGTATTTTTAGTGTTAGTTGAAACAAAAAAGCTACATATGCGATAATGAAACAACTTTTATGAAACAATTTTTTTCAAGCTCAGTAAATGTTATATAAATTCTGTAATGATGAGATAATATTTAGCTCTATAACTGATTTCCATAAAACTGTTTTATAATTGTTTCAAACTATGTTTTATAATAACTTTGGAAATGTTTAAACAATTATCCGATAGAACCTGTGGAAGCCATAATAAAACATATAAAAGAACAAAATTGCTGCACAGAAGTGCGACCTTTTTGACTTTATAGGTGTTGTATAAATAATTTTAAAACGTTCATAGCTACATGAAGATTTTATAAGAATTGTTTTGTAAACGTTGTTGGGCCATTTATAAAACATAAATTGTTAGTTGGGTGATGATCGTGTTAGAACTCATGATGAAGTGTGTCGTATTTTTAATGATTTGCATCTTGAAAATAATCCAATATCACGATCAACAGTAACTAGCACTTTACAACGGTTTAATGCATCTGGAATGGTCAAGCATTTGAAAAAATCTGGAAGATCACGGGATGTAACGAACGAAGCGATGAGGCAAAATATTGCCATTGATTTAGAGGAATCACCTCAAACTTCTATCACAGTTCTGGCGCGGAACTACGGCATAAGTCGAAGTTCCGTAGGAAAAATATTAAAAATGGGAATTTTTAATCCGTATAAGGTACGAAGAGTCCAAGAATTGTCGGAGGATGATTTTGGTCGACGGCTCGAATTTTGCGAATGGGTAATGAACATCTGTAATGACGACGAACGTTTTGCTTTCAAAGTAGTGTTTTCTGATGAGGCAACTTTTTGTTTGAATGGAACGGTTAACCGCTATAACTCATGATATTAGTCAACTGAGAATCCTCATTGAATCGATGGAGCACAAACCCAGCGACCAGAAAAGTTGAATGTTTGGATGGGAATTGTACAAAATAAGCTAATAGGCCCATTTTTCATAAACGGGAACTTAAATGGAGAAGAGTATCTAGATTTACTAAATAATCAAATCATTCCTGCACTCCAACAGAACGGGCTGTTACCACCGAACGTTTGGTTCAACAAGATGGAGCACCTCCTTACTATGACAGACGGGTTCGGAATTTTCTAGATGCTACTTTTCCAAATCGATGGATTGGACGTAAAGGACGCATAGAGCGGCCTGCTCGTTCTCCAGATCTCAGCCCATTAGACTCTTTTTCTTGGGGTTATCTAAAATCACGTTTTTATGTTAATCGACCAGCATGCTTGCAGGCATTGAGACAACGGATTCTTGATGAATGTGCATTAATACATGGAGAAGTCTAGAGAAAAGTTACTCAAGAATTTGTTAATAGACTGGCATATTGTCAGGAGGTGAATGGCACTTCGAACATCTGAAATGATTTTTTCAAAATCAGTTTTAATGAATTTTTCTACTAGTAAAAGCCCTGTATTCCTTTTTTTAATAGATTTTCATAAAAAATACGTCATGAAAAGCAAAAAGAGTTATCTTCCACAAAGTATTTCGTTTTATTTTTAAAGGCTTAATTGGTGGTAGCAGGATCAAAGAAACGGGAAAATGAAAACTATGTCAGTTCGCCGACGTTTCGGAAATATATTTTTCCATCTTCAGGGCTAGACTAAACAATTGTATCCTCTCATTATCCTCTATATAAATAATACAATTTACAAATCTCAGGTATGTATTTTTCATAAAAGAAATTATCAGACCGCAAAAAAATAAACAAAATGGTAACTTTGTGACATACGTCGACACACGGAGGTGGAACCAATATTTTAATATATATTTCCGAAACGTCGGCAAACTGACATAGTTTTCCCGTTTCTTTGATCCTGCTACCAACAATTAAGCCTTTAAAAATATAATTTTGGATCACCAATTTGAATTTAAGTATTTCGTTTTATTTTCCACTATTGATACAAATAACAACGATTTATTTATTTGAATGGATTTTTTCTCAAATGTACAAAAAGACTGTATTTCTTCTTTTTACAGATAATTTTTACATGGAACCCGAAAAGGACAGATCCGAAACAAGGTATACTTTCAGAATCTGCAGGGTGTCCCATTTAAATAAAATTTGTTTTTGTCAAGTATCTCATCAATGAAAATATGCTCATCAGATGCATTGTCGTCCATTACACTCAGCTGCCAATTTCCAAAAATATCGCTCTATTTAAAGCGATTGACATGTGTCAACGATTTTTTCCAATCATGGAAACATTTTTCATAGGTGGTTTTAGGGATTTGAGGGATGGTCTTCAGCTCCTTCTGCGAATGTTCTCTTCTCTTTCAACAAGAAGTTTGTTTTTTAATTGTGGCCACACCTACCACATGCTCTCATTGATAGTTAATTTTTTGACATATTCGTATTAGATGCTTCAGCAATTGTTACAATGCATTCAATTTCGATAGAAAATTGCATTGAAATAATTAAAATCCACTATGAAAATGGTGGTTCTGTTTAAATTACATTCTGTAAAATTCCTGATATTTTCGGACAACATAATCGGCCTTCTGTGACCACTATTAAGCATTTGGCCGCTTAATTTGAGTCGACGGACTCGGATGAAAATGTGTCAACACCATCGCGTTTAGGGCGGGGCCGTTCAACAGAAAACATCGCAGCCGTGAGCCAAAGTGCTGAGAAGATCCAAATTTGTCAATTTCTCGACATTCTCAACAACTGGGGTTATCCCAAACACCACATGATGAATTTTACATAAGGATTTGGCTTTGTAGCTTTACAACTAGTGCATGAATTGAAGCGGACCGACCATTCATATAGCCGTAGATTCGGTAAATTCGTTTTGGAACAACCCGCTGGTTTTTTGGAAAATTCATGAATATATTGAGGTGATCGATATCTTACTCATCCTCAGATTTCATTGCCGCAACTCTTTTCCATCTATAAAGATATGATCATTTTGTTCATCTACTCAAGAGAAAACAGAAATGACATACGTCCCGATGATTTTCTTTGAACGATGGCCATCACAGATCAATATTCGACTGACAAATGTCGGACTCATCAATCAGTGTCAGTTGGCGTAATATTAATAAAAATATTTCATAACGGGAAATCATAGAGATAGAATTCAATCTCGATGGCTGAAACAATATACGTTGTCAAAATTCAGAAAAGCACTGACGTAAGTTTTTAGGAAAAGGGAATTATAGCTTCGAAGAAAACTTGGGGAAAATTATGAATAGTTATTTTTAATTTGAGATATAGGTTTGTTCATTCATTAGGCGTTCATTTTGCATCACATTGTCCCATAGATTATTAAGACTATTGTTCACCTGACCAGAATGCTTATAGATTTGTTATGGTTTGAATATTTACTCGCAAGTAGCTCAACAAGAGCGCCAAAGCAATCTGACCTCACGTCAGTGCTTTCGAATTTTTTTTGTATGGATGGTAAGCAGCTACTGTTCTCTATAAATTTTTTTCTGTTTTATAATTCTGTTTCACTTCATAATCTCGGAAGTCATTATAATTCCTCCAAACATAAATACTGCATTCGAACATTTATTGAGAATGTGGTATAAGAATTTTCTGTTCCATGGAGATTTTTGTAACTTTCAAATGGTTTCATCTTGAGAATAGTTCTCCAGCTGCTCTTTTGTATTTTGAATAATCAGTCAGCTTCGCAACTTCTGGTACAAGAAATTATTTCATATATAATCTATATATGAATGTATGCATGGAAGGCCATAAGATTCGCTTCAACTGTTAATCCCCTTTTATTACCTGAAGTTTATAACAACTTCTAGAAACAACTCTTACTGTCTTTTCTACGTTAGCCTTCCAATCAAGTTCTGATCAATGATGATTCCCTTGATTAGAATTCGATCTATTATCTATGTATTGGCTAGCTACTTTTTATCTCTGATAATCTTTTATCCGAAAATCATAATTTTAGTTTTCGAATCAAGTGTAAATCACTTTCAATCAACCACTCAATTAATAATAATAAGACAGTTTATTTGATGAAAACATCCAAACTCTGAGATAAGCTGTTGAGTTCTGTTAATAATAACTGAGTGCAGTTCACTCAAGTTAACAATAACATTTTGTTTTTGAAATACTCGATTATCGAAATATAATCTTATAAAACATAAATATAATTCGTGTGTCTTCTTCAGTAGTCTTGGTTTTTATTGGCACTATAATGTCTTCATCAGTGTTATAATGGCTTAATTGATAATATTTTCATGATTGTAGTTTGTATTGAGGTCCGATGAGATTTATAAAATGAAGTAAGAGCAATAGATAATTATTAATAAACACAGTTGAAAACAAGATTTACAATATCCTTTATAAATATCGAAATGAATTTCCAGATCAATTCGTTAGATCAAGACTTACACTTCACTTCAGTAAACCACCACATTTATATGGTCTACCAAAAATACACAAAGCAAATATTCCTCTAAGACCAATTGTGAGTTCAAGAAATTCAGCATGCCACCAATTGGCTAAATTTTTGCTAAAAATTATATCACCATTAAAAAGTAATTTAACATCGATGATAAGAAACACGAAACACTTCATAAAAATAATGAGACATCAAGAAATCATGGAAGAAGACGTTATGGTCAGCTTCGACATCCATTCTCAGATGTACTCGTACATAAACAAAATGGAATCCCAAGAACCATTGTGTATAAAAAGCCAACGAACACAGGACAATATCTATATTTTGATTCAAACCACCAACCAAACACTAAATTGGGAGTAGAGACCAAAATGAAGAAATAAATAACATCTCTAAAACTATTAGAAGCAATGGCTACCCCAAAAAGATATTAGAAAAAGCTAGAAGAACAAGAGAAAGTCAACCTGAACCAACAGATATAAATCAGACCATTAAAACCGTAATTCCTTATGTAAAAGGTTTGTCGGAGAAAATGAGAAGAATTGGAAATAGATACAACATAACGACTGCATTCAAAACTCAAGATACTATCAGAGCTAAACTTACAAAAGTTAAGCCTAGTAATGAGACACAAAGGACAAAGAACTGCATATATGAGTTACCTTGCGAGTGCGGAAGATCTTACATCGGAGAAACTAAACGCCCTCTGAATGTACGAATAAAAGAACATCAGAAGCTTCTACGAGTACTAGACAGCGACAAATCCAGGTTGGTCCAACATGCTGTAGATGAGAATCATCGTATAAAGTGGGATGAAGCATCAATAATATCCAAAGAAGAAAAACTTGCAAGAAAAATCAAAGAAGCAGTATTTATGAAAATAACACCTGATTCCATAAGTGCTCCATCTATAGATCTGCCAGAAGTTTGGACGCCAATAGTTCGATCCAACTTAAAAAGATCATCATATCACAGATTAGTAGATAACATCGTTCATTTTCTTTCATAACTTCTGTCAATATAGACTTTTTGAAAATTGATAATTTTCAAAAGGTTTTTTTTTTCCTTCTTGATAAAGATAGAAGATGTTATCTATCGAAACGTCGGAAATCATTACATCCACAATAGATGATGGTAATAGCCCAAATAATCATTCAACACGAGCTCCATTATCAACAATATCTCGTGATCAACTCAATTTTCTTATTTGAATTTCTCCTTCTATGAATCCTAGATGGATCTCCCTCAGTTAGCCACATTTTCATTCATTTTTTAAATTTAGACGTGTTTCTAGGAGTTTTTATTTTTATTCTTGGACAAATTGTCTGCAGCTGCATAATTAATTTTTATGTATTACTTTATATTCGAAGCCCAGAAGGAGAGCTGAATAAATGCTCGAAAGCGCGGTCATAGGGTAAAAATTAATAATGTTTTAAGTGATTATTGTGAGGTGAGTACTGGCGTTCTTCAGGGTACAGTTCTGGAACCATTGATAGTCGTTTTATATGTGAACGATGTTTTTGACGCTTAGCTTGAGGATATTTTGTTCTCTTTTGCTGATGATACCGCGGTGGTGTCGACTGGTGAAAATTGGAGAGAGATAGAGGAAAATTCGAATAATTATTTGGAAAATATTGGTGTTGACTTCATACATGCTCTCTCTAAATATAGATAAAACAGTCAACATGACGTTCGGTAATTATTGTGATAGCGTTCCGGAGTGTTTTAATATAATATGTATTAATGGAAAATTAATAAAAAGGGTTGATTCGATTAAATACTTGGGAGTAATATCACAGTATAGGGACCAAGCAGTAGTCGCACTCCGTGGATTTTGAACTGAAATCGCTTACACTAAAAGGAACTCGCGCATTCCTCCTGCGCATCTAATCTCATCGACCTCGAATTTAAAAATTGATTAGAAAAGGTTATTTGCGTTATCTGAAAACTTGAATATTTCGATTTGAGCTATTAATAAGTCTTCACAGTGATATTTAGAGTGTATGGACCATTGTTTAGTCTATATTCATATAAAAATTATAGCTCTGCTCATAATGTAACCGTAAATGTAATCACATTTCCTCATTAACAGAACGCATTCAATAAAAGAAATATTGTTTTATTGTGGTTTTGATATCACTTTCAAAGAAACAGTAATTAGTGATGAAATTACCTCAATAGTTTACTCAAGAACAGCCTCTGAAACTTTTTGAAATGTGTTAAAAATCATAGGTACCTACCTTATGTAAGTGAAATGACTCATTAAAATTTTTCTAAACGAAGATTGAGTTGAAGAGTAGGTATTATATGGAAAAATAAGTTGTTGGTGGTTGAAAGCATCGAACGTGTTTAATATAAAATCCTCGATACTTAAATTTCACTGAAACATTAATCTTCGAGTCCATGAAAAATAACTTTTTTTTATATTGAATTGTTTCGAACAATTTTTTTCAATGAATTCTCTGATCATTTAGTTTGAACTGATACTATTTTTTACCATATTCAATTTATGAAAAGAGGAATTTGATTATGGAATTCTAGAATTAGTGGCAAGTTTTAGCGAGGACCTGAACTGATCTTGAGTGAATAGCGGGGTAGGGGGAAGGTTCCCATTCGAAGATTTAGCGTTAAAAACGAGTTGTCCTGGGGGAGGTTGATTACCCCCAGGACACCCCATAAATACTCTCCTGCGCTAAATATGCTGAGTGTTCTCTAGAAAGGGTTTCCTCATTATGGTGGGAAAAAATAAAAAACTATTGAATTGTTGTTACATATATATTATATTATTGTTATTTCTATTTATAAAATTGAAAATCATATAGATACACGTTCAAATATTTATCTTAAAAAATTTCACTCTTCTGCATACGCATGCAGTAAACCTCCTGAAATTCCATTGGTTCCGGATATCACAACTAATCGTTAAGAAATGAAGACAATACTAAGCCTGCTGTAGGCGTAAATATGCTAAAATTTCATTGTTTCCTGATATCTCAAGTAATTGTAAAGAAACGATGAAAGTAGGCGTAAACCTCCTGAAATTCAATTGGTTCCTGATATCTCAACTAATCGTGAAGAAATGACGACAGTAGACGTAAACCTCCTGAAGTTCTATTAGTTCCTGATATCTCAACTAATCGTAAAGAAATGACGACAGTAGGCGTAAACCTCCTGAAATTCCATTGGTTCCTGATATCTCATCTAATCTCAACTAATTGAATGAAGCACACCTCAAATAATGGAGCTTTTAATAAACAACATTTTCTACAATACTATATGTATCACTCACCTGTCAGTGTCTCATGGTATTGAAAAAAAAAGGTTGGCATTATTGAAACTATTGCAGTTGTATACGGTTCAATTGTTAATCATTTTGGAATTAATATGAGAATAACACAAAATTGAAACAGAATACTTACTGGAATGGAAATAAATGATTAAATTAATGAGCTTTGCTGGTTCACGGTAGATTTTGACTCAAAGAAATTCCACTCAATTATGGAGTGCGACTACTGGTTGGTATCTATACTGTGGTGATAGTAGATTACAGAATGGAGAGGGACAAGCATGTTGAAAACCTGTCGAATGAGACAAAGTATGTAGTGTTCATTTTTTACAAGCTTTGTAAGAAAATGCCTAGTGAGATTCTTCTTATGCTGTATTATGCATTGACTCATAGTGTGATGCATTATGGTATAATTGCTAGGGGTGGAGCTCATTCGAACATTCTAAACTCCTTGAAAAATCAGCAGAAAAAAATTGTTTGTATAAACTGTTAATAAAAATACGGTTGTTCAGAGCAACCCCTTAGATGTTGAGAATTTGTTTTTGTTAGAAGCCAACCTAAGGAGACAATTTTTACAATCACGAAGTAAAACTAGAAATAGGAGTATTCAATTGCAGGTTAGATTCAGAACTGAAAGATTTGAAATACGGCTAGATTTAGATAAACTTATATATTTGTTGTATCCTAGGAACATATTTTTGCAGTTGTTATTTCATTGTTTTTTTTTTTCTGTACTTGATGGTTCTTTTTATTTGTTGCTTTTATTTTAGGTTGTCCAGGTGTGGTGATTTCAATCGAGCTCACGAACAGGCAACTGGATTGCCACTCGCTGACCATATTTTCATTGCTTCTGTTATTTCATAATTTTCTCACTTTGCTCTCATAATATATTTGTGTTCTTCTTCTAATCTCACTATAATTTATTTTGTTGAATGTTCACAATAATTTGGGCATGTGGGCATGAATTGGTCTAATATCTGGTACTTTAGAAATTTCAAATATTCTTGAACTAGGAAAAAATTATTATTTTTTGAATGCATTTCTGAACATGTATATCTGAAATACCACCCCAACCTATTATTCATAGGATCGCTGTGATTGGACTGATGCGGTGTAGAGAATGCACATGTGTTTTTAGAACGAATTGATTTTTGATATCAGAATCTAAACAAGGTTCCTTTCAGTTTTTTTGCGAGGTAAGTCATATGTTTATCAATGCAGATGCCGAGATATTTTGTGGGTGGAAGGTATAACTTAGTATTCACATGTAGATTTCCCTGCCATGTTCCGAGGTTTAAAGGAGTCAAGTATTTGGTTTTTTCGGAGTTCAATGAGATTATTTAGTTGAAGCCATTTCGTGAATATCCTCAAATCATCTATTGCTTTTTGTTTCACCCTTATATATGGCTATTGTATAGTCTATGAAGCCAACTATTTCACCTTGGGTGTTAAAGCAAGCAAGCCGTTTATGTACAGAATGGAGAAAAGAGGTCCCAGATCCGTACTCTGTGGAAAATTGATAAAGTGAGTTTTTTATATTTACTATATTTTCCGTTAATAGATACTATTTGAGTTCGATTCTATATATTGTAAGGTACTCTGTTACATTAAATTTTACTCAAACCTTCAACTCACTGAGGCAACAATGAGTGACAACTATTATATTTTAGAGCTCGAAATCAAAATAATAAATTATGATAGAAAACATATAATTAATGGAGAATGTTCAAAAATCTGGGTGTTGAGATTTTTGGCTATTACTTAAAAGAGGACTGTTACCAAATGATTGATGAGAGGTGTTAAAATAAAATGTTTATTGTACAATATTCACATTCACAAAATAAATAGGTTCTCGCATGAAGTTAAAATATTTACAAATCAACTACATCTAAACAGAGTTGACCTATTTACAATTATGGAGTAGTTATAGAGCGAATATTGAGTGTGATAATAATTGAGAAGTTATCTTGAGAAAATTTAGAATCATATTTCACAATAGAAAAGTCATAACGTTGTGCTTACTTGAGAAACAGCGTTGTCTGCTAGACTAGATCGAGTAATATGTGTTGCCGAAATTGTTCAAGTCAAGAATATTGAGTGTAGAGGCGCCATCTATCAATCAAACACAAAGTTTACAGTGATAGAGTTTGAATTTATTTCAAACTGTCTACTATCAGAAAAACAAAAGGTTTTATTGATAAATTGAGATGTTGAGGTTTATAATGTAACTAGACAGACTTTCAGAGCGATTAAAGAGAAAGAATAATTACGATTCACAAAGTTTACAGTGATAGCCTGTCGAATCTATCAGAAAAACAGAAGTAGATATACATAATGATCTGTGAATAGTTGAACTGTATGAAATGAGGCTTGAGAGTAGATAAAGTTATGTAAAATATAGAGCAGTCGAAGAAGTGATTAGTTTTTAAGAAAGCATCTGTATCACACTAACTTAATTGAGAGATTTATCATAGAATGATCAACGCTTACAGTAATAACAGTTATATTATAATAGAAAAGCAGAAGAATTCCTATAATAATTCAAGAATTGAGATGAAATATTTGTACAATAAGAGATGTGAGATGTAGAGAAAATTATCATAAACTTGAACTAAAGTGACAACACTTTTATTTGCGATTATATAATATGATTAGTTGAGAACAATAACGATATCAGGCAATATAAGTACTGAGAAGTTGAAAAAGGAGTTGTTAGAGTGTATACTTAAGTATTCGAGTTGCAATATCAATGTAGAATCATCAGGTGATCTCTCAACCAGGTCTAACGAAGATTCTGGTAACTATATTTCTTATCGAGAAGTCTTGAATGAATATTGAGAACATCCTGGTTGCAGAATCCCATGATGATCCCAGCATGGCACGTACAGATATCTGAAACTTATAAGACCTGAGAAGTCTAATCATAAAGAGATGAACATGTCTAAAAGTTGAGTAAAATATATGTGAGTGAAAATGAGTAACTTACAACCGAATCTGGCTGTAAATTGAGGAATTCAGTGTTAACGTAGGGGGTGATTTGCAAAGAACAGATATGAAAAGGATAGCTGAAATTGGCACGTGGTTGGAATATTTCAGAATATGAAAAATATGATTGAAAACATAAATTAGAGGTGTCGAAAATGAAATATGGAGTGTAACTTGAATGAAAAAGTAACGAGATGAAGGAGATGTTTAAAGGACATATAAAGCACAGCTTTTTCACAGTCTTTTCCAAGACGGCTCTACTTTTATTTTACAATCAAAGACATTTTTCTCAAATACATGACTTATTTTCTGCACGTGTACTTGTAAAACTGCATGACTTTATATGTCCTTTAAACATCTCCTTCATCTCGTTACTTTTTCATTCAAGTTACACTCCATATTTCATTTTCGACACCTCTAATTTATGTTTTCAATCATATTTTTCATATTCTGAAATATTCCAACCACGTGCCAATTTCAGCTATCCTTTTCATATCTGTTCTTTTGCAAATCACCCCCTACGTTAACACTGAATTCCTCAATTTACAGCCAGATTCGGTTGTAAGTTACTCATTTTCACTCACATATATTTTACTCAACTTTTAGACATGTTCATCTCTTTATGATTAGACTTCTCAGGTCTTATAAGTTTCAGATATCTGTACGTGTCTACTTCTGTTTTTCTGATAGATTCGACAGGCTATCACTGTAAACGTGAATCGTAATTATTCTTTTTCTTCAAACGCTCTGAAAGTCTGTCTTGTTACATCATACACCTCAACATTTCAGTTTATCAATAAAACCTTTTGTTTTTCTGATAGTAGACAGTTTGAAATAAATCCAAACTCTATAACTGTAAACATTGTGTTTGATCGATAGATGTCGCCTCTACTTTCAATATTCTTGACTTGAATAATTTCGGCAACACACATTACTCGATCAAGTCTTGCGGATAACGCTTTTTCTCAAGTAAACACAACGTTAAGAATTTTCTATTATGAAATATGATAATATGATTTTCTCAAGATAACTTCTCAATTATTATCACACTCAATGTTCTCTATATAACTACTCCATAATTGTGAATAGGTCAACTCTGTTTAGATATAGTTGATTTGTAAATATTTTAATTTTATGCGAGTTCCTATTTATTTTGTGAATGTGAACATTGTACAATAAACATTTTATTTTAACACCTCTCATCAATCATTTGGTAACAGTCCTCTTTTAAGTAATAGCCAAAAATCTCAACACCCAGATTTTTGAACATTCTCCATTAATTATATGTTTTCTATCATAATTTATTATTTTGATTTCGAGCTCTAAAATATAATAGTTGTCACTCATTGTTGCCTCAGTGAGTTGAAGGTTTGAGTAAAATTTAATGTAACAGAGTACCTTACAATATATAGAATCGAACTCAAATAGTATCTATTAACGGAAAATATAGTAAATATAAAAAACTCACTTTATCAATTTTCCACAGAGTACGGATCTGGGACCTCTTTTCTCCATTCTGTACATAAACGGCTTGCTTGCTTTAACACCCAAGGTGAAATAGTTGGCTTCATAGACTATACAATAGCCATATATAAGGGTGAAACAAAAAGCAATAGATGATTTGAGGATATTCACGAAATGGCTTCAACTAAATAATCTCATTGAACTCCGAAAAAACCAAATACTTGACTCCTTTAAACCTCGGAACATGGCAGGAAATCTACATGTGAATACTAAGTTATACCTTCCACCCACAAAATATCTCGGCATCTGCATTGATAAACATATGACTTACCTCGCAAAAAAACTGAAAGGAACCTTGTTTAGATTCTGATATCAAAAATCAATTCGTTCTAAAAAACACATGTGCATTCTCTACACCGCATCAGTCCAATCACAGCGATCCTATGAATAATAGGTTGGGGTGGTATTTCAGATATACATGTTCAGAAATGCATTCAAAAATAATAATTTTTCCTAGTTCAAGAATATTTGAAATTTCTAAAGTACCAGATATTAGACCAATTCATGCCCACATGCCCAAATTATTGTGAACATTCAACAAAATAAATTATAGTGAGATTAGAAGAAGAACACAAATATATTATGAGAGCAAAGTGAGAAAATTATGAAATAACAGAAGCAATGAAAAATATGGTCAGCAGTGGCAATCCAGTTGCCTGTTCGTGAGCTCGATTGAAATCACCACACCTGGACAACCTAAAATAAAAGCAACAAATAAAAAGAACCATCAAGTACAGAAAAAAAAAAACAATGAAATAACAACTACAAAAAATATGTTCCAACACTCGGAGTGGGATCTTCTTTAATAGCGCGAAGTATTCCTGGTGTTCGCCTCCAGTGCTGAGCATTTTGACCACCTTCTCTATTTCGTATACCTCAGAAACAACCCAGTTTCACCTGAGTGCCTAAAAACTTCTACTAATGCCTTTCTGCTAGGTTGTTGTCTATTGGGAAACGTAAGGCGTACTCCCGCACTGCTGCTCGCGAATTTCCTTTAGCGAACCCGTAAATAAACAGCATATCCCGATATTCAATATTTGAAAAAACAGGCATATTCTTTTTGGCGCTCTTGTTCACCTGAACAGAGTGCTTATCAATTTGCCCAAATGTCTGTGACTTTCGAATTTTTGGGCAAAAGTGGTATCAATCGTTTTGTTTGGACCTACTGATGAATAATCCGTGGTCAAAATCGATTCTGTTCGTCCGGCCGTCCGTTCCGTGAACACGATAACTCTCGAACGGATGAAGTTAGAGAGTTGAAACTTTCAGAATAGGTTTGAGGTATAAATATCTCGGCTAAGTTCGTTATTCGGTCAAATCGGCCGAATAGGTTCGGAGTAACAAAAAGAAAATTTTTTCAAATGACACTGTTCAAATAAAATTTTTTTATGGTGCAGTTTTATCAGACGTATACAAAAATACCACTCTCGACTTCGACAAGCTAATAGTTCTGGAGATATGATTTTCAAAATTTAAATAATTGTCAGCGACATTGAAGGATCTCTATATCTCCATGAAAGTAGCTACGTTCGGTTGAGTAACGGTGAGAAACGTCAGAATTATTTTTCAAATAGGAGAGTACAGGTTCAATTCCGTACGGAGTTTGAACTCAAGAAGTTTTATCAACATTAATTATTATTTGACTTAATCTTAGAGATTTCAACTTTTGTATTTTTATTCAAATAGGTGTTAATGTTACTTTCAAACAATTCAATTCAAAAATCGTATTTTTGGAGCGTTTCTTTCGGACAATCGACATGAGCATTTTCTGAGTGATTGACAAATTGTGTGGTATCCAACAACACGAACAAATTTTTTTGACTGGTAAATGCAATATTGTATGTATACTGATCTCACTAACTATTTCATCAATAGTCACTTTGTCACAAAATGACATAGTGGGGTATAATGACACAGCCCTTGTGTTTCCACAAATCGACGTGCGGTGGAGCACAAAGACGAATATACTGTTGTAGCAAATGGCTAAGATATTTTAGTATACATTCAGTGTAGATTCGTCGAAAGCAGGAGATGCACGACGGAATATTGTATTCAAGACATCGATAAGTTTTTGAAGTGACCCAAAAAAATCAGCTGTAACTTTCAAGTGTTTTGAAAAGGTGAATTAAAATTTTTGTAATGAGTTACTGCACTAATGGATTTGCAATTGTATACTTCAGATCTTATGAATATGTAGTTGTTTTTTTGAAAATTGTATTTTGCTTCGCAATATTTAAATGGGGTAAAATGACATAGATCTGAGAGGGCAAATACTATGTCATTTTACCCGACCTCACACTGAAATGTTTTCATTCACAGATAATGCCGCGAAATTATAAAAGGAAAACTAGTAGGCAGTCTTGGGATACCAATTCCATGTTGAAGGCAATACAAGCTGTTAATAGCGGTGAAATGGGGTGGCTCATAGCATCAAAAATGTTTGGTATACCTCAGGCAAGTCTGAGGAGGCATGCTTTACAAAAAAATAGAATTATTAAGCAAGGAGAAAAACGTCTTGGCAGGTTCAAACCAACATTTCCCATGGAAGCGGAACGGCAGTTGGTGGAGCATTTGAAACTGCTGGAATCAAGGTTCTTTGGATTAACAAGACAAGAAGTTTTAGAATTGGCCCATAACTTAGCTGTGAAAAATGGGTTTCAACATACTTTTTATAAAAAAAAAACAGATCGCTGGGAAGGATTGGTAAAGAGAGTTCAGAAGAAGTAATCCGGACATAACACTGCGTAAACCCGAAGCCACATCTGCAGCGAGAGCACAGGCCTTCAGCAGACAGCAAGTTACCAAGTTTTTAACGTTTCAGAAGAGACCATGCGAAAGGAAAATATTGATCTTATGAAGATATATAATGCAGATGAATTTTCCTTGTCGACTGTACAGCGTCCACAAAAATATTTACTACTGCGGGTAGAAAACAAGTAGGCGCGATCACGAGCGCCGAAAGAGGCTCTCATGTAACGGTTGTTTGCTATTTGTGTACCAATGGAAACTACATCCCGCCTGTTCTAATATTTCCAAGAAAAAATATGAAGAAGGAATTAATGGGCCATACACCCCGGGAACTTTATGTATTGCCCAAGAGTCAGGCTGGATGGCCGGTCCAGTATTCCTACAGTGGCTGCAACATTTTCGAAAATATGTCAAAGCAACTACCACTGAAAAAGGTTTTGTTTTTCGTTGATGGGCATTCAAGCCATAAATATCTTGAAGCCCTTGTTTACGCCAAAAATAATGGCATTGTTCTTTTGTGTTTGCCGCCTCACTGTACGCATAGAATGCAACCACTAGACGTTGCATTTTTTGGGCCACTCAAAAGCTATTATGATCAAGAAATATCCAAATGGCTCAGAGCTCATCCTGGTAGAGTTGTGACACATTTTCAGATTGGTGGTCTGTTGAATGAGGCATATGGGAAAGCAGCTACTAACCAGAACGCTACTCATGGATTTGCTAAAACAGGCATCTACCCAATAAACCCCGATGTGTTCCCCGATTTTATGTTTCAGGCTTCTGAAACCACAAACATTCTACTTGATAATAATATTCAACAAGTCATAAAAGTCCATACTGATAATGAATCTCATGTTGGTTCTATTTCGACAAATGATTCGACTATAGAACCTTGTACTGATATTTATAAAGCTGTTGAGATCTCACAAAATCCAACAAGTAGAGTTTCATTTTTGGTAACTCCTGCCGATTTGAGTCCAGTTCCAGTCGGACCATTTGTTTCAGGCCAAGGTAAAAGAAAGCCAAGAAAACGTCAAGGCACTTCAGTTTTGAACTCAACGCCAAATTAGGAAGAGGCCAAAAAAAAATCAAACCAAAAATAAATATTCCAGTAAAGAAGAAAAAGAGCGGTAACAAGGAAGATTCTTACAGAATTAGAGTCAGATGAAGAAAAAGAACCTTTTTCATCGGACGAAAACGAAGAAGATTGTGCTTGTATATATTGTACAGAATTGTACAAACTATCCAAAAAGGGCGAGCTTTGGCTACAATGTTGTTTATGTGGAAAGTGCCGAGTGTGCTGGGGTAGATAAAAAAGTAAAAATGTTTGTTTGTGAACTATGTACAGACTAAAAAAAATAATGTGTCATTTTGCCCTCCAGATGGGGTTAAATGAATTAATTCTCTTCATTTTATTTTCTCCATCCAGAAGTCCATATTTTGTTCAAATTCGCAAATGTCTTGTTTAAAGTATTGCTAAAAAGATTGATTTTGTTTTTTTTGACAGTTTTTCGAAAAGTACGATTTTTCCATTAAATATTTGAAGTTTTGTAAAATGTATGTCATTTTGTTCACCCTTCCCCTAAGCCTTAAATGACTAATGAGTTTTTGATCAGCAGTCACTAGTGTTTCATATGATAGTTCACTTCTCTGAAATGTGGTGAAGAAAAATATATTTTCTAATTTTGGCAAATTAAGTTACACCTATAAAAACTCCAAACGTCTTAATTTCCATAATTAAAAGTAAAATATTTCAAACTTATGAAGAAGAGTAGTAAATTTTGTCATTGAATATGAAATACAGAATCATTGAAAGAGTAATTTACTTGAGCTATGTACTTCATTAACTAAAGTCATTAAAATTGGTATTTAATATACCAATATAACAATAGGATCAAATATCTCCCTTTCGCTTTTTTTCTCTCTATTCAATGCTTTATGATGATAATGGTCTGGTGTTGTCCTGGTGGAACACTATACACTTCCTGTTGGCCAATTCTGGATGCTTCTGGTCGATCGCCTGCCTCGAGCGGTGCAGTTCTTCGCAGTAGATGGTAGAATTGAGCGTCTGGCCATTTGGGAGCAGCTCATAGTGGATGATTAGCTTTAAATCGCACCAAACACACAGCAAAACCTTCCAGCTTGGCCACTATTTGAGACGATTCACCTGCCTTCGACCACGACCGTTTTGGCTTCATATTGTCATATGTGATTCATTTTTCGTCGCCAGTCACCATCCGCTTCAAGAATGGGTTGAGTTCGTTCCGTTTCAGTAGCACATCGCAGGCGTTGATCCGGTCCAGAAGGTTTTTTTGCGTCAAATCATGCAGCACCCAAACAAGTTTTTTTTGTATGCAGCCTTCTGCAGATGATTTAAAATGGTTTAGTGACTAACTGCCATCTCCTGCGCGATGTCACGAGATGCCACATGCCGGTCTAACTGGATGTATTCCATGATTTGATCGGTATTTGTCGCCAGAGGTCTACCGCTGGCTGGCTTATCCATGGTGTCGTTTTCACCGGCTCTGAATCGTCGAAACCATTCCTCCGCGGTTCGAACTGATAGAGTACCATCCCCCAAAACACCATTAATCTCACAGTGGATAACGAATTTTTGTGTGTGGTATTAGTTTGGATATCGTCCATGGAATTTTCTCCAAGAATGTTGGTCGTACTCCTTAGTTTGATAATTATGAAATTGTCCACGTATCCTTCAGCAACCTTATTAGGATTTAATGCTCCAATCTGGTAGAGTCTCAGCAAATCAGCTCCAGAATCCGCAAGCAGAGCAGGCGATGACTATCAAAAACAGAGACCAGCATTCAAAGAAGAATTCGGCAACTTTAAAAACTTGGCTATAATTTTCGGTAAATTTCCAAATGTGTTTATACCTACAGGTTTCATTGCGAAATCGAATATTTGACAAAACTTCATCGCATCCTACATTGCCTTTTTCATTCGGAAATACGCTAGTGAACCATTTTCATTGAAAATGTAGTTCACATCAATAAGCATAATTTCGCTCAGGAAAAATCATACTCGCTCCATGACTGCTTAAGAATAATTGTAGACAACGCGGATTGAGCTACATGTCGTTTTCTTCTCCTTTGAAACAAATTCAAGAAATTATTTGCGAAAAAAAAACGATATAAATGTTCCTTTTTTCCTCAATCAAAATTACGAAATATGAGACTTACGATAATTCCATAGCAATGTTTTGATATTTTTAATTTAAATTCAAAAAGTCACATTATTCAAAATTAGAAAAAATATATTAAATATATTCTCCGACAAAAAAAATACCGCCAATTATGCAGTTCCTCCTTGTAATTAGGAATCATTATTTGAAATACCCTGTGCATGCGAGGGCAACCCAAATGACATTGAAAGAGTATATTGTTGTGAAATCATGAAATTTTAATTTATGATCCACCATCAATTTTCGTTGCGAATTGAATATTCTGGGAAATAACAACTGAATGCAAATCTAGAGCATCAATTCACCCAAAAATTCGAACAGCAAATTTATTTATGTAAATCATGAAGTTGCTGTGTATTTTTGATATGCTGGCTTATTCGTTATTGTATTGAATAGGTATACCAAATAAATAAGAATTATTTTCATTTATGGATTGCCATTATGGATTCGAATTTATTCGATTATTGTAAATTGAAAAGGGGGAGTTTCTCTCATTTTTATTCATTGGAAAGATCAGTTGAAAAAATATTCATTTCGTAAATATTTGATGGAAGTTTTTACTTGTTGGAAATTTATTTTATTTACTTGATTAAAAGAAGACATTTTCAATTTCTAAAAACTTTATGCAACAGCATGCGTACAGTGAGGCGGCAGACACAAAAGAACAATGCCATTATTTTTGGCGTAAACAAGGGCTTCAAGATATTTATGGCTTGAATGCCCATCAACGATTAACAAAACCTTTTCAGTGGTAGTTGCTTTGACATATTTTTGAAAATGTTGCAGCCACTGTAGGAATACTGGGCCGGTCATCCAGCCTGACTCTTGGGCAATACATAAAGTTCCGGGGGTGTATGGTCCGTTAATTCCTTCTTCATATTTTTTCTTGGAAATATTAGGACAGGCGGGATGTAGTTTCCATTGGTACACATACAGCAAACAACCGTTACATGAGAGCCTCTTTCGGCGCTCGTGATCGCGCCTACTTGTTTTCTACCCGCAGTAGAAAATATTTTTTGTGGACGCTGTACAGTCGACAAGGAAGATTCATCTGCATTATATATCTTCATAGGATCAATATTTTCCTTTCGCATGGTCTCTTCTAAAACGTTAAAAAACTTGGTAACTTGCTGTCTGTTGAAGGCCTGTGCTCTCGCTGCAGATGTGGCTTCGGGTTTACGCAGTGTTATGTCCGGATTTCTTCTTCTGAACTCTCTTAACCAATCCTTCCCAGCGATCTGTTTTTCTTTATTAAAAGTATGTTGAAACCCATTTTTCACAGCTAAGTTATAGGCCAATTCTAAAACATCTTGTCTTGTTAGTCCAAAGAACCTTGATTCCAGCAGTTTCAAATGCTCCACCAACTGCCGTTCCGCTTCCATGGGAAATGTTGGTTTGAACCTGCCAAGACGTTTTTCTCCTTGCTTAATAATTCTATTTTTTTGTAAAGCATGCCTCCTCAGACTTGCTTGAGGTATACCAAACATTTTTGATGCTTTGAGCCACCCCATTTCACCGCTATTAACAGCTTGTATTGCCTTCAACATGGAATTGGTATCCCAAGACTGCCTACTAGTTTTCCTTTTATAATTTCGCGGTATTATCTGTGAATGAAAACATTTCAGTGTGAGGTCGGGTAAAATGACATAGTATGTCAATTTGCCCTCTCAGATCTATGTCATTTTACCCCATTTAAATATTACGAAGCAAAATACAATTTTCAAAAAAAACAACAACATATTTATCAGATCTGAAGTATACAATTGCAAATCCATTAGTGCAGTAACTCATTACAAAAATTTCAACTCACCTTTTCAAAACACTTGAAAGTTACAGCTGATTTTATTGGGTCACTTCAAAAACTTTTCGATGTCTTAAATGTAATATTCCGTCGTGCATCTCTTGCAATTGACGAATCTACACTGAATGTATACTAAAATATCTTAGCCACTTGCTACAACAGTATATTCGTCTTTGTGCTCCACCGCACGTCGATTTGTGGAAATACAAGGGCTGTGTCATTATACCCCACTATATCATTTTGTACGCCCTTCCCCTACTACTTCGTTGATACTCAATGGAATATAATCTATTTTTACTGTTATTGTAATTAAAGATTACTCCTACAAACATTATTGATATTGGTATTTGAATTGAAGACAAATGGAACAGGTTCAGTTGAAAATGGAATTTTAGTTAATTCGAATCACAGGATGGTCACAGTGTAGAACATAAATCCAATCATCAAAATTCCCATAAATTGACGAATCTAAATCCAGAAAATATATTATAATGAAATAAAATTTGTCGAATTTACCACAGACATATCAATAAATATCATTATTTTCTTTTTCAAACATGGGATCACCTGTGGTTATCACAAATAAAGATCCAAACACTTTGATGTTTCATTTCCTTTTGATATCACCAAAAGATGGCTACCATTCAAGAAATAGGTTTTGTTGTGCTCTAATACTATCTCTGTGGGCTACACTCAGCCCTTAGTGACATCTATCTCATTCTTTGCCTCAAATCTGGTAGAGTCAGAAGAAGCTTTTTTCCAAGAGAATGCTTAGTAAAAAAAAATTGAAAAATACATTGGCTCAGTAAGAGAGTACGTGAAAAAAAATTGTTATTTTGATAACTTTATACAACGTGTATTGCGTTGATTATCTGAATTTTGGATCACCCTTCGAGCTTTCGTACATCCGCACTACATATTCAATAAGTAAAATAGAATGAACTTTTTCAGAATTCCCTCAACACCATAATCTACATCATACTGCCAGTTTTGTTCGAATTCATCCACACTGCCTCATTAAAAGACGTGTTCAATCTAGACACCGCAAAACTCAGCAGGGTTCCGAGGGAGGATAAATTATATTTGGATCGATATGGAGGAAACACAGCAAGTGAATCTGTGCTGAATACAAGAACTATCAAACCTGAAGATGCATCAGATAGCCGAGATCCTGCCAACACGAGTTTGGGTAAGAGATGTATCAGGTGTGAAGGAGGAAGATATCCTTATGACCCTTACGATAGGAGGGGAGGTTATGATGACAGAGGGTATAGGGATAGATACGAAGATAGATATGATGACTACAGGTGAGTGATTATAGGAATTTGGCTAGAAATTATTATTATTGTCATGAAAAAAAAAAGACCCAGAGATCTTAAATCTTATTCGTTTCCTTACTAATGGAATTTTTTACATGACTAACATTTTTCTTATTCCTCTGTAGACCAATCATTGTTCTATCATGAAATATATATTCAAAAGTCCTCCACTCAAATAGTTATTTTCTCACGTTTATTTCGGAAAAGCACTTCTGCATTGGAATCAATTCACGATTAGTACTGAGAGAACTGAATAAAAAAAAATTAACTGTTAGGTACGAGTATTAGGCAAGGTTTCCTTCTCTCTCCACTATTATTTGATTTAAATTCCCAGAACATCATCAGAAAAGTACACATGTTATAGTTATTTTTCATCAAATTCGATTAAGTTCAATTTAAAAGTACCTTTTCAAGTCGATATCGGCATATCAATGTTAATAAGTGAATAATATAGTTGGAACTATTCACATTCAAAGATCAATTATAACAGAAATAGGCTGATTAAATACTATTTTGTTCTTATGATTGGGAAGTTTGGAAGCAGGTGGAGTTTTTGAACTCAACCCAAATCTATGGAAAATTCGATTCGTATTTTTCAGTTGATGTTGAATGTTAGAGTAAAACTCAATTTCCAAGTGCAAATATCTACTAGGAAGAAAAATATAAAATTATAAAATCATTAAAAATATACAGAGAATTAACTAAAAAGCAACGCCGAACATCAGGCATTTTGGGATACCCTGAGGAGCGGGGAATCCAGAAACACAATATTAACGTCACTCACTGTACCTGCGTGAAGCTGTACGGAAAAGTAATCCTGTGAAATAGCCGAGTTCACCCGAAATATAGGGATGAACTTGATGTTGATTATTGTCTCCGAGATATTGATTATGTAAATGGAAGTTAATACCAACAATGTTTCATTTTCAAGTTAAGAAACAAGATTACTGTTTTAAGTGATCCAGAGGGATAAATTAGATTGTTTTAAAATGAAAGTATTGATTAGTATTTACAAATTGATATTCCATGCGATTGGAAATCCTTCGCCATATAGGAATAATAATACCGCAGAAAGTTTCATTTGATTCTATCCAGAGCCCGCAAAGCGTGGGATCGGGCGGTGAATTTCACGTCTCAACCTGATTTGGTCAATTTACCTGTGAAGGACTTCTTGTATCAAATTTGGATTTTCGACAAAACCTTTGCTTTTTTATAAGCTTTTATGTGATACTACCCTGAACTCCTTAGGGAGGGGTTTAAATTATCCCCTTAATCTGTTTTCCGTCAATTTATCTATGAAGGACTTCCTGTTCAAGTTCCGATTTTCGACAAAATCTTCGCTTTTTATGAGTTTGTATTTGATATTTCTTTGAACTCCTTAGAAACTAGATGATTCGGTTAAATTCACCCCTAAACCTGTTTTTCGTCAATTTATCTATAAAGGACTTCCTGTTCAAGTTCAGATTTTCGGAAAAACCTCTGTATTTTTATAATCTTTCATTCGATACTACCCTCAACTCCTTAGCAAGGGAATGAGGGGGTTAAATTAACCCCTAAGGCAGTTTTTTGTCAATTTACCTATGAAGAACTTTTTGTATCAAATTCGGATTTTCGACAAAATCTCTGTTTTTTTATAAGCTTCCATTTGAAACTTCCTTGAACGCCTTAGGGAGGAAATGAAGGGGTTAAATTTACCCGTAAACCGTATTTTCGTCGATTTACCTATGAAGGACTTCCCGTATCAAGTTTGGATTTTCAACAAAACCTCTGCTTTTTTATAGGCTTTCATTTGATACTACCTTCAACTCCTTAGCGAGGGGATGAGCTGTTTTAATTAACATCTAAACCCGTTTTTCGTCAATTTACCTATGAAGAACTTCTTGTATCAATTAGTTCGAATTTTCGACAGAATCTTCACTTTTTTATAAGCTGTAATTTGATACTACCCTCAATTCCTTAGCGAGGGAATGAGAGAAATAAATTCACCCCTAAACCCGTTCTTCGTCAACTTACCTATGAACGACTTCTCGTATCAAATTCGAACTCTCGGTTCGGGGTAGTACCAAATGAAAGCTTATAAAAAAGCAGAGATTTTGTCCAGAATCCGAACCTGATATAAGTGGTCCTTCATAGATAGATTGAAGAAAAAAAGATTTAGAGGCTAATTTAACCTCCTCTTCCCGTCCCTAAGGCGTTCAGGGTAGTATCAAATGAAAGCTTATAAAGAGGCAGGGATTTTGTCGGAAATCCGAATTTGATACAAGAAGTAGTTCATAGGTAAATGGACCTGTAGGTTCGAAAGTGTTATCCCTACTTATGCGTTTAGTCCCAGGCGCACACATTTGGACTCATTAGTATGGCTTGTGTGCGCCATGCCATAGACGCAAGGGAGAAATTTGTGAGAGTGGGAGCCGCCGGGAGTTGAACCTGGCACCTAGTCGGTATGAAGCTTTGAGCGCTAAATATGCGGCTACCGAAGCGCTGTTGCTATGTGGGGCTTTATGGAGTGCTGCCACATGATATCCCTACAGACCAAATCAGGTTTTGGAGTGAAATTGACAGCCTGAACCTACGCTTTGCGGGTTCTGGATAGAATCTAGTGAAACCTGTGGTTTTATTTTTCTTATATGGCGTAGGTTTTTCAATCGCATGGAATACCAATTTGTAAATACTAATCAATAACTTAATTCTGAAACAATCTAATTTCTCCTTCTGGATCACTCAAAAAAGTAACTTTGTTTCTTAACTTGAAAAAATGAAACATAGGTGTTAAATTCCATATACATAATCAACATCTCGACAGTGGCGGCGTAAAGGGATGGCGGTGGGGCGGTCCGCCCCGGGTGCCAAGCATCAAGGGGTGACAACACGGTGACAAAGAAATACCAACTCTGTCACGCAGATAGTAGCGGCTGGCGAAGTGAAGGAATCATTTCTAGGTTTCTTCCCTATAGCTGGAAAGACTGCAATCGAACTTACGGAAAATATCCTTACGCAGTTAAAGAGTGATAACTTGGACATTCATCTATGTCGGGCTCAAGGATATGATAACGCTGCAACCATGGCAGGAGTTCAAGGTGGTGTGCAATCTATCATTAAGGAACACAATCCTAAAGCTTTGTTTATGCCTTGTGCTAATCATTCGCTAAATCTATGTGGGGTGCACTCTTTCATGAGTGTTAGTTCAAGTGTAACATTTTTTGGAACAGTAGAAAGAGTTTACACGTTCTTTTCGTCATCCACACATAGATGGGAAATTCTAATGAAAAGTGTAGGCGTATCGGTCAAAAGACTAGTAGAGACAAGATGGAGTGCTCATCACGATGCTGTTAAGTCATTGAAGAATAATTTTGAGAAACTTGTATCAACACTCGAAGAGATGTGTGATCTCAGAAGCAGCAGAGAAAACGTCGATACAAGAGAAGCAGCATCCACACTCTTACCAGCTTTATGTGACTTCAGTTTTTTATGCTACCTCTCTTTTTGGTGTGAAATCCTAGAAGTTAATCAGACACAAAAGTATATCCAAACATCTGGACTATCGCTGGAAAAGTGTGTTATAAAAATTAAAGCCCTAAAAATTTTTCTTCAAACTCAACGTATACAAATAGTGGAAAGAGCTATTTCCTACGCAACTGAGAAATGTGAGGACTTGGATATCTCCGTTGAAAGAAGAGGAAGGAGGAGATTCCGAAAACGAATGCCAGGAGAAATGTCCCAAGATGTTGGACTAACATTGCCAGAAGAGTTGCATAGAGCTATGTTAGAATGTCTTGATAGATTTTACGAAGAACTAGAGCATCGCTACAAAGCAATGGATGATATTCTCATAACATTTGGTGTTGTTCAGTCTGAAACTCTACTTACGTCAACAGAAGAAGAACTTCGTGATAAAGTTCCAAATCTTACAAAAATCTATGATGAATTTTCTGCAGAGGACATTATTTTGGAGATTTTACGACTGAGGCGCCACTTGGAAGTCGCCAGCATTTCTCTTAAGAAGCGATCCAATGGACTACCTTGGATCTTCTGAAATTAATTGTAAAATGGGACTATTCTGAGTCTGTTCCAAGTCTAGCTCAATGTCTAACATTTTTTCACTATTTGTGTTTCGGTGGCTACTTGTAAAAGAAGTTTCTCAAAATTAAAGTTAATAAAATCTTACTTAAGATCTACAATGAGCCAAACACGACTTTCCAGTCTATCCATATTGTCCATTGAAAAGGAGAGGAAAGTAAATTTTGATAATGTCATTGAGTATTTTAGCAAAATAATGTCACGTAAACACGTTTAATATTTGTCGTTTTATTTTGAGGGTGCTCGATAGAAAGTCGCCCCAGGTGCCAACCTATGCTACGGCGCCACTGCATCTCGAACACAATAAATTAACATCAAGCTCATCTCTATATTTTGTACGAGGTATCGTTTGTGAAAAACTACCTACGCCAATGAACCTTCGGCTGAACTCGGATATTTCACAGTATAACTTTTCCGTACAGATTCACGAAGGTACTTACTGAACCAATCTCTGGCTTTATAATTTCAGTTATAGATCATTAATGGAATATAACCTCGAAACTCTTTTCTCATTGCTTTGTTTATTTTCAAAGGTTTTTTTCTTTTTATAGAGACCGATACAATGACCGAAAATATGATCCCTATGATCGCTACTACGACAGATATGATCAAAAAAGGGACTACTACGACAGAGACAGAGGCTATGGTGATCGAGATCGAGGTTATGGTGACAGAGACAGGGGCTATGGTGACAGAGACAGGGGCTATGGCGACAGAGACCGTTATGGCGACAGAGACAGATACTACGACAGAGGAATAGGATACGATAATAGAGGTTATGACTACAGGTGAGGAACGTCTCTGATATATTAGCCGAAATTAGATTGAGTTTCACTGCCTAATACTGAATATATGATCTTCCTAGAGTATGTGCGGGCCTATATATGCTAGATTTTTCCAAAAATGATAAGCTATAGTTTTCATATTTTCATTACAACTTATGGAAATATGTACTTATTTGATTTTCTGAATAACATTTCGAGATCTTATCAATCCCTATGATCTATTCGAAGTTTTTTTTAAAAATGTGTGAAAATTGTTAGGTTAGAAATTTTCTCTGGAACAGAAAAACCTCTTTCTGAAATACTTGAATATAGCATAACATATTGGAAAGTAAATGGATTTTGTTTGAAAATGGCGGATATTAGTTTTTTGAGCACTCCTTGCAGCATTTCCCTGAACATATTCACGGCTGAATCAGTTGCAATTCAAAAAGCTTTAGAGTTTGAACCTGAACACGGAACATGCCAACCCATTACTTGTACAGATTCTCTAAGTATGTACTTGATCCAGTGGCTCTACAGTGACCCTGCAATTATTGATAACATTTCAGACCTCATCTGCTAAATTCGAAACAATAATAAGTAACTGACATTGATGCGGGTTCCCTCCAACTGCAGAATTAAGAGGCAATGTTTAGGTGAATGCTGCACTATTGGAAGCTATCACAAATGATCTTTATACATAATGATAAAATATGGCGGGCGATGGGGACGTATCCTCGGACACCTGGAGTAAAAAGTTTAATTTCAAGTGTTGCAAGACAAAGCAAACCAATAATGTGGACTGTGTGAATTGTGGGATTGTTTACCACTATTCTTGTGCAGAAAGAATTCGTCCAAATGTGAAAATATTGGAGGGTTGCAAAATACTATGCTGTGATAGTCCAAACAGTTCTTTGAAACTGTGGGAAGATGAAATCATGCAGATCAAAACAAATTATGAAAAAGCGATTGTAGAAATCGACTATTTGAAAAAGATCCTGCACGAGGTAGGAGATAATTCAATTTTCTCGAAAATAATGGTCTTTGAAAAAATACCATAACCTTTCTAGAAGAGAAAATAAATATGCTAACAAAAAATATCGAAAAAAAAGATTCACAAAATGTAAACAAAACTCCGCTATTGGAGAGTTGCCCCAATGAAACTACCATCATTAGTTCAAATGAACGATTCGAGTGAGGTAATTCAAACTGTCATGAAATGTTAACCTCAACTTCACTCCGTCAAAACAAAGAGCGAAGTAAAATGAATTCCAGAAATCTGAACTCTGAAACCAAAAACTCAACAAAAATTAAGAAAACAGAAAATTCGGGAGAATGTTTGAGAATGGCTGATCTTTTCAAGGGTGATTCCAGTGATTATTTTTCCGACCCAAATATCGACCAATAGAATTGCACCATTCGACGTCACGTGGTACAACCTACATGGTATTATACTGATAATTTTTTGAAAATTTTCTCTGGTAGTTGCTATATATAAACAAAACATGATCCAGTCAAACTAAGCACACGTCAAACTGACAGGTTGAATTCAATTGTGAAAATTGGAGATTTTGCATGAAAATGAGTCGATTTGGAGTTTGTTCTCTGTCCACCATCGATAAAAAGTCAAAGGAAATGTTCCCATTAATACGGAGAAGGCAAAAAAAAAATCAGTTTGGAACCAATTCACTACTTTTTGTACTGAGAGGAATACACATTGAGTGCTGAAACGAGTGAAGCGCAATTGGCAAACATTATGAAAGATTACGCTTACAATATGAAGAAAATGGATGGAGAAGACTATAAGGAAGGTACAATAAAAACAATGTGGAATCAGATTGCCAAATTACTTCAAGAAAAGTATTTGAACGATTTCGACATCAAAATCAACCCATTTTCGGATGCTGCATTCAAGACCGCTCGAGGAGCTCGTGATGCCAAGCGTAAGGCTTTACAATCTATTCCGGAAAAACGGAGGGCAAGTGTAGCAGCGTTGGAGGAAAAAGATTGGGATGCAATGACCACTGTTTGGGAGGAGGAAACTCCTGATGGCCTCCAGAAAAAATTATTCATGATAATATCAGTGGAATTGGCTTGGAGAGGTGGTGAGGGCAGCATGGCGTCAATACATCACTTCAAGGCAGAACATTTATGACAGGAAAACAACTGGGAGAATTGAATACAATCCAATTTTCAGCAAGTTTTCAGGAAAAATCACTCGCGCTTCGCGCTCGAGATTTTTTAACCTGAAAAACTTGACTCCTTCATTTGTTTGCAACGAACCTATCGGGAAATACCCGATAATTTTGAAGCTCTTGTGGTATTATAAGTGAAAATGTTGATCCAATGGAATCTTATCAACGAAATAAAATGCAGGAAATCATCAACCTGGAAAATTATCCAAACGAACGTGAAAACATTCGTGATAGAAGAACTTTCAAATCTGTAGATATTGAAACAGAAAAATCCACAATGGAACAACTTCCACAAGTGTCCCATGGCAAAAGTCAAGTTGAGATGCCCAGTTCAGACCTAGACAGCGACTTCAAATTGGTGAAATATACTAAAGAGAAGAATAGACTATTACAAAAACTGCAGAGACCGGAACCAATGAAAGGAGAAGCAGAAAAAACAAGTTTGCCAGCTGCGAAGCAAATATGTTGACATTTTATAACAGGCCTTAAACCAGAAACCAAACCAGAAGAAGTGAAAGAGTATATTTATCGAACATTCAATATACAAGCAACTTGTGAAACAATGAAGACTAGAAAGGATAAGTACAAAGGTTCTTTCAAAGTTTCCATCCCACTGGAATCAAGAGAAAAAGTCATGCACTCAAGCAAATGGGAAAAAGGTATTAGTGTTAACCCTTTTCTCCATCTCAGACGACGTCTCAATCAAGAGAACTGAATAAGTGCATTAATATAGTTCATCAAAACATACAATGCATACGAAATAAGATACTGGAACTCGAAATGTTTGTAGGATCTCTGGAAGACACTCCAGATATTTTGTGTTTGACTGAACATTGGTTGCATAAAGGTGAGGAGAATCTTGTACGTTTGGAAGATTACAGGTTGGTTTCATGCTACACGCGAGAGAGGTCTTTACATGGCGGGTCTTGTATTTTTGTAAAGGATATTTATGAGGATTTTGAAGATGTACAATTCATTGAAAATAAGAGTGTTGGACGTGAAATTGAAATATCTTGTACTGTGAGTGAAAGCAGAAAATTAGTTGTAATGTTAATTTATCGAACAGGTCTAGGTGTGCATTTGTTTGGAAGTCCTGGAGCAGGTTCGAGGTATAGCAAATAGAGGTTTCAATAGTTATGAAATGGTAATTTGTGGAGACTTCAATATTAATTTAATGGTTGACAGTAACTGCAGGACAATGTTTCTGGATTTGCTGGCATTGTTCAACTATGAACATACATATTTCAAACCTACTAGAATAACAAAGACAACCCGTTCATTAATCGATAACATATCGTGAATACAACTAATTATAAATATAATATGAACATAACATTATCTCTTTCAGACCACAATATGTCTCAGTTTATCACAATAGAAACAAAGATTTCTAGTGCAACAAAGCCCATCAAAGCACATGTAAGGCGTTTCTTCACAAAATCAAAATTGGAAGATTTTTTCTCATGTTTGCATGATTGTACATGGGACGAGGTACTCTTAGAGCAAATTTCGGATAGGGCATACGAACTCTTTTCTAGCTTTGATGAAAACAATAATGAACCGAATATTTCCACTTAAGAGGTGTACTGTTAGGAGTAGGAATAGATCATGGCTTACACTAGGAATTACAATATCAAGTAGACATAAAAGGAAACTCCATGAGAAAATGTTGGAAGTTACTGTTTCACAAGACTATTATAAAAGGTATTCCAGCATATTAAGACATGTTGTTAAACAATCCAAGAGAAACTCAGAAAGTTTATATATAAAAACTCTGAAAATAAATCAAAACCACCTGGACACCAATTAATAATCTTGTAGGAAAAGATTCTCGTACTGAAGAAATATTTTTCAACTCATTTCCTGATAAAAATGAAAGGGACCTTTTAAATGAAGTAAATTCCTTTTTCTCAAACAAAATGAAATCAAAATCACAAACAGTACTGAAGCTGCAGCCAATGTCAAATTGCATGATAAAAGTATATTCTTCAGCCCTGTAATAGAACAAGAAGTGCTGGGTTACATTAAGCAGATGAAAAACAAAATGTTCAGGGGTTATGATGGTATCCCGGTTACACTTCTCAAAAGTAGTGCATTAATTTTAATGAAACCTTTGACACATATATTAAATCGAATGTTAGAAACAGGAAACTTCCCACAAGCCCTCAAGGAATCCTGGGTCAAACCAATTCATAAAAAGGCAACAGGAACAACTATGAAAATTACAGGCCAATATCGTTACTTTCAAACATAAATAAGATCTTTGAAAAATTAATATTTGACAAAACCATAAATCTTTTTGAAAAGAATAACATCTTAGTTAAACAACAATACGGCTTCAGACAAGAAAAATCCACAATAAATGCGGTATATGAGGCTCTAAATTCAGTAGTAAAATTGTTAAACAAAAACCATGTAATAGCAGCACTTTGCCTTGATCTAACAAAGGCCTTTGACAGAGCAAATTATGGGATATTACCGAAGAAAATGGAAAAGTATGGCATAAGAGGTGTGGCTTTAGGATTTTACACATCTTATCTAACTCGAAGAATTCAAAAACATCTAAAACAACAAAAGATGGTGAACGAATAACATCAGATGCTCTATATGTGGAGAGGGGTGTACCTCAGGGTTCAATACTGGGTCCCCTGTTGTACATTATATATACAAACGATCTGGTTCAGGAAAAAGATAATGACACTGTTATGTATGCTGATAATGTTTCTAGGATTTGTGGTGGTGTCACTGCGGATGAGTGCCAGAATGATGTAATGAGAAGTCTTGCGGACATGGATAAATGGTTCCAATCTAATGAACTGAAAGTGAACATCAGTAAAACAAAACTATTAATTTTCAGAGAGAAAAATCAGTTGGCACTGCAGGTGACTTTTAAAAATAGGGACGTAACAGCTGAGAGCTCTATACCTTTCCTTGGGGTTCATATTGACTGTAGCCTGGATTGGAGACCGCAAGTCGATAATATAGTAATAAGTCTAGCAAAATATTGCTACGCGCTTAGAGTCATCACTGACAGAGTCGGGATTGATACTGCTCTGTCTGTATATCATGCCTATGTGCATTCTAGACTTAGGTATGGCGTTATTTTTGGGCGGTTTCCGTTGAGACTGAAAGAATATTCAAATCACAAAAAAGATGCCTAAGAACAATCTTCAGGATGAACCGGCCGGAATGCTGTAGGGACGTTTTTACTCAGCATAGTATCTTAACACTCACCAGCCTATACTTATATGAATGTATAATGTATGTGATAAAAAACTATGAGGACTTCAAAACCTTGCTCTTGAAGCATGAGTATGACACTGGAGATAAAACCCACCTCTGTGTGGAAAGAACCAACTTCACCTATATACAGAAAAATGTAAGTTATCTCATGGTCAAGATCTGGAATATTTTGCCCCCAAGTTTTAATCATGGCAGTGCAGTGTTGCAGAAGAAAGGCTTGAAGAAATTTCTATTGAGAAAGGCCTACTAGAATATCAACGAGTTTCTTGGTGAAAAATCCTTTGATGGACTTTAATTTCATTTTTCGGTCTCTTCTGGTGTTGTGAATGTTTAAATATGTTTTTATTCACCATTGTATTCTTTTTTCTCTCTTTTGTGACGTGATCAACGATCTGTATAATTCTAGATCAAATAAAGGTTTTCTATCTATCTATCTATCTACAGAAGTATTGACAAACTAAATACGTCGTTCAAAGCTTGCAATGATAGATTCCACTATTAATACAAATTCCTCCATTACTCAACTACGTCGAGGCCTAGTAATCCTAAGACTACTCAGAATTGGCAATACAAGAGAAACCCATCAATATCTGGTCAGAAAGGAATCTCCTTCATAGTGTAATAGTCATATATCCTATGATCGAAGAATGCCAACTATTTAAAAGCCAATGAAATACCCAACGTCAGCATCAAAATGGTAGATATCCTCAACATGAAATAGCCGTCGTACATTAATACAATATCTTTCATCAAAGACAACAATTTCCAAGATTTATTATTTTGATTATAAATGGTGATTCATTTGAAGATGCTTTTTCTTTAAATAAAAAAAAATTATTAAGAACAATTTTATTATATAAGCTTTATTTACAAATAAGAGAATCATTCTTTGCAATTATTTTTTAAGAAAATGATTTCATTCAAATGCTGATCTCGACTACGGTTAACAAGATCCATTCAATAGTTCCAATTTTCGATGACGCGTGTGAGTATTTCGAGTGATATTTCTCCAATGACTCGAGTAATATTGGCCTCCAATACCTCAATCGTTGCCGGCTTATCCATGTAGACTTTGGACTTCACATAACCCCAAGGAAAAAAAAAACAAGAGGTGTGATGTCACATGATCTGGTCCGAAGCGTGAAATGAGGTGCTCGCCGAAATGCTCTCGCAGTAGAGCGATGGTTTCGCGGGCTGTATGGCAAGTGGCACCATATTGTTGGAACCACATTTTGTCGAGATCACGGGCTTCAATTTCGTAAATTCACTAATAGTCATGGTGTGATAATGGTCACCATTCACAGTAGCATTCCGGCCGTCCTCTGTTTTGAAGAAATATGGACCGATTTTTCCACCGGCCTATGAACCACACCGAACAGTTGTTTTTTTCTGGATTTAACGGCAATTCCTGAGACTCTTCGGGTTGTTCATCACCCTAGATTCGGGCGTGTTGTTTGTTCACGAACCCATTAAGCCGTAAATGGGTCTCATCAGTAAACAAAACTTTTTTGGAAAAGAGTTGTTCCTCTGCAAGCTTGTCAAGAGTCCAACGGCTTAAACTCAAATGAATCTCGGTAGGTCGTTCGGCTTCAGTTCTTGAACTAATTGAATTTAGTAATCTTTCAAAGAAAGAACGCTACATAAAATCCGCCAAGTCGTTGAATACGAAAGGCCAAGCTGTTGAGAACGGCGACAAATCGACATTTCAGGGTCATCACCGGACAGTCTCCTCCACCGCCGCTATATTCTCTTCACTATGTGCTGGATGTTGTCTATTTGGTCGAGTATTATCCAATAACTAATAGTGAGTCTTAAACTTAGGGATGGTAGAACGAATAGTGTGTTCGGTAGGCCAGTTATAAGTCGATCTAAGTGCCCGATATACATTAAGCGAAGAACTTCGATTTTTGTAATAAAGCTGTACAATTTGTAGACGCTGTGCCAGGCTAAGTCGTTCCAATATAAAATGTCAGGAACTACTGAACAAGAATACTACTTCAGTTTACATGACGGATGCGCGATCTGCAACTAAATCCCCACCACAAAGAGTACCTCTAAATGAATCATACTTTACATACTAAAACATAATACTAAACATACCGTAGACCTAGTCGAAATGTAAACCGCTAATGGCCTAGTTGTCCAAGCGGCAAACAATAAAAAGAGACGGGTTGCACTCCGGGAGTGCTGGCAAAAGTGAAAACTTGAATATTAACTTTGTGCATTTTTGATATTTTGGAATGTTTAGAGAATAATTTTGTATGAATTGCTTTCATTATCAGTATAACAGTGCTATTATTTATGTGGTGGAATACAATATTCTTTTATTGCGCTATCGTACACAAAAATGACAATAGGTTTGTTCGGGTGGCAGTTCCCAGTTGTACTGGGGTCACAGAGAACCAGGTTCTGTAACTCTTGGAATCGTCGAAAGTTGTTCTATGACACGAACGGGTGAGAACAGGTGGGAACAGATAATTTCAAAACGATTTCGTTAAGTGCATAGATAAGTGAAAGTGAAAGTAAGTAAGTTATGTTGTACATCATGGACATTGAACTCTAAATACCATATAGGTATTCATATAGAGTTCAATGATCATGGATCATATCATGGATAGTGTTAAAAAGATATTGAATGAGTTATTGTGTTATTAATACGGCGGAAATACTTTAGAAATTACAAATATTGAAATTGAACAATTTTTTTGTCATAAATAAATAAACATAAACATATCCATATAAATAACTGTAAATATAATTTATATGTAATGAAATATTTAAAGAAATGACTTAATTTAATTATAATTTGAAATTTCAATACATGTAGTAGTGGTCATCAGTAGAGAAATTATTTTTGTTAGTTCATATCTGGATAAACTGTGAATTTTCTGTAATTTCATTGTAATTTTGGTGAAAACTGTGTACAGAAAATTTTATATAATAGAATTAGGTAATTTTATATGGAACTGGTGGTATTTGGGAAATAAATAAAAATATTTTCTAACAATTTTCATAGCTTTGTAATTATTTTTAGATAAGAATTGTTTTAACAAGTCGTTGTGTTCTTGAGAGAGGTCATTCCTCCGTTTCCTTCCAAAATATTCAATACATTTTGAGTGGTTAAAAAATAAAGATACTACAATCACCAAATAACAAAAATAAATATATAGCATATAAATACGAAATATCGTAAATATATATAATATCAAATAATTATCTTACATACTTTGATCAACAACTATGCAATTGTTTTATCCATCTATTGCAAATGATCCTTCCTCTTCTTTGAGATAACAAAAATTTTGAGAAGCTATTATAACGAATTGATTAAAAATTTATACTCCCACAACATCAAATATACTCAAAAACAGCTATGCGAATATCCTAGTCACCAAATATATAACTTTGCCAATTAGAACTACTGAAAATTTGAATCACCGATGATTTGAATTTACCGCTTCATCTGTTGTACCTTGTACCATCTCTAGATCAGGAACCGTAAGAACAGTAACGAACAGTTCCGAAATCAAGTGTTCTGACCACATGAACGACAAGGATCTCCTGTTCCGTCCCAGACGAACGGGTGGGAACCACAAATTACCAAAAATTACAGTTCCGAACTGCCACGCGAACAAACCTAATTTATATTACATTAACATACACAAACATTCGCACAAGTGCCCTGCACCGCCTAAACGAAACAGCACACGCAGGCACGGTAGAAAGAGTGTGGGATATTATTCCCTCTCCTACTCCTCGATCTTACGCTTTTTCGATCACAATCACGTGACCCTGACGCGAGTTTGGATGTTTTTACCCATACAAGAAAGTGCTCAGCGCCGCTAAAGAAGTTTTCACTTCAATAAATAGTTAGAGAACAAGAGCGCAAATGTCTTCATCAGCGCTTTTCTACACCATTTTCAGGAGACAATGAACACACCGCATGTATTCGCACATACCATATATATGTGATTTATAATTCAAACTACCGACCTATCTTTTCCATTTCAAACGCACGAGAGATAATGTATAAAAAATAGTCATATGTTATTTTGCGTGCTCTCCTCTTTCAGGAATAAAAACCGGATACATTAAAATTTCAGGGACTACAGAGATGGCGGTTACAGAGACAGAGATAGAGACTATTACAGACCTTCATATTATGATGACAGGGATGATTTTTCCAGCAGAGGCTACGATAGACGACCTTATTATTATGGCAGTGGCGGAGGTTACTGGGGTGGAGGATACGCAAGTAATTGGAACTATGGGGGAGGCAGGGATGATAACAGAGATAGGTGAGCTCTTTCGTTTATTTTATCCTACGGGTGAAACAACAGAATTCATAAGTGATCAAGTAGATGGAAAGGACGATGTTATGTGAGAGTTTTATCAAGCTACAAGGGATTCCACTTTGTGAAGAAAGTGACCTTTCGTTCTACTTTGTGTTTATTCCAAAAATGGAACATTTATGAATCCACATTTCCTCAGAAAGGGTCTTGGTGTCTTTCCTATCGTTTATTTTGATATTTCGTGTGTCTATGAAATGAGATTGGAGGGCAGTTCAATATTATTACTTTTCCTAATTTTATTATAAAAAATTTAGAGGAGTACTGACGTGAGGTCAGATGCTTTTACACGCTGTACTCGGGAACCTTCATTATACTGAAACAACGGTCACAATGATTATGAAAGAATCGATGAACCTATATCATAAATTAAAATAGTATATTCCAAAACAAGTTGCAGAATGGTCATCTATTCCAACACGAATCCGAAATTCGAAAACGAGCGAAAAATTCAGATTATACCTCCTAGTGACTTTTGTATTTTATTTTCGCAGTTGGTGTGACTGATACGAGAATTGGCAGATTATAGAATTTGAATAGTGCGTTCAAATCTTTACATGGTTTAATATTGACAATTGACATGCAATGGACGCGTGTTGACATTCGAAAGGATAGGATGTCAGTGTTGTCAACCACAAAACGAAAAATGTAACTAAAAACAATGCTGTAATAAGTTCATAACAGCACTGTTTTTTGTACTGTAATGAACACATTACGACACTGAAAGAGAGAAAAAACATTACAGTTTTCCTCCAGTTTCATTCGAATCTCAAATTATTCCCTCTCAAAAACCAATCAGAAGAAGGTATATTTTTTCCATCTAAAATCACATAAAATTGATATCCCTCCTCCAGTGAGCTCTTGTCCTTTGAAATATATTTTTTATCAAAGTTTTGATTTGTGTTGAAACTGAGATGATGTTTCAAGCGGTTCATTTTCTGGTGAACCTTCTATAACTCCTTCAGTTAACCAATTGTCGAAGACACAATCGTAGACGTTGTAAAAATTATCCTTCTTCAACTTTTTCACAGTGTGGAGGAGTCTTTTATAGGATAAATCGAAATTGGATGATAAAGGTGGATGACCTTCAATCCAAGGCATGCATACTTCATATCGCCTGTCATCTCTTCGTTTAACTGTTGTTAGAAAATGTTCCATTACAAGTTTTTCTTGTTCCCGTTGTGATTCAGTTCTTTCAGGAGCTTGAATTCCAAGGACATCTAGGCTCCATAAGTCACATATGGCTACATTTTTCGAAAACATTGAAGTTACAAGAAGGGATGTACCCCATCTCTTCGGCAATTTTTCTTGTTATATATGACTTGTGGGATCCAGTATCGATCAGGAGTCTTACTCGACGAAATACTTTGCCCCCCTTCAGTTCTACTACTATGGTTTGTAGAAAAATTTCGGGAAAAGTGTGGTTGGACAGACTCTGTTCATCAATTTTGGAATTCGGCTGCTTCACGTTCATGTCATTGGAACTTGATGGTGACTTGAAATCGTTTTTGGGGCACATAATATCACAATGTCTACCTTGACAGCTGGGACATTTTCCTCGTGAGCGGCATCTTCGAGCGATATGACCAAATTTGGTGCATAGGTGGCAACAAGCATTTTCAGACAGTTTCTGTTTTCTTTCTGCAAATCTGAGTTTCAACACTTCCTTACATTGCTCATTAGAATGTGAATTTTTGCAAAACACACATCGTTGAACTCCTTTATTGAATAATTCAGAAGTAGTTTGCATATTAGAATTAATACCTATCTTCCTATCTTCAGGCTTTTGTCTGTTTTTAAAACTGGATACAGCCAGATGAATTCTGTCCTCGTTCATAACTTCTTCTCGGAGAAAATTCATGAGAGTATCAAGACGTTTCTTCAAACTGGATTCGGATGAATACAACTGACTTCGATGCCATGCTCATATCAAATCTTCTCCTAGGCATGATTCAACTAAAGAGTATCTGATTTCACTCCAAAACTTTCAAATGCTCTCAATTGCGATTCAATTTTGTCAAAAAATGTACATATTTTATTTCTGGTGTTGAGATTCATTAAAACTAGCCTGAGAAGTTCTGTGACATAAACTTCTATCAACAAATCTTCTTTTCCAAATCGTTTTTTCAAACTATCCACAGCTTTAACCTTTAGAAGCAGGGTAACTTTCCACAATTTGTCTAGCTCGAGAGCCTGGGGTCGTAGCTTGAACTAAATATTGTAGTTTGTTCTACTCTTCTATATCAAAATCTTCATCAATACTGCTGAATTGATTCCAAAATCCAAGCCAATCATTTATTTCACCACCAAAGTGTCTGAATTGAAGTTCTGACTTCTTGGAGATACTTCCTTGACATATCAACTTGTTAAAACAATATTGCATTTTGTGATATTGAGAACTCATCGTATCCATCAATTCCACTTCTGCATTCATATTTGCTTCTTCATCTCCTGAATCCAACATGAGATCAATCACTAGTTGATTCAGTTCGGATACTTGAAGCATTCTTTCATCCAAAACTTTGATGCTACTCTGTATTTCTAGGATATCGCATTTTTCTTTGGAGAAATCTTCTTTCAACTTATCATAAATCCTCATAAAAGCTGTTCTTTGTAGAGCTATGGTTTTCTTGGTTTTTTCCATACTTGTAATAGAAGGGTCCTGTCACGGTCGCCAAATGTTGAAACTGATTGTTTCTTCAGTATAGAGTTCCCTAACTATCAAATATGGGTGTATCTTTTCATGCTGAGGGCCAAACTCTACTTCAAATATAAGCAACTTTTATTTCCAGATCTATAATGACAACAACATGACAAGTTGTCTCCTAGAAACTATTACAAAACAACTTGACTAACAACTTATATATTTGAAAAACAAAGTAGGTGAATTCTTGAATTCCAACAATTTGTAAATTTCGATTATTATTGTGATCTTCTCAAGGAAGACGTTGATACAAAACAAATATGCTAAATTTGACTTATAAAGAAAATTTAGAAATACACCGATCATTTCATTTTCTATTCTTGTTTTCGGAATGGAAACTTGCAAGGTGCTCATAGAACGATGAGGGAGCGACAGAGCTGAAATTCAGAAAATCAGAATATGGAAAACTGCTAGCTTCTTGAAATAAACTTTTACAATACTGAACTTCGAGGAGGATTTCAATATCGATAACCACGATAATCATACAAAATTTTGTAAAAATTCCATAAAGTTTCAGGTTTTGTTCGAAGCTCTGATTCCCTAAAAACCAATCAAAGGTAGGCTTATCAACTTCATCGAAAACCATTTAGATTATCTTTCTTTATTTTAAGGTCTTGTCCTTCGAAAAAACTTGAAAATAATCCTAACCCTAAACAACAGTCATCCATTTGTTGGTTTGTTTATTCATCGTGTCCATTGTATTAGTATCACACTGTTCCAGAGTACAAGGAATTACTCTAGAACAAGGGCTCAAAAGGACTGACCTCTCGTCAATGCGTTTCTAAATTTTCAATGAAAGATATCGGTTTGCTGATTTTTTCATTGTGGCGATTGGTTTTTGTATTACACAATTCCAAAGTTGGGAGAGGGACCTTCGAAAAAAAAAGAAAAGCTTCTGATGTCGCGTCAATTCCTTTATACCTCTTGATGATTGAATTGGAAAACATAAACTTTCGAAATGGCTGAGATAATCCACTGGAGTCTATAACTGAAACACTTTGTATATATCTAAACATAAATGGATTCTTCTTATTGTTTTCTAGGATTTGAAGGAACTTGTTTTGATCAGAGTAACAGTTAATTTCTTAATATTGTATCCCAAATGCTCAGTACAATGCTAAAAGTTTTCCAATGATTGATTGCCATTTTCTGAAACTATATTCCGTAAACTGTTCAAAATACCGTTCTGCTGTTGCAGTTAGTCATTCATTTGACAAAAATGCCTCATAACAATGAACTAATTCATGTTCCTGAAAGATAGAAGTCACTAGTACCTAAGTTAGATTATGGTGGATATTCAAGCAATTGGTTCACTTTCATGGGCATATTCATTGTCCCAATGAAAAATGATGTTCTAATTTTATTTCCTCAAAGGGAATTGTGACATAAAAAATCTCCCATGATGTTCAACCTCAACCTGGTACCACAGCCGGTTCAATAAAAACAAATACATTCTACGACTCAATTCATATGCTATGTAAAATAAATCACAAATAAATGAAAAATTAATTATCTAATTCATCAGATACCGCTGACCGAATTCATCGAATTATTCCATATTCTGCGGGGGTTAGAATGATTGTGAGTGTGAACAAGGACAAATATCCTGCCGTTATTAAAATGACAGGAAGTTGTTGTCACGGCTACGGGCGAGCTGGAATTTTCCAATATCTGCTGACCGTATATTCACTGGAAGTTATCAATTATTTCGAAATCAATGCTGATGAATATACCTTCGTAATATCCCATCGAAAGATTGATTGATCTGTTTTTTCGATGTCGTTGATATGAAATAATTATTTAGAACCACTAACAAGAGGAAAGGAGGTATTTGCGTTTGTTCTTCAAGAGACAGGACCCTACCCAAATTACCTTTTACATCTGTTCGATGATCGAATTTATATAAAACTATTAAATAACAGTTTCAATGAATATGAAGTATATTATACTGACTACCGGTTTTTTTTTTCATCAGAAAATATGCCCCATAAGATATCTGTCAGATTTAAACAAAAACTTGTATGAACAATAAGGATATCTTATATATTTACAAATTTCTTTGTCTTAGCTTTCTTTCAGCAACAGATATCACAGGCAATAACAAAAGATTCAGTTAATTGGAGGTTGTCACAATTGACAACCCAAAATGAGGCTCTGAAAAAGTTAGATCTACATCATCGCCTTTATATAATCAGAAAGTGAATATGTAAGGTATTTCAAAGTTAAGTTCTCACTGGAAGAATGTTATTGAATATATCTGAATGGTTTTTTATGGAAAAGATGTACCCCTTTTTGATGGGTTATTGCAAGAAGGGAATTTGAGCTTGGAACAAAACAGATTGCAAACTATGAGGGGTTATTTTTAGTTTAAGACATGTGTTGTTCCATCATTGTGGCTGTTATAAATTGTATTGCACTATTACAGAGTACCGAAAATGACTTTAGAACACGAGCTACATTTTTTCCTCATCTTACTTCATACAATTCGGCATCATTTCAAATAGTCAAATTGGTCTAATACATACCTTGACCCTATACAATTTAATTCATTCAGATAGCTGGGTAAATAATCCTCTTTATTTCATAGTATGTAAGTACCGCATAAATAGATAAGACAAACAGTGTCATGTCACATGCAATCAGTCTAAATAGTCAGTCATACAATATACTCAATCAAAATATCCATTTTTTCCTCTTGAAAAGCTATTTATATCATCAGGAAGTCGATTTGAAATCCTAATGCACAAGTAAGAAGGATGCCTCTTCGTTAATGATAAACTTCGTCTAGGATAAAGTAATTCTAAAGATCTTATAGGAATCTTGCTCCTGGTTCTATGGACAGGGAACATATCTTTATTTTTGAGAAGAAAAATTAATCTCTCTACCAAATATATACCATGAACTGTAAGAAATTTATTTCTTTCTAAATACACCTCTACATGATTAATCAAACTCCATTTGGAACATATACATTACAATTCTTTTACTCAATGAAAAATTTTTTCTACTTCATAGCATGATCCCCAAAAAATGACGGCATACCTAAGCAATCCGTCTTCAAACTATTAATGTTTAACTACTGCGACAGAGTCCTGACACCGTAACCAACCCTGCAAAGCTTTGCCTCCAACTGCTCTATTTAATGGGACCATCCCAGATGTCCATCCAGATATATGCCTAGAAACTTGTCATCCGCTCAATTCCCCCTTCTCATCCAGAAAAAGGACACCTCCTCTTGTTTTATTTGATTTGAACCAAGCTCTGATCTCTTATTATTGTTCATTACCCATTACCAATATATTCATTTCAGGTCACATTTTATTTATTCAAAATTGAGGTTGAAATTCAAAGCTAAATTTCCGTTTAGATTTCAAAAGTACCATCTTAATTCTTAAATATAAAAGGTATGACAATTACGAAGAACCGTGGTTCATCGTAATTGTCGTTCCTTTTAAATATATTGCTTCATCTGTGGCGGCTGAAGGGCATTGGTAAAAGTCTTATATTCTCACATCTTAATTTTTTTGTTAACAACGAGTTAACTTCGATACACTGTTTTGATTTGCCGTAATCGCGTCTTCACCAGTTTCCCATCTGACGACTTCTGGTACTTCCCAAAATGCCTTTTGGATCGCTGTAAACACATAATGTTGACCATATCCCTCCAAAAAAACAATCTGTGTGTCTTTTCATCACACGGACATACAATTAGCACTCTCATAAGTCCCTTATTAAAAGTGGCAAATCTTTGAAACTCCTATGACTTCGAAACACAATCCAGAGATAGGTGTACGATTTGATCATCTTATAAATCACCGAAAATGTCATATAAAGGGAGTTCTTTAAAATAGCATATCGGTCATGACTCCGAAAGAAAATGGTTTCTCTAACTTCCTTTTAAAACGAAGGTACTCTCGAATTCATAGCAGAGGACCGCACTGGCACTTAACTGTCCAAAAATGCTAAATCCAATACTGAAAATTTTATTCATTTTCGAATGGACGGATGTGGAACTAACTTAATATTAATAAATCAACATTTTCCTTGCTAGTTATACTGGCATTTGATCCAGTACTCTTATTGCATATTCGAGTGGTATTTATAGTTGAGCTTCGCTGTCATTAGGGAGGAGAGAAATCATTTATGCAGTCAAGAATATCTGAATAAAAATTCTGAATCTGAAAGCACTGACGTGAGGTCAGATTGCTTTGGCGCTCTCTCTTTTGAGCTACTTGCGAGTAAATATTCAAACCATAACAAATCTATAACCACTCTGATCAGGTGAACAATAGTCTTTTCTCGTACTATGGGACACTGTGATGCAAATATGAACGCTAATGAATGAACAAACCAATATCTCAAATTGAAAATTGCTACTCATAATTTTCCCCAAGTTTTGTTCGAAGCTATAATTCCCTTCTCCTAAAAACATACATCAGTGATTTTATGAATTATGACAAGCTACTGAGATTGAATTCTATCTCTATGATTTTCCGTTATGAAATTTGTCAAGCTAGGGATTTTTATCAATTGTCTAGGGTATTTGTCAATCGAATATCGATCTGTGATGGCCATAGTTCAGAGAAAATCATCAATGAAATTTGAGGGACGTATGTCTTTTTCGAAAGAAAATTTTCTGTTGAGCATATGAAAAAAATTGATCATTTCTTTAGATGGACAAAAGCTACGACAATGAAATTTGAGGATAAGAAAGATATCGATAAATAGAATATTTTATGAAACAAAGCAAATATAAAATTGAAAAGATATCGAACATAAAGCAAAAAAATATATACATATATACATCAACATACGTCATAATTACTGAAGAGGTAATGGACATAATTTAACCACTGATCTCTGCAGTACACCTTGAGTAGTCCGAATAGTAGCTACTCTAGCTATTTTATCAGCGCCAGGATGCAATTTCTCAATGCGTCCAAGTCGCCAGCGCAATGGAGGGAGTTGATCATCTTTTATCAAGACTAGTGCACCTATTGAATAAGGTGGCGAGTCACCATTGAACCACCTTTTTCGCTGTTGCAGTGTGTTCAGGTATTCTAAATTCCATCTTTTCCAATAATCCTGATGGATACGAGTTAACTGTAAAGTGGACTGTAAAGTCTGAGCACCTGGATGCAGATATATTTTATGGAAATGCTGAATAAGGAGCTCAGTAAGACGATGAGATGAAGGAAGCAAAGCTGGGTGTTTATGATCATAAGCCAGACCAGAAAAGGACAGACGACCGCCCACCCTGAGAACACCATCTTCTCCAACAAATGGACTCAATTTTCGAAGTGATTTAGATATGGGATTTCCCGAGATGAGATTATCGATCTGTTCCTTGAACACAACCCGTTGAACCTGTTTTATAATGAAGAAAAGTGCATCTTTGAGATGAACTGCGGAAAATCTATATATCCTAGGAGCTTCCGAGTTTTTCAAGAAGTGAACAAATCTGAAAATGTAAGCTAACACCCTTTGAACCCTGGACAGAGATGAATACCTGGAGAGCAAATCATCAACAAACGACGGAGAAATGAAAGCTGACAAAGAGAGGTGACGCTCTTCTGTTTGTACAAGATGAAGAGAATTCTCTATTTCATCATTTGCGAAGGTGAGATGTTTGGAACGAAGCCAGTCAGGGCCTGTCCACCACAAAGAGCAGTTCAACAGTTCGGTTGGCGTTAAGCCGCGTGAAGCACAATCAGCTGGATTGTCTTTCGATTGAACATGATACCAATTTTCTGTTGAAACTAAGTTCTGAATTTGAGTTGTACGATTGCTCACAAATGTCCTCCATCGATGAGGAGAAGACTTAATCCATGTTAGAGCTACCATTGAATCAGACCAAGCAAAAATGTTATCTATTGTAAAGGCTGATTGGTAAACAGAGGAAATCATATTAATGAGCTTTGATAATAAGAGACAAGCACACAATTCCAGTCGTGGAAGTGAAATTCTCTTCAATGGGGAGACCTCTGATTTACCACCTACGAAACAGATGTCAATGGAGCCGTCAAAATTGAAAAACCTGAAATATACCACGGCTGCGTAGCCACGCTCACTACTATCTCCGAAACCATGAAGTTCGCAACGATAAAATGGTTTCGATGCAAGTTTCCGAGGTATCTTTAATTTACGGTTAATTCGGTTAATTCAGCGATTTACACTGTTTATCATCCCACTGCAAACCTAATGTCCAAAGATGCTGGATCAAATGTTTAGCAAGAAAAGTAAATGGAGAAAGGAACCCCAAAGGGTCGAAAATTCGAGAAAGTTCGGAAAGTATGGTACGTTTGGTACTTACCTGCACAGTAGTTTCTGCAAGATAAGAAAATTCGTCCGACGAAGGAAACCACCTCAAACCGAGAATCGGATCTATATCAAAATCCAAAGAATGGTGATATTGATGATCCAGAGGTATGGATGGAGAAAACCGCCACAATATTCTTTGAAAGTTTCGATGTGAATTTTGAACTAATATTTGACGATACATTTATAATAATAATAATAATAATAATAATAATAATAATAATAAATTCCTTTATTTCAAATTATCTCCACAGTAGTATCACTTGGAGAGAAAAGAAATGATGTCAACAACAATATACAATTCATACAAATTGGGATAAATTGTTACAATCAAGAAAGTCACCAAGTGAATAGGGTTCTAAATTTATAAGTAGTTTCTTTATTACATTTTTGAATCTGTTCAAGTTAGTTAATGTGCATATAGATGGTAATTTATTGTAAAATTTTATGCACATATAATAGGGACCTTTTTCTGTACTTGTCAGTCTATGAGAAGGATAAATGAAATTTGTTGTTCTTGAATTATAGCTATGGCCAAAGTTAGATCTGAACTCCATCTGGTTCTTAAAAAAAAATGTCAAACATTCAAATATATATAACCCATATACAGTCATAATTTCCATATCCTTGAAAACACCTCTGCAGGTATCTCTGAATTTCATATGCCTCATGGTTCTTATTGTTCTTTTTTGTACTACAAAAAGGTGTTGAATGTTGGAGCTGCATCCCCAGAACACCATTCCATATCTGAGTATTGACTCAAAATTAGCATGGTACAATATTTTCAGCGATTTTTCATCCATATGCCTTGCTACCACTCTGATTCCATAACCAATGCTACCCAGTTTCATCCCGGTCTCTACCACATGATTATCCCAATCCAAGAACTCATCAATGTGTACCCCAAGAAATCTTGTACCATGAACTGGTTTCAAATCTACATCATTCAAGTTAATGGTATCAGTTAGCGTAATTCGGGAATTCTTGGTTCTAAACACCACAAGGTTCGTTTTTGATGAGTTTAGCGCCAACTCATTCATATTAAACCAGTCGTAGACCTCAGATACACTGGCCTCCGCCTTATTAACCGCCTCTATATATGTCTTTCCAACTGCCAAAATGTTGGTGTCATCCACAAAGCTCACCAGGACTGGTGAGCTGATGGACATCCATGATGAGGTCATTAATGTAAATGATAAAAAGAATAGGACCTGCGATACTGCCCTGAGCTAGGCCTCTTTCTTTGGCTACAATTTTAGATATGTTATCATTAATGATAACTTGCTGTTTTCTCTCCATAAGATAGGATTCAATCCACTTATATGCTCTACCTCTTATTCCATACTTTTGAAGCTTACTCAATAAATATTGTAGGTTCACACAGTCGTAGGCCTTGCTGAGATCTAGAAACACTCCAATGGCCAAATTTTTTTTCTCGAATTCTTGGAGTATCATATTCACAAACTGGTAGATGGCAGTGTTTGTTGATTTGCCCTTCAGAAAACCGTGCTGGGAGCTTGAGAACAAGTCACATTTTTTGAAAAAACCTAACAATCTTGAGCACATTACCAACTCGAAAATCTTAGAGAACGAGGGTAGCAAACTGATTGGTCTATAATTATCAAGATTGTGTCGGTCCCCTTTTTTATATATGGGCTTAACTAGAGCAAATTTTAATTGATCAGGGAATATCGAAAATTTCATGGAGTTGTTAATAATGTAACACAATACTGACACTATCTGAGTGAGGGAGAGCTTGACAATACTGGTTGGAATGTCATCATATCCGATGGAATGTTTGTTCTTTAGGGTGGAGCATAAGTTGGTTAGTTCTTCAGTATCTACAGGTCGCAAGAAAAGTGACTGGTCATTCTCTTTTATAATACAGGAGAAAGGCTTGTGATGAACTTCATCTACAAGTTTTTGGACTGCCTCACTCAAGTGAACGTTAAATTTATCTGGCAATGATATTGAATCCTCATCGATATTAGGTTCTCTACGTCTATTTTTCCCTGTTAGCTCTCTACATATGTTCCACATAGATCTCATTTTACAATCTGATTTCATTACTCTATCCTGAAGGGATCTCTTTTTGTCTTCTTTCAATATGTAGTCATAATATTTTTTTGTGTCCTTGTATTGCTCTTTGAATGATGGGTTATCAGTTGAAAGCACCAGTAGAATATCCAATTGTTTTTTAATTTTTTCAGCATGTTCACTTCTTTTGTGTTTCTTGTGATTATTGAGACGTGACCTGGTGATTGGAAAGCTCTGATTGAATATATTCAAGTAGATGTTGATAAAAATTTTCCACTGCTCATTCACATTCTCCTTATCAAGCATAAATACATCCTCCCAGTTTTGTTGTTTCAGTTGGTTCACAAAATTGATTCTGTTTCCCTCATCAAAAAGAAATCTCTTGCGTACAAATTGCATTTCATCATTTTGGTCTACTGTAAACATAAATTTTTGTCCAAAATGATCGGATATATGCGATGTAGGGATTTCAGAGGTGTGTCCATTATTAAGGTTTGTACATATGTTATCTAAGCAGCTTTTAATTTGGCTAGTTACTCTTGTGTAGTCAACAACAGTTGTTCTGATAGAATAGAAATTGAGCATTGATGTTAGTTTGAACTTATTACTATTGTCATCCAGCATTTTAATGTTAAAATCCCCTGTAATGAAAATAACATTTTCGAGGTTTAATTGGCTAGAGAGAATATTCTCTAGTTGGTTACAGAATACCTAAATAGAGCCACTTGGTGGTCGATAAATGCACAGGATAACAATTTTGATATTTTTCAGAGAACACTCTACAGCAGAACACTCAAACTCACCAAGTATGGAGAACTCAGCTGCGCTTTTATACTCCCTACCTACTATAGCATCCCTGAGGTAAATTGCTGATCCTCCATGTTTACCTTCTTCTCTACAAAGACAAGATACCAGTTTGAAACCCTGAATACAAATCTGAGTGATTTGCTCTCTTGACTTCCAGTGCTCTGTAGTGCAAAGTATTATAGATTCTGTATTTTCTCTCATAAGTTATTCTACTTGATCTATACTGTTCCCCATCGATTGTAGATTCTGATGAATAATGCTGTAGGTAACCACATTTTTATATTCTTTTTTCTCAACTTCACATGACCGAATTTTCAAGTTCAACAAATTAGGCTCCGAGTTTTGTCCGTTTTTGGATAATTTAGTAGCTTGTTCCTTCCATGATGTTTCTGGTTTTCCGAAATAAGTTTCGAAATGAAAATTCCCTTATGATAACTCCCTCTGGCCAGACTTCCGGACTACAGATTGAGTTATATGTTTCCTCTGTGTAAACTCCCACACTGAAAGCAGAATTGTTACCTTGTGTGTTAAGTTTTTTAACCACTGGTTTTTCATTTTTATTTATTTCTTCGGAATCACGAGGGCATCGAATGTAAGAGATGGATTTATTTGACCTGATGGGCGAATAGTACATCCAGTGCTGCAATTAGCAGAAGATGAGCTTTCACAAATTCCATTTATCGAAAATGAAGCATCACAAATTTTCAAGCCTAATCTATTTACACACGATTGAGTTATAATATTTATTTGAGAGCCTCCATCTAACAGAACTCCGACCTTCTGATATCTACCCCAAGCATCACGAATTTCGACCTCAGCGGTTGCTAAGAGAACGGTAGAATTTGAAGAAACATTCGTTAAAACCTGAGCTGAGCCTGAATCCGATGAATTTGCAGCATTGAAATGAAACGTCTCTGTTGAAGAATCATTATCCGCATTATTGCGCATGTGCAACAGGGTATGATGCTTTCCGTTGCAAACACGACAATTTGACTTTGAAGAACAATTGTTAATCTTATGTCCAGAATGGAGGCAATTGATACACCAATTTTTGTTCTTCACAGTCTTGAACCGATCTTGAACAGTTTGTTCCAAAAATGATGGACATTTGTAAATATTATGAGCTAACTTGCAATAATTACAGGTTATACTTTTCTTGAATGATTCAGTTTCCGTTTGAACGAGAAGAGTCGAATTTCTTCTATTCATTGAGAGAGAACTAGATTTTAAAACTCAAGAATTCGAAACTGAATGAGTTTTCGACGGAAGAGAAAGAGCTACTGCCTCCAAGGATATACACTGATTTGTCAGGAAATTTCGTAAATTGACAAATGACGGAATAGCTGTTGAACATTCTTGTAATTCGAAACGTTTGATCGATGCTGAATCTAATTTCTGAATGAGGATGTGAAATAAAACAAAGTGCCACTGGTCAACGAGTAAACCTAAATTCCTTAATACCGATAAGTTCTCCGCAAAAACCTATAAAATTCGCCTAAGGTCTTTAGCTGAATCACCCTGTAGCTTTGGAACATTACAGATTTCCTTCCAACACGTATTAGCGAGAAGTCTTTTATTTTGATATCTTTCCGCCAATGTCTGAAAAGCGCTTTCATAATTTTCAGTCAATGGAAACCCTTTAACTAAACTTAAAGCATGAGAAGAAAGTGAACCTAGGAGGTATTGAAACTTTTCTATTTGACTCAAGTTAGAATTTTCATGTACCAAACTTTGGAACATATCGAAAAAAGTAGGCCACTCTTTATAATTCCCATTGAAAATGGGCAATACTATCTTTGGAAGTTTAACATTTGGCGAACTGACAGAGCAACTATTTTGGTTTTTTACTGGATTGTTTACTACAGGAAATAAATTAACATAAGTCTTTCTGATGGTGTAATAATTATCCATAAACGCTGTTCGAATAACCTTCTCAGTGTTCAATTCCGGTTCTTCGGAAGATACAATCATAGAGACAATTGAAATGTGTAAATTTTGAAAGTCCACGAGAATATCCTCAAGTATTTCACATCTTAATTTGAATCTTACGTGGAGACTTTCATCAGTGACAGCGAATTGTGCTAAATTCAGAATTTCCTCGAGATCATCAATAACAATTTGACGACGAGCTTTGAGTTGTTTCAATTTTGTCGTCATTATTATTATTCAAGGTATACTGCAGAAAACAATATGAATTTTGTTTTGAGTAATTTTGAAAAAAGAGTAAATAGACTAACCGATTGAAAAGAACTAAATTAATTAATAAAGTAAATAATTAAGATTGAATCTATTAAATTGAAAATTGAGTTGAAAACAATGAAATGTAAATAAACAAAAACAAGAATCTCTATCTTTGTTTATGTTTTGAATCAAGGTTATGAGCATAGATGAGAAAAACAAATGAAGAGTTGTCTATGTAATGAAATGAAAAATGGATGTATTGAAAGCTAAATTCTATAACATGCGCAGAAATTAAAGGATTTATGAATGTGATCGATATCTTGTCAAGTTTTTGAGGTTAGGTGAATATCGACAGATTGAAATAAATGCAAATGAAAAAACTAAATGAAAAAATTCCAAAATGCTTGATCGCAATAATTTTGAAAACGCGGTTCGAAAATATGCGGCTCAAGAAGGACCAAAATGGCAAGATAAGGGCCTTTGAAAGTTAAACGAAATCGAAAGAAAATTAACAATGAAATTCTGATAAGAAAAAATGACTCGAAAGAAAATCGAATGCTGGAGCACTGCCTACCTGGAATCACAGTACGGCTGAATTCACCTGTCCATGCACTCGCGAGCGAGAATAGTCACTTTTTCACCAGAGTTCTAATTTGTAGATTTATCGCGAAAATTCATTCATTGCGGAGAAAAATGTTGTACTTCATGGATGAACGTCGATTTCATACTCTCGTTCGACATAGGTCATATGCTCTTACATATGTTACGCGCTCATCGGGAAATGAAATGAATATACTTGGGCCGCACGAAACGAGCAAGCAACTTAGAATAATAATGAATGAATGCAACTAATAATAATGAGTTGCAGTAACATATCGATTACCTCAATATATCCACGAATCTTTATTGTAATCCGAAAAATATCTTATGAGATAGTGAGTAATGAAAAATTTTTTTTTGGGAATTTTTAAAAAATTTCTTAGCATGACAATTTCTGCGAAATTCTGCGAGCCGTTTTGTTTCAGCCTACCTCAACGATATTTCAAGTATCAACTTGATCGGATGGATATTCTAGTAGTTATTGAGGAAACAAAATTTCAGATGCTCATAAATACTGAACCATCCGACGGATCTGGCCCAATAACGAACTTGACCGAGATATTTGGACAATTAACCTATTCTGAAAATATGAAAACTCTAGCTGATCTCTTTTGGATACTAGAGAGGATACGGACGGACGGCCGGCCGGACAGACTCAACTTTCGCCACGTATTCTTTATTAGGGAGTTGAACCCAATCGATTTAGGCATTTAAGCAAAATGATAGGCACTCTGTTCGAGTGAACAAGAGCGCCAAAAACGAGATATTATCAAAGTTAAAGTCAATGAGATTGCTGAAAAATTCCTCCTTTTTGCTATACTTGACCTTTACTTCGGGTGATATTTGTTTTTCATACAATTCAACCAGTCTGTAGAGTACGTGGGTCTCATTTTATATTTCTGGATTAAAGAACAAAAAGAAATATTAATCATCGATAATCGCTCTATTGTTTTTCAAAACATTTCTCATTAAAATATATTATATACACTTCAGCATGCGTTTGAATAAATTGTCAAAGCACTTTTGCCACTTTGATTGAGGTATCTCCAAAACATGCATTCTGAACGCATCAACCGCATCTCCAGGTGTCGAAAAACGTTATCCTCTCATTTAATTTTTAACGTACGGGTATAGAAAGAGGTCATTCTGTGCCAAGTCAGTTTTGAGTGCTCAAAAATGCAGTTGTTTGAGCCGACGTGTGAGAGCTCGTATTCTCATTGTGAAGGGTGATCCGTCTTAGACGGTTGGTTCTCCTGATTTTTTGGAAGACAGCTGGCAAACAAATGGTTGTGTACCACCCAGAAATGACTTTTATACGTTGTTCTTGTGATACGATTGCGACATGTCCAGTTTTTTTGAAAGAACAGGCGACCACTTGCTTAGAAGCGCCTCGTGCACGAGCAACTTTTGTTGGATTTGGCTCATCCTGAAACACCCATACAGTCGACAGCTATTCATTTTCGGGTTCATACGCGCAAATTCACTATACAGGGTGATTCCGGAGGAGACCGTCAGATTTCAGGTGAAGTATACAGTAATCAATATAGTTTCGGAACAATCTGGGTTTATGGTTCGGGGCCTTCATTGAGAGTCTACAGTGTGATTTTTCCGATTCGACCGATTTTTCTTTTATTCATAACTTTGGTATGGCTTGATCAATCTTGATGAAATTTTCAGTGTAGAAAAATATGACATTTTTTCAAAAATACAGAATGGGAACTATGATAAGTTCAGATTAAGTATACAGGTTGAAAAAACACCCTGTACATTCCGTTTTCAGAAATTTTCTACTTGCTTCAGATTCTACCATAAGTTTACATTAATGCAACGTTTTTTTTTTTTTGGCACACGTCCATTTTTTCTAGAAAAATTTTTCAAAGATGAACAATATCGTTTTTCCCCTCCAAGGCATTGAGAATATTCTGAACTAGATGGTGAAGCTGTATCGTCCAATAATACAAAGCTCTTCCTGAGTCCTAAAATAAATTTTCCAAATTCGAAATTCATTTTTGATCGCTCATATTCAGATGTATAAAATCATTTAATTCAAAACATTTCTTTATACGTACGTGAACCAAAAAAATCTACATACTACTACTACAAATACAGAATAAACATTCGAAACATATGAAAGGCAAAATCATGGATTAATATAAAATTGAGTCTCTATTCAGGTGATTTTCGACACACTTCCGGTTTTCTATGAAGCGAAGTTTCGTTCAAAAATGTACTCACTTATGGCCTTATGGTATGTAAAATATTGAATCACGAATGTATGATAAATAGTTTCAATGAAATTGAAAATTCTCCATGAAAGTTAAATCTTCTTTAAGATCCATGGTTACCATCACAGTGACTGGGTTATTAGTCACCAACCAAATATTTTTCGTATTCTATTCAGCGACGAGGCTATGTTCACTAAGAATGGAATTTTTAATATCCACAATTCCCACGAATGGGCAAGAGACAGTAGTTTGAAGAAGAGTCATAATACACAACACAGATTTTCTGCCAATATTTGGCTTGGAACAATAGACGGAAATTTAGTTGGCCCTCACATTTTTGCGGAAAGAATATATGGTGAAATTTACCTAGATTTTTCGGAAAATATTTCACCAAATCTATTGGAATATGTACATATCCGCTCTATGTACTTTCAGCATGATGCAGCACTACCTCACTTTGCATTGAATGTGAGAAATCACCTGGATGTAAATTATCCGAACAGATGGATTGGTCGTGGAGGCCCTATTGCTTGGCCACAAAGATCGCCTGATTTGAATCCTTTAGACTATTTTGTGTGGGGATATCTGAAAACAAGAGTTTATAAGGTTGAAATTAGAAGTAGAGAACACCTAGTTGAAAGGATTTTCGAGGAATGTAATATCTTGAAGCAATATGAATCCCTCATTAGAAGGTCAATTGGAAATTCAATAAAAAGATCTCGAAAATGTATTCAAAAAAGGGGAAATCATTTCGAACTTTCTATGTAAATTTTGTGTTAATCCTTAGTTTTGCCATTCATGATATGTTTCGAATGTTTATTCTGTATAAGTTGTAGATTTTTTGGTTTAAGTAGGTAGGTATAAAGATATTTTCTGGATTAAATGATTTTATATAGTACATCAGAATATGAGTGATTAAATATGAATTTTGAATCAAGAAGAACTACTTTAGGACTCAGGAAGAGCTTTGTATCATTGGACGACACCGGTTTACATTCTAGTTCAGAATATCCTCACCGCCTTGGAGCGAAATAACGATATTGTTCATCCTTGAAAAATTTTTTTAGAAAAACTGGATGTGTGCCAAAAAAAGTAAAAACGCCCCAGTAATGTAAACTTATGATAGAATCTGAAGCATGTAGAAAATTTTTGAAAACGGAATGTACAGGGTGTTTTTTCAACCTGCAAACTTAATCTGAATTTATCATAATTCCCACCCTGTATTTTTGAGAACGTGTTGGAATTATTGAAAGAAGATAATCATATTGTTCTACACTGAAAAGATTGATCAAGCCATACCAAAGTTATGAATAAAAGAAAAATCGGTCGAATCGGACAAATCACCCTATAGACTCTCATTAAAGGCCCCCAACCATAAACCAAACATTGTTTCGAAACTGCCTTGACTAGTGTATACTTCACCTAAAATCTGACGGTCTCCTCCGGAATCACCCTTTATATCACCTGTTACTATGTCATGGACGTGCTTCATAATACCGTACTTTCGGAGCATTTATTCCAACCAATCGACACAAGCCTTTTTTTGAGCGATTGATATATTGTGTTGGATTCAACGCGAATAAATTTTTTTGACGGTCACATATTCATGCAATATTGAATATATGCTGGTGTATGCCTGAGCTTGTCTCAATCTCACGATAGGTAACATGACGATCTTGCAATATCAGTTGGCACACAGCATCAATGGTTTTTGGAACAAAAACTGATTTTGGACTACCTTCACCATACCATCGATAAACACTGATCCTTGATCAAAAATTGATATAAGTTCATAGATACTAATTAAGTTAATCCACGTCGAAAGTTGTAAAAAATGCATGAAAACGTTCACGATTTTATTCCCTTTTTCGGTCGAAATGAATTTTTGAATCCCTGTAAACAACACAAATAGCATTCCAATGTCAAAACGTTCTGACGACGTATAACCTCAAAAATGTCAAGCTTCATGATAGAGCTGTCAGTTGGAAGATTGGAACAGTAAGGTTGTCAAATCGCGAAATAAAAAAGGTAACCCTCGTACTAGTGAAAAAACTAGGGGGAATTGGAATAAACCTATTGATGCCAAAATATGTATGACTGTCATCAAAAATAGTCTTCAAGAGACCATTACAATTGATATTGTCGCTTGAACAATACAGGGGATCCGGCAAATTTTTCATGAAATGTCAACACCCTTTATCTTTCGAATGGTGCCAAATTGCAACAAATGGGTTATGAAAATATGTCTTTTGACTTCGAGAATCTATTGTTGTAATTAAAGCAGTGGTCAGAGAGTCACTCTGTATAGTTATCAGAATTGATCGAATTTACTTAATCTTATACTACCACAAATTCTATAAATGTTTTATTTTTTGTGATTTTTCATTTATGTCAATCGCTGTTGAAAAATTACCCTTCATCGTTATGCCTCATTTTCAGATATGGCGATGACCGGTATAGATACAGAGACCCTTACGACGGGTATAGAGCAACAAGCTACTTGTATGGAAGACCTTCAACTGAACCTATATCAAACACTACACCAAAATCATCCATTTCAGAAAACACAGAACCACCTGGTAGTAGCAATTCTGGATGAAATTCATTGGGATTATGATAATATGGAAGTAACTCGTCGTCTCGCAATATGTATTATTCTAGCACTGCCATTTTTGTCACTTATACAGATAAAAGTATTTATAGAAGTTTCTTGATACAGTACTTGCTTGAAATATTTCCTGCCAACGAATATCCCAAGAATAAGTTGAACGAGTTATATCCATTCATTCGTTTGTTCTAAATTAAGAATATTATTTGTTTTGTAGAGAAATGTTTGAGATTGTACCTGTAGAAATAATAAATCTAAGACAAGTCCAGATATCTTTCTTTCTATTGTCTATAGCTTCATCTCCGTTGCATATTTCACTTAGGCTTCAAAAGGTGTCCCAATTATCTACTAGCTCCTTGCAGATATTGATGTAAGATGTACTTGATGAATCTGATTAGCCTTAACCAGTATCGAAGATAGAGACAGAGAGAGAAGAGTTTATTGGTGTTTAATGCTTTTACAAGAATTGCTTTCACAGGTCAAGGCAAACATCAGATACATACTACAATTTATATATCCATATATAACATAACTTTCATAAATAAAAATAAAGAAATTTGAGAAAAAACCCTATACGTTTTCAAATAGAATATGCATTCAGACATCTCAAAATAATATACAAACAAAAATATCCACAATTCAAGTAAAATAAAATCCGAAGATGACTCAGAAGCCAAGATCATAAATAATCAGTGCAATATATTTGAAATTATTTCATATATATATAGAAATATTATTACAACTAGAAGACAAGTTATTAAAAAACACTTAGGAAGTACTATTTGCATGAGTTTTATTAGTTACAAATGACTAACATCTATCTAATCCGCGCTTTACAATGCGAAACGGACTTACATAAGTTTCAATATGCTATCTCAGCATTTGGCGGTCAGTTGCCGCATTCCTGGGAAGATAATCTACCGGGGTTACACAACAATATATAATAATAATAATAATAAGTTTATTTGAAGAAAGGTACTCTTTACATCCGATAAACAGAAAATATCACAGAGGTTAAATATAAAATATTCGAGCCTGTATGTGACTTTAAAATAATTATCAAATTCCTTGTTTGTTCTACAGAGATTAAACAGTTGAATATAATACCAAAAAAAAAATTAACTTTCTTTTCTTCCAAATATTGCCTCCAACTGGTAGGGATATATCTTCTCCGGTTCTGTCCACATAATCACTGTCATCATCAGGTAAGCATAAATTTTGATAGGATGAATGTTCTCATGTCTTGATCAGGCAAGCAAAAGTCTATATCAGGTAAGCATATATATATTCTTTTGAATTTTTGGCTGACAATATTTAGTTAGCAAACAATAAAGCATATAGATCAGAGGTTAGTGACGGCGTGTCATACAATTCGGCGTATGGCATAAAAACCTAGGGAAAAAAACCCAGTAAAAAAAACCCTGGCTCCCCGTCTAAGTGTGAAAGTACAAAAATAAGCTGAAATATATTTTAGACGTCTTTCTTCAAAAGTGGTCTTCTATTCCTGGAGACAGAAACTTCTTCAAGTTGCTCACATCGAATCTGGAAATGAAAAGACAAAAGCAGAAAAAAGAACTGAATAACAAAAATACGTATCATATTCGTTTGAAATTTATAACCCATTCCAAGAAAGAGTCGGAAACATCATGAATAGCCCTAAAACCATCTTGAAATTTATATATGGGACAACTATTGATCAGATGAGGTATTGTTTCTTCCACTTCTCCACATTCACAACTTGCGCTAGGAACAGAGTTCCATCTAAATAGCAAGCTATTGGTACGATCATGACCTGTTCTCAAACGATTATGAACTGTCCAAATTTTTCTTGGAAGATCAAAACCAGGAACTTCTTCAGAAGGATCAGGAACGTGATACTTATTGAACATTTCGTAAGAGTTTCACTCAGTCTTCCATAATTCTTTATCACTTATGTTGATATTCAAGAACGTATTATGCCATAATGGTTTACGTGACTTCAATATGGGAATTCTATTTTGTAGAATATATGAAATAATTGGGAATAAATTGGAAAAAGAATGATATTTGTTCCAAGATTTCAGAGCTGCAGTCTGTCTGCGAATATGGGGAGGGAGAATGTTAGACAAAACTGGTAACCAATCATATATGTAGACGCTTATCAAAGGGTAGGTTATATTTTTCGTGGTTAGCAGTACCTTAATATAGAATTCATCTGTCGTATAGAAAACATTGTCTACCAATATTTCTTTCATTCAAGATTTGAACTGGCTAAAAGTTAGATTTTTAACTCTCTTGGCAGTTTATTGTATAGTGATGTAGCACAACAGACTGGACTATTTTGTGACTTCTTTTTGAAATCTTTTCTAATTAACAAATTATTCCTTGTATGAAGATCATGCACATCTGCTTGCAGTACTCGTTTTTGTTGCCGATCTTGGGCGGGTGATTTCATCTGGGTGCGCTGCATATGCGGATGACTTCAAATTGTTTTCTGATGCGTTAACGTCTACTCTTCAGAGTGATCTGGACAGGATATGCGCATGGTGTAATGAATGGTTGCTTCCTCTGAATGTCGGAAAGTGCACTGTGCTTCACCTTGGTAGAAATAACCCTCGGCGATGTTATAATATCAACGGTGTACTGCTCCGGCCGGTAGCTCAACATAGTGACCTGGGCGTTATTATGACGTCTGATTTATCGTGGTCAGCGCATATAGATAGTGTCGTGGGAAAAGCTCGACGATTGATCTATTTGATCCGGAGGTCGTTTCCACGATGTACAATTGAGATGGCCAGAATACTTTACACAACTTACGTGCGTCCTCTTATGGAGTTTGCTGGTCCGGTTTGGACGCCTTCGCTCGTGAGAGATCAGGAGCGACTTGAGTTGGTTCAGAGATGTGCGACACGTTTGCCGTACGGTAGAGTGCGTCCCTGTTATGATGACAGGCTCCGTCTATTTGGTCTCCGATCTTTTATGGACCGTCGCGAGCGAGGTGACTTTATAATAACTTATAGGGTCTTGCACGGCTTCATCGGATGCGACTTGCGAGATCTTTTCGCTCTCAACACCGGCAATTTGCGAGGCCATTCGTTGAAGTTGTACCACGAGAAGTATAGAACTTCGCAGAGACAGCATTTCCTTTGTAACAGGATCTTTGACGCGTGGAATTCCCTTCCGGGACGCATCGTTGGAGCACCGAGTGTGAATGCTTTCAAGAACCTGTTGATGTTGTGATAGTTGTCTTACAATTTTTTTTTTCTATTTTTCTTGTATCACATGTAACGCATGCTTTTTTTTCTTGAGGGATCATAGGCCTAGCCTCCCCTCTTATTTATGGTTTAATAATAATAATAATAATTTTCCTTATGAGCGTGAATATAAAGTAAATTTTCAAATGAAGATCGGAAAGTAAGTATACCCAGTCTTCTGAACACATGTCTGCAGCATTCAACCATAGCAAAATGAACCATAACAAGTATGTCCTCAGATAAAGAAAATGAGTGTGCCTTAGTGCAAAAATGTTCTTGCTGAGTGCAGATGTCAAATTATCCACATGAGCTCCCCAGGTAAGTGAAGCATCAAGATAAACCCCAAGAAACTTTACCGACTCGATATTTCCCATTATTCGCAAACTTAGGGTCAAGGACTGAGTCTTGTCCTTATTCATAGTGAGACTGTTAGCAGTAAACCTGTCGAAAACCCCAGACAGCGCCCCCACCGACAGACCGCGCAAACTAACAAGCTCCGAGGACCCAAACTCCAGGATCGTGTTTTCACAAATTGAGTAGTTACTGCCGCCGGGATATAATCAGATAAATCGTTAACATAAATTAAAAAAGTATCTGTCCTATATTGGAGCCTTGGGGTACACCCCTAGTCACTTCCTTCAACCCTGAATATACTCCATCAGCATAAACCACCCGACTTCTCTCATTCAGAAATGAATGAATGATTTGTAATTCTACTGGATCGAAGCCATATCTTTTCAGCTTAAACAACAATCTATCACGGGAAACGCAGTCGAAAGCCTTCCTCAAGTCTACGAAAGATGCCAGACAATGTTGACCCTCCTCCAAACACTCTACTTCATCGTCAACGAAACCTACAATTGCCTCCACTATATTCTTTCTCTTTCTGTAACCAAACTGACTTCTTGAAAATATTTCATTTTCCTCAAAGTATTTCAGTTCCTGATTGGATAAAATTTCATCAATTACCTTCGAGAAAACTGGCACCAGAGAAATAGGTCTATAATTGTTTTTGTCTCCTCTATCATCATTTATAAATATAGGAACTATTTTTGACACCTTGTCATGAAGGTTGATTTTTATTGGAAAATCATTCTTCATATTAAGTATTCCGATTATTTTATATATATTTTCCGTTCCCCTGTATACACCTTGAGATTCGAAGTCGTTGTTTTCAGAGTTTTTCGGTGAGAAAAAAAGGCCTGAAAACATAAATTTTGTAGGATCGAATATTATCCCTACTATATGCGTTTCGTCCCTGGCGCACACATTTGGACTCATCAGTATGGCTTGTGTGCGCCATGCCATAGACGCAGGGGTTTAGAAGTTTGAGGGAGCCGCCGGGAGTTGAACCCGGCACCTAGTACCTAGTCGGTGTGAAACTTGAGCGCTTTACCTCTGGGCCACCGAAGCGCTGTGAATTAGGCTATGCGGGGATTATATGAGGTGCCGCCAAGTGATCCCTACACACTTCCCTGTCAGTGACGGAGTGCCGCTACACACTCCCTTACCAGTGACGGAGGAACGAAACCAATGCGTGTTACAAGGTCAGTAGGTATAGCCGGGTGATGGCCACCTGAGCTGAGCTACACCACACGGTATGGTGCGGACGGGTGATGTGAACCTAAGCAAATCCGCAATACCGCGGCAGACCTTGAATATTGTACGGAATGGGAAAGGCGTCTAGAGTTTCGTTGGAAGTTGCAGAGAGGGAGCGAGTATACCTCAAGCGTTAACCGTCTGCTTTTCCAAGACACGTCGTAAAGACAACCGTTCCCATCACGTCGGGGTCACCAATGTAGGATCAGAAGAATTATCTCTACTTATGCGTTTCGTCCGTGGCGCACACATTTGGACTCATCAGTATGGCTTGTGTGTGCCATGCCATAGACGCAGGGGTTTAGAAAGTTTGAGGAGCCGCCGGGAGTTGAACCCGGCACCTAGTACCTAGTCGGTGTGAAACTTGAGCGCTTACCTCTGGGCCACCGAAGCGCTGTGAATTAGGCTATGCGGGGGTTATATGAGGTGCCGCCAAGTGATCCCTACACACTCCCCTGTCGGTGACGGAGTGCCGCTACACACTCCCTTACCAGTGACGGAGGAACGAAACCAATGCGTGTTACAAGGTCAGTAGGTATAGCCGGGTGATGGCCACCTGAGCTGAGCTACACCACACGGTATGGTGCGGACGGGTGATGTGAACCTAAGCAAATCCGCAATACCGCGGCAGACCATGAATATTGAACGGAATGGGAAAGGCGTCTAGAGTTTCGTTGGAAGTTGCAGAGAGGGAGCGAGTATACCTCAAGCGTCAACCGTCTGCTTTTCCAAGACACGTCGTAAAGACAACCGTTCCCATCACGTCGGGGTCACCAATGTAGGATCGGAAGAATTATCTCTACTTATGCGTTTCGTCCCTGGCGCACACATTTGGACTCATCAGTATGGCTTGTGTGCGCCATGCCATAGACGCAGGGGTTTAGAAAGTTTGAGGGAGCCGCCGGGAGTTGAACCCGGCACCTAGTACCTAGTCGGTGTGATACTTGAGCGCTTACCTCTGGGCCACCGAAGCGCTGTGAATTAGGCTATGCGGGGGTTATATGAGGTGCCGCCAAGTGATCCCTACACACTCCCCTGTCGGTGACGGAGTGCCGCTACACACTCCTTACCAGTGACGAAGGAACGAAACCAATGCGTGTTACAAGGTCAGTAGGTATAGCCGGGTGATGGCCACCTGAGCTGAGCTACACCACACGGTATGGTGCGGACGGGTGATGTGAACCTAAGCAAATCCGCAATACCGCGGCAGACCATGAATATTGAACGGAATGGGAAAGGCGTCTAGAGTTTCGTTGGAAGTTGCAGAGAGGGAGCGAGTATACCTCAAGCGTCAACCGTCTGCTTTTTCCAAGACACGTCGTAAAGACAACCGTTCCCATCACGTCGGGGTCACCAATGTAGGATCGAATATTATCCCTACTTATGCGTTTCGTCCCTGGCGCACACATTTGGACTCATCAGTATGGCTTGTGTGCGCCATGCCATAGACGCAGGGGTTTAGAAGTTTGAGGGAGCCGCCGGGAGTTGAACCCGGCACCTAGTACCTAGTCGGTGTGAAACTTGAGCGCTTTACCTCTGGGCCACCGAAGCGCTGTGAATTAGGCTATGCGGGGGTTATATGAGGTGCCGCCAAGTGATCCCTACACACTCCCCTGTCAGTGACGGAGTGCCGCTACACAATGCGTGTTACAAGGTCAGTAGGTATAGCCGGGTGATGTCCACCTGAGCTGAGCTACACCACACGGTATGGTGCGGACGGGTGATGTGAACCTAAGCAAATCCGCAATACCGCGGCAGACCATGAATATTGTACGGAATGGGAAAGGCGTCTAGAGTTTCGTTGGAAGTTGCAGAGAGGGAGCGAGTATACCTCAAGCGTCAACCGTCTGCTTTTCCAAGAGACGTCGTGAAGACAACCGTTCCCATCACGTCGGGGTCACCAATGTAGGATCGAATATTATCCCTACTATATGCGTTTCGTCCCTGGCGCACACATTTGGACTCATCAGTATGGCTTGTGTGCGCCATGCCATAGACGCAGGGGTTTAGAAGTTTGAGGGAGCCGCCGGGAGTTGAACCCGGCACCTAGTACCTAGTCGGTGTGAAACTTGAGCGCTTTACCTCTGGGCCACCGAAGCGCTGTGAATTAGGCTATGCGGGATTATATGAGGTGCCGCCAAGTGATCCCTACACACTTCCCTGTCAGTGACGGAGTGCCGCTACAATTTCTTTTCGCTAGAATCCGATAAATCTGTTTTTGCGCGATAAACCGAAATCGAAGATCATTTTAGGCGACAAAAAGCCACATCTGTGTGTGTCCGTTTCCTCTCCCCACCAGGAGATTATAAAAGGGGGTGTTGCGTCCAGATTAGGATTATTCAGATTAGTTTCATTCCGATTAGCAGAGTAATTCATTATTCAGATTAGTTCATTCAGTTTAGCAGATTAATTAATAATTCAGATTAGATTCAGTGAGATTCAGATTCCTTCCGATTTGGTGATAATAGTTCCAAGTTAGATATAGATTTTAATATAGGTAATTTTATTCAGTTTTCAGTTAGATTCATTATTTACAGGAGTTTATTTTATTTTTCTTATTCAATAGTAGCGATTTTAGTTTATCTCATCAGTGTACAGAGTGTGGTTTTGTCGGACGTCAGTGTCCTGAGCGACGAAAGAAAAGAAAAAGTGAGTAAACGAATAACCCCATTGCCGAAACCCCTTTATTTCAATTTCATCAAAATCGCCTATTTTTCCGAGTTCGATTTCATTCCTTTTACGGGAATTCTGTGGACTTCCTGTCCACGTGGGCAGTTAGCAACCCTCCGTCTGTATATAATAATTATTCTTAACTCTTCTCGCGAGCCAGTAAAATATTTTATTCAGATTACCGTCAATCACAATTTGTTGCGTCCTATTTCCGAGAAAGTAGCGTTCGCAGCCAGATTGATTTTGATTTAGAATTAAGTTCATTTTTATGCATTTCACTTGTAATTGTTAATGTCCTTAGAAAGTGTTATTTTCACAAGTATAACTGAATTCTTGTGTTCTGTTTAAATTGTTACAGTAGATTACCGAATTAATTTATTTTCACCTTTCATACTGTCAGTTTAAATCTGTTATTTTGCTGAATTAATATATTTCCACATTTCATGCTGTCAGTTTAAATCTATTATTTTGTTGAAATACAGCTGATTACTTACCTTATTTTTATTCAACATACCGAGGTGATTTTCTGTACTTATATATCGAATTAATTTATTTTCACCCTTCATACTGTCCGTTTAAATCTGTTATTTTGCTGAAAGATAGTTGATTACTTACCTTATTTGTATTCAACATACCGAGGTGATTTTCTGTACTTATATATCGAATTAATTTATTTTCACCTTTTATAGCTGTCAGTTTAAATCTGTTATTTTGTTGAAATATAACTGATTACTTACGTTATTTTTATTCAACATACTGAGAGAATTTTCTGTACATCTATTCCGAATAAATCATATTAAATTTTTTGCCTATTTGATTGCTCAAATTATCGCTAATAGCTTAGATAAAACCGAACTCTGTCTTCGACTAGAAGCTACCTTGGTAGGTTTGCTATTCTCCCTGATAAGCAAAGAATAGCTGGCGCCCGAAAAATACATAATAGGTAAAAAAGGGTGTTACAACCTTTAAACATTTTGGAAAAGTTTCAGTTAATATCCTCATTGAACTCGTCCAGTCTAATATCAAATGTAGCAGGTTTTTCCTTATGTGATCGTTAACTACTCTCCAAGCAGTCTTAGATTTATTAACCAATTAACATTTTATCAATATGAGATGTTTAAGCTCTATTCCTTTGTCTGTTTGTTCGAAAAAATGTTCGAAACATAGGCTACGTCAGGCCAACAATTACTACTCTGGGCTTCGTTACTGTTTGAATCATCCACAAGATTCTACTGACTCACATTCGGCTTCAGGAAATGTTTTCTTCACCATCTTGTCAAATTCCTCTACGTTGTTATTGGGTTCGATTCTTGATACAAATAGGACCATTTTCTTTCCTATTGCTTTAATCGGATTATCTTTGTTCGCACCTATTATTTGCCATCGATTTTTGTTCGACCCTTTTGTAAATAAATTGTTTTGGTGATCCACGTGAAGATTTCCAAACACTGAAAACTCAACGAGTAGGTAGATATTGTTTGTAAATTTTGACTGATACTGAAATGGCGCATACTAAAGATATACCATATAGATTACTTTCTATTGTAAATGAGGTATGGTATATAAAAAACGTAGAATAGCACTGACGCGAGAAGGTATAACTTTTCCATGTGTAATTTTATATAAAGATTCATATCTTCTTTCCAGTAACCTTTTTTTTTTTTGAAATCCCAGTTTTTTCAAGTCAAATTTCGAAAAAGACTAGGAACTTAATCTTATTCGACGAATATTTTGATAGTAATCGAATATTGCAAAACAAGTTAAGGATGTTGAAATTTTCAAAACTGACGATGTTACCAAAATTTTGCACACTACTTTCTTTCAAAGTTAGTCCAACGATTTGAAACTTTCAAATCGATTGCATGAATATTCTAGGAGTTGTTGAAGAAATTGAATTTTAGATACTGATAACTGCTGAACTATTCGACGAATTGGCCGCACAAACGAACTTGAAACATATCATGTTGATCTACAATCTTATTGATCAGATGTAATTAGTTGTACGTGTGCGAATGAAAGTCTGGATCTCTTCTAAGACAAAATTTATACCATCATGGATTACCTCGGAATTTAAATAGAAAATGTTGTGAAAGGAGGTGAAATTATACTTTATTTTCTTCGAAAGGAAATTGAACATAAAAAAAAATTTGAATATACAAGACACAGAAAAGAACCCAAGAAATATATTATATATATATATATTTCAATAATGACCCTCCATCATTATGATTATTATTGGTTGAAAGAGATCTCGGAATTTAATTCCAAAATCAATGCAATTCAATCGATACTCGCCAACTAATGCAAACGAAATTCTTTGTGCTTTTGCTTCTTTCTTTCAGTCAGTGTATACTAGTCGAGTAGATTCATGTGAGACTGACCAAACAGCAGAATGTTTCAAATTCTTTCAAAAGTAGACCTCAAGAAAGCTGTTATGAGGTGCAAACCAGAAAAATCTGATGGCCCAGATAATATTTTTACTTATATACTTAAAGGCCTTATTATCTTTCTGGTAGTTCCACTTCATCACATTTTCCATTTATCAATGTTAAAATACCTTTCCAGACCGAATCAAGTCATCTCTACACTGTAAAAAATAGTTCCTCATCTCAAACCATATTAATTTGTCTCAAGTACTCCGTACGTTTGAATACAGCCAAATGCATAAAGTAGGTACTTGACCCTACCGCCCTCTACGGTTGAGAATGGCGTTTACCCTAAATAAAAGTTTCTTGAGCTAAGAAACTGATTAGTTTCAACCAAGCTCAGAGTTATTGACTCAGGTGGTAAAAAAATTTGATCCAACGGTAATATTAATTAGTATGTAACTATTGATACTTTTCGTAGAATAAAAATTTTGGTTTCATGTAAATAAATATTACATTTCACTGAAACTCGATTTGTAGTTGATTTAAAGGATCTTAGTTGAATGGGTCGAGAATTCAGTCGATAAAAATGATAGTATCTCTTATGTCAAGTGAAAGTTTCTTGGGTTAAGAAACTGATTGATTTGAGCTAAATTGAAGGGTTTTTGACACTAGCAAAATATTAATAAATACCGGAATACCGCGGCAGACCATGAATATTGTACGGAATGGGAAAGGCGTCTAGAGTTTCGTTGGAAGTTGCAGAGAGGAGCGAGTATACCTCAAGCGTCAACCGTCTGCTTTTCAAGACACGTCGTAAAGACAACCGTTCCCATCACGTCGGGGTCACCAATGTAGAATCGAAGGAATTTATCCCTACTTATGCGTTTAGTCCCTGGCGCACACATTTGGACTCATCAGTAAGGCTTGTGTGCGCCATGCCATAGACGCAGTGGTTAGAAGTTTTGAGGGAGCCGCCGGGAGTTGAACCCGGCACCTAGTACCTAATCGGTGTGATACTTGAGCGTAAACCTTTAGGCTACCGACGCGCTGTGAATTAAGCTATGCGTGGCTATATAGAGTGCCGCCAATAGATCCCTATACACTCCCCTGCCGCTACAATAGCTATAGTCCAGGCAGTGGGTTATCATCTCATCCCTGTCATCATCCAGTACCAGATCACCCGGTTCTCCACCAACACAAAGATATTTGGTTTTCTCTTGACGTTCACATTTAAGCCCCACTTCTCGTATTCTTTAATTAGCTTGCGCATCATGTATTCCATGTCATCTTTATCACCGAATACAACAATATTGTGAGTAAAATGCACAAATAATTGCATTTAAATGGGATATATTTAATATAAAAGAGATATAGTTTTGATTTAATTGCAGCCAATATAAAAAAATTGCTACAATTAATTCGTTTTATTAAATCAATTACGCAATATTTTTTTTACAAATGTCACTTCATATTGCAACAATTATATGTTCAATTTTATTCAAATATTTATAGTTTTCTTCAAGTAAATGAGGCGAATAATATAATCTCACGAGATTCTCATGTCTCATTGTCTCAAGAAACTGTAGTCGTTGCATCAACTGACAGAATTTACGACAACCGTACCTTCGTTCTATTGAACAAATAAAAATGAAACGATCGGATGGTTTCGTTAAAACCTATTTAGAATAATGAATTTGTATCAATCAATTATGGATATTGAGACAAGTGCATAAACAATTTCTTGTAATTGTATGTTTATGTTGAATCAGTTGTTTCTTTCATTTCGCTGAAATGTGAAAAGTTTCAGGCGAATGTTTTAGCTGTTCTCTATAATCAACTAGGTTGTTTTAATCAAGAAAAATAGTTCATTTGGAGTAATCAATTTTAGATTAATTCAAATTAAAATGGTTTGATTGAAAAAAAAATTCTCAAACTCCTGAGGAGTTTGAGCGCAGAATTTTATTTTTTACAGTGTAATAACTCCTAATCATAAAAAAGAGCAAAAAAATTTTGTGGAAAATTACCAATAAGCATTTCAATCGCCCTACTATGTAATGTATAAGGACATAATTGAAAATTCTAATATTAAATTCATCATCTATCAACATGGTTTTGTACAAGGGATATCAACAACAAGTAACAATGCACATAGAAGCAATAGAAGCATAGAAGCAATAGAAGAGGGTTTTCAACTCGATATGATGTATACTGACTGTGAAAAATCTTTTGAAGTTAATCACAGACTTAAAATTGCTAAGCTTGCTATAAATGACTCTAAAGGAATTCTTGCAGATTTATTGAATCCTGTTTATATCGGATAATACAGGTTGTGAAGGTTAGTGATGCGTTATCACAGACTATAAAACAGAGTATAGGTGTTCCTCAAGGTACCATTCTGGGGCCATTACTATTTCTGATATAAGTTATTGACCCTCCTGACTGTTTACTACTCTTCACTACACTGTTATTCCAGGATGATTTCAAGTTGTCTAGGAAAGTCTTGAGTCTATTTGATTGCTCTTTATCACAGGAGAACTTGAAGAATAAGAAATATTGCTTGGAAATTAATGAAATGTTTTTCAATATTAAAAAGTGTTGTTAAATTCACTTGAAAATCCAAACCAACATATTTCAATTATGTAATTGAATCTAAAATTATTGAACGCATGTCAGAAATCTAAGGATTTGGGAGTAATTTTTCAAAAATATTTTAAAATTAACACCCATTTTGAGTTCATCACCAACAGAGCTTACAAGGTACTAGGTTAAGTTCTTAGAAATAGAAAGAATTTCAATTTTCTCACTACCATTTTACTTTATAAAACACTGGAACGACCCCACCTTCAACATTCTTCTAATCTCCATAAATGATATCGACAAAATTGAAAGACTTCAGAGAAAATATCCTTTCATGAAGTTATATATTTTCATGTAAGAAGATTTCGATATGTGTACCTCAATTAATGTACGCAAATAAAACGCTATTTTCAAAGTTGTGAATAATTTAACATTTCAGGACTACCACTTTACTGATTTTGTGAAATTTAAAGTTCCTAATATGTATTTGAGACTCAGAGATAGAAAAATTTCTCATTTATCATTATATAGTTCATCTCCTATTGATAAAATGATGTTCATAAGCAACTAATTTATTGATGAATCTGATATGGATGCATTCAATACTACTTTGGGAAATATGAAGTGATAGTTCCTCCAAGGTTAAATAGTAGTTTGTAATCGATCTTCATTTGTAATTACCTATTTATGACAATGTGTGAAAATGAATTAATTGAAAAAAAAATATTTATTTCACTTAAATCCATATAATTTGAGGATCGTTGAGGTTCTACGTAAAGGCATATAACTTATGTCTGATATTTGCAGAAAATTAGTAGTCACTTTTCGGTTCTACCGGCTGAAAATAATTGAGAGAGTTAGGTCATTATCTCAAACTCCAAAATTCAAATTTTCGGCTCAAAATTGTGATCAATCATCATCCATAAAACGTTTGAAAAATTATCGTCATGAAACACCCTGTATTTCTCTCACTCGAAATAATCGATATATCTGAAAAATTGAAACAAAATGTCAACATGGCTCGAATTTCAACCAAAGAAACTTCAGTCATTGCTATACATAATCAAAACTAAATGAATGCACAATTTCTGATTTGGTACCCGGCGCATACACCATTCGACGAGATATTCCATCGGAAATCGGGAGAACGGAAAGAATGAAAACGATCATTAACGAGTTCACTCCCTCTCCCCACTCATTCGAAGAGTGGCACAGTTCATCTTCTAACGTCAACATTCCCGCTTTAATGAATCTTCTTATAAATCATGGAAAATGCAAGTTCACCTCAAAGATGACTATGAAATATTGGATTTTTATTTATTCTGACAATTAAAAGAGAACTCTTCACTCTAAGATCGAGTATCGAATAATGAAAATGGGGTGGAACTGAATATTTGATGTTGTATTAAGGGTATCAATCTTCAGGGAAGTTCGAAAAGCGATTCATTATATGAGGTTGTCCAGAAAAAAATTATTCTCTTTTACTTTATCAGTTTATCAGACAATCAGTTGAAAAACAGCATACATGTACTATATATATTATTATTATTATTATTATCTATCATTAATAATTTGTATTATCTTATACATCACAGCAGTGCTTACTGTTGAAGATGTCAATTCAGACTAGTTTTTCATCAAACACCACACGTAACAATTTTCTATTAGTTTTCAAGAACAAGCAGAGTTTGAATTGATTTTGAAATTGAGACCGCTAACGGTTCATTCGGAATCGAAGCAATGAACACCGTTTATCCAGACAGACAGAGCCGGCTCGTCAGGGTAGGCAGGGTCGGCCGGGCCGATCCAAACGCAACCTAAAAGAGAAGGTGAAAATAAATATTTTTTTTAATCGAAACTTATTTGAAAAATTAATAGCAATATTTAAATCTCGAGAAATTCCCTTAGTATCTTTTCCTTTGCCCTCAATATATCTCATATTTCCACCCAACACATCGAAGTACACATTATTTCGGTCAAACACCTCAAATAATTTATATTCCAAGTTACCGCATCTGTCCTAATACTTAATAACGCAGCTCAGCCAGCCGAGCCACAGCTTCCAGTTTATGATTTCATCTAACACATACGTCGCTCGAAGTTCCTATCAATGGAACTCTACAATACCTTGACTGTGACACTTGCGAAGTCGGCCGAGAAGACTTGGCCGTCGGCCGTCCCTATGTTAAACGGCAGACGGGTGAAATTGTTTATTATTATCGATGTTTATTTCAAATATCAAATTAAAAATTGTGATTTAATATCCGACATCTTCATATGTTCATCCTAAATTTGAGATAGAAAGAGAAATCATTATGTAATTAAGATTTTGTCAAGTATCCTGTTAATAATTGAAATTTTCTCCCTCAAATCTCAAATGACTATTATCATAAGTACTTGAATATTATTTCAATTTCAGAAAAAAGTGTATTCGTACTGTATGGAATAAATTTTGTGATTTTCTGACCATAAAAATTCATTCTTAGTAACTGTAAATAGCAAAACAGCAACCCACAACTTGTTTATTTTTCAAAGACTAGGTCGATCAAGATACACTTGGGGAGGGGGTATATGAGAATTGCATTGTGTGTGTCTACACTTTGATTATCAGAGTTCAGTTCACAGGTCAGTAGTTTGGAGTAAGATGTTAGTGTGTAGGGCTTAGAGTTCTACGAGTTTTCGTTCGTTTTCGGTTACAAGTTGAATGTGAGTGATCCAGATGGCAAATGTGAGAGAGGTAGTATCAAATTACGGTGATTTAATTAGATTTTTAGAAGATAACAGGTTTTCCATTATTAGAATAATTCTAATTGACAGCGTTCACAACATGATGAATATGATTTTAATTTTACTAAGTTTTGAGATGAATTGTTGGACAGTTATAAATTTTAGGTATAACTGTCAACGGGAGTGATCTTAGCCACAACCACAAAACCGATAAAGGTCGCACACACGATCCGACTTATATATGTTAGGGTGAGAATATATAATAAATCTATTCGAAATGTTACTTGAATTAGGGTTAATCACTGTAGCCTAATGTGGAATATGCTTTCAATATACCAGAAAGCTTATCGAATGAATTAAAGTGAGGAAACTGGGAAATTCATCTATCTCGAGATACAAGGGGCGAAGAAAATCGATATATTCGAAATTTTCACTGAATGTCGATGTTATAACGAGCTCAAATTATATTTTCATCAATGAGATAACCTTAAAGACGAAGTAGGAAAAAATGGACATCCGTCTGTGACGTGCTATGGGGGTGGCAAATAGTTTAATGAATATTAAAAAAGTTCAAAATTTTCGATGAAATCGGTTTTGTCAGGCAGAAGAAGCAATTGAATTATGTTTCTATTATATATACGAGCTCACAGACGTAATAAGAAAAAATGGACATCCGTCAGTGACGTGCTACAGGAGTCGAAATTTCTGTTATGAGTATTCAAAAAGTTCGGAATTTTCGATGAAATCGGTTTTGTCAGGCAAAAAATGTAATTGGATTATGTTTTTATCGTTAAAACAAGCTCACAGACGAAATTAGAAAAAATAGACATCCGTCAGTGACGTGCTACAGGGGTCGAAAGTTCTGTTATGAGTATTCAAAAAGTTCGGAATTTTCGATGAAGATATGACATAGTAAGAGAAGAAACGAACGAAGGGAGTACATTAATGGCAGATGGGTTTAAGAAAAAGATATCATCTAACAAGTAAATACACTGTAACATTTGCCACTTTTTCTTTCGAAAGAAATGACAAATATCTTTTTCAAATCTAACTACGGCACTGGAGTCTGAATGACTCCAGATACAAAGACTTGGCCATTTAATGTGATCGTCTAGCAAGGGTAGAACTCAACGTTATGTTTACGTAGTAATTCAAGTTCGTGATAATTGAGATTAGTGAAATTAATTGGGAAACAAAGATCGTGAAATAAAACACAACACTTAGACCCAAACAATCAGCTATTTATTGAGGGTCTAAGAAAATATAGGGAAATCCTCAGGCAGAAAACCCTCATGTTAGGTGATGTTAGGGCACTTGTTTAAAACTAAATAGTCAATCATTAACAACTAGCAAAGGCAAGTATAACAGTTCTGAGAAAACTATAACAATACAAAAAAGATAGTAATCATAATAATCAGAGCAACTTCCATAATACAAAGAGAATAATAAACATGGTAAATATGGCAACTTCAATGGTACAACAAGAATTAATAATCATGGCAAATGTATACTACAATAATGCAACACGATAATGATCATGGCAAATAAGGGAACGACTAATTATGACCATCGTCATGGTCACGGCCCCAGGCTATGTGAGCCATAACTATAATATTGTATGAGCTAAGGAATTGGGAACACAGGGAAGGTCATGGAGTTCCAACGGCGGCTCTGAAAAAATGTCAGAAGGTTTCGCGGTTGATTAAGAAAGGTCTATTTTCTCATGCCTTATAGCACATGATGGTATCGGTGTTTGGAACCGGCCCTTCAAGGTCGTCGATTCAGGATCCTAAGAAATCTCATACAACAGTATAGGAATGGTCCACAATCTCGAGACCCCTAAATGAAATATCATGTAATACGAGCATATAGATAAATAGATAGCAGTACGAGATCATAGCATGAATAAACAACAAATCTTCATAGAATATCCATCATAAGTGAATAATAAGTACCAGAATGCATTATGGACATAAATAACAGAGACAGGTATAGGTAAACGATAATAAGCAATATAAATAATGAAAGCAGAGAATCTACATAATCAACCGAAGTAAATATACATAACGACAACAAGAAGATACATCACTACAGTAAGAAGAATAAGTTAACAAAGTACGAAATATACACAATAATAACCAGGAATAGTAAGGCAAGTACATTACACAGTAAAATGACCAATTACAACAGCACGAGACATACATAATGATTACATGAGACATGACAAATAACATTTAAAATAATTTCAATTATACTTGCGAGATATATTCTAGGGTCACTCAACATAAGATGGCTTCGTTTTCGAACACACACAAAGGCAGTAAAACTTTCGAAAAGAAACTTAATTCTCTCACAACCACAACTCAACTGATAATGACCTCGCCATCTTGCATCTTCTTTCTTGATCTCTCACCACTTGCGCAGGTCCGCCTTGGCAGTGACAGCCGTGTTCTTTTATTCTGACCATGGAATTTTATTTCTACGGTTTGGTAACTGCCAGGGGCGTATCAGCATAGGGTGCAATGAGACTACGATTTTTTTGTATTGAAAAAACCTGGGATGTTACAACACCACAGATCATACTACCTATATATGATGAAAATCAACATAAACAATATTGAGGACGATATGTCATCTCAAATTCATAAACAAATTTTACAGAAATTGATAGTAATATTGAAAGAAAATGATTACCCTTATAGATCGCAAAACAAAATAATTTACAACACACCTAAGTCTTCAGAAAACCCACAGCAAACAGATCCACTACAAACAAGAGATGGAACAGAACATATTAAAAGATATATCACCCTATGCTACAACAAAACGAAATGGTATACGAAATTTCTTGCAAAGATTGTGAAGAAGTATACAGTGCTAGTCAAAAGTCCCCTTCCCCCCTCGTATCTTTTGAACGGGTATACTTACAATAATGAAATTTGGAGGGTGGAAATAAACAGATGTAGGCTTCTCAACTGGTCATAACAGGTGACGCAATAGTCATAAATGACGTCACAAGGCCACTGTGACCAATAATTTTAAATGGGACCCTATGGCAAGTGACAGCTCGTCATACCAATTTTGTTTGGGTTTCGGCTGATTTTGATTGATAAATTGAAGAAATACGAAAATTATAGTTTCGCATTTAATTAATAAAAATTTAAGAACCAGTTCTTATAATAAGTGTTCAAAATGTGCTCCATCTACTTCCTGGCAGTAATGCATCCTATTGCTAAACTCTTGTCGTACTCGTCCCAGTGTGTCAGCGGAAATTGCCCTACATTCTTCAACCATTCGTTGTTTCAGAATGGCAATACTGTCAGGTGCTGTAGCGTAAACCTTAGATTTCAAGTACCCCCATAGAAAAAAATCTAATGGTGTAAGGTCCGGTGACCGAACTGGCCATTCGATCGAACCTCGTCGTCCAATCCATCTACCACGATATTCTTCATCTAGGTAACGTCTTACTGCACCGTAATAGTGTGCAGGAGCACCATCTTGTTGAAACGTTATTTCCAAGTTATCGAATTCATTTGGATTATCTTCTAGAATTTCAAGAATTGAAGCCCCAATATCATTTTGTAACATCTCCAGATACAATTCATCGGTTAAGTTAGCATTGAGAAAAAGGGGCCCAACTATGTGGTTTCCCAAAATACCTGCCCAAACATTTACTTTTTCTGGAAATTGAGTATGTTTTTCACGAAAGATGTGAGGATTTGTGTCACTCCAATACCTCACATTTTGAGTGTTAACATTTCCATTGAGAAAGAAAGTACTTTCGTCACTAAAACAAATTGTCTGTATGTAGCCTGGTTGTTGGTTCATTCTATTGGACATAGTTTCACAGAATTCTAGTCTTCGGTCGGGGTCATCATCTGAAAGTTGGTGCACCATTTTTAATTTGTATGGATGAAATTTGTTTTTAGCCAACACCCTATGTACTGTCCTTTGACTGACTTCACAGATAGACCCAACTTGGGCTGTGGAAGAAGTAGGGTTTACTACCATTTCTCCAATTATGTCAATTTTTTTGTCATCACTAATTGTTGGTCGACCAGATCGTTTGGCATCTTGAACACTACCTGATGCTTCAAACTTCCGAAGAAGCTCCCTCAAATAAACTCTCGATATAGGGCGATCGGGGTACCTCTCATTAAACAGTCGTTCCGCTGCATGGAAATTGTTTCTACATTCACCAATATTTAGATAGCTGCTACTTTGTCGGCTACAGTACGTACCATTTTGCCTATGTAGACACTTAAACGTCTCGTTAAACAATAGCTTAGGTCAATTTTCAAGGTATAAACACTTTAGACAAGTAGTGAATTCAAACACGTCAACCTTTTTGACAATTAACCAGAGGCGTACTTTAAAATCTTTTTTAATTAAATGCGAAACTATAATTTTCGTATTTCTTCAATTTATCAATCAAAATCAGCCGAAACCCAAACAAAATTGGTATGACTGAATATTTTCAATACCTTTCAAACGAGCTGTCACTTGCCATAGGGTCCCATTTAAAATTATTGGTCACGGTGGCCTTGTGACGTCATTTATGACTATTGCGTCACCTGTTATGACCAGTTGAGAAGCCTACATCCGTTTATTTCCACCCTCCAAATTTCATTAATATAAGTATACCCGTTCAAAAGATACGAGGGGGGGAGGGGACTTTTGACTAGCACTGTATATTGGTTAAACTTCAACCACCATAAAATACCGTCTTTCTAGTCATCGTAGTGATATTGACAATAACAAGAGGAATTGTGCATTGGCAATTTACATTATAAAAAGAGAAACTATGCCAACTTTGAAGAAGTGAGGATATTGAACATTGAGAAAACCTTATAAAAAATGGTGTGGAGTGCTCAGAAAGAGTCTGAGTAGCATATAATAGGTTGCCAAATATCTCCCTTCCGCATTTTTGACTTTTGAAGCGCTACAGAGCTCGAAACTGGCAATACTATACATAATTTGATACTTCTTGACATAACCTACAAAACGACGCTATGCATGATTAGCTTGGATATGGCGTTCATAGACGTGAAAACATGGAGTAACGCCGAAATTCGCGCTATTTTGAAGTTGACCGTGTTGGGTTCGGATGCGGTTCAGTGTGCACCAGGTTTTGTGTGGAAGATTGAAACCGGGAGGTCTCTCTGTTATGCACAATAATTTGTTGTTCGGTATGGCTCCTAGCCATTCGTGAGTCCACCAGTCTGTGATGTCGAAGTCAGATTCTATGGCAATTTGTGCTGTGTTTGTTGGTGGCTTTCTGGAGCGTAGTCGGGTTTTATTGGCGTCGTTGATATAGCCATGTATAGGGAGTTCTTTGTTGTCGAGTATCTTTTTGTATTCGTTTATCAGCCTATTGGTTCGGCGGAGATGAGGAGGTGGAATGTCGCTTGTACTTGTACTTGGGCTGGTGTAGATTCAATGACGCCAGCGATCATTCTCATAGTGTAGTTCAATTGCGTATCATCATTCTTCACGTGCGCGCTGTTAAGCCACACTGGGGCGCAGTATTCCGCTGCAGAATAAACGAGACCCAGGGCTGACGATCTAAGTGTGGATGCTGATGCTCCCCATGTCGTGCCACAGAGTTTCTGAATAATGTTGTTTCTGGTCTTTAGCTTATCGGCAGTTTTAGTTGAGTGCTCTTTAAAGCTCAATGTTCTGTAGAGAGTGACACCCAGGTATTTCGGGTTTTCATTGTGATTGAGTAGCGCGTTCTCAAAGTAGATTTTGAGTTTTCTCTTGGCCATTTTATTATTTAAATGAAAACAGGTTACCTCTGTTTTTGAGGCATTAGGTTGGAGTCTCCACTTTCGAAAGAAATCTCCCATAATTTCTAGGTCTTTGGTTATTATTTCTTCGGCTTCTTCCATGGTCCTGGTTTGGATGGTTAAGGCCCAGTCATCTGCGTAACTTAACTTTGTCGATCGTGTTTTGGGCATATCTCCAATGTATAGGCTAAACAGCAATGGCGCGAGCACCGATCCCCGCGGTAGACCGTTTTTGATCTTTCTGGAAGTGCTGATTTCTGATCCCATTATCACCTGAAATTCTCTATCGTTAAGCATACCATCTATTAGTCTCGATGTGAGTTTGCAGGGAATTTTGAGTAAGAGTTTATATATTGAATTATTAATGATGATCGCTTATGGTGATCGTGTTAGAACTCATAAAGAAGTGTGTCATATTTTTAATGATTTGCATCCTGAAAAAAATCCAATATCACGCACAACAGTTACTTGATTTAGAGGAATCACCTCAAACTCCTACCACAGTTCTGGTGCGGAACTATGGCATGAGTCGACGTTCTGTAGGAAAAATATTAAAAAGGAACTTTTTTATCCGTATAAGGTACGATTAGTCCAAGAATTGTCAGAGGATGATTTTGATCGACGGCTCGAATTTTGCGAATGGCTAATGAACATATGTAATGACGACGAACGTTTTGCTTTCAATGTAGTGTTTTCTGATGGAGCAACTTTTTGTTCGAATGGAACGGTTAACCGCCATAAATCAAGATATTGGTTAACTGAGAATCCTCATTGGCTTGATGAAGCACAAACCCAGCGACCAGAAAAGTTGAATTTTTGGATGGGAATTGTACAAAGTCGGCTAATAAGCCCATTTTTCATAAAAGGGAACTTAAATGGAGAAAAGTATCTAGATTTACTAAAGAATCAAATCATTCCTGCACTCCAACAAAACGGGCAGTTACCACCGAACGTTTGGTTCCAAGAAGATGGAGCACCTCCTCACTATGATAGACGGGTTCGGAATTTTCTAGATGCTACTTTTCCAAATCGATGGATTGGACGTAGAGGACGCAAAGAGTGGCCTGCTCGTTCTCCAGATCTCAGCCTATTAAACTTTTTTCTTTGGGGTTATCTAAAATTACGTGTTTATGTTAATCGACCAGCATGCTTGCAGGAATTAAAAAAAAACGGATTCTTGATGAATGTGCATTAATACATGGAGAGTTCTTGAGAAAAGTTACTCAAGAATTTGTTAATAGACTGCCATATTGTCAGGAGGTGAATGGCAAGAACTTCGAACATTTAGATTGATTATTTTTTTCAATTATTTTCAATTAATTTTTTCTACTAGTAGAAGCCCTGTATTTCTTCTTTTTATGAGTTTTCATAAAAAATACGTCATGAAAAGCAGAAAGAGGTATCTACTACAAAGTATTTTGTTCAATTTTTCACTATTGATACAAATAACAACGATTTTTTTATTTGAATGGATTTTTTCTCAAATGTACAAAAAGACTGAATTTATTATTTAATTTTTGTCCTTTCCGGTCAAACCGGAATTAACTCATTAATGAAAATATGCTCATCAGATACATTGGAGTTCATTACACTGAGCTGCCAAATTTCAAAAATATCGCCCGTTTCGTTTTAAAGATATTAATTTGGTGCAACACTTATCCCGACCCTGTATACATATTCTTTCGAACTATTGGCTTACAAACAATTGTTAAATGAGATCATAACTGGTTAGTTCTTTGAGTACATTATGAATTAAATGAGTACAACTATTTAGTCCTGTGGAACTCTAAATCCTATATTTATAATCGGAGCTACTGCATTCTCCAAGTTATCACTAGGATGATTCTCTCACGTGGCAGGGTAGCACAATGAGTCTCGTAGGCTACAGTTCTGGTGACTGGTGTGAAAACAGCCGAGTAAGATAGCCGAGTTTTGTACAGAATTTTCGTACGCCACTGGAATATTGGCCGGATAGCGATGCAAAAATTTTGATTCGCCGAGATAATTTGGGATTTTTCTATTTTCACGTTGGAATCTGGATACGGTACGTTCTCTATACGATGGCCCATGATAAATCCAACACCAGCACTCATTCCACAGCACCCCCGGGTCGAATATGCCGAATGACGAACGAGTTTTCAATAAAAATATTATTATCTGGCAAACTAGACATAGGATTGATGTAAAATTTGACAATAGCGTCCAGGAAAATGAACAGATATTAACTTCATATGCCACTTTTACTTGCACCCCCCAGGGGGGTCAGTAGGTACTCGGCCTACTTTTAAAAATTCCTAAAAAATCAACCATACATCAGAATGCTATCAAACTGCTGCTGAATCATCTACATTTTGACGAAAAAATAATTCAGTAGTTATCTCTGACTTGCAACCCCTTGGGGGGCTAAAATAACGGCTTAATGATTATTCAAGCAGATACGAATATCTCGAGAACTATACATAGAAACGACACGAAATTTGGTATTTATTCTTCCCTTTTAATACAGGGAATAACTCTATTACTCACTTCCACTTGCACCCCCTGGGGGGGGCTAGCCGAGTTCCAGCCGAGTTTTCTTTTAGTAATTCATACCTGGGAAACTAGACATAGGATTGAGGTCAAATTTCACAATAACATTAATAAGCATCAACTCACAATTTCTGCATATGCCTCATTCACTTGCACCCCCAGAAGCCAGTAGGTACTCGGCTTAATTTTTAAAAATTCATAAAAAATCAACCATACATCAGAATACCACCAAAGTCCTGCAGAATCATCTACATGTCGACAAAAAAATAATTCAGTAGTTATCTCTGACTTGCAACCCCTTGGGGGGCTAAAATAACGGCTTAATGATTATTCAAGCAGATACGAATATCTCGAGAACTAGACATAGAATCGACACGAAATTTGGTATTTATTCTTCTCTCTTGATACAGAAAATAACTCTATGACTCACTCCACTTGCACCCCTGGAAATGGGCTAGCCGAGTTCCAGCCGAGTTTTCTGTGAGTAATTCATACCTGGGAAACTAGACATAGGATTGAGGTCAAATTTCACAATAACATTAAGAAGCATCAACTCACAATTTCTGCATATGCCTCATTCACTTGCACCCCCCAGGGGGGTCAGTAGGTACTCGGCTTAATTTTTAAAAATTCATAAAAAATCAACCATACATCAGAATGCCACCAAAGTCCTGCAGAATCATCTACATGTCGACAAAAAATAATGCAGTAGTTATCTCTGACTTGCAACCCCTTGGGGGGCTAAAATAACGGCTTAATGATTATTCAAGCAGATACGAATATCTCGAGAATTAGACATAGAATCGACACGAAATTTGGTATTTATTCTTCCCTCTTAATACAGAGAATAACTCTATGACTCACTTCCACTTGCACCCCCTGGGGCTAGCTGAGTTCAGCCGAGTATTCTGTGAGTAATTCATACCTCGGAAAGTAGACATAGGTTTGAGGTCAAATTTCACAATAACATTAAGAAGCATCAACTCACAATTTCTGCATATGCCCCATTCACTTGCACCCCCAGAAGTCAGTAGTACTCGGCCTACTTTTAAAAATTCCTCAAAAATCAACCATACATCAGAATGCTATCAAACTGCTGCTGAATCATCTACATTTTGACGAAAAATAATGCAGTAGTCATCTCTGACTTACAACCCCTTGAGGGCTAAAATAACGGCTTAATGATTATTCAAGCAGATACGAATATCTCGAGAACTAGACATAGAATCGACACGAAATTTGGTATTTATTCTTCCCTTTCAATACAGGGAATAACTCTATTACTCACTTCCACTTGCACCCCTGGGGGCTAGCCGAGTTCAGCCGAGTTTTCTTTTAGTAATTCATACCTGGGAAACTAGACATAGGATTGAGGTCAAATTTCACAATAACATTAGAAGCATCAACTCACAATTTCTGCATATGCCTCATTCACTTGCACCCCCAGAAGTCAGTAGATACTCGGCTTAATTTTAAAAATTCATAAAAAATCAACCATACATCAGAATACCACCAAAGTCCTGCAGAATCATCTACATGTCGAAAAAAATAATTCAGTAGTTATCTCTGACTTGCAACCCCTTGGGGGCTAAAATAACGGCTTAATGATTATTCAAGCAGATACGAATATCTCGAGAACTAGACATAGAATCGACACGAAATTTGGTATTTATTCTTCTCTCTGATACAGAAAATAACTCTATGACTCACTCCCACTTGCACCCCTGAAATGGCTAGCCGAGTTCAGCCGAGTTTTCTGTGAGTAATTCATACCTGGGAAACTAGACATAGGATTGAGGTCAAATTTCACAATAACATTAAGAAGCATCAACTCACAATTTCTGCATATGCCTCATTCACTTGCACCCCAGAAGTCAGTAGAGTACTCGGCTTAATTTTTAAAAATTCATAAAAAATCAACCATACATCAGAATGCCACCAAAGTCCTGCAGAATCATCTACATGTCGACAAAAAAATAATGCAGTAGTTATCTCTGACTTTGCACCTTGAGGGCTAAAATAACGGCTTAATGATTATTCAAGCAGATACGAATATCTCGAGAATTAGACATAGAATCGACACGAAATTTTGTATTTATTCTTCCTCTTGATACAGAGAATAACTCTATGACTCACTTCCACTTGCACCCCTGGGTGGCTAGCCGAGTTCAGCCGAGTTTTCTTTTAGTAATTCATACCTGGGAAACTAGACATAGGATTGAGGTCAAATTTCACAATAACATTAGAAGCATCAACTCACAATTTCTGCATATGCCTCATTCACTTGCACCCTAGAAGTCAGTAGGTACTTGTGAGTTGATGCTCCTTAATGTTATTGTGAAATTTGACCTCAATCCTATGTCCAGTTTCCCAGGTATGAATTACTAAAAGAAAACTCGGCTGAACTCGGCTAACTTCCCCAGGGTGCAAGTGGAAGTGAGTCATAGAGTTATTCTCTGTATTAAGAGGGAAGAATAAATACCAAATTTCGTGTCGATTCTATGTCTAGTTCTCGAGATATTCGTATCTGCTTGAATAATCATTAAGCCGTTATTTTAGCCCCCCAAGGGGTTGCAAGTCAGAGATGACTACTGCATTATTTTTTTGTCGACATGTAGATGATTCTGCAGGACTTTGGTGGCATTCTGATGTATGGTTGATTTTTATGAATTTTTAAAAATTAAGCCGAGTATCTACTGGATTTCTGGGGGTGCAAGTGAATAGGCATTTGCAGAAATTGTGAGTTGATGCTTCTTAATGTTATTGTGAAATTTGACCTCAATCCTATGTCTAGTTTCCCAGGTATGAATTACTCACAGAAAACTCGGCTGAACTCGGCTAGCCTCATTTCAGGGGTGCAAGTGGGAGTGAGTCACAGAGTTTATTTTTGACTCAAGAGAGAAGAATAAATACCAAATTTCGTGTCGATTCTATGTCTAGTTCTCGAGATATTCGTATCTGCTTGAATAATCATTAAGCCGTTATTGTAGCCCTCAAGGGGTTGCAAGTCAGAGATAACTACTGAATTATTTTTTCGTCGAAATGTAGATTATTCTGCAGCAGTTTGATGGCATTCTGATGTATGGTTGATTTTTATGAATTTTTAAAAGTAGGCCGAGTACCTACTGACTTCCTGGGGGCAAAAGGAATGGGGCATATGCAGAAATTGTGAGTTGATGCTTCTAATGTTATTGTGAAATTTGACCTCAATCCTATGTCTAGTTTCCCAGGTATGAATTACTAAAAGAAAACTCGGCTGAACTCGGCTAGCATTTCAGGGGGTGCAAGTGGAAGTGAGTCATAGAGTTATTTTCTGTATTAAGAGGGAAGAATAAATACCAAATTACGTGTCGATTCTATGTCTAGTTCTCGAGATATTCGTATCTGCTTGAATAATCATTAAGCCGTTATTTAAGCCCCCAAGGGTTGCAAGTCAGAGATGACTACTGCATTTTTTGTCGACATGTAGATGATTCTGCAGGACTTTGGTGGCATTCTGATGTATGGTTGATTTTATGAATTTTTAAAAATTAAGCCGAGTACCTACTGGACTTCTGGGGGTGCAAGTGAATGAGGCATATGCAGAAATTGTGAGTTGATGCTTCTTAATGTTATTGTGAAATTTGACCTCAATTCTATGTCTAGTTTCCCAGGTATGAATTACTAAAAGAAAACTCGGCTGAACTCGGCTAGCTCAGCCCAGGGGTGCAAGTGGAAGTGAGTCATAGAGTTATTCTCTGTATTAAGAGGGAAGAATAAATACCAAATTTCGTGTCGATTCTATGTCTAGTTCTCGAGATATTCGTATCTGCTTGAATAATCATTAAGCCGTTATTTTAGCTCCCAAGGGGTTGCAAAGTCAGAGATAACTACTGAATTATTTTTTCGTCGAAATGTAGATGATTCTGCAGCAGTTTGATGGCATTTTGATGTATGGTTGATTTTTTATGAATTTTTAAAAGTAGGCCGAGTACTCTACTGACTTCTGGGGGTGCAAGTGAATGGGGCATATGCAGAAATTGTGAGTTGATGCTTCTTAATGTTATTGTGAAATTTGACCTCAATCCTATGTCTAGTTTCCCAGGTATGAATTACTCACAGAAAACTCGGCTGAACTCGGCTAGTTATTTCAGGGGGTGCAAGTGGAAGTGAGTCATAGAGTTATTCTCTGTATTAAGAGGGAAGAATAAATACCAAATTTCGTGTCGATTCTATGTCTAGTTCTCGAGATATTCGTATCTGCTTGAATAATCATTAAGCCGTTATTTTAGCCCCCCAAGGGGTTGCAAGTCAGAGATGACTACTGAATTATTTTTTCGTCGAAATGTAGATGATTCTGCAGCAGTTTGATGGCATTCTGATGTATGGTTGATTTTTATGAATTTTTAAAAATAGGCCGACTACCTACTGACTTCTGGGGTGCAAGTAAAAGTGGCATATGAAGTTAATATCTGTTCATTTTCCTGGACGCTATTGTCAAATTTTACATCAATCCTATGTCTAGTTTGCCAGATAAGAATATTTTTATTGAAAACTCGTTCGTCATTCGGCATATTCGACCCGGGGTGCTGTGGAATGAGTGCTGGTGATGGATTTATCATGGGCCATCGTATAGAGAACGTACCGTATCCAGATTCCAACGTGAAAATAGAAAAATCCCAAATTATCTCGGCGAATCAAAATTTTTGCATCGCTATCCGGCCAATATTCCAGTGGCGTACGAAAAATTCTGTACAAAACTCGGCTATCTTACTCGGCTGTTTTCACACCAGTGTTCTGGTGGGTGATCATTCTCCTCTACCTCTTGATCACGACAATCGACAATAAATCATATACTCAATTCATGGGCTAAGTGTTGACGAGAAATATTGTATGATGAAACTCGTGTAAAATTATTATTTGGCTAATTACCACCATCTCTAATTTTTCTCGTTACTACAGTTCGAGAGACATTATTTTTTCGTTTTCATGGCAAAAATTTGGTTTTTGGAAAGGCTGACAACATTTGAAAATTTTTCAATTTTTATTAAATGTCAAGATTGGAAGAACTCTGACAACTATATCAAATCTGTACTTATCTATTATCACATACTTATGATAATAAATAGTACACAATCAGTTTTTCACGAAGCGAGGATTATTCCTTCCTTCCATCCCTACCATATGACGACCCTTTGATTCACCCTTCGTAATTGCAATCATTCAAACAAGCTGATGAGGTCAATGTTCTTAAATAAACTCTCATAATACCTCAAAAAATTCCGAATGCTGAAAAAATATTTCCACTGTCTCGACGCCCCAGCCGGGAAAGCCAAGATATTTTTTGTCGTTTTCACCCCAGACACTCTTCCCATCATCCCTCAGATATGGTCGAGTCTGCTTTTGCATATTCACAGAGGGGAATCTCATAAAATACGGTGATCTAAAATTCCCATTAATCTTAAGTTGAGAGTTACATTGAAGACTTGGCGGGAACTTGATATATTATTCACCAGAAGGATATATTGGGGAAGACAACGTGGACGGAATAAGTCATATGAAATTCTACGGTCGAAAAAGTTTCTGAACTAACTGAATGCTGTTCGCTAGCCATCAGTTAACACTAGAAGGTTTTCAGCCTATTCCTTCTTCTCTATCGGTTCTGACGAGAATGTCAATTGTTCAGGAGTAAAATAATGAATTGTTCGGTATTTTTTACAAGGTCTGCTTTTTGAATAACTGTACCCACAACTATGCTCTATAGAATATCGGGGTGAATTGAAGGCAGCACTGGATATCTGGAACAAAGCAGTAGACCCCAATACCTTTTTCTGTCGATTTCTCTCTCTGCTAACCCAGAAACAGAAGAATGCAGAAAATGCAGATTTAGTGCTGGAGTCTCTTGTCCGACTAATCCACGCTGTCGCTATACTATGCATTTAGAAATTACAAAAGGCGTTGAAGCTGTTCAGGGCGTAGGTTTGAAGCATCTTGATGCACGGTTTGCTGAAGAAAACTCTGTTAATTTTATATGACCTTGAATTTGTATATGAAAACTATATAACATTAAATATCAATTATATAGAGAAAATCTATTAACGCGTGGAGTGCAGTTGAATCATTTAACAACAAAGAATATATTTATATTCGTATTTTGTTGTTCATGCAATTGATTTATTCCGAAAATTTCTGAGAGAATGTCGTAGGTAAGTCACTGATATATAAATCGAAAAGGGATTGAGCTTGAACTGATCCTTGTGAAAAGCCGTTTTTCAATGTCTTGAAATTGCTACTTTTATTGTCAACAACAGCACGAAATCTTCCATCACAAAACGTATTTTTCAATAATCTTACCATTTTCCCTTACTTTGGATGGGTAAAGAATTGGAAAATTAATCCATCTTTCCATTTAGTGTCATATGTCGAAGATAAATCAAAGAAAGCATCTTCAGTTTTCAACCTATTACCGAAGCCTGATTTCATGAAAGTTGTGAGGTTGAGAACCTGATCTGAACAGTTTCTATTTTTCTTAAAGCCTCCCTGGAATTTTTTTACAGCATATTCTATAGAAGATTCAGTTCAGAATTATCCTGTCTAATATCTTGAAAGGAACACTCAGTAAACTGATTGGTCGATTACTATTTGGATCGCATGGATTTTTTTTTCGTTTCAAAATAACTTAGTCTCTTTTCCTAAATATTTGATGATTTCAGGATAAATTCCGTCAAAACCTGATGCTTTTCGAGATTTTGTAGACTAAATTGCAACCCTCAATTCACCTATCTTGAATGGATACACACATCTTCTAAAGTAAGAGCAGATCTCCTGAATATGTGTAATTTTTTCTTTATGTTTCTCATTTTAGATTTGGATATATTAACTGATTTATGTACATCAACTGAATGACGAGAGATTGTTCTTGGATCTTGTTGATCGAATATGAATCTCTGAGGAGAGAAAAGTGTTATACACAAATCTCGAAACACATTTGTCGTATTCTATTTCAATTTTAATTAGTTTTCTTTTGTAGTTTTTCTTTAATTGTTTGACGTTATGATAAGATTGAAAAATTCTCTCTTATTTATGAAGAGAACAGTGTTTACTAGAATAAATAAATGTATCATTGATATTTTCATGAAGTGTAAGACTATAATCGTCATTTTTAGATATTTATTTACACTTTCAAGAATAGACTTGTTCAATTAAATAGTTTCTGTAGTGTTTGCCATTACCAAAACAAAAAAGTGTGTCTATATAATTTAGGATGGTATTTTCCAAATACCTGTAGCGTTAGTCAAATCTCGTTTCTGAAGTTTTTAGTGTGATAAGCATTTCGATTCCTGGCTTTTGTTACATTACTTCATTATAAAATTGAAGTTCAATAATTTTTTAATAATTTTAGGTATTTTCCATGGGATATTTCTCATTTTAATAAACAAATTTGTATTCCAAGCATGCTGCAGTTTCTCTATAATAAATATTCTCCAACGTTCCTAAAAATCTGTCTTATGCAGGGCATACACGCTACGGTAGACCGGAGAGGAAAACTGTACAGGTATACATACCTGCGCATGTCAGCCTCGTGTTTGGGACGTTCCGGCCACCTTTGCAGGCTTGAAAAACTACGACACACCAGAGCTGTGCTAAGCACCGAAAAAAAGTGCTTCGAGCACTAAGCCCTAAGCACTCTAAAAAAAAGACTTCGAGTCTCGAGTTCTAGGCACCGCTTTCGACAGAAGGCTCCGGATTACCGAGCACTTTTGCAAAAGTAATTGAATATTTCGAGCACTAAGCACTAAGCACTTTAGTGGGAAATATTTTATGTAATGTTGTTTGATTGAAATGAGAACCCTTTAGCTTCACCGACATATCTAAAATTATGATTTCGAGACTGGGAAAAACTTTAAAGCCATTTTATTTGTTTTGTGAAACGCATGAATTCAATTACATTCTGGTACTAGTTAATCTTATTCGTCGATCTGAATCTGAATGGCTGTTCCTAATCAATGCATAAAGTTGAATTAATAATCGAGGACCAATTATTTTATAAGCGAGAACACATTACTGAAAAAATGTGGAAAGCACTGACGTGAGATCAGGAGCTTTTACGCGCTTGTTTTTAAGTCTTTTCTCAGACTTAAAAAGAGTGCGATTCAAAATCAGCCAGCACAATGAGTGAGAAAGAATCAATAAACATATATCTTAAATGGAAGTTGAGTGAACTTACAGTTCAGCAAATTCTTCGATCTGGCATTCTTTCCACATTTCAATACCATATATAAGTTGTTGTAGTTGAGTGTCATCAATTATAACCGAATTTCAGATTCATAATTGCTGAGCTATCGGGCAGGTCTGGCCCAATAACTAACTTGACTTATATTTGGATAATAAACTAATTCTATTAATATGGAATCTCTATCTCATCTCTTTCGGAAGATAGAGAATATTCAGCCAAACATTTTCAGATTGGACCACCGTTTCTTCATCACGAGTCAAATCCAACCGATGGCGATCATTTTCAGCTCGATATTCAGAAATTACAGACATTTGGGAAAAAAATAGTCCTCTTGTCGCAAAATTCATAATGACATTTCCATTCAAAATATGACAACTGCACACACCAGTATTTTAGACATGTTTGTTCATAAAAATGAACCCACAGAATTAGTTTCATTTTCGGCTCAATATTCACTCATTATGACAACTTGTCATAAAATTAAAACCACCCTCATAGAGATTTATAGTTGATGTGATGTGAATTCATAGATAGAAATATAATCTGTGACTTCATTTTCAGAAAAACTCTTATATCTTCTGGAGATTGTACTCTATGATGATGAAATTTTAAAATATTTTAGGTACCTTTACCCTGCATAAATGCCCTAAATTGTTGTGATCTGACGAATAACTCATGAGATATCGTGTATTGAAAAAAAACATTTTGGGAATTTTTAAAAAATTTTCTCTCGTGACGATTTTCTCGAAATTTGGCACACTCCTTCCTTTTAACGCTATCTAGACATTCTCTAAGTTACGAATTGATAGGATGAATATTCAAGAAATTAATGTTATTAACTGCTAAACTATTCGATGGATTTGGCCCAATAGCGAACTTGACCGAGATAATTGAACGATCAACCTATTCTGAAAAATGAAAACTCTAGGTCATCTCCTTCGGAAGATAGAGAGTATACGATCGGAGGGCCGGCCAGCCTGACCTACTTAAATTTGACCAAGGTTTCTCCATCAAGAAGTCGAACCCAATGGATTGAAATCATTTTCGTCTCGATATTCGGAAATTACAGACATTTGGACAAAACGATAGCCCGCCTGTTCCACTAGTAACAAGCGCGCAAAAACAAAAAATTTTCTTGCCTTCATAACCATAAAGTCAAATCAATGGTGACTGAAAAAATACTGAATATTAATTCAAAAGGATCATATTATCTTTGCGCACATAAAAAAATCAAATACCGTACCTGCTTATATTGACCCTACTTCAAGAATTCGGAAAGGCTTAGTGTTTAGCGGATTACTAAGCACTAAAATTTTCACGAGAGTGCTCCGAAAAACAAGCACTAAGCACTAGCCTTTGAAAAGTGCTCGCGAGCACAGTGCTCGGAAGCACTAAAGTGCTTAGAGTGCTTTCACGAGCACTAAGCACAATGCTTTGGCACAGCTCTGCGACACACACGCTCCGGTTGACCTGCGCAGGTATACCTATACAGTTTTTCCTCTGCGGAGCGTGTATGGCCTGCATTAGAATCCTATCAGCAAGACAACACGGGCACACATCCTCTTGATTCCAAATTCAAAATTGATGATAGTCCAGATTTGTGTCCAGTTTTTAGTTTTTCACATTGTATTGAAAATTTTCCTTGAAGATTTTTGAACTATTTTTGTCTTCAAGGTTTCGAAACGAACATGACTTATGGCATTAATTAATCTCTCCAAAGTGGGTAAGAAAATGATATTCTGGCGTGACATCGGTGTTCAGTGAAATATTTCTATGAAGTACACGGAAAGTCGATTTTAATGCGATCCTTATCTGATTCGGGAGGGTTCCTTTGAAACATTTACTCTGTAACAAGAAATCGTACCCTTTCTGGAACAAAGAGCTAGGAATGTTCGTCAACAAATTAATAAACCTGAAAGCTGAATGTTTCCTTATTCGGAAGTTTCCCGAATTCGAATTATGACATAACAAAGTTGCACTCCCTGAGGTTTACTTTCTAGTCGAATTAACTTAGTGACTCAAACATTATCTGCTTGTGACACCGGTTTATATATTTTCCTGAGTTTTATAGTCAGAGTTTGGAAGTTTTATGATTAAGACCATTCCACATAAGCTAATCGTTTTGTCGGAAACTTTTCCTTTATAATAATTTTATTGTTGCTTTGACTGAAGTTTCGGATATTCTTGTTATTTACTTACCTTTACGCGATAGGTGTCTCTTAACCTATTAGTGAATCAACAAAAAAGACCATTCCTCTGCGTTCACTTGTTTTATTTCTGTTCCTCGGTGAACTTCAGCGAGCTTTGCAGAAAAAACAGCATAGTAAATAAGTTTTTGATGTTTTCAGTTAAATCATTTTAACAACAAATATGCCGGACGGTAGGATATACTCACCCAACCTTGAAAATCGATTTTTCAGCAAACAAACAGTCCCATCTTATCATTTGGGAGCATTTCCTTCCAGTCCATATTTACGAGATACGATAGATTTCTTGATTTCATCGTCATTCAAATAATATTTATGTAACAAATTGCTGAGATTAATATTGAAACCTATTTAAACCCTTGTTCATCTGTTTCGATTATTACTTCCCCTACTCTCTATCTTCAGAAGAAAATAAGTTAAAGTTTTCATATTGTGAGAATAGTTTAATTGACAAAATATGTAGATCGATTTCGTTATTGGCCCGAATCAGTCGAATAGTTCAGTAGTTATTAGCATTTGAATAACTTCTAGAATATTCATCTGATCATCAATTTATAATTTGGAAGATGCCTGAATGAGGTGGGAACAAAAACATTTTCGTGGAAGTCGTCGCGTTTTCAGGATAGTGAAAAATTTCTGAAGAAATTCTTCCAACTACTTCATATCTTATAGAATATTAGTCAGAGATCCAAAAACTTTTTAATGTAAATCGAGGAGATTGATATCCAGCACTTCCTTACAATTAAGCATAGTTTCATCTTATTTTGAGATACTAGTTGTTTTCGGGAATAAAACTGCTCGATCGACGAGTTCATCAAGCCATCAGTGTTCATGAAACCCAGCAGAAGATTTGTTGTTTCAATATCAGTTATCAGAATATTCATTTATATTCGATTACATACCTGAGTCCTCCTTAAGAAGATGAAGATGCTTTTTGAATAATTTAGACTGAAATAAATAAGGTAGGTATTTAAAAAAAAAGAGATCATGATATTGAAAAAAATATTTATAATTCTATATGATTCGCGATGAAAGAGATGAACATTCTTCTGATTGATTTGGAGAGAAAGGATTTTCAATTCTTTTGATTCACTTTTGTACACCAAAAATTGAAATAATGGTATTCACTTCATATTCCACCTAAATACTATCAATCGTTATGATCAATCGTTATTTTCATTCTGTTTGTAATTCAGCACAGCGATCTGCAGAAGCTTATGTATTCGGGGATCACTGAAATACAAATAAATGAAGGATTTATGGAACAGGTAATCGTCATAATGTACCCGAGGGAAATCCAAATCATCTTGCTCCGAAAAAAATGAAAGAATTCATTCTGAAAGAAAATTTTTACAAGAATAGATAAGTTTCGATCAATGTTTCTGATTTCCCTACGGAAAAACGATCTGTCTGATGAATTAGAAAACATAAACCGTTCCTCACCATAAAAGTCATTCAACTCATGTCTTCGCCTCTCCTAATATTTCACTTCAACAATAGAATATCTCCTATCTTCTCCCACGAGAGTCCCTCAAGATGAGCCATGTCTTTTCTCATCCGTTACCGTCTTTGAAATCCCAATCTGATTTATATCTAATAATGAGACACAAAGGACAAAAGAACTGCATATATGAATTATCTTAGAGAGTGCAAGGAAGATCTTACATCGGAGAAACTAAACGCACTCTGAATGTACGGATAAAAGAACATCAGAAGCTTCTACGAGTACTAGACTGAAGCGACAAATCCAGGTTGGTCCAACATGCTGTAGATGAGAATCATCGTATAAAGTGGGATGAAGCATCAATAATATCAAAGAAGAAAAAACTTGCAAGAAGAAAAATCAAAGAAGCAGCATTTATGAAAATAACACATAAGTGCTCCATCTATAGATTTGCCAGAAGTTTGGACGCCGATAGTTCGATCCAACTTGAAAAGATCATCATATCATAGATGAGTATATAACATCGTTCATTTTCTTTCATGACTTCTGTCGATATTGACTTTTTGAAGATTAATAATTTTCAAAAGGTTTTTACTTTTCCTCCTTGATAAAGATAGAAGATGTCTATGAAAACGTCGGAAAACATTACATCCACAATAGATGATGGTAATAGCCCAAACAATCATTCAACAAAATTGTTTATAGTTACCAAATATATCTGTTCGATGAATTACACAAGGGATCCAACAACCCCGGTATCAGAATTTCAATTCTTTACCTGAATTCACCTCCTTGTTTACTTGAAAACAACCCGATGTGCAATCAGTCATATTCTCAGTAGTTTCAAACTATTTTCGGGTAGAAATAAAAATATAAATCACAGAATTGAGGTCAGGAGCTTTTGCACGTTCGCTCTAAAGTCTTTTCCCGTACTCTGGAAAAATTAAATACAAAAACAACCGCCACGATGAGTGAACAAATTTTTATCTCAAATTCAAATCAACTACTTATATTTTTCCTAAAGTTTTGTCAGAAGCTAAAATTCCATTCTCCTAAAAATCCACGTCAGTGCTTATTCAACATGATACATCATTCCACCGCAAACCATTTCGAATAATTTTCCCTTCACTGAAACTGAATTTGAAGTCCGACCAGCGTTAATCGAAAACGTATCTGTGAGACAAATTTGAAAATTCAAACGAATAATTTAGGGCTTTTTCTATAAGTCTGATGCAATTGGGGCACGTCAGGAGATGAAAAATTTCCAGTAGTTTGGTTTCCGACCTGCGCCTTAAAGTTTCAATGGCCCAAGACTCGAGACAAAACGTAAATGTCTACGTAAATAATTACCATTATCTTTTAGTTCTATGATTTTTTGCCCTTGAATAAATAAAAAAAATAAACTATATTTTTTGGTGAAAGGATCCTACGACAATGAAATTCCAAAATTTGTAAAATATGTAATGTATTGTGTAAAATATTAATAACGCCCAACATGCATTTGTGTGAATGAGTCTATTTCACACTATTTCCACTATATGAAAACTCTAGCTCATCTCTTCCTGAAGATTGAGGCTGTTGTACCGGACGGACGAATCTACTCAAGTTTGACCCAATGTTCTTCATCAAGAAGTTAAATCCAATCGTTTGAGATCATTTTCGACTATTTACTCTAAAATTACAGACATTTGCTCCACTTGAACATGCTCGAAAAAATTACTGAAATGCAATCAAAATGAGACCTCTGTGATCCACTAGAAACAACTCCACAAAAACAGGTGCGCAGAATAATCTTGAAATTTTCATTCAAATGATGAATGTTTTCCTCCATTAATTCAACACTCAGTTGTATCTTCTATGAATTATTTCATCATTATAATGTACCTGTGGGAAATCAAAAGAAAAATTCTTTGAAAATTGAAAGATCATTCTGAATATATCTCATGAGAGTTGATTAACTTCGAAAATACTTTTCGGATATCCTAATTCTAAAACTATATTCAAAAAACTATATACAAAGGGTCGTTGAAACCATGTCTTCGCTGCTCATAATATATCATTTCAGCCATACTTCGGATCTTCTCCCTTGTGAATACCCCAAGATAATCCATGTCTTTTCTTCAATATCTCGCTCTGATTCAAATCACCGGAGCACGAGCCGAAGCCCAGGTGTCCTTTCTTCATCAAGAAAACCACTATAACGCTCTCTTAAGACGCTCGCTCCGAAGGACTATTGTATTCCATCATCATTGTTGTTCGATTCTTCAAGCTCTTTAAATCCACTACGAAGCCAGCAGCTGCCTTATTCTCTTCAAGGTCCCCTTCGAACTTGGCTAAATTTCTATTTACACTTTTTTCTTCGTAGATGTGTCGTAAGGCAGCATTACAGACTGGCTATAATGAGAATGATTTGCATCTGAAATAGGGTCGAGATTAAAATGGATCCCATGACAAGCTGCCTCCTGTTCGGCAGGACCAGCAGGAATTCTGAATAATGGAGCATGTGCTTGAATAGCAGGACCAGCAAGTTATGTTTGCTGAATGGCGTTGGGCATCAGGATTTCATGAAAATCTTGTTAGTGAATGGCACTTAATTTTTTAAGCCATGGTACGATATAACTGAAAATATATTCAATCCCAATACAATAGCCCATTTATGCTCGTTTATTCTAGTTCATAAAACTAGTAGAACAACGTGCTATCCTTTTGAACAAATGCCTATAATTTTCGAATATCTAGCCGAAAATGATTAAAATCGATTCGGTTTGACATTCTTATGAAAATGACATAGAGAGTTTTCATATTTTCAGAATCGGTTTATTGTACAAATATCTCGGTCAAGCTCTTATTGGGCCAAATCAGTCAAATAGTTTTGAGCATCTGAATCGATAATCATTCATAAAATCGTCAGATCTCAACGAACAATTGTGCATTCATAGGAAAGTTCGGTATATTGCATCTTGAAAGTCATCTTCGCAGAGTAAACCCACGAGAAGATATAGATTCCTTTTTACGAGCATGTTCTAGTTCAGAAACTAGCAGGATAGCGTTTTCGCCAAATGTCTGTTATTTGCGAATATCAAGCCGATAATGGTCTCGATCGAATGGATGCAACTTTATGATCAAATTTGAGTAAGTACAGCCGGTCAGCTCGGCCGTATACTCTCTATTTTCCAGGTAGATGATCCAGAGTTTCCATGTTTTTCTTTTCATAAAAGGTCTACTGTTTGTTATTGGGACAAATCAGTCGAATACATCAGGAGTAATAAGCATCTGATATTTAGTTTCCTCAATTAGTGCAGGGTAGTACACATCTTAAAATTAAAGCGGTAAATTGTACCACTTCAAATGAGGCGAAGGGGTCCAGCCGTTTATGACGCGATACGATATCGGGACGAAATTTGTACTAGTATACACGACGCGTTGTTGAGGCGGTGTAGCGTAGCGAGGGTAAGGTAGGTAAGAACTAGGAACGTTGATGGTCTGTCTCACGTCAAATTTATCGATGCAAAGGGAGGATAACGTTAACTGTCGACAGGATTGAAGTAATAAACTCTGCCTCTGCAAAATATAGAATGCAAATTAATTGTTGGATTCTGAAACTTTAGGACGGTGAGCGAGTCAGGGGAAGATTTTACTGAATATGAGAGTTTTGTTATTCAAAATAATCGAAGCTGACCGTGATTATATTGTCACGGTTTCAAAATTCCCGCTCTAGTTAGTACCTGCAAACCGCACTGGTGGCGTTAGTCGCGGTAGTTTGCCAGCTTATCTCGTACGTTGTCGGTGGTCCTTTTCTGTGATCATGTGACGTAGGTTGTCAATTACGTCGTTCTTCCCGCATATTTTTGGTTGAAATGTCCTGGAGTAATTAATCGCAATTTTGCGGATCTGAACAGGATTTTAACTGAAGCCCTGAGAGAAATCTTATCATGTTGGTTTGGTTTGTTCGTTGGTGAGATTTTTGCGCTTTTGCGGAGTGGCGTATTTGTTTGGAAAAACGACGTGGGATTGGTGAGTTAACCTATGTTTGTCACGAGGTATTTTAGATTTTTGTTCGTATTTTAGCATCATTCTGCTTCGAATTGGGAATTATTATTGTACCGTTGCGAGGTACCGCAGATTCTGAACTGTCTTTGAAGTCTTCGAGCTGTTCGTCTAGGCTGTCTTTGAATTGCCGTCGAGCTGCCGTGGGAGCTGTCTTTGGGGACCTCCACCAGATTTCGCCATCTAAGATACCACACCTGTCGTCTACCCAGGGCGCATTACTGTGAGAAATTGTACTACGTTGGCCCAGGAATATATTTGAGCCCAGTATCCATCTACGAGACTGTGAGAATAGTTATGGTTTGAGAAACTATATCCTTTTGTACTTCAGTCAAGCTACGACCTAGACTGTTATAGAAGGTTAGTCTGTAGAATTTAGTTAAGATTGATTAGTATCAAAGAGGCCCAATTCAGTGAATACTGTTTAGTACATAAAACCCGACCTATCGAGAAGGTCGCTTAGATATAAGTAAAGAGCTATTTGTAACGATTACCATCGAGGCTCTAAGTATATACCTTGGGGTGATATTACTGTTTGTTTAGTAAGAGATAAAGCATTATATCGAATATTCGGGTTGTGAAGTAAGAACTAGTTAGTGATCTACCTTCTGTAAGATATATCCTCGTTTGGGGACCTTGTGTATTTCATTTGGGCTCATTATATTATTAAATAATTGCTCTATATTCTTTCTACCAGCCACTACCTCCCGCTTGTGTGATCGGGCTCGTTTGGCATCCTGAGAGTGCGTTCGTTATTTTCTCTCTTTTTGCGACCCTGAGATCTTTAGTGTACTTTCCTCTTTTTTTTTTTTTTTTGTATTATCATAAAAGAGAGTGGCGCTCTAGAGCTAGCCGAGGAGGTACTTTGTGCACTCTCTGGAGCCGAGTGGGTTTGGTGATAATATATTCTCATGTAATTAAAAAATTTGAAGTTTCCTCTCACATCATGCACAATTTTCCTGTTCGTTTTACAACAAACTGTTTTTATGAAAATGTATCCAATTACTAGTAATTTCGGGCTGAATTCTTTTTGTGAGACTTCAATATGCAGCAAAGGTATATTGCTTATTTATGGCTCATGACAATTCGCAATTCTAACATTTATTAGGGACATTTATTGAGTATTACTATTCTGAAAATTTCATCAGGAGTTCAAAGAAACTCCTATAAAATCCCATCATATGTGGTAAGAAGTGCCAATGTGACAAAGATGCCACCGCGCCATGAAACCCTCCGTAATTCCATAATTTACAGCATCTGTGTACTGTCTTCTATGAATCGGTACATCCCCTCAGCTCTCATTCACCTCTATCACTGTCATTTTTGTACCGGTGACCAGGACCAGGACTTATCCCCTCTTCCTCTTTGTATTTGTCGCGTGGCTCCATCGCTTCCTGGTCCTCATCGATGCGAAGTAGGACATTTGAAGTGAGGTTGTACATTGTATAAAAATGAGCCGCTCTTACATTTGCTCGTCGTGTATGGGACAAATGAGCCACCTCTAGTAAGAGTTACCCAACAGTATCCTCAATATCTCCCTGAGTATATCTCGAGCGGTTCGAAGCTCAAAAAGAGAGTCTGCCGAATTCTGTACAAATCTTCAGGATAGGAAATATTGTAGAAATTCAGGAAGATTCTTTGGAAATATTTATATACTTACTCATAAGATATTCGTCGGATCTCGTCAAAAAATGATGCATTTATGAAAGATATTATTATATTTCATATTCTGAATTATCGTCCCCATAGAGTGAACCTACTACAAGGAATATCAGTTTCATTTTGCAGGCTTCTTCTAGTTCAGAGAACTCGTAGAACAGCGTCCCTTATTTCTTATGCCCTATGATTTGGTCATAGATAATCATAATAAAGTCTAATTATCTTGTTCGACATGTTATTGAATGGCACGTCTTGACCTCAAATTTGAGTATTTCTGTTCGGCTGACCGTATACGATCATACGAACAAGATGACCTAAAGTTCTCATATTTTTAGTACAGGTTGTCTAAATATCTTGGCGAAGTTCGTTATTGGTCCAATTCCATGGAATAGTTTATCAGAAATTTCATTCCAAGAAACTGGGTCTCTCCAATATATGACGACGTTTCATGATTTAAAATGTTGACTTCTTGAAGAAGCCTAGATTACGTTTGCCATTAGTTCATCGATTGGTACTTATTATAAATCGATGTTCGAAATAATGAAAGAATCCTTCAAATTTGTCAGATAGAATTTTTCTAGTGTCAATTTGACTTTAGAGCAGAAAATTTTATTTCTAGTTTTAGTGTTATTATCGTATGATTGTGATATTGATATCAGAAAATGTGAGGGTCAAAGCGTTCGAGTTTTATCAATATTTGACAACAAAAAAGCAGGCCAAGTGTCAACCCAAAAGGATTTTAGTTTGGGTAAGATTACTGAGGATGTATATGCATCAATGAATGGTGAAAAAAAGTGCTGCAGAATAATATCCAAGCAACCCACACTCGTCTAAGTCACATAAAGTAAACGTCTATTGATATCTAAAAACTTTTTTCAATATCGAAAAATGATCATGAAATAAACAACTTGCTACAGAATTTTGAATGAGTTCAGAAAAAGTTCTAAAATGAACAATGAATTGAAACTAGTCATTTCTCCATGAAGGTCAAGTCGTGATAACATTCGGAATGTCGAACACGAAACTTCAAGGAATTGAATTCAATCCATCCATTCACGATCGTGTTATGGAGGAGCAATGCATTGATGGGCATCACACTAACATTTTCATGGAAAACTTTCACGTTCTTTTTAGCAAGATTCATTTTCAACCCCCGGCGATTGCGCTATGTTTATTTTAGACTTATAATGGCCTAAGGAATCTATAATTATTCATTGTATCATCGTGTTTTCATGTCTTCAGATCTTCACATGGTTAAATTTAAAACTATCTTAATTATGATATCGATCATCTTCGGCGTTGATCGATATTATATGTAGCTGCTGATAGCGGTTGCGCCTTATGCTTTACTGGAAGCGGGAAAGCGTGAAGTCATGTCACGTCAGGAAGTCATTTCGTCATTATTCCGCTTTCCATTTCAATCGGCAAAGGGTGAAGACAAAAGACCAAGTGACTATACTTTCGTGATCCGCCATCTTGCTGAAGTTAGATTTCATCAATCAAGTGAATTAAGTGAAAGTTCAAACCTATAACAATACGGTAAGTGAAAAATTTTCGTAATATACTGTTTTGACAATTTTGAGTTTCAACAATTTTTTGAAGCTTTTTTCATTATAATTCTTAATAATTATGTTTTTTTGTTACATATATTACCCCAATTCACCTTAAATTCGTTGAAAACCTGCCTAAACGATCTTTCAATTCAATGAAAATAACCATTATTCAATTTTTATATCAGATGTACTTGTACCATATTCGATCTCTGTAATAAAAAAAAAAAATTTCTCTTTTGTAGCCCTGAAGAAGTAGAAATATATCTACGAAACGTTGGCATTAGTTGGATGTAGTTTTTGACCAATTGCTTTCCTCAAAATTCCATGAAAAATCAACCTAATATGTATCTACAAGGAAATGATCTATCAGAACAAAATGAAAATAACAGTAAATGGTTCTCCCTACAATACCAACAACATCAAAAATGAGAATAGGTGTAAAACTGCAAAATAAATACTTTAAATCATCAAATATTGAACTTGACTTTTTTAAAGGTCCTCCAGTTACTGAAGAAAGAGAGCAGTTGTAAGGTACATTATTAAAAGTGTGCATTAAAGTTTTATTATTTCATTTGAATGTTCTGATGTCTCAAATAAGTATTCGTATTTTTTAGGAGGGTTCGTCGACTCAAAGTTAGAGGATAAGTGAATGAATACTATTAATTCTACGCCAAACTTTCGCAATTTTATTCAATGCATCCTCAGGGCTTCTATAAAAGTACGGTACTGAATGAAAGATTTCTCAAATGATAGAAAATACATATTTCATAATATGACGAATCTTTTGTAGCTAAATGCCAATAATTTGAAAAATCTAATATTCACTAAATTATGAAACAAAAAAAAATTATTTTGTGTTATTATTATTGTACTTTTATAGAAGCCCCGAGGATGCATTAAATAAACATGCGGAAGCTTGGCGCTGACGAAAATATTTAATATTTGAAGATTTTTTGAAGTTTGATTTATACAAGAAAATAATATTTTGACGGACGATTTGATTGAAGAAATTGTCGACTGTATTATATTCCTTGAAAAAGGCGTAGATACGCCGAAACATGTGTTGGAAAAATAAAATAAATAAAATAATAGTCAAGGGAAAGATCGCACTTCAATACTTTTCCACTGTTTTTCTAACGCTTTTCCTGCTTATCTCACGAGAGTAAACTATCGGATTTCCTCCGAACCCAATTCAATAAATGAGAAATATAAGTCGAAATTGAGTTCGAAGGAAAAGATTAATAGAAAATATGAATTCTTATTGATGGCAATTTTATAATTCTTCTCGTTTCCGCTGTGCCCAATGAACGCACGAAGTGATATATTCGTTTCAGGGGAATTTTGCACGGTAGATTTCCAACGATCTGAAAATTGGTGAAAGTAAATCGTACAGGGATGCAATCAGAAAAAAATTGTACCTATGCCGTAGAATATGCGTTTATTAGGTCAATCTTGAACTCTCAGTTCGTCTATTCTAAACTGAATAAAAAAAAAAATTATCAGAGGTGAATGCCTGTTCGGTGAATATCCAAAAACCATGTTCAATTTAGTTTTTGCATAATACCTTCCGAGCGCTTCTTTCCAGAACAGAATGCCATGGTTCTTGCTAAATGTCTGTAATTTTTGAATATCAATCAAACTTTGAATGTTCTCAATCGATTTGGTTGGACTTCCTGATTAGAAATACGTAGCCACAATTGAGTCTGTCCGGCTGGTCGTATACTCTCCTTCTTCCAAAGGAGATAATAAGCTAGAGTTTCGATATTTTCAGAATTGGTATAAACATATCCTATTATCTCGGTATACAGGGTGTCTCAAGTTCGAGTGCTTATTAGACGTTTCTGGAGAACTTGACATATTTGAAATCTGAAAATTGAGATTATGATATTGTTCAAAGTTCTCTACAGAGCTAAAATATTTTCGAAGCCCAAAAACTTCCGGTTATAAAGGAGTGAAAATAAATTCGACGAAAAATTTTTTTAAGTTTTCCATTCCTGGAATGATCGAGTATTCAATAGTGAATACATTTCTTTTAAAGCCATTGTATTGATAATAATAATTAATAATAATTTATTCGGAAATTTACGTACATTTGAAATTAATTTTATCTTTGAGATCCTGTGTAACCTAAGCTGCAAGCTTGTATTTCGCACAGTTCTCTCAGTTATCGAATATTCCGACTGCATGTTGAAAATCAAGATATATAAAAACCAACCTGTCATTTTGAAAAAAGAAAACACATCAGATCACAGGACCATCTCACAATGAAACCAGGAAGGAGAAAATCAGTGCAACATTCACGACAGAACATCCAAGAATCTGCCGAAATTTTTTTTTAACATAGTGTAAAATATCATCCTTATTACCTCTATATTTCGTATTCACATATCTCAATGAATGAGGAAGTATATTATAAAACCTAGGACCCAGATATTGATAACTCCGCTGTAAATGACTCCTGAACATAAGTGGCACGCGCAAGTTTTGCTCACAACGATGTCGCGTGGCATAATCATGTATAATGAGACTTTTACTACTATTAATCTGATTAAACAAGCATTCCGAAATATACAGCTGCCTTATATTCAGTCTGTTACATTGCTCAAATAATTGCTCAGTGCTAAAAGTTTTGCTGACATTAAAGATTATTTTAAAATATATTTTTGTATTATTTGCAGACCCTCCAAAGCACTGTCAAATAATCCCCCACACTATTATGGCATACCTCAGCAACGACTCAACCAGCGAATCATAAACTTTCAGCATAAAGGGGACAGTTGTTACTTCACGCAGATTGTAGAAAATATATGCCAAATTTTTGAGGCGTGTAGTCATATACTCGACGTGAACTTCCCACCTCATGTACTGATCTATATATAAACAAGATATCTTATGCTAGGCACTCTGCTTATTTTGGGACACATACAACTTGTGTCATCGGAGTCGGATTGATGCACTGCAAGTGTAGTAAAAGCAGGTAACCCACTCCTCATCAAGGTGAACGTGATGAAATGATTTTGCAGTGTTCAGACTCAAGAGGCTTTTCGTCAGCCAGGATTCCACAATCCTCATACCCTGTTCAGCATCTCTATATACATCATTCCATGTATTCCCCTCAAAAAAAAAAAACATTGTGTCGTCTGCGTATGACACAATTTTTCCATTAGGTACCTTCAAAAGAAGCAACTGATTCACATAAATGAGGAATAATATCGGTCCCTATTAAATCAAATAGTTTTCAAAATATCTAACAAAAACTGGAAAAAAGGCAAATATGTTCATTCAGTTATATGTTCATTATTCTTATTTTAAATATCCTGAGCGTAAACCGTTTTACAACTTCAAAGAGGAAGGATGTGGAAAGGTCATGCATCTTTTGGATTGCAAAAATATCATCACAGGGTGTTTCAAATTTTGTGTTGAAAATTGTGATCTTAAATTGGCCATAACTTCTGTTTTTCAAATTTGAACCCTATTTTTTATAATTGAAGTTGTAAAATTGAGTGTTCATTGAAAAAAGGACTTCAATTGACCGATGACTGGCTCGGTTAATATATCTATTTTAAATTATGATGACCGTTCTTCTGAAAAAATATACCAACTGAAAAATCTCAACTTTCAATATAAAACAGTGGTAGGTACTCAGCAAAATGTCCTAAATAGATCAATTTCACTTGAAGACTACCTAAATTACTCATTGCAAACTATGGGATTCTGACTATTATCAAAAGAAGCGGAAGGCAACTAACTGGTGGTACGCTATCTCAACCCCTATATATGACATTTCATCGTAAAATGTTGCCAAGGAAAATATATTACGGCAATATTATGAGTTTCTACATAAAAGATTTATATTCTTGCAGAAACGATGTATATTATTGATATACTAGTAATGATATTAATCGGTTTCATATACTAAACTAATATTCATCATTCAAAATGAAGGAGGTAGAAAATGAGTTGAGTATAAGTGTTGGGAATCTAAATTTCCCAATTCATAAGTATCAATGGGTATTTTTTTGTTTTGTTTTTATGGGCCAAATTAATTTGAGAATTATTTGTTTTCTGTCCATGATTTTCGAATTTCGCGGTGATTGCAAGTTACACCGCGAGAACATCTGCTGCTGTGTTTTCGGACATATGTAAAATGAAAAGTCAGTATTGTTCTTACGACCGCACTAGAGAGTACTCTCGATCGACACGTTAGTGATTACTTACTACGACAATCAGAAATTAGGTACGATCCAGTGCTGTGATACACATCTACACAACTTCAAACATCAAGAAAAGAACGACAAGGTAAGCAGTTGCCTTATTTTTGTTTTTGGGGTGTACTTGCTCGTATATATTATTTCATAATTTTTCTTTTATTTTTATTTAACCAGCATTAATTCCTACGTTGACAATAAGTATGTACGATATTGTTTTTAGCAACGGAGTACAGGTTTCCAAATCAATCCACCACTACGACAATTCAACGTTGAATATTCACTGCGAAAATACGTAGAATTGTATTTCCTATAAAAAATATTAAAAACTACTCATTTGCGGATCCGTTACGGAGCATATGTAGTTGTCTTGTAAGAATGGTACAATTGAAACCTTCCTGCGAAATTCCATTGATAAGCCAACGAATTTCTTCCCCAAGTTATACCTCCGAACATATACAGGGTGTCTCAAGTTCGAGTGCCTATTAGATGTTTCTGGAGAACTAGACATATTTGAGATCTGAAAATTGGGATTATGATATTGTTTGAAGTTCTCTACAGAGCTTAAATATTCTCGAATCCCAAAAACTTCCGGTTATACAGGGTGTGAAAATAAATTCGACGAAAAAATTTTTTTTCAAGTTTTCCATTCCTGGTATAAACGAGTATTCAATAGTGAATACACTTCTGTTAAAACCTTTGTATTAAATCCAATAGTTTTCAAAATATCCAAAAAAAAACTGGAAAAAAGTCAAATATGTTCAGTCAGTAATATGTTCATTATTCTTATTTTAAATATCCTGAGCTTAAACCGTTTTCACAACATCGAAGAGGAAGGATGTGAAAAGGTCATGCATCTTTTGGATTTCAAAAATATCATCACAGGGTGTTTCAAATTTTGTGTTGAAAATTGTGATCTTAAAGTGGCCATAACTTCTGTTTTTCAAATTAGAACCCTATTTTTTATAATTGTGTTGGATTCTGCGGTCAAAAATAATGATAGTTTTCTTATATGATTATGCTCCTGAATTCAATAATTTCTGAGTTATTTGAGATTTTCTGGATTTATGGTGTACATAGAGTCAAATTCTTCGAATCTGATTCATAAGGATATTCTAAGAGCATAGGAGATAAATCATCCCATTTATAATTCACAAGTGTCAGACAGGTCTTATTGTTAGTCGCTATGAAATTTTTGATTTCACAAAATGAATCGTTGCTATTCTGATTATGAGATTTTGGATTTATTTCTTATATTGTATTTTTACAATTGTATACGCAATACACATTCAAATGCACTTAATACCTTATACCTTGATGGAGTTTTAGTTTTGTTCAGTCAGTAAGGTCGTTTGGCCCGGTCCTTTCCAATCTTCGTGAGTTGAATAGTTCTTCAAGTTGGTCGATCAGTTAGTTGACATGTCTTATCAGTTTCTGAAGGTATTTCCTCAAGCGATTTTCTATTTCAGTCCTGACATATGGGACTCTTAAATCCTCGTGCATGGTGTGGTTGGAGACATACCAAGGGCATTAATCAAAGAACCTAGGTTTTTGATTGTACTCTTTGGATAATTTGAATATTTCATGGCTTAACGCGACCCCAGAATTGGATGCCGTACATCCATATTAGTTTGATGATCGCTTTGTAAATTAAAAGTTGATTTTGAATGTTGCCACCTAATTTTTCGGAATTTTAGATTTATTTCATTCATCTTGGCATTGATGTGTTGTCTCCAGTTTAGGAGCTGATCTATATATATGCCTAGATACTCAGGTGGCGACTGGAATGTCCATGAACTGACTTAGCCTCATTGATGTTAAGTCGCCATTTTCGATGCCACTTTCCAAGGTCATTTAAGTGTTCTTGCAATTGTTTGGAAGCGGTTTCGGAGTTTTCATCAGAAGCAAGTATGCCTACATCGTCTGCAAAAGATGCTATCGTGGTGTTATCATTTTTCGGTATGTCTATAGTTTAGATGATATATGAAAGTGGTCTCAAAATACTTCCCTGTGGGACTCCAGATTTGACGTTAGAAGGAGTGGTTATTGCTTTTCCAGATTTCACGGCAAAATAACTGACTCCTGAATCATGTATTATGGTAATATAGTGAAAAGTAGTTATTTTATCTTAGTTTACTTAATTTCAGTAGCTTTGAGATTTCTGAAATATTTGTTTTACATATTATTTCACTTAATTTTGTTGAAAATAATTATCGGTCAATAATTCCCAGGCCTGGGTTGATAAGCATCAGTTTTTCTGCCTACATTTCATTTAGATCATTTCAGGGTGTTACCTTCATTCCAAAGTTTCTCTGGCTTTTCGAACCACCGGTGTAGGGCAATTTATCGAGACCTTCAAACTATGCTACAGTTTCGGTGACAATTATCCCATCCTAGTCAAATCTTTTTCCTCGAAGTTCTGCGATGAGTTGAGACCAGACTTGGAGAATACAAGGGGTGCGTTAGATATTCAAAACCCAATATGACCATTTTCGGCTGTTTTTATCGACTTGTGACCACGAGCATTGTCTTGGTGAGAGACCACCTTTACCTTCTTCAGATGAGGTCTCATCTCGGCAATTTTGACCATAAAACGGTTCGAAAAACCGATATAATTATCTCTGTTTGTTGTTCATATCCATTTTCCTAGTAGTAAATGAATAACATTGGTAACATGACAAGGTACTTTTTTAAATAATGAGCATGAGATTCTACTCTTAATTCTCTCAGGGTGGGCTCAGTTATCCCAGCAACAAAACTCCTCTCGGTTTTTGACAAATATATTGAGGTGTATAAATACAATTCACAAATAACAATTTCAAGAAGTGTCCAATCTCCCAAGTAAGACAGAACACTAGGGACTTATCTTATAGCGTAAAGAGTCGATAGCTTCCTCCCAGCTCCCAGATACAAAATAAAAGTCCCAGAGGCTATGGCCTGCCAGTTCACCAGAAACGGGTTGTATAGTTTCCACACACATGTTCCAGACAGCGACTAAATGATTCCAATTTTCATCCCAGTTGAATAATGTGCCCCCAGGGAGGAGTTATATCAGGATGAACGAAAGAACATTAGAAAGTGCAAGTGCATGTATAACCAGGCTACTTCTCGATTTCTTTTAAACAAATATTGAACAAATCATAGTAAAATTACATTATCTTAACAAATTTAACCGAGAAGCAGTCATGTTGTGGAAATCATCGAAAGCAGTCAACGCAAAAACGTGCTCTCATGTTAAAGTGCCAAAAAGAACTGAAATTTCGGTTCCTGGGAGGAAATAAACACTTACCGAAAATAGTTAGGTATGTATTTCTCGCAAATCTCTGACCCGAAAGAGTCACTTGAGATATTGATTTCAATAATTACATGATCATTCAGGTGCGCGTAAGAAATAACGTCTGTGGCGTGCAAATCGTTTCACATTGCTTGCGCCTCCCAAAATACATGGCCCTGATATTTTCAGCCGGTGTTCGGGTGTTTCGACGGTTTTCTTTATCTGAACTTAGCAGACTGCCACTTGGATTTCTTAATAAGGTTTCGAACCAACAGAACAGTACTTTTCGATAACTTCAGAGTTTCAGCTTCCTGTCGTAACTTGACCGTGATTATTTTCAAGGTATTCTCAAGGTTTTTCGGAATAACTGTTCATTTGGGTGACCAGGACGTTCAGCATTACGTATCCATATGAACCATGGTTTGATGGGACAAAGCCCGGATAACATTCATAAGGCAGAGGTTGGACTTGAATGGTTTTTTTCTCTTCTCAAAGCAATTATAACTGTTATGATAATAATAATAATAATATATTAACACATGTTGTTTCTTCTAATCCTCAGTTCGAAGAAATCACAAAAATAGCTTCACTTAAACCACCATAACTAGATAAACAATAAGCAAAACGTCAAGAATTTCCGACTGTAATATTTTGGAGGTCGGCAGTCCCAAATAATCATATGGACATTTTACTAATGTTCACTTAGAATGAAATGCCCCGTTCGCTAGAATCCAAATTATAAAAATATTATCAAAGAAGTCATTTCTGAAATTTTTAGCGAAATATTTGGACGTCTTCATATATGGAGAACCTATAAACTTCATACGATGGGATGGTACAATGTTGAAATTTGAGAATGTTCTGAATATCAGAAACCATATATATCATGCAATATCAATTATTGGAGAGAAATTTTCGCAATTTTTCAAAAATTTTTTAGTGTAATTAATTCCACGAAATATTACAGGCTTTTTTGTTATAATTGCATTCAATCATCTCTCGAGTTACCAATTGATCTGATGGATGGATATCCTAGGAGGTGTTGAAATTTTTTTTTCGTTTTCATTCTGTTAATTTTTTACTGCATGAATCCATGGTTTGGAATTAATGTAGTAATCTAAGACTCATCTTGTTGAGTAATCATTCAGTTATTCACTCCATTCAACGAAAGAAAAAGGTCGAAAAGTACCCAGGGAATACAAAAATACAGTAATACACACCCAACGATGAGTGGTTTCACGAGATGGAATTAAGGAATGTATTCAAAAAGGGCAGCCCATAACTGCTCCGGTTCTGAGTCGAGTATGACATCACAAAACATAGCACGTCTTTGTATGGAATATCACGTCCTAATACACTTCCCTCGATGTTGCAGACTCGACTGTCATTCTGTTCAATATCTTTAGAGCTCACTTTTTACCTTGAAACTGTCGAAATCGGTAGAAACGCTGAGTTGTAGTATATTTGGTCTTTTGAACATGGGGAAATTTTCATGACAAGTTGGAAGATTTGTATTTTTGTTCAGCGATAGAGAAAATTTCATGAATATTCGCCCAAAGATTTTTGATGTTATGAACATAAGGGTAAATGTGAGAAGCTGTATTCACAGGATGAATCTTCGAGGACATCTACAATATTAAGTATAATTGTCGAGATCACAAAAAAGTTGCCGTAGTGAATTTACATAAAATTTCATATGACGATTTTCATGTATCTTCCCATGATCTGTCTCAATAATTAACGACAGTTGTTCCGTTCCTATTAGTTTTCGAATTCTCGGAGTTGGCTTATTAGGTAAATATCGAATATTCGAGGATTTTTATATGCCGATCCCTCTCTACGGAAAATGTTATGTTGAGTGAGAAATTGCATAAATACTTTCGGTTACTTATCTCTGAATCTGAAATCAAAAGAAAGATTCATTGGTTCTATCTCTTTTATTTTTGGAGTTCACAGGCTCGAAAATTTTTGAAGCTTCATCTCAGCTATGAAAATATTTGTTAGTTCTCTGTTAAATATTGCAAGAATTTTTAACCCTACAACTCAACCTACTCGAAGCTCATGGATTGTCTACCTCATGTATCATCGCTAACTTCATGATGTGTGTGACAGTTGATCGATACTTACGATCGATGAAAAAATCAGCTCAAAAAAATAACAAATCATGTGTGATTCTCTCAATTTTGATTACTCGACCTTTTTTTTTCAATGAGAATTCTCTTCGAACTCCTCGTTACAAGTGAACCTTGTAGTGACTAGTGCTCTATATTGCTTTTTCACAGTCTTTTTCAAGACGTCTCTACTTTTATTTTACAATCAAAGACATTTTTTTTCAAATACATGACTTATTTTCTGCACGTGTACTTTTGAAACTGCATGACTTTATATGTCCTTTAAACATCTCGTTCATCTCGTTACTTTTTCATTCAAGTTACATTCCATATTTTATTTTCGACACCTCTAATTCATGTTATCAATCATATTTTCATATTCTAAAATATTCTACATCCAACCACGTGCCAATTTCAGCTACCTTTTTCATATCTGTTCTTTTGCAAATCACTGAACACTGAATTCCTCAATTTACTGCCAGATTCACTTGTAAGTTACTCATTTTCACTCACATATATTTTACTCAACTTTTAGACATGTTCATCTCTTTATGATTAGACTTCTCAGGCCTTATAAGTTTCAGATATCTGTACGTGCCATGCTGGGATCATCATAGAAGATTCTGCAACCAGGATGTTCTCAATATTCATTCAAGACTACTCGATAAGAAATATAGTTACCAGAATCTTCGTTAGACCTGGTTGGAGAGATCACCTGATGATTCTACATTGATATTGCACCTCGAATACTTAAGTATACACTCTAACAACTCCTTTTTCAACTTCTCAGTACTAATATTGCCTGATATCATTATTGTTCTCAACTAATCATATTATATAATCTCAAATAAAAGTGTTGTCACTTTAGTTCAAGTTTATGATAATTTTCTCTACATCTCACATCTCTTATTGTACAAATATTTCATCTCAATTCTTGAATTATTATAGGAATTCTTCTGCTTTTCTATTATAATATAACTGTTATTACTGTAAGCGTTGATCATTCTATGATAAATCTCTCAATTAAGTTAGTATGATACAGATGCTTTCTTAAAAACTAATCACTTCTTCAACTGCTCTATATTTTACATAACTTTATCTACTCTCAAGCCTCATTTCATACAGTTCAACTAGTCACAGATAATTATGTATTTCTACTTCTGTTTTTTCTGATAGATTCGACAGGCTATCACTGTAAACGTTGTAAATCGTAATTATTCTTTCTCTTTAATCGCTCTGGAAGTCTGTCTAGTTACATTATAAACCTCAACATCTCAATTCATCAATAAAACCTTTTGTTTTTCTGATAGTAGACAGTTTGAAATAAATTCAATCTCTATCATTGTAAACTTTGTGTTTGATTGATAGATGGTGCCTCAACGCTCAATATTCTTGACTTGAATAATTTCGGCAACACACATTACTCGATCTAGTCTTGCAGACAACGCTGTTTCTCAAGTAAGCACAACGTTATGACTTTTCTATTGTGAAATATGATTCTAAATTTTCTCAAGATAACATCTCAATTATTATCACACTCAATATTAGCTCTATAACTATTCCATAATTGTAAATAGATCAACTCTGTTTAGATGTAGTTGATTTGTAAATATTTTAACTTCATGCGAGAACCTATTTATTTTGTGAATGTGAACATTGTACAATAAACATTTTATTTTACCACCTCTAGCTCAATCATTTGGTAACAGTCCTCTTTTAAGTAATAGCCAAAAATCTCAACACCCAGATTTTTGAACATTCTCCATCAATTATATGTTTTCTATCATAATTTATTGTTTTGATTTCGAGCTCTAAAATATAATAGTTGTCACTCATTGTTGCCTCAGTGAGTTGAAGGTTTGAGTAAAATTTAATGTAACAGAGTACCTTACAATATATAGAATCGAACTCAAATAGTATCTATTAACGGAAAATATAGTAAATATAAAATAGTCACTTTATCAATTTTCCACAGAGTATGGATCTGGGACCTCTTTTCTCCATTCTGTACATAAACGGCTTGCTTGCTTTAACACCCAAGGTGAAATAGTTGGCTTCATAGACTATACAATAGCCATATATATAAGGGTGAAACAAAAAGCAATAGATGATTTGAGGATATTCACGAAATGGCTTCAACTAAATAATCTCATTGAACTCTGAAAAAACCAAATACTTGACTCCTTTAAACCTCGGAACATGGCAGGGAAATCTACATATGAATACTAAGTTATACCTTCCACCCACACAATCCACAAAATATCTCGGCATCTGCATTGATAAACATATGACTGAAAAAAACTGAAAGGAACCTTGTTTAGATTCTGATATAAAAAAATCAATTCGTTCTGAAAAACACATGTGCATTCTCTACACCGCATCAGTCCAATCACAGCGATCCTATGAATAATAGGTTGGGGTGGTATTTCAGATATACATGTTCAGAAATGCATTCAAAAAATAATAATTTTTTCCTAGTTCAAGAATATTTGAAATTTCTAAAGTACCAGATATTAGACCAATTCATGCCCACACAAATTATTGTGAACGTTCAACAAAATAAATTATAGTGAGATTAGAAGAAGAACACAAATATATTATGAGAGCAAAGTGAGAAAATTATGAAATAACAGAAGCAATGAAAAATATGGTCAGCGAGTGGCAATCCAGTTGCCTGTTAGTGAGCTCGATTGAAATCACCACACCTGGACAACCTAAAATAAAAGCAACAAATAAAAAGTACCATCAAGTACAGAAAAAAAAAACAAAGAAATAACAACTGCAAAAAATATGTTCCTAGGATACAACAAATATATAAGTTTATCTAAATCTAGCCGCATTTCAAAACTTTCAGTTCTGAATCTAACCTGCAATTGAATACTCCTATTTCTAGTTTTACTTCGTGATTGTAAACATTGTCTCCTTAGGTTGGCTTCTAACAAAAACAAATTCTCAACATCTAAGGGGTTGCTCTGAACAACCGTATTTTTATTAACAGTTTATACAAACAATTTTTTTCTGCTGATTTTTCAAGGAGTTTAGAATGTTCGAATGAGCTCCACCCCTAGCAATTATAACATAATGCATCACACTATGAGTCAATGCATAATACAACATAAGAAGAATCTCACTAGGCATTTTCTTACAAAGCTTGTAAAAAATGAACACTACATACTTTGTCTCATTCGACAGGTTTTCAACATGCTTGTCCCTCTCCATTCTGTAATCTACTATCACCACAGTATAGATACCAACCAGTAGTCGCACTCCATAATTGAGTGGAATTTCTTTGAGTCAAAATCTACCGTGAACCAGCAAAGCTCATTAATTTAATCATTTATTTCCATTCCAGTAAGTATTCTGTTTCAATTTTGTGTTATTCTCATATTAATTCCAAAATGATTAACAATTGAACCATATACAACTGCAATAGTTCCAATAATGCCAACCTTTTTTCAATACCATGAGACACTGACAGGTGAGTGATACATATAGTATTGTAGAAAATGTTGTTTATTAAAAGCTCCATTATTTGAGGTGTGCTTCATTCAATTAGTTGAGATTAGATGAGATATCAGGAACCAATGGAATTTCAGGAGGTTTACGCCTACTGTCGTCATTTCTTTACGATTAGTTGAGATATCAGGAACTAATAGAACTTCAGGAGGTTGACGTCTACTGTCGTCATTTCTTCACGATTAGTTGAGATATCAGGAACCAATTGAATTTCAGGAGGTTTACGCCTACTTTCATCATTTCTTTACAATTACTTGAGATATCAGGAACCAATGAAATTTTAGCATATTTACGCCTACAGCAGGCTTAGTATTGTCTTCATTTCTTAACGATTAGTTGTGATATCCGGAACCAATGGAATTTCAGGAGGTTTACGCCTACTGCATGCGTATGCAGAAGAGTGAAATTTTTTAAGATAAATATTTGAACGTGTATCTATATGATTTTCAATTTTATAAATAGAAATAACAATAATATAATATATATGTAACAACAATTCAATGGTTTTTTATTTTTTTCCCACCATAATGAGGGAACCCTTTCTAGAGAACACTCAGCATATTTAGCGCAGGAGAGTATTTACGGGGTGTACTGGGAGTAATCAACCTCCCCCAGGACAACTTGTTTTTAACGCTAAATCTTCGAATGGGAACCTTCCCCCCTTCCCCCTATTCACTCAAGATCAGTTCAGGTCCTCGCTAAAACTTGCCACTAATTCTAGAATTCCATAATCAAATTCCTCTTTTCATAAATTGAATATGGTAAAAATAGTATCAGTTCAAACTAAATCATCAGAGAATTCATTGAAAAAAATTGTTCGAAACAATTCAATATAAAAAAAAGTTATTTTTCATGGACTCGAAGATTAATGTTTCAGTGAAATTTAAGTATCGAGGATTTTATATTAAACACGTTCGATGCTTTCAACCACCAACAACTTATTTTTCCATATAATACCTACTCTTCAACTCAATCTTCGTTTAGAAAAATTTTGATGAGTCATTTCACTTACAAACCTAAGGTAGGTACCTATGATTTTTAACACATTTCAAAAAGTTTCAGAGGCTGTTCTTGAGTAAACTATTGAGGTAATTTCATCACTAATTACTGTTTCTTTGAAAGTGATATCACAACCACAATAAAACAATATTTCTTTTATTGAATGCGTTCTGTTAATGAGGAAATGTGATTACATTTACGGTTACATTATGAGCAGAGCTATAATTTTTATATGAATATAGACTAAACAATGGTCCATACACTCTAAATATCACTGTGAAGACTTATTAATAGCTTAAATCAGAAATATTCAAGTTTTCAGATAACGCAGATAACCTTTTCTAATCAATTTTTCAATTCGAGGTCGATGAGATTAGATGCGCAGGGAGGAATGCGCGAGTTCCTTTTGGTGTAAGCGATTTCAGTTCAAAATCCACGGAGTGCGACTACTGCTTCGTCCCTATACTGTGATATTACTCCCAAGTATTTAATCGAATCAACCTTTTATTAATTTTCCATTGATACATATTATATTAAAACACTCCGGAACGCTATCACAATAATTACCGAACGTCATGTTGACTGTTTTATCTATATTTAGAGAGAGCATGTATGAAGTCAACACCAATATTTTCCAAATAATTATTCGAATTTTCCTCTATCTCTCTCCAATTTTCACCAGTCGACACCACCGCGGTATCATCAGCAAAAGAGAACAAAATATTCTCAAGCTAAGCGTCAAAAACATCGTTCACATATAAAACGACTATCAATGGTTCCAGAACTGTACCCTGAAGAACGCCAGTACTCACCTCACAATAATCACTTAAAACATTATTAATTTTTACCCTATGACCACGCTTTCGAGCATTTATTCAGCTCTCCTTCTGGGCTTCGACTATAAAGTAATACATAAAAATTAATTGGCGCAGCTGCAGACAATTTGTCCAAGAATAAAAAATAAAAACTCCTAGAAACACGTCTGAATTTAAAAATGAATGAAAATGTGGCTAACTGAGGGAGATCGATCTAGGATTCATAGAAGGAGAAATTCAAATAAGAAAATTGAGTTAATCACGAGATATTGTTGATGATGGAGCTCGTGTTGAATGATTATTTGGGCTATTACCATCATCTATTGTGGATGTAATGATTTCCGACGTTTCGATAGACATCTTCTATCTTTATCAAGGAGGAAAAAAAAACCTTTATTATTTGATATAAAATTATCAATTTTCAAAAAGTCTATATTGACAGAAGTTATGAAAGAAAATAAAAGATGTTATCTACTCATCTGTGATATGATGATCTTTTTAAGTTGGATCGAACTATCGGCGTCCAAACTTCTGGCAGATCTATAGATGGAGCACTTATGGAATCGGGTGTTATTTTCATAAATGCTGCTTCTTTGATTTTTCTTCTTGCAAGTTTTTCTTCTTTGGATATTATTGATGCTTCATCCCACTTTATACGATGATTCTCATCTACAGCATGTTGGACCAACCTGGATTTGTCGCTGTCTAGTACTCGTAGAAGCTTCTAATGTTCTTTTATTCGTACATTCAGAGGGCGTTTAGTTTCTCCGATGTAAGATCTTCCGCACTCGCAAGGTAATTCATATATGCAGTTCTTTGTCCTTTGTGTCTCATTATTAGGCTTAACTTTTGTAAGTTTAGCTCTGATAGTGTCTTGAGTTTTGAATGCAGTCGTTATGTTGTATCTATTTCCAATTCTTCTCATTTTCTCCGACAAACCTTTTACATAAGGAATTACGGTTTCAATGGTCTGATTTATATCTGTTGGTTCAGATTGACTTTCTCTTGTTCGTCTAGCTTTTTCTAATATCTTTTTGGGGTAGCCATTGCTTCTAAGAGTTTTCGAGATGTTATTTATTTCTTCATTTTGGTCTTCTTCAGTACAATAAATATTTATTGCTCTATCAAATAAACATTTTGCTACTCCCAATTTAGTGTTTAGTTGGTGGTTTGAATCAAAATGTAGATATTGTCCTGTGTTCGTTGGCTTTTTATACACAATGGTTCTTGGGATTCCATTATGTTTATGTACGAGTACATCTGAGAATGGATGTCGAAGCTGACCATAACGTCTTCTTCCATGATTTCTTGATGTCTCATTATTTTTATGAAGTGTTTCGTGTAAATTACTTTTTAATGGTGATATAATTTTTAGCAGAAATTTAGCCAATTGGTGGCATGCTGAATTTCTTGAACTCACAATTGGTCTTTGGAAGAGAGGAATATTTGCTTTGTGTATTTTTGGTAGACCATATAAATGTGGTGGTTTACTGAAGTGAAGTGTAAGTCTTGATCTAACGAATTGATCTGGAAATTCATTTCGATATTTATAAAGGATATTGTAAATCTTGTTTTCAACTGTGTTCATTAATAATTATCTATTGCTCTTACTTCATTTTATAAATCTCATCGAACCTCAATACAATCTACAATCATGAAAATATTATCAATTAAGCCATTATGACACTGATGAAGACATTATAGTGCCAATAAAAACCAAGACTACTGAAGAAGACACACGAAGTATATTTATGTTTTATAAGATTATATTTCGATAATCATTTTTTTTTATTTTTTCAATGAAATAACTGTTATATCACAACCTTCCTCAACTATGGATAATGATTTCCCTTTGAATGGGTTCCGTAGCAGACTTCAAACATAAGAAGATCTGAAAAATCATCACTTGGACCGCAAGACCCGATTCGAAGAATCGTCCTTGCAGATTGGCGACAAATTTTGTGTATTACAATAGATTTGAATATAGAAGGTATTTCTAAGGACAAGAGTGACTACATTTCTGAAATAACAAAGGATTATGGTGCTGAGATTATTCTCCTTCAAGAGACACATACGGATACTAAAAAAATCTTCGTTGAAGAGGAACAATAAAAGGTTATGTATTAATTGATTATCTAATTAGTAAAATTTATGGTTTAGCTTGTTATGTTAAAAAATTCTTGATTCACAATATCGAGTTAATCCAAAAGGCTAATTTGAGGAAGTTTACTTTATCTCTTTCAAATTTTATATTTTTGATATTCAGTTCTTTTTTTGCTTTTGTCTTTTTATTTTCAGATTCGATGTGGGCACCTTGAAGAAGTCTCTGTTTCCATCAATAGAAGATCACTCTTGAAGAAAGAAATCCCAAATATATTTCAGCTTATTTTTGTACTTTCACACTTAGGCGGGGAGCCAGGGTTTTTTACGGGGTTTTTTCCTAGGCTTTTATGTGATACGCCGAATTGTATGACACCCCATCACTAACCCCTGATCTGTATGCTTTATTGTTTGCTAACGAAATATTGTAAGCCAAAAGTTCAAAAAATATATATATATATTTCGATAATCGAGTATTTCAAAAACAAAATGTTATTGTTAACTTGAGTGAACTGCACTCTATTATTATCAACAGAACTCAACAGTTCATCTCAGAGTTTGGATGTTTTCATCAAATAAACTGTCTTATTATTATTAATTGAGTGGTTGATTGAAAGTGATTTACACTTGATTCGAAAACTAAAATTATGATTTTCGGATAAAAGATTATCAGAGATAAAAAGTAGCTAGCCAATACATAGATAATAGATCGAATTCTAATCAAGTGAATCATCATTGATCAGAACTTGATTGGAAGGCTAACGTAGAAAAAGACAGTAGGAGTTGTTTCTAGAAGTTGTTATAAACTTTTAGCTTATTTTGTACAATTCCCATCCAAACATTCAACTTTTCTGGTCGTTGGGTTTGTGCTTCATCGAACAGGTGTGAAAACCTCAAACCGAGATAGCAAACTTTCACCTTGAAATCCCCGAGCGCGCTCTAAAGATTGCGCGGAGACGATGCAAAAATTTTAGTTCTGCCGAAACATTTGTCGATTTCACTTCTTTTGTCTGTATTGAGGACAAAAGGACACTCTCACAGTATATATGGCATTATCCTACACTTACGGGGTGTCGAAGGGGGCACAAAAAGTGACAAAATTTGGGATTTCTTAAAAACTGTACATAGGATCGCGATCAAATTTTGTAGTATTATTTAGGATTCATAGCAACCAGGTTGCTATCTCGGTTTGCTGTTTTCACATCAGTCTTCATTGATCCAATGAGGATTCTTAGTTGACCAATATCTAGAGTTATGGCGGTTAACCGTTCCATTCAAACAAAAATTTGCCTCATCAGAAAATACCACATTGAAAGCAAAACGTTCGTCGTCATTACAGATGTTCATTAGCCGTTCGCAAAATTCGAGCCGTCGATCAAAATCCTCCTCTGACAATTCTTGGGCTAATCGTACGTTATACGGATAAAAATTTTCCTTTTTAATATTTTTCCTACGAAGCGTCGACTTATGCCGTGATCTTCCAGATCTTGGCAAATCCTTGACCATTCCAGATTCATTAAAACGTTGTAAAGTGCTAGTGACTGTTGGTTGTGATATTGGATTTTTTCAGGATGAAAATCATTAAAAATATGACACTTCATCTTTGAAATTGAATTGCATTGATCTAACACGATCACCATAACCGATCATCATTAACATTTCAATACGATCTTTTTCACACAAATTGACCATTTTCAAACGTATTCACGATTTATTTTCACAAACTAAATTTCAAGAAACGTGGAGACAGTTACCTACTACAAAATATTTCGTTTTATCTATTACTATGGATACGACCAACATCAATTTATTTATCTGAACGACTTTTCACTCAATTGAACAAAAAAACTGTATTTCTTCTTTCTACAAATAATTTTTACATGGAACCTGGTAAAGACAGATCCGAAACAAGGTGCTCTTTCAGAATCTGCAAAAATATACAGGGTTTTCCATTTAAATAAAAAAAATTTTGTCAATTCCGGTTAAACCGGAAACATTAATGAAAATATGCTCATCAAATGCATTGTGGTCCATTACACTGAGCTGCCAAATTTCAAAATTATCATCCGTTCCGTTTTAAAGATATTAATTTGGTGCCAAACTTTATCTCAACCCTGTATATACTGAAGAAAATTTTTGGTATTTGTTCGTAAAGATCGAATAAGCATGTTTACCATCTATGGATCTATTTATGAAAAATCTCACTAAAATCTCTTTCCTCCCGCATGAGTGTAGTGATATCTCAACTTGGAACTTGTAAGTTCATCTTGCAAAAACGTCCAAAACGTCTGAAGAAACATGATTCTAGGAGAACTGGTGGAGCCGAATTATGTCGTTAATCTCTCGTTTGTATGGGTATTTTGTAATGTAAGGTTTTCTGAACATTCCTCGAAATTTGTTGAGAGTTCAAAATGGTGTATGTACGAGAATACATTGCTTTCAACCGATTTGTTGATTTTTCAAAGATGTCAGTCCATAAGTTTGAAGATATTTTAGTGATGAAATCTTATACTTGTTCGTAAGCTTCTTCAGTGTTCGAACAAACTCATACCACTTCAGAGATCATTCAATTTCACATAGCTCATGTTAACAGAAAATTGTGATTATTAGATAGCTTAGTCCGAAATGTATTATTCAACAATACCATTACATGAACGCAGGAAGCAGTGTTGTTTCAGCGCATTTCTCCACTATATTCAGCAGGGTGTCAGCCCTTCTTGTCGTACACTACGCCAAAGCGTGGGAATTTATTTGCGCCCCAGGGTAAGTCACGAGCTTCAGGTGGCTGCGAGGAGGGTCAGAAAGGTGGGAAATAAAGATAACGGCCGAGTTTCACTCGGATTCAGACCGACGATATAATATATGTTATAGGAAGTGAGCTTGTGGATTTATTCACATCCCACGTTTATATCATTCTGCCAGAATTAACGGGATCATCCTAGGAAGATTTCGAGGATTTGAGAAGTGGAAATTCGTTGAACTGAATACTTTCTGGTAGTTTCAAAAATATTGGAAGCGAACTGTCTGTCCCCAGTTCACCTGGGTGATTAACTTATCAATTAATTAATGTTGTAAGCACTGATCTAGCGTCAGATCACTTCGAAGCCCTTCTCGAACTCGCAGAAATATTCATACTGTGGGAAACATCCTCAAAATATTTGTTCGTGTGAGATTAGAATGATTCCTATAAACTGCATTATTCTGATGAACCAGTATATTGAAATTTATATATAATTGACGTTGCGGAGAACACCTTCAACCATTTTGAAAGTAAATTCACTTGGAAAACTTTCAGATCGCGATATGGAGTTGTGAATTCTGGCAACCTGCAATTAACTGTAACTGCTGTAATCGCCAGCCCTTAGGTAAATGTAAAATGGCAATTGCACTCGAGAATATACAGGGTGATTCCGGAGGAGACCGTTAAATTTTAGGTGAAGTATACACTAGTCAAGGCAGTTTCGAAACAAAGTTTGGTTTATGGTTGGGGGCCTTTAATGAGAGTCTATAGGGTGATTTGTCCGATTCGACCGATATTTCTTTTATTCATAACTTTGGTATGGCTTGATCAATCTTGATGAAATTTTGAGTGTAGAACAATATGATTATCTTCTTTCAATATTTTCATCACTTTCTCAAAAACACAGGGTGGGAATTATGATAAGTTCAGATTAAGTTTGCAGGTTAAAAAAACACCTTGTACATTCCGTTTTCAAACATTTTCTACATGCTTCAGATTCTATCATAAGTTTACATTACTGGAGCGTTTTCCTTTTTTTTGGCACACATCCAGTTTTCCTAGAAAAATTTTTCAAAGATGGACAATATCGTTATTTCGCTCCAAGGCAGTGAGGATATTCTGAACTAGAATGTAAACCGGTGTCGTCCAATGATACAAAGCTCTTCCTGAGTCCTAAAGTAGTTCTTCCAAATTCGAAATTCATATTTAATCACTCATATTCTGATGTATAAAATAATTTAATCCAGAAAATATCTTTATACCTACCTACTTAAACCAAAAAATCTACAACTTATTCAGAATAAACATTCGAAACATATCATGAACGGCAAAACTAAGGATTAACACAAAATTTACATAGAATGTTCGAAATGATTTCCCCTTTTTTGAATACATATTCGAGACCTTCTTATTGAATTTCCAATTGACCTTCTAATGAGGGATTGATTTTGCTTCAAGATATTACATTCCTCGAAAATCCTTTCAACTAGGTGTTCTCTACTTCTAATTTCAACCTTATAAACTCTTGTTTTCAGATATCCCCACACAAAATAGTCTAAAGGGTTCAAATCAGGCGATCTTTGTGCCCAAGCAATAGGGCCTCCTCGACCAATCCATCTGTTTGGATAATTTACATTCAGGTGATTTCTCACATTCAATGCAAAGTGAGGTGGTGCTCATGCTCATGCAGAAAGTACATAGAGCGGATATGTACATTTTCCAATAGATTTGGTAAAATATTTTCCAAAAAATCACCATTTAATCTTTCCGCAAAAGTGTGAGGGACTAAATTTCCGTCTATTGTTCGAAGCCAAATATTGGCAGAAAATCTGTGTTGTGTATTATGACTCTTCTTCAAATGTGGGTTGTCTCTTGCCCATTCGTGGGAATTGTGGATATTAAAAATTCCATTCTTAGTAAACATAGCCTTGTCGCTCAATAGAATACGAAAAATAGTTCGTTGGTGACTAATGACACAGCGACAAAATTGTAATCGTTGGGGCAGATCTTGTGGCAACAGTTCTTGCACCTTTTGGTAGTGGTACGGCTGGAATTGTTCTTTCTTCAATGTCTTGCTCACTTTGCTCTGCGAAATTCCTAATTCGGTACTAATTTGACGAGTACTAATAGACGGTTCCTTCTCCACCCGTTCAACAATTTGAATCGAAATTTCATTTTGAGTAAGGCCTATCAATGTGCTCTTCCTTCTTACTAGGATATTGCCCCAGTTCTTTAGAATAATGGAATACTCGTCCGAAAGTACATTTATTTGGTTGACGTCGGTTGGGAAATCGCATATTCCGCATGAGTAAATAATTGAGGCATGTTGAAATACACTTCTTGAGATAGATTATTTATTAAATATTTTCATTCTGTGGTTCACTGTGATGGTAACCATGGATCTTAAAGAACTAGATCTAAATAGAGATTTTTTCATGGAGAATTTTCAATTTCATTAAAACTATTTATCATACATTCGTGATTCAATATTTCACATACCATAAGACCATAAGTGAGTGCATTTTTGAACGAAACTACTATGTTTTAGGAATATTCGCTTTATAGAAAACCGGAAGTGTGCCGAAAATCACCTGAATAATGACTCAATTTTATGTTAATCAATAATTTTGCCTTTCATATGTTTCGAATGTTTATTCTGTATTTGTAGTAGTAGTATGTAGATTTTTTTGGTTCGAGTACGTATAAAGAAATTTTTTGAATTAAATGATTTTATACATCTGAATATGAGCGATCAAAAATGAATTTCGAATTTGGAAAATTTATTTTAGGACTCAGGAAGAGCTTTGTATTATTGGACGATACAGCTTTATCATCAAGTTCAGAATATTCTCAATGCCTTGGAGCGAAAAAACGATATTGTTCATCTTTGAAAAATTCTTCTAGGAAAAATGGACGTGTGCCAAGAAAAATAAAAACGCTCCAGTAATGTAAACTTATGGTAGAATCTGAATCGAGTGGAAAGTATCTGAAAACGGAATGTACAGGGTGTTTTTTCAACCTGCAAACTTAATCTGAACTTATCATAATTCACACCCTGTATTTTTGAGAAAGTGATAAAATATTGAAAAAAGATAATCATATTGTTCTACACTGAAAATTTCATCAAGATTGATCAAGCCATACCAACGTTATGAATAAAAGAAAAATCGGTCGAATCGGACAAATCACCTTATAGACTCTCATTAAAGGCCCCCAACCATAAACCAAACATTGTTTCCAAACTGCTTTGACTAGTTTATACTTCACCTAAAATCTGACGGTCTCCTCCGGAATCACCCTGTATAAGATATCAAGAACATCCTTATATGCACAAATTTTTGTTCGAATCCGATGGATATCCCACAAGGTATAAAATATTGAAAAAAAGAATTAAAATTTCAAAAATTTTCTAGCCAGTCGATTTCTATGAAATTTCGCCAGTCAATCATTTTCAATTTTATTCAATCATCTTCCAAGTTACAACTGGATCCGATGGATATTCCAGGATTCCAGATGCTCATAAATAAAAAACCATTTGACGGATATGGTCCAATAACGAACATGGCCGAGATAATTGGACAATTAGCCTCATCTGAAAATATGAGAACTCTAACTCATCCTTTCCGGGTGAAATAGAGTATACAGCTGGCTGGATATACTCACATTTGACAACGGATTCTCCATCAGAAATTCGAACCTTTACGATTGAAAAAATCTTCAGCTAGATATTCGAAACATGTGGGCAAAAAAATATAACGCTGTTTAACTAGTTCCTTATTTTGAACAAGCGGATAGGTCCATGCGGTTCAAAAAAATAACAGAGGAAAAAATAATGGCCTCAGTAAAAGCCTCAAAAATAAGCAGAGCAGTGGCTATGATGAAATTTCAACATCACTCATCAAATTTTACATTCAGGCGATCAGTACACCATTAACTTATGCAATAAATTCTTCTCTTGAATCAGGAATTTTTCCAGATGCGTTGAAATTAGAAATATTTAAACCGCTGCACAAAAAAGGGAATGTTACAGAGATTGAAAATCATAGACCCATAAGTTTATTACCTTGTTTTTCAGAAGTTTTTGAGAAATTTGTGAGTAGCAGATTAATGGAGTACTTAGTAAGAAATGGTTTGCTTTACAAGAGCCAGCATGCATATTTGAAAGGGAGAGGAACTCACACTGTCATTTTTAGTTTACGGAGAAAATTTTGCAAGCTTTGGAAGAAAAAGGTCATGTAGTGAGACTTTTTCAGATCTCACAAAGACGTATGATTGTGTAGATCATAGGATTTTGAAAAAACAGAGAAGATATGGTGTTGATGGTGTTTTGCTTGCATGAATGGAGTCATACCTTTCGGGGAGGTTTGAGCAAACAACTATTACAAAGGAAGGAATCTCCTATCGATCAAATCGAGAACCTGTTGAAATAGGTATTCAACAGGGTAGCATAATGGGACCAATCTTGTTCATAATTCATAAAACTGATACTCCTATATCCGTTGCCAGTTCAAATTGTTTTTTTTTTTGTGATTAGGCAGATGATAAAAATATTTTAGTTGCTGCGAAAGACCTTAATACTTTAATTGCAAAATCAAATGAAATTTATGAAGCTTTAGCAGATTGAATTCCAAATGAGGGGCTTCTATTGAAGTACAGAGAAATTGATTGTGCTTTTTTCAAAATTAAGAGAAGCAACGTTGACTATCCCGACAAGATAAGCCTGAATGGGGTAGATGTTGGTGTGAGCACTGATGCGAGATTATAAGGATTGATGGTTGATGTAACCTTATTATGGGAGGTTCACATTGACAAACTCAACAAGAAATTGAATTCAGTATGCTGCGCCTTAAGGGTGATGTCGCAGTATCTGAATGAATGTGGTTTAAGGATGCTTTATTTCTCATGTTTCGAATAAATTCTCAGGTATGGGGTTATTTTTTATGAAAATTTCAAGGCATCGGATGAAATTTTCAGAACTCAGAAAAGGGCAATAAGAATTATAAATAAATTGAGCTACAGAGCAACTTGTAGGGGTTCCTTTTGAGGATGTAGTTTGTGTACATTTGCTGTACTGTATATTGAGAAATGTCTCACGTTTCTATTCAAGAATAGAGAATATATTAGGGAATTTTACCATCTCATTATTACAATAGTAGATGCTGCGATTTTGTGTAACCTATCCATAGACTTTCAGCTACAGAGAGGGGTGCCAAGGACGTTTGCATGAAGCTTTTCATTAAGCTTCCCCGAAGATTCAAACAAATGGACGGCAGATATGTTTTCAAGAGGGGATTACATAAACTGTTAATTAGGCTGGAGCCTTTCACGATGCAAGAGTAGCTAAATGCCTCCTTATTATTGAATTACCCAGTGTAATTTTTTTTCTTTTTTACTGTATTTCATTTCTGATGGTTTATTATGGATTTTTCGAAATAAACGTTATTATAATTATTATTATAAACTTGAATAAACGAGCAAAATGCGTAAAAATTATGATGTCCGAGTTTCCTTTCGAAACTATCTGGACACCAACTTAGAAGTGGTTTAACGAGGTCGAAACGAATTGGTCTTCGAAATTTCGTGGAAATTATTACACTTAAAACTTTTATTTCATTATATGCTTGATATTTCATTAGGTATTCATCAGTGATTCAAAAATTTTGAAAAGTACATCAAAGTTATTGATATTAGAGAAATCCTTCAATCTCAGCTTTGTACGTACCATTTTATTTTATAAAATTAATCTTCAATATTCTTCAATATACAGTGCTAGTCAAAAGTAACCCCCCCCCTCGTATCTTTTGAACGGGTATACTACTAATAATGAAATTTGGAGGGTGGAAATAAACGGATGTAGGCTTCTCAACTGGTCATAACAGGTGACGCAATAGTCATAAATGACGTCACAAGGCCACTGTGACCAATAATTTTAAATGGGACCCTATGGCAAGTGACAGCTCGTTTGAAAGGTATTGAAAATACCTATTCAGTCATACCAATTTTGTTTGGGTTTCGGCTGATTTTAATTGATAAATTGAAGAAATACGAAAATTATAGTTTCGCATTTAATTAATAAAGATTTTAAAGTACGCCTCTGGTTAATTGTCAAAAAGGTTGACGTGTTTGAATTCACTACTTGTCTAAAGTGTTTATACCTTGAAAATTGACCTAAGCTATTGTTTAACGAGACGTTTAAGTGTCTACATAGGCAAAATGGTACGTACTGTAGCCGACAAAGTAGCAGCTATCTAAATATTGGTGAATGTAGAAACAATTTCCATGCAGCGGAACGACTGTTTAATGAGAGGTACCCCGATCGCCCTATAACGAGAGTTTATTTGAAGCATCAGGTAGTGTTCAAGATGCCAAACGATCTGGTCGACCAACAATTAGTGATGACGAAAAAATTGACATAATTGGAGAAATGGTTAGTAAACCCTACTTCTTCCACAGCCCAAGTTGCGTCTATCTGTGAAGTCAGTCAAAGGACAGTACATAGGGTGTTGGCTAAAAACAAATTTCATCCATACAAATTAAAAATGGTGCACCAACTTTCAGATGATGACCCCGACCGAAGACTAGAATTCTGTGAAACTATGTCCAATAAAATGAACCAACAACCAGGCTACATACAGACTATTTGTTTTAGTGACGAAAGTACTTTCTTTCTCAATGGAAATGTTAACACTCAAAATGTGAGGTATTGGAGTGACACAAATCCTCACATCTTTCGTGAAAAACATACTCAATTTCCAGAAAAAGTATATGTTTGGGCAGGTATTTTGGGAAAGCACATAGTTGGGCCTTTTTTTCTCAATGCTAACTTAACCGGTGAATTGTATCTGGAGATGTTACAAAATGATATTGAGGAGTTAATTCTTGAAATTCTAGAAGATAATCCAAATGAATTCGACAACTTGGAAATAACGTTTCAACAAGATGGTGCTCCTGCACACTATTACGGTGCAGTAAGACGTTACCTAGATGAAGAATATCGTGGTAGATGGATTGGACGACGAGGTTCGATCGAATGGCCAGCTCGGTCACCGGACCTTACACCATTAGATTTTTTTCTATGGGGGAACTTGAAATCTAAGGTTTACGCTACAGCACCTGACAGTATTGGCATTCTGAAACAACGAATTGTTGAAGAATGTAGGGCAATTTCCGCTGACACACTGGGACGAGTACGACAAGAGTTTAGCAATAGGATGCATTACTACCAGGAAGTAGATGGAGCACATTTTGAACACTTATTATAAGAACTGGTTCTTAAATTTTTATTAATTAAATGCGAAACTATAATTTTCGTATTTCTTCAATTTATCAATCAAAATCAGCCGAAATCCAAACAAAATTGGTGTGACTGAATAGGTATTTTCAATACCTTTCAAACGAGCTGTCACTTGCCATAGAGTCCCATTTAAAATTATTGGTCACAGTGGCCTTGTGACGTCATTTATGACTATTGCGTCACCTGTTATGACCAGTTGAGAAGCCTACATCCGTTTATTTCCACCCTCTAAATTTCATTTTTATAAGTATACCCGTTCAAAAGATACGAGGGGGGAGGGGACTTTTGACTAGCACTGTATAAACACTTTTAATGATTTCCGACGTTTCGATAGACATCTTATATCTCGATAAAGATGATGGCAGGTCATCCATATCAAAGTTCGATAAATGCCATGATATATTTTTATCCCTAAGAAATGAGAAAAATGTTTATGGAGACGAGGGTGACGTGTGAGGAGATTTGGAGTTTATTAAAAATGAAAGAAAGGCATGATTCTGTGAGGAAATTCTACCATAAAAACATAAAATTATACAATTTATTTTTCCTAATTCTTTGAGATCTACGGAGTTTGGCAACAGAATGACTTGATTCTTGAGAATTGTTTATTTATTTTGATGATTTTATCAGTATCACAGTGTTCCAGAATACGGAAAAATACTTCAGATCCAGGTCAGAAAAGCTCATGACATTACAGCAGTGCTTTCCAACGTTTATTGTTTTTTATTGACATGAAAGGCTTACAGGATTTTGTTTTTAAAATATTCGACTAGTTTCGCCTCATGGGCAACATCAAAAATTTAAAGGAAATAGATAATCGTCAAATGAAAAGTACCACACTTGAGCACAACAATAATTTATTTGTCAGGGCATAGATGTAGAGAAGTTATCTCAAATTTCATAAGTTCCAGAATACGGAAAAATACTTCAGATCCAGGTCAGAAAAGCTCATGACATTACAGCAGTGCTTTCCAACGTTTATTGTTTTTTATTGACATGAAAGGCTTACTGGATTTTGTTTTTAAAATATTCGACTAGTTTCGCCTCATGGGCAACATCAAAAATTTAAAGGAAATAGATAATCGTCAAATGAAAATTACCACACTTAAGCACAACAATAGTTTATTTGTCAGGGCATAGATGTAGAAAAGTTATCTCAAATTTCATAAGTTTAATGATTCACAATATAATTTTTAATGATGAATGAAGACAGTTGATAGCTGATGCTGGCAAAGACCAAGGTTACGTCCAGATTTTCATGCTGCGTTCCAATCCGATGCTTCGTCATAACATACCCATACCCAAATATTGGTCGGTAATCATGATGAGCTTCTAATTGTGTATTGAGACATTGTCCTTCAAGTTTTTCTTTATTTCATTAATCTCCAAGAGATCGAATCTGTTGCTGATTCGAACATTATGCAATAATTTCACATTTTCCGTTTTTTCAAATTAATTATTGTTCTCTGCATTATGAATTCCAAAAGTGCTGTTCTTCTTGTGTCCAAAGAGGGGAGAGTGTTTCCGATGTAGAATGCATGGCATGTTTTGCATTTCAGCTTATAAACACCATTTTGGTGAGGTAGAGGAGTTCTGCCTTAACAGTTAACTGAACGGAATACAAAGAGTTTCCTGCCTTAAATGCCACCTTTACATCATATTTGTTGTTCTCGCTATTGTAAAACATGAGTCATTATTTTTTTTGTTCAAAGTGCTAGACTGAATGGTTGATTGTCTGGATCGGCTGCAAAATATCGGTTTGTATTGTCCCAGTAGGACCACTAGGGACAAGCCTCTATTTCGTGTTGATTTACATGGAAACAACTATGATAACAATTGTTTTCCTGATCGTTGCTTGGGTTTGCCTTATGTTTTTGCCAATTATTTTGATTTTTTCGCTTCTTCTGCTTCAATTCAATTCAGGGTGAGTGCAATCCATGTATCTTTTTCTCTTTAAGCTAAATGACTCCATGTCAGAACTTTTCTACATTTTTGTTTATTCAAATGGTTCAGTGAACTCTACTATAAACTAAAGTTCAAACTTCCAAACCTTCTTAGGGTAACTTCAAGTATTTCAGGAGGTTGGAATATTCTTTTAATGGAACAGCATTGAAGAAAAACATTTGCAAAAAAGACTGTAAAGCACCTACTTCAAAACCTCACTTAACATACATCGGGTATTTTCGGATACACCCAGATGCAAGGAATGTAAAAAAAAAATGTTGCCGTACTAATTGGAACACCCAGTATGCTTTAACATTCGAAAGAGATCACATATAAGCAATTACATTCGGATATGGCCAAAATACAGATTATGTACCGGTCATATGACATATTCATAATCTACAATCGACAGCTTGCTGCGAGTAAGTATTACTAGTGTAACAAGCACGCTATATCCAGTTTAACACATTCCTTTCAGCGTCATGTCTTCTCTCAATATCAATAGATTCTGTTTCATTTAAATAGAGTTGATTTGCCAAAGGGTCGCTAAATAGAACCCGCATGGAAAACAATCGAACACCGTAGGAAGTGCTGTTCATTTCACGAAAACCCACATATTTTCCGACTCGGAACGTGACCACCATCCACTTATATCATTCGTGAGCGCTCCCACGCGCCAATAATAAAATCATTACTTTATCAACTACCCGTATGCAATCTCATAAGCTTCTATTTATCTACCCTTCTAAAAGTCAACGCTAATGGGAATTGTTTCCCTTCGATTACAAGCCTGGCACTTTCGGCTTTTCCAGGCGTATCTCAAAAGTATCCAACCTATTTCGAAGTTCTAGCGCTTTATTTATCAAAAAACAGAAAAGCACTGAAGTGAGGTCAGAAGCTTTTGCGCGCTTTTTCCGGGGTGTTTTCCAGTACTCTGCAATAATTTGATACAAACACAACCGCCACGATGAATGAACAAAACAATAGCTCGAATTCAAAACAAGTATTCATAGTTCGTTGGCGAGAAATTTTTGCTCGTGTAAAATTATTATTTCGGCAATAAAACTTTTCTCTTATTGTTCTTCATTTCAACTTTTCGACAGATATCTTCTGTCGTTATCCAAGCAGAATATACGTTTTCACATAAGCTGACAATTTTTAAAAATTTCTCAATTTTCAAGTGTCAAATTGACAGAACTCCTAAGACTATATCCAATTTGTACTTATGAATGGTATGAAGACTTCTTCAAGTTCTTACGAACAATTGTTTGCTTACCAAATATTGTAAGCCAAAAGTTAAAAAAAATATATATATACCTACAAACTTCCCAAACTCATTTGATGGGGTACTTATTTCCCGTTTGCACCAAGCACACTTAGCGTTAAGCGTCCCTTAAAATGAATCCTTAACTTAAAGTGCGTTGCACCAACTGTTAAGCGGCACTTAAATCCCTTAAGCGAGCCTTAAATTTAAGTGTTCATTCATGGCCACTTAACTATTTGAGGGCGGATTCTACCCATAGATCAAACGTAAATGTACATTTATGTTGGTATTTATCTATGACTCTAACCTAAAATAATTTGATTTGTTTGGTTTTCCAAATATTTGTCTAGTATTTCTTTGTGATTTTCGAACAAATGTGATGTGAATCAAATAATATTAATTGTAATTGTAATATATACTTCGAACAACGCGATTAACTTGTATAATGGACTTTCTTTCATGAATTTGATCCATTTGATGACGATTTGGTAATAATAGAAATTTTGGAAAGAGGATTTCCTAGGCGTATATACGTATGAAGTCTTAAATTAAAACTATATCGGGCTTGTTTATTTATATATTAATTTATAAACAAATATTTCTGCCATAAAATAGACGAAATATTTAAAACTTCTTCAACCACAGATCATCAAATATTGCGTGTAGCCAATGAAATCGCTTGATTGGTCTAGGGAGAAATGAAATACTGAAATGTCACTAGATTGAGAAAGTTAAGCGTCGCTTAGTTAAGTTTCTATTGAGTGACAGTCGTGCAACTGGAGATGAATTTAAACGACCCTTAACTTTAAGCGGCACTTAGCTAAGCGACATTTTAAGGGGTGTTGGTGCAAACGGGCCTAAGAGCGATATTCATAAATTCTCACTCTTCAATTTTCTTCTTGTTGGTTTCCCTTCTCTAGATATGATAGATTTTCATCTACGGCTTGTTGGACCCACTTACTCAAGTGCAACTGATAGATCCTCGTCGATCCAACATGCTGTGGATTAAGATTATATAATAAAATGGAACGATACATCTATCACATACAATTATGTCATAAGTCATAATAAATGTCAGTCGATAATTTTTCCTCTGCTATTTTTCAATGAAATAAGTGTTATATCACAACCTTCCCCAACTATGGATGATGATTTCCCTTTGAATGGGTCCCATAGCAGACTTCAAACATCAGAAGAAATGAAATATCATCACTTGGACCGCAAGACCCGATTCGAAGAATCCTCCTTGCAGATTGGCGACAAATATTGTGGATTAGATTTGAATATAGATGGTATTTCTAAGGACAAGAGTGATTATATTTCTAAACTAGCTAAGGACTATGGTGCTGAGATTACTCTCCTCCAAGAGACACATACGGATACTAAAAAGAATCTTCGTGAAAGAGGAACCAAAAAAGGTCATGTATTCATTGATTATCTCCTTAGTAAAATATACGGTTTAGCTTGTTATGTTAAAAAATCCTTGATTCACAATATCGAGTAAATCCAAAAAGGCGAATTTGAGGGTGTTTTCTTTATCTCTTTCAAATTTTGTATTTTTGTTGTTCAGTTCTTTTTTCTGCTTTTGTCTTTTTATTTCCAGATTCGATGTGGGCAACTTGAAGAAGTCTCTGTTTCCATCAATAGAAGATACTCTTGAAGAAAGAAGTCCCTAAAATAAATTTCAGCTTATATTTGTACTTTCACACAGGCGGGGAGCTAGGGTTATTTTTTACTGGGGTTTCTTCCCTAGGCTTTTATGTGATACGCCGAATTGTATGACCCCGTCACTAACCCCTGATCTCTATGCTTTATTGTTGGCCAACAAAATAATGTAAGTCAAAAGTTCAAAAGAATATATATATAAATAAGGTATTTTCAAGTTACATCTTGATCCGATGGATATTCTAGAAGTTACAGAGAAAACCAAATTTCAGATGCTCATAACTACTAAATCATATGACGGATTTGGCTCAGTAACAAACTTACTGAGATATTTGAAGGTTAAACCTATTCCGAAAATATGAAAACTCTAACTCGTTTTTTCAGAATATAAAGAGTATGCGGACTGCCGGTCGGACACACTCTCGTTTGACCCTGTATTCTAAATCAGGAATCGATTGAGACCATCTTCGGCTCGATATTCGGAAATTACAGACATTAAGGCCAAACTATAGCACGCTCTTCTACTATGCTCGAAAAAACGTGAAAAACAGTGTTAATACTCCAAAAATTATTAGCAATTGCTCATTGGAATCATACACACCTTTGAAGAGTTGTTTTTCAAGTATTTTGGTGCAGAAAAATAGAAAATATTTTCATAAAATAAGAAAGCACTGGCCTCAGATCAACTGAGGTGCTCTTGTTGAACTTGTTAGTAAATATTCAAACTTCAAAAAATTACATCTCAGAAATATTTGTTTCTAAAAGACTGTTAACTGTTCAAGTGAAGTAGCATTCCAAAAAAGTTGATTTGATAACGGATATGATATGTATCCAAATATAGGACAAATTGGTATGATGAAACTGCATAATGAAAATATCTAATTTGAAGATTTTTTTTGTTTTTTCGCAACTACTTTGCCGATTTGGCCGATTAACGAAAGAAGTAGATATATTCAAGGCATCAAACTAACACTCACATTTCAGTTCTTTAGAATTTTGGGGCAAAATTGAGATCATTCATCTTAGCTTTAATTGATTCTGTTCTTTTGTTTTTTTTTTTTGCATTTGAGCTAATTAGAAAATACTCTTCTCAGGGGCACGACTGCGCCAAAGAAAAGTGTTCTGCATTAATCTTAGCCAACTTTGCAGACCCCCTAGCTTCAATTTAATTCAGTTTTTCTTTGAGTGACAAATTGATCAATAGGATATCTTAAGAGTTATTAAATAATACAAATTACAGATACTCATAACTGACAAAATTCTCGCGAATTCGGATAGAATCGACCAATCGTTAGTTTGACCACGGATTATTTATCAGGTGGTGGAACTAATCGCTTAGCAAAGTATTAGAATATTTATTTAAGGGGAATAGAAACTCGCTGTTGCAGTAGAAACAAGGACGTCAAATTTTCAGGAATTTTTCAAAATTTTTAGTCTGCTGATTTCCACAAAATTCCTCATTTTGAAAGTTATTCAGTAGATCCGCTAGATGAAGAGTGATCAGATGGATATTCTTGAACTATCCAATGTAACCAACCGAGGCTTTAGTTCATTCATACTCAAACCTCATTTTTTTGACACTTATTTTATACAAATGAGACTGATTGAGTACTCTAGACATAGATAACGAATTCTGCATCACGTAGTCAGAACTGATCGTTGAATGATATTTTCATATCGACACGAAATTCGAAAATTACAGATATTTGAGAAAAGCATAGCTCGTTATTTCATTTGGAACATGCCGGCAAATAGCCGGTTTTTTAATTAAGAACTTTGGTAAAAAACGATGAAGTTTTCAGTTTATTCAATATTTTACTCATCTTAACAACTTGATTCCTACAGAGTATAATAATCTCACTGTGTCGAGTTTTTGTCATTGACATTTGAGCAATAGCATTGGGGAACATCTGAAACATATTCAATTATCGCAACACACAGAATTTAAAGATAATTTCCTAATGCCATATGCGATTGAATGTATGCTATATGAGAACACCGTTCCTTCTTGTCATGCTTGATTATTTTCAAGAAAATATTTATGGTTACCTACATTAAAATGTGAAATGAGGAGATAAGCACAATTACTATGGAAATGGTTCCAATGAAATCAGAAACTTCATCAACTGAGAAGATGAAGTCGATCTTTTCATCATATGGATTTTCATTGTGGTTATTTCTAAGCTTACGTGAACGAAGCTGATATAACAAAATTTGTTTGCGATTTCTGCCAGCCGTCCAATTCCTGAAATACATCACAAAACCTTGAGACTTTTGTACTTTATAATACTCAATACATGGCATTTATCATACTCCACTCATTCTACACATCCTCAACCGTTACACACTCTTTCCAAGACAAACTTTTCTTTCAAATAAGAATTATGTGCACAATTTTGAATAGAATCATTACCATAATAACTTCCAATACCGTTCCAGTACTAACAGAGAATTCCCATACAAAGGTCCCTTTAACTGAACCAGAAATGTAAAGGTACCTTCTAGAGCATTAAAATCCACCACCTGGGTCAACTACGCTGGGGTGCTCCTTGGGAATTTTCTCACACGAAATAAAGAAAGATTCATCCACCCCTTAATCATTGCACAAGTTGAGAGGGACAGTTTACCGAGGGTCGACCCTTTTGTTGATTAATTTCAATAATAAACCAGTACGATTTAAAGAGCTTGATTTGGTGGTGGGAGAGACGCCCCGTATATCGTGATATAGTATATAAGCACGGTGATTTTTCAGCAAAACATTCATTCCGGCACAGTTGTTGTTATCGTAGAGTTACCTGCTGTTGGAGCTGTTATTCGAGGGAATATGGCCTCTGGGGCCATTTTCCCTCCGTTGTTGTGTTGTTGGACGTCTTTTCATTTAGTTTATCATTATTTGTTCAGAGGAGACCAGCCGAAACGTAAGTAACAATAGTATTTACGAATTACTTCATAGAGTTCTTCATGAATTGAAAAATATAAATTTTATTAATCATTCAGAAATTTTCCTTACAAATGATTCTCTTTTGAGTTCACTTTTTTTTTAATGTTGAAAAATTCTCTAAACCGCAGGGGATATTACCAATGAAATGTTGCGTAAAAGAAACATATAAATATTATTACAAAATTATATTTTTTGATCAATTGATACTGTAAAAAAATATTTTTAATGTCACACTTTTCCAAGAAATTGTATTGAAGTGCACATGTTATCCGATTTCTTATTCTTTCACCTGGTATGTTGGAAATTCATAAAAGATATGCTAAATTGATTGTTCAACATTATAAATGAAGATTCTTGGGAGCGGGAAATGAAATGTTCATGTGTAAATCTAGTATGGCCGATTCCGAGTCTACATATGTTGTCTTCTGGTTTTTGGATGTTTAGAAAAGTTCTTTTCAATACACCTCCGAAAGCAATAGAGCCGAATTTTGACGTCATACTTTTCAAAAAGACACTATACTATTTTGAAACTGAAGCACTTTTTACTGAGATCCTTGCCAACATTTTTAATGAGAGCTCTCGTAATGCAATGTCCATGTTTCATCACCTGTGCTCATAAAAATAACGAAGCTATATAATACAATTTCAATGAATCAGATATTGCACATTTTCAAATTTTAAAAAATATACAGGGTGTTCTGATTTGTTTCCGACAAACTTAAATTGGTAACATATAACATCATTTTAAGCAACAAAGTTCATATGAACATGGGTCCGTAAATGCTTCGTTTCCGAGATACAGGTCATTAAAATTGGAAAAATAATTCGCGTTTTCTTTAATATCTTTCGACTAATTCCAAATAATTGCATGAAAGCTGGTACATTGGGGTTTTTGAGGTGGGAAATTCAAGTTCGTGGTCGATTTGGATGTATCTTCTAGAGGGTGCCACTGGCAATCATTTCGTCCCCTTTAAACCGTTTCAACTTTTTTGTGCTACTCTGTACGTCATTTTGGACTAGAAAAATTAATTTCAATAGCTTTTCTAGTTGAAAAAGTTACACCTCATTTACGTCGTTAGGACCAACCGTTTAAGAGAAAAATGAATTCAAAGCCAAATCCATATTATTGTAATCTCTAAAAAATGTAGAAACAAGTTTTTAATAATTTTGAATCAAATATTTTTTAGAAGTTACAATTTAGAAGAAAACAAAATAACATAATAATTTTTAAGGGTGTTCGAAATATCCACTGTTATGTTGAATGCATAAATGATATCTTCAAATGATTGATTATTCAACAATTGTTGCGACGTAATGAAATTTGCTGCATTTCGAATTCTTAAGAGTAATTCTTCCCGGGTATTAACTGGGGTAGCATACACTCGAATTTTCATTGTCCCCCAAACAAAATAATTTATAGGATTTATATCAGGGGAACGCGGTGGCCATTCTACAGGGGCACCTTCCCAATCCATCTGTTTTCACAAGATGCATTAAGCCAATGTCTGACTAGTCTGGAATAATAGACTGGAGACCCAACTGGAAAAATACATTATCTCAATACAGGAAAATGGTATTGGTTACGAATGGCCCGAACAAAGCATTCAATGAAAAAATCATCTACAGAAAAATAGGATTCTACAGATCCTCGAAGGAAATAAAAAACCCCGTATTCGTAAAGCATCCCAACAACTCAATATTTCAGGAAACAGAATATTCAGAACGCTTAAAAACAACAATTACAAACTTGTACTTATTAGTGGGCAATAGAAAATCCGCATGCATTTCGCCTAAGAAATCTCAAAATGAATTTGAATTGAATATTTGAATGGGAATAATTTTCGGAGAAGTTTTGGGACCCTTTGGCTTTAAATGCATTTTTCTCTGAAACGGTTGCTCCTAGCTACCGATATTTTAAGTTCAAAATGGTGTGCAAGGTGGCACAAAAAAGTTGCGGCGGTTTACATGGGTTGAAATGGTTGCACGTAGCGCCCTCTAGGAAATACAACTAAATCGGCCATAGATTTGAATGTATCGTCCCAAAAAATCCCTGTATACGAAATTTCATGAAAGAATTTCGAAGCTGTCAGAAGATATTAAAGAAAAACCGACTTATTTTTTCAACTTCAACACCCTGTATCGGGAACGAAACATTTCCGGACCCATGTTCATAGGAACTTCTTTGCTTAAAATGATGTGATTTATCCATTTCTCATTTTATTCAACGATATTTCGAAATAACCGAATTTCTTGGACATCGCGTTAGTCTAATTGATCCGAGATTGTAATACACCTTCGATTAGCGGGATAACATCTTATGAAAATTCTGAAGTAATTCAAACATAAATCCTAATTGTTGATTTTTCGTTACAGATACATGGTAACCCCAAAAATATACCCCAAATATAGCATGAAACAAAAATTTGAGAAAGGCGTCTGGATTGTTACGTTTCATAAATTTTAAATATTTTGTTAACTGGAACACTGCCTCCTACGAGAAAGAAAATCAACAATTGATACCTGTCGATTCAGGAATCAAACTTCTGGAAGTGCCGTACAACAGATGTTCTACTAATTACATTCCACCACAGGTTTGAAATATATGAAAGTTTTTTCGAGTTTTTAAAGTTATTTCTTCGTTGCTGTTCCAACTGGTTACTGCACCTGATAATAGTACCGCAAGGCGAATGTATACTGTTTTGCCTGATGATTGTTGAGCTCTTTTTGTTTGCTAAACCTGGAAACATTCGGAGGCTTATGTTCTTTGTTCAAGAGCCTCGAGTTTACGTTAAAAAAAGTTACTGAGGCTTCATTTTTGTTCATTATTTTTGTTATGTGTTAATGATGATGAAGTGAAAAATATTATTCGTTGTTTATATGCTGCCGATTATTTAGTTCTAATTATTCTGTTTCATTGTTTTTCTTTTCTAACACAGTTTCAATGAATGGTTTGCCAATAGTGCCTTGTCAGAATATGTTCATCATTTTTTTCGCATGAGATCATAACTTTAAATTAGAAATAATTATTTCAGTCATAATTTTCATTCGCTCTTAGCTTAACTTCATGAAACCAAAAAAAGTTATCAGTATTATTTATTTTACGTTCTTTATTTTTTTATTTTTTTATTATGATTTTCGTTTTTTCCAAAAGAACCCAAAAAAAAGTGAAAAAAAAAAAAATTGTTCCTCGATGGAAACTTTTCAACTCGTGATCGCATATGTGAAATGAGAGCTGGCGATATATAGTTTCCAAAATTATTTTCAACTGTATTAAAAAAACAAAAGTTCGAGGAACGAAACCAACACTGAATAATAGTTGGTTGTAAAATATGATAGGTGGATCTAAACCTTTCTTCGTCTATTATTTCGAAACAAGAAGTACTCTTTTCTTCATTGAAGCATCTATGATAAAAACAGATTATTTCTTGTTGAGAAATATTTTTAGGTTTTAAATCGAAGCTTTCATGGCATCAAATATCGCAAAAAAAAACAAAATAAAAGATAATAAAATATATGTGAAGAAATATCTCTTATATTAACAATTAATTCAGCAGTATCGACAAAAATTCATTTTCCCTTATTACATGAAATTCGCTGATAAGCAACTTCAGAAATTAATAAAATCATTTCAGTATCTGTTAAGTTTCTGTTTCTTATCCTAATTGAGTTATTGTTACCAACTTGTTGAGTTTCTGTCTATCCCCAGTTGTCTTATCAATTATTTCAGAAACATTGATAAAAGAACTGCATAAAGTTACCAATTATATGGAATTACCTGAAGGCCAGCTACAGAAATTGGTAGCTTCATCTCACATTATTTCCCTTATCTGTTAAGTTTCTGTTTCTCATTCTGATTCAGTTTTTGTTTCCAACTTGTTGAGTTTCTGTTTTTACCTGTTGTTCCGTTAACCTTGAATTGTTTTTTTTTATATCATTTTATACCTCACCGTTGAAAAATTTTTATTAGTTATTGTTACAATTGAAAACAGTGTTTTGTTGACTGTTTATTGTTGAGTTTCTGTTGATCTAAATTGTTCTGTTTATCAATTGTTCTTGTTATGTTTGAAGAAGTTTATGAGGTTGACTCAACAACATCATGTTCTGATGGATTAGATAAAATATAATCCTAGGGAAGAAACAGAAATTAAATCCACAACCACTAAAGTTATATTTTTTAAGACAACCAGTGTTCAACACAAAAAATTCGTCACTTATTCCCAAATTAATTCTCAATGTCTGCAAATTTCTCTCAGAGTTTGGCTTTCAATTCTTCAATCTGATGTCAACTTGGGAAATATAAAAATCATGTTATTATATTAGGTTATATATTTTATTGGTACACCTTTATGTTTTGTTTGATAATTTCAAATTTTATACGTGGAATTCGATCATAAATTTCACATGTGTCTACACAACCGAAAATATTGTTAATTCGTGTAAAATTGACATTACCCAGCACTATAGAAATCTTATAATATTATTTCCGATGTATTCGGCTGAAAGAAAGAACAATGAGGAAGAAGGAAAATATTTCTAGCTCGAATAATTAGGGTGAATTCAAAAATCAAATGTGAATAGTTCCTCATATTAATTTTATGAAAATTCTTTTTTTTTTAGCTCAACTGCCACGCTGAAAATTACTCTTTATAATATCTTTTCCTATTAATAACATATATCGAACATCATCATGAATAATAGTAAAATTTCATTCTTTCACTTCCCTCTCAATTTTATTTACTGCGTTAATTTTGATCTATCAGAAATTTTCAATCTCGAACTAACAAAATTATTCAGTTTATTATTAAAACTTGAAACTTTTATATGTGAATCACATATCTCCAAATTTCTTAATTACTCTGGCAGATAATCCGCTCTATGTTTATGAAAAAAAAATCATCAGGATCACATCAATTTGATTTTCATCATATATTTTACTCAACCAAAATCTCATAGAAGAATCGAAAATAGGCTCATTCGCTGATGGAAGCAGTTTACAGCAGTTTAAAAAAAGTATTTTTTTCCACTTCACTCACTGTCATCGTCATTATTATTGTTTTCAAATTCTTTTTCACAAAATTATCAGTTTTTTTCTTACTTGACTCAAATAACGGCCTTTGAGTTATAATATGAAAACTTCTCTAAAATAATATCGGATTTCTTTCATCTTATTACGTCAATTCTTCTCTTGTTACTTCTTTGACATTTTTTCCAAATTTCCAACTTCATAATTTTTTTTCATTTTGTTCATCAAAATCAAATTTCAAAGTTTACATTTATACTTAACGTATTCCGGGATTTTCTTATCGATTTTTAGAATAGATCACAGTATTATTTTGTCACCAATGCTTTCTTTATTTCCCCAGAACATTTGATTTTTCGGAATATTGAAGATTTTCTAGTTCATATCAATTCATTAGCTCATATGCAGCATTTTCCAAGGATAGAGTTTAGTTTTTTGCTAATCTAATCAAGTATGAAAAATCACTTCTCTATTCAAACTGAGTTCATACTCTCTCACAGTTCATTTAAGACGAAACGTTTATGCCCTGCATTCTTGATATGGAAGCAAGAAAGAGATTCCAAAAGTTTTCACATTACGGGTTCGAGGAAGTTTTCCTTCCACTTGGTTTTCATTAAATACAGATTTCCCAATGTTGAGAGAGTAAACTCTTCCAATAATGGAGAATGATACAGCCACTTCTTTCGAATTTTGTGTCCGTCCTCTCTAGTTTGAAGAGAATATTAACCCTAAAAACTGCTCACGGCAGGAAAGAAAATTTGGAGAAGCGTTTATCAGCAAATTACATCACCATATTGACAGATTGAGTTACAAAATTGTATAATAACCACCTTTTGACGTATCAGAAAGAGTGATCGTCTTGTCAATGGATTTATTCGAAGCACATGTCCAATCCACCTCAGACTTCTATTATTCATTCACCTCAGTATGGTCAAACTTTATGAGCTCTTTCATTTCTAAATAGGTTATCTGCTCGATTCTGAATATACCAGAGCTTCTTCTGGGGTAACCCGTCTCATCGGCTTTAATAGTCTTTCTAGCCGGAGTAAACAGCTCTGAGACTAAGACTGAACGTTTTCAATATGAGTCGTATTTTTTTTTGAGGGAATGTTTGAATTCCGCTAAATATTTTTCTAATATCTATTCACTTTTTGCTGTTATAGATTTCGTCCATTTTTTTGAAGGTGTCGGTTTGCTCAGTTGTTTATTTGTTGATCGAACTCTGTGCAAGTTCTATTAGAATCTCAACGCCATGGCTTTTTTGCTACACATTCCCTTACTTCTCATCTTACCGGCCGATTTGACGTCTCTCTTTTCTTGATTATATTGAGTCCAATTTGTACAGTAAGCAAGTCTGATGAAAAATAATGAGGATTTTGAGATTTTTCTTCAAGAAAATAAAATAATAGATTCATTAGAGTTCAAATGGAATAGCTTCAATAATCGGCGACAGTCATCTTAAGTAGTAATCAGACATTCCATAATATCATTTGATGAGTATATATTAGAAAAGTTTTCCTAAAATATCTGTGCAAGCTAATAATGATTGAACCATATTTTTCGACGATTTTTTATGCGATTTCTTTTTCTGGCAGTCAATTCTGCCTCGTCTGCACACACCAAAAAGTACAAGTGCAACTATTTGTCAACTAGATCTATAATAAGCAGTTGGACATTTTAATTATTCTGGTCGTAAGCAACCTATTTTCTTATTAAATATGCCTCAATTTTTCATAATCTCATACTTAATTTGAATGAATGCAGTAAAAATTTGCTCTATAATATAATAATTTATCATTACATCTGCAAGTTTTTTCGGACTTCGTCGTATGCTATATGTTCATGTTCGTCTTCACCAAAGGCTGAATGAATTTCATATCAAAAGTTTTTAAACATTAATCAACTTTTATTTTAACGATGCTGCTGTTACTTCTTCTATTCCATTTTTGAAATTGCTTTTCTTGGGAAAATTTCAAAAGTAACTTGGTTTTGGTTTAATTCATTCATCACTGATTCGGGGTGAAAAGACACTGTTCACATTAAAAATTATATCTACTACGTTAAGATGAACAATAGATTCTGTATTTGATGCCACGAAAGTTCAACATACGAGTTTTTTTTTAAGTTGAATTAGTATAACATAGCTGAATAAGGTTTAGTAATACAATAATTTTGATATGGTTTACACGAATGTTATTAAAATAATATTATAATATTATATCCTTAACTTGACAAGCACAATCACACCAATGAAAACGACTTAAAGATGATAATTATTTATATTCTTTAATGAAGTGATTCAGTTTATTTGAATATAATGATTAATAACTGTGAACAAAAAAAGTGTAGTGAAATACATAGAAATCTTGATTTTAATAGAAAATGATGGGTTGGTTCGAATGATGGTTAAACCTATACTACACACAGCGTAGCTGATGTCAAGTTGAGTTGTTTAAAAAAAATATTCCAAAATGAAATTTATGTAAACCATATTTAATCAGAATCGAGCTGATACGCTTTCTTTTAGTATTAATGGAGTGATTTCTCATTTAGGTTTAGATTTAAGTATGTATCGTTTATTTAGCTAAGGAGTGTTTTTGTTTTAATTTGACATAATATTAAGATTTGTGAAAAAAAGAATTCAACGCTTTTCTCAGCATTTTCAGTTTCATGTTCAGTTCTGTTTTTTATTTTTTATTTATTTTTTGTTCATTTTTGTTGATTTTTCATTAAGTTTCCCTATTTTTCTGTAAATAAGTTTGTATATAGAATAAAATATGTATAATAAGTACATCATATTTTATTAACTCCTTGCCAATTTGAAAAATATCTAGATAATCGTGCATTTTTTCGTTTGCGGCATGCCTCAAGTAATTTGTCCCCAAGAATGGTTTGAATTATTTTTAATCGAATATGAATGCCTGATGAGAGAAAAGTGTTATATACGAATCCCGAAACACATGTGTCGTATTCTATTTCAATTTCGATTAGTTTTTCAATTGTTTGATGTTATGATGAGACCGAAAAATTCTCTCTTATTCATCAAAGAAAACAGTGTTTTCTAGAATAAATAAAGGTATCATTGACACTTTCACGAGGTGTAGGACTATAATTGTCAATTTTGGATAGTTTCAATTGTGCTTCATGTTGAACTGTGTTGAGTCTGTTACTTAGTTTTCCTTTCACTAAATAATAGGAAAATATCTCAAGATAATATACAAATAATAGTAACATATATTAAAGATACTGAGCTCGCGGCTATGCTCTAGTGGAGAAGGGGTGGATTCTAATTATGAATGAAACTACTTTATAAAATGAATGGTCGCCAGATAGATTTAATTATTTAAATATTTCAGGGTAACCTTTCTAAAATTTCACCAAAACTACCAAAATAATATTAAGTAATCCAAAGATTTTTGATGATTTAATTCAAATACTAGATCTATATAAATGATTACACGAAGTTGATGGAAATATATCATGAATGTTTGAGTAGTCATACAAACTATCGTTTCTCAGGGATGAAGGCCGGCTTTCACTCACAAATATATGAATACAGTCAATATATAAATTTCCTGAAAGTCTTAACCACAACGGTAACAATGCTATATAAGCTCTATATATGGTCCAACTTAACAATGCCATACATTTACTGGCATATCTTAAAATATAGGTGATATAATAGATGCAAAATAGCACAGTTAATTCCAAAAGACAGAAAACATATTGAAAAGATTGTACTCATCCAAAACGATGTCCGGTGGTGTCAACTAAGGGTGGCCTCCAAAGGACAAGTCACAATTCAAACTTCCTCCCGGCTGTCAAGGGCCTACAGCAGGGATGATAGGAGGGTTGTTCTATCCTGATGTCAAGGTGGTTCTATTCCAGTGGAATTCCAGGTGTGCAGAAGAATCAAACCTCAGATTATAGGTTGAAGATCTGTGTGACTCACGAAAATGTCCAGAAAATATCGTCGTTATGAATGTAAACACAAGCCCAAGATGGTGGTTGGCGTATTCCAGAATATTCTACCAGAGTGCAGAAGTTTCCGTACAAGACGGAAATTTCACTGAGTTTCAACAAACTCAAAAAAATGACAAAATACACAGCGAAATTCAATTGGTTGACTTTCTCCGATATATCCGACATAATGGTCGATAGAAAAATATTCCAAGTATGGACGAAGGTCGTGACAGCTACACTCGAGAATTAATAATAATCATTTCTCTTCTTTTCCATATGACAAGAAACGGTGTTTCCGGATGCGTGAAATGTTGGTTGCCTAATTGATCTAAAGACGGAGGCGATATTAAATAAACTGCGCGCCAAAACATTTGAAATTTCCCTCACGGTCCTCAGTGATATCTTGATTATAAACAAGTGAGGTACAAATGGAATGAAACAAGCTCTGACCTAGGGTGTGGAGTTTTTGTGTGCTCGTTCTACAGTTCTCTTTGGCGCTCTTGTTCACCCGAACAGAGTGCCTATCATTTTGCCCGAATGTCTGTAATTTTGGAATATCGAGCCGAAAATAGTCTCAATCGATTGGGTTCGACACCCTGATGAAGAATTCGTGGCGAAAGTTGAGTCTGTCCGGCCGACCGGCCGGCCATATCCTCTCTAGTATCCAAACGAGATCAGCTAGAGTTTTCATATTTTCAGAATAGGTTAATTGTCCAAATATTTCGGTCAAGTTCGTTATTGGGCCAAATCCGTTGGATGGTTCAGTAGTTATGAGCATTTGGAATTTTGTTTCCTCAATAACTACCAGAATATCCATCCGATCAAATTGATACTTGAAATATTGTTGAGGGAGGCTGCAACAAAACAGCTCGCAAAATTTCGCAGAAATCGTCACGCTAGCTAATTTTTTTTAAAATTCCCTAAAAAAAATTTTTTAAACGTCACTATCTCATAAGATATTTTTCGGATTTCAATAAAAATTCGTGAATATATTGAGGTGATCGATATCTTACTTATCATCGAATTTCATTATCGTAGCTCTTTACCATCCAAAGATATTATCATTTTTTTAATATACTCAAGAGAAAAGAGAAATGACATACGTCCCGATGATTTTCTTTGCACGATGGCCATCACAGATCGATATTCGATTGACAAATGCCGGGCTCATTAATCAGTATCAGTTGGCGTATTATTAATCAAAATTTTTCATAACGGGAAATCATAGAGATAGAATTCAATCTCGGTGGCTGAAATAATATACGTAGTCAAAATTCATAAAAGCTCTGACATAAGTTTTTAGGAAAAGGGAATTATAGCTTCGAACAAAACTTGGGGAAAATTATGAGTAGTTATTTTTAATTTGCGTTATAGATTTGTTCATTCATTAGGCATTCATATTTGCAACACATTGTCCCATAGTACGGGAAAAGACTATTGTTCACGTGATAGGAGTGCTTATAGATTTGTTATAGTTTGAATATTTACTCGCAAGTAGCTCAACAAGAGCGCCAAAGTAATCTGACCTCACGTCAGTGCTTTCTATTTTTTTTTTCGTACTGTGGATTAGTGTGAACGAACATATCTATATCTCAAATGAAAATATCCACTCATAGTTTTCCTTCTCATTATCCGCTCAATCGAAACCATCTGCAATATCGTCTTTCAGTAAACTCTTGTCCTTTGAAGTACCTCATATATTCAAGTCCAAATTACACAAAAGCGATGATTCTTCACAATCAAATCTTCTGAAACCTCTACAGGACCCCAAGGAGAATTAATCATCTCCTATAGACATAGCAATGCATCGAATCTTCTCAGAGCACAAATTTTGACGTTCATTTTGACGACCTCGAATTTGATTGACAAGCAATTTGTTTAATTTATGAACACTTATGACTCCCTGTAATGAAGAAAAAGAAAAACTTCTATGTCTACTCGTAATAGAACGCTGCAATAATGAAAGTTGAGTATATGCTAGATAGATACTAATGACGTCCATATATGCACAACTTTTTATTGAAATCTGTAGAATATCTTGTGAGACATGAAGTATTACAACAATTTTTTTAGCGATTTCAAAAATTTCACATCGTGATGATTCCTACAAAAATTTCCAAGTCTACTTGATTCGACTCCATCTAAATCATCCAGTTGCAATTTGATTGGATCGACATTCTGGGAGTTATTGAGAAAACCAAATTTCAGATGATAACAACTGTAGAACCATTGTACGGATTTGACATAGATATTTGGACAATCAACCTATTCTGTAAGTATGAAAACTATTATCTATTTCGATATTTTTTTCTGATGACCTTGGTATTAATGTATATTAGTGTTTAGAGGTTTTTTTTCGGTCAAAATTTCAGAGACTCAATTAGACAAAATGCCGACATTTTGATTTAATTTTTAAAAGATCTTCAGGGCTCTTAAATAAATGAGAATCTTAATAGTAAAAACAATTAAAAATTCAAAGGAACAGAGAACAGAATTGAATAAGAACAATAATCAGACTAATAAAGTAATAAATATGCTAAAAATATGTTTGAAATTATCACAAATATATATATAATAATTGGAAGCTACTCACATTGCCAGTTGGTCTCTATTGTCAATTCGAAAATTAAAAACAACGAGGATGAAATAATAAAAGACATCATATACAGTTGACTGAATTGTAAGAAATAAAATGGGTCAAAGGAAGATGAACCGGATGGATGACATTCAGTGTTAGTCATCTGATAACTATCAAATAGTAAAAATGAAAATAATGTGTACGTAAACTCAAGGGAACACGAAACAATTAAATCTATGGATGTTATAAATCTTGTATTCTCTGTATGAGATCAAAATAGGCCAAGTTATCAAAGTCGCTTCTCTTGTTGGCAGAATTTACATCCTTTTCAATTTCAAGCATTTCACAGAATAATCTTTTTTATTACGTTGTTCTGAGTATCTAAAATAGTGACACCTTCAAAATTAAAAGAGTGTAACGTATTCAAACTATGTTCAACTAATAATGTGTAATTATCTTTATTTTAATGGGATTGTGAATATTTACACAGTCTTTTTTATGTTCAGTTATCCTAGTTTTAAGGTATCTGTTCGTCTGACCCATGTATACCTTGTTGCAGTCACGGCAAGGTATTTTATAAACAACATTTGATTTTGAGTCTATTGTAGTTTTTGACTTCAATCTGGAAAAAATGTCTTAACAGTATTAAACGGTTTGTATGTTATTTCTACTATTTCATCTCATAAGATATGACCGACCTTCTCAGATAACCCTTTAATATAGGGAACCTTGAAAAATCTTTTCGCCGTGGAATGCGTTCTGGGGTGATGTGTATCATTTTTATTTAAAATCCTCTTAATCAATGTTGAAGGGTAATTGTTTTTTATCAAGAAACTACTAATTTTATTCAAATGTGCATTATGAAACTCCGTGCTAGCTAAACGGGCAGATCTAAATTTGTGTCTTTCTATCAAGTTTATGTTTTGTGTGAAAGGATGTTGAGAATTAAAATTCAAAAATCTTCCAGAAAAGGTCACCTTATGATACCAGTCCGTCTTTAATCCGTCTGATGAGCTTATGACAAGTACATCCAGAAAAGGTAATTTGTTGTTGTTCTCGATCTCTGAGGTGAATTTCAAGCGTTGATGGAAAGAATTGAACGCATTAAGAACAATTTCAAGACTGTTGGCTGGTATTGAGGTGAAAATATCATCGTAAAACGTAAGCCTTACCTTTCAATAATAAAATTAATTGATATGCGAGGCCATAAACACATTTGTGTCACACGGACAGGAAGATATTTGTTGGCTCTCTGCACAAATGTATATTTTCTACCCTTGGGTCTCAATGTACTATTACATCTTCTCAATAATTGATCGATCTAAAAACAATAGTTATTCAAACGCTAACAAACGCTTCAGCATAAATGATGAAATAGAAGGTATTGTATATGTTACATAAATTGGAAACTAATTTGATCCACTGTGATATAAATATTTCCTTCTTATAATTTTTTATATTTATTGCAACAGCAAATGTCTGAGATGGTAAATTTTATTTTTTCTTTAGTTCAATAAGGAGCTAGTTCTGTTTCTCTGTGAACTATATGAGCCACATATTATACATTTTCAATATCATTCCTTCAAGTAATTACAGAAATTCAATATTTCTCTGAGTGTTCTGTTGTCCCAAAAAAATAGCATTTGCCAATATTTTTTATAATATCAATTTTATTGTTTCAAATTTTTCTTTTATATAGAAATATTATCTGGGCAATAGCCATCATCTACCAGCTATTTTATAAGCTAATTTTCACCTTGAACACGACAGAAGATGTCTTTTGAAACGTTGGGAAGAAGTACAATAAGAGATTATAGTTATTGCTAAAATAATAATTTTACACCAGTTCCATCGTCAAAAATTCATCTTATTTTCCAATTGTTTCAATAATCATTCAATGGACCTTCCATTCAACACTTCGTAGTATTGATAGCCATTACTTTACTAGATTGAAAGAACTATCAGAGATACGATTAAAGAATTGAATGACTCTAAAATAATTTTTTTCATCTCATTCTGTTGAAAACAATTGAAATTTTCTACATTATTTTCTGCATGTGATTTCTGTTGAACTGAGCTATTGTTTATATTTTTGAATCCTCCATCTTTTATTTTTCACGTTTTTGACTTAAAAATTACTAGAATTATGTTCATTCACAGTTTCATAATTTTCAACGGGTAAATTATACCCGTACTGCCATCTATGCTCAATTTAGGCAGGTTCGATCTCTCTCAATCGCTAGTAACAAACATTCTCGATCCCACCCGAAAAATTAATTGTGAAAAAGACCAGACACATGCTCGACTTCCTTGATATTAATTAGTCAGCTTAATGACTATTAATTCGGATCCCCCACAAGCCATGTGTTAAAAACCTATCGATCTGAAGCCAAGCGCATGATCTCATATCTGAAACTACATGTTTACAAACGAATCTCGGCCTCGTAGTAAACCACGATGTTTACCCTGGATATTTTCCTGAATTATTCTTCACATCCATTCCACCGGTAAGCTTTCCTGTTGGAGCTTATGTTAAGACTTGAAAGAACTATGGCATGTTTGTGCTGTGAAGTTTTGGGACACATTGTGCGCCTGGTGTTCCATTTTCATGAGATTTAAAATACAGAATGGTGAGTTTTCATATTTATGTTTCGCGGTCGTTGGGAATATCTATGATTTTTTTGTACTAAAATGATGATTTAGTGATGATGACATTCCTGAAGATCTTATAAATTAGAACCCGTTATCCGGCAGGTTTGAAAACATTGGTTGTGGAATAGTTGTCCTATATGCGCAGTAGCAGGTGAAGTATCAGTCCGGTGATTTTCTCGTCGTATCTTTAAAGCTAGAACTACATTTGTTACACCTTGACCTATCACGATTAGTTGCATCTATTTGTAACATAAATTTGAACCCTCATTTTTTGAAAATCATTAGGGCTCTTTTTTGTGAAAACACTCGTCCAAACTCACTATTTGCTCAGTATGTGCTAGGGTATCGCCTTTAACCTCACAAATATGAACGTTTGAGTTTTCTTCCGATCTTTTCCAGACACGAGTGTTTCTTTCAGTGCACCAGTAACAGAGCTGTACCAAAGCATTGTGCTTAGTGCTCGTGAAAGCACTCTAAGCACTTTAGTGCTTCCGAGCACTGTGCTCGCGAGCACTTTTCAAAGGCTAGTGCTTAGTGCTTGTTTTTCGGAGCACTCTCGCGAAAATATTAGTGCTTAGTAATCCGCTAAGCACTAAGCCTTTCCGAATTCTTGAAGTAGGGTCAATATAAGCAGGTACGGTATTTGATTTTTTATGTGCGCAAAGATAATATGATCGTTTTGAATTAATATTCAGTATTTCTTCAGTCACCATTGATTTGACTTTATGGTTATGAAGGCCAGAAAATTTTTTGTTTTTGCGCGCTTGTTACTAGTGGAACAGGCGGGCTATCGTTCTGTCCAAATGTCTGTAATTTCCGAATATCGAGCCGAAAATGGCCTCAATCGATTGGGTTTGACTTCCTGATGAAGAATTCGAGGTCAAACTTGAGTATGTCCGGCCCGCCGGCCCTCCGGCCGTATACTCTCTATCTTCCGAAGGAAGGGACCTAGAGTTTTCATTTTTTCAGAATAGGTCGAGTGTCCAAATATCTCGGTCAAGTTCGTTATTGGGCCAAATCCATCGAATAGTTAAGCAGTTAATAACATTAATTTCTTCAATATTCATCCTATCAATTCGTAACTTAGAGAATGTCTAGATAGCGTTAAAAGGAAGGAGTGTGCCAAATTTCGAGAAAATCGTCACGAGAGAAAGTTTTTTAAAAATTCCCAAAATGTTTTTTTCAATACACGATATCTCATGAGTTATTCGTCAGATCACAACAATTTAGGCATTTATGCAGGGTATAGGTATCTAAAATATTTCAAAATTTCATCATCATAGCGTACAATCTCCAGAAGATATAAGAGTTTTTCTGAAAATGAAGTCACAGATTATATTTCAATCTATGAATTCACATCACATCAACTATAAATCTCTATGAGGGTGGTTTTAATTTTATGGGTTCATTTTTATGACAAACATGTCTAAAATACTGGTGTGTGCAGTTGTCATATTTTGAATGGAAATGTCATTATGAATTTTGCGACAAGAGTACTATTTTTTCCCAAATGTCTGTAATTTCTGAATATCGAGCTGAAAATGATCGCCATCGGTTGGATTTGACTCGTGATGAAGAAACGGTGGTCCAATTTGATTATGTTTGGCTGAATATTCTGTATCTTCCGAAAGAGATGAGATAGAGATTCCATATTAATAGAATTAGTTCATTATCCAAATATAAGTCAAGTTAGTTTTTGGGCCAGACCTGTCCGATAGCTCAGCAATTATGAATCTGAAATTCGGTTATAATTGATGACACTCAACTACAACAACTTATATATGGTATAGAAATGTGGAAAGAATGCCAGATCGAAGAATGAACTGTAAGTTCACTCAACTTCCATTTAAGATATATGTTTATTGATTCTTTCTCACTCATTGTGCTCGCTGATTTTGAATCGCACTCTTTTTAAGTCTGAGAAAAGACTTTAGAACAAGCGCGTAAAAGCTCCTTTCTCACGTCAGTGCTTTCCACATTTTTTCAATAATGTGTTCTCGCTTATAAAATAATTGGTCCTCGATTATTAATTCAACTTTATGCATTGATTAGGAACAGCCATTCAGATTCAGATCGACGAATAAGATTAACTAGTACCAGAATGTAAATTGAATGCATGCGTTTCACAAAACAAATAAAATGGCTTTTGAGTTTTTCCCAGTCTCGAAATCATAATTTTAGATATGTCGATGAAGCTAAAGAGTTCTCATTTCAATCAAACAACATTACATAAAATAGTTCCCACTAAAGTGCTTAGTGCTCGAAATATTCAATTACTTTTGCAAAAGTGCTCGGTAATCCGGAGCCTTCTGTCGAAAGCGGTGCTCAGAACTCGAGACTTGAAGCCTTTTTTTTCCGAGTGCTTAGGGCTTAGTGCTCGAAGCACTTTTTTTCGGTGCTTAGCACAGCTCTGACCAGTAAAGCATTTGACCTGGTTAGGCATGAAATATTGGATAAATTAAGAGCCAACGGACTGCGGGGAAATACTATATATTCGATATTCCGAAGACTACTTGAGAGGTGGACGTCAGATTGTTGAGTTGGACGGTGTGACGTCGGGTGTGCAGGTTGCTGAGTGCGGAGTCCCTCAGGGATCTGTGTTGGGTCCATTACTTTTATATTATACATGAATGACTTACCTGATGTGGATGATGTACTACATTTCCCACATCCATTCAAGAACAAAATATGGCATAATATTCTGGGGTTGCTCTTCATTGTGTCTTAGAGTATTTAGATCACAGAAGAGAGCTATTAGATTGATCGCTGGAATGCCGAGTTCTATTTCTTGTAGGCCGTTTTTTGTCGGGGCTGATTTGCTAACCGTGCCGTGCATATATACAGGGTTATGATAAAATAATGCACAAAATTCATACAACGATAACTTTTGGAAAAAAAGCAGAAACACGTCAAACGGTGTTTTATATTCCGCATCTTTTGACATAAGTTACAAAAATAACGAGTCAAATTTGTCAAAGTTATGACGTCATCAACATATTTTTTTAATGGGAAGCTTAGATTTTCATTCGTAAAGCTTGTTTTTTTACACTAGGGAAGAATAGTTGCAATAGAGCTATCATAAGAAACAACGAGAAAATGAATAAAAAACGAAATAAACGTAAGTTTCATAATAACTTTCCAATTAACTGAACAGTTCATTGAACTGAAACTATTTCTAATAGGAATTGTTCAAACTGTGTCCCGTTTACTAATTGACATAGGTCAAGACAATGGTAGACCGCATTTACAGAGTTTTCGATCATCTGCGGAGTTATAAGAGTCATTTCGTGTCTAATTCGTTTCATTGAGTCTTCTGAATTACTTGGCTGGTTAATGTAGATCCGACTTTCCACTCTCCCCACAGAAAAAAATCAAGGGGGGTAAGATCAGGTGACTTAGGTGGTCACTCCATTGGTCCACGTCTTCCAATCCACCGTCCCTCAAACTGGTTATCCAGAAACCTTCCAACAATAAGACCATAATGTGGTGGTGCGCCATCTTGTTGGAACCAAATACTGGGATCCAAGTTTTCCCCATTATTTGGATCCGAAAATGCCGCAAGTAGGTCCGGAAGCACTGCCATACGAAGATGTTCCAAATATCGTTCAGCTGTTAAATTCCCGCGAAAGTAATAAGGACCAATAAATCTTCCCCTGACGATTCCTACTCAAACATTAAATTCTTTTCGTTCTTCCTGAGATCAAAAATTTTTTTTCAGAATGCGCAGGTTATCCAGATTTTTCTCTATTCAAGTTCAAATTATGAAAATGTACTGTCAGAAAATTTTTCTAAAAAACAAACATAACGATCTACATAATGATAATTTTATAGACAATACTTTTTGTCAATCAAATTGAAATACTTGATGTTTGAGATGTAAACTTTAAACATGGTTTTCTTTGAATTGAGTCATAGATAAGTCCATCTATAGACCACATTGGGGGCATCAATCTGAAAGTCAATGAACTCATATAAAGAAGAATCCAAACAAGAAAGGTATAGGACAACACATAAAAAAAAATGAGGAGTGGGTTGTTCTCATTCAGAAAATGAAGAAAAATAATCGGTGTATAATTTGGAGAACAAAGTTTTTATACAATTTATTTTTTGACCACTCTGTATAACTGACCAAAGACTAAGATTCGGAAGCAGTGGTGGAGATCAAATTATAATCGGTGGTCATGGTAATTTTCGAACTGAAATCTCGCATATTGAGTGTGAAAAAATATTCATTTTCGTGGCTCTTAAATTTGATGAAAATTTCTTATGAAACCATTTATAAATCAAAATTCGCTAAAATTAGATACAGGAGAATAAATTGAATCAATTGAAGTTTTCTTTATGAAAAATCATAAAAAAACAAATACGGGGTGTCCCATATGAAATAACAAAGGTGTTACCAAATCTCTATACATCTGGCAACACTGAAAATTTGAAAATTTTCAGAAATTTACTTTTGATAACCTTATATCGATATGAAAAAAACTGAAATATTTAGCATGTACAGTTTTCTTTAATAACCCACCTTGGTATACTTGAAATAGGTCACCCGAAAATTATCTGTAATAGAATAATTCTATGAAGGAAGTTGACAGAAAACCTTTAATAATAACCACAATCTCTTATTGTTCTTGCTACCAACGTTTATTTCGATAGACATAAAGTTAATAAATTTTCTGATATTCTCAGCTTTAGAAGAGCTATTTAAAAAAAAAGATTTATGATGTCTGTCGAACCATTGGTAGCAGTAACAAAAAGAGATGGCAGATATTGTCCAATAATTAACTATCTGTATCTAGAAAGATGATAAAAGTCAACAGTATTAGACACCTGTCTCCTTTTATTAAATATTGAAAAAATATTTTCAAGTCATTGGCCGGGCTGATAATTTTTCTTGCTGAAATTTGATAACAAAAATAGCAGAAAAAAATACACAGAATTTTCCATAAAAAGTTGAGAGCTAAAATCTGAAGCAGGATGCATTTTCTTTCATTTTTTTCATTGACAATCACAGAGTCCCACAATAATGAGTTAAAAATAGGCATAGAATATTGCGAATGGAATTCGGTTTTATCGCTCATTTCATTTTATAGAGTAAGTTCCTCACTGTTGCCAAATTATTCAAGAAGAATAACCAGAGAATCATGTCAGTGTATCTAAGCAATTCAATTACGGAGCTTATGTTTTATTAATGGGAGCACTAGATTTCTGTCCCATTTCCTGAAATCTTATTTATCTCTGATTTTGAAAATATGTAACATTGGATTGTTTATATAAATATAAGTGAGAGAAAATTGTCAAAAATCTTGTCAGTAATCTTCTACCGTTAATTGCCGTATTTCTACGAAATCCGAACATGGATATATGTCATAAGCTTTTCATTTCAAAATGTATTACGGAACAACGAAAAAATCGGCATGAACCACCCTTCAATCAATATGGTTATAATGAGATCGATGCAGCAGAATATTTTTATTGGTCTTCAAAATGAATGCGCACAAGTACCTGTCTATTTCAAATCGCATATGGAATAACTCATATAGATAGGATGCAACTCCTCCATTGAAATAGAGAAGCAACAAAAGAAGAATATTTCTTAGACCAAATAATGATTAAAATTCGTCATTAGGTAGTAATAAGAGAATTATCAATTATTCTAACACTGAACAATCTCCCTATAATTACTCTCATATTTGTAAATAGGTCTACTCTGTTTAGATGTTGTTAATTTTGTACATATTTTAACTTCGTGCGAGTACCTATTTATTATGTGAATGTGAACATTATACAATAAACATTTTATTTTAACATCTCTGACTCAATCATTTGGTAACAGTCCACTTTTGAGTAATTGCCAAAAATCTCAACAACCAGATTTTTGAACATTTGGTCCTTCGAGCCGGAGTTTCATGCTGGCCAGCTTGTATAAATCTTCAGTGATGTCATGCCATTTCTGTTGGAGTGGTTGAGGTAGAGGTTCGTCCCATGATAACTTTTGGAGCCACAATTCCTGCAACAACATCTTGGCTCTAATTGTAACAGGGGAGACTAAACCTAGTGGATCAAAAATTTGAGCAATTTGAGAAAGAACAGAGCGTTTAGTTATTGTAGACCCAGATAGATTGGAGCTGACCTTAAAAGTGAAATAGTCTTCTTGAGGATACCAAAGAAGACCTAACACCTTTGTTGAGGTTGGATGTTCATTGAATGTAATTGGAGATGACATTGATACTTCCTCTTGTATCGAATGGAGTAGACTTGGGACGTTTGACTGCCATTTTGCAAGCGGGAGGCCGGCCGCCATGCAGAGATCCTGGAGTTGTTTTGCAATTTCCAGAAGTTGCTCTTCGGTATCTGCTCCAGCACAGACATCATCAACATAACGACCTTTCGTTAATGGAGCGATTGCTAATGGAAATTTGTGACCTTCATCTTGGATAAGTTGGAGAAGAATTCGAATTGCCAAAAATGGAGCAGATCTTGTGCCGTATGTAACCGTGGTGAGATGATATGCCTTCACTTTGTTAGTTGAGTCGAGCCAGAGAATACTTTGAAGATCCCAATCATCAGGATGAACCAGAATCTGCCTATACATCTTCGTGATATCTGTGGAGAAGACAAATTTATATTTACGCACCCACATAAGGACATCTATCACGTCGAGTTGTAGTTTTGATCCTGTGTGCATGATATCGTTGAGTAGTGAAATACCATTGGAGCTGGGACTACAGCCGTTGAAGACTACACGAAGTTTTGTTGAGGTACTGTCTGTCTTGAAGACACCATGATGAGGCAGAAAATATCTTGAGCTGGCGTTATCTGATGAATCAGGTTGCATGTGATGGAGAAGTTCATATTCATCAACGAATTGATGGTAGAGTTGAGAGAAGTCAAGATCCTTTTTGAATTTTCGGATCAAGGTTTGCAGACATCGAAAGTCTCATTGTCTGGAAGAACCTAAAACATCCCTAGAGGATTTTAGTGGTAATCTCACCATGTATTGCCAGAGACCAATCTAGAGTGAGTTGAGACGAAGTGGTTTTCACATTCTTGCTCATCAGGGGTGAGATGTGATTGAGAAGTTGATTGAAGTTCTTCCTGGTCCCAGAATTTGGTGAGGAGACGATGGAGGTCTTCTTCTTGAATGGTGTGAAACATTGGAGACTGAAGTGGAATATCTTCTTGATTGCTCATTTGAGGAAGAACACACAGGAACAAGTATGAGCCATCAGCCAAAGATTGAGAGCTGTGCAATTGGAGATGATGGAGAGGTGGTTTGCCTTTTTATGTGAACAATATTCCAACTCAATCATCCGGCCCGAAGGACCAATGACTAATGAGGATCAAGTTTCGAAGAAGTTACTCAAATCTTTTTTTTCTCAATACTTCCAGCGTACTCAATAGATAAATTTTTGAAGCTCTGCTCGAACAGTTGAGGAAATTTTCAGAGTTCATTTATATTTTTGTGATCATTTCTATTAAAATAATCTCAGAAAAATCTAACGGTGACGAATCAGGTGAAGAAGCCGGTCTTCCTTTAATTGCTGAAGTTAATTTTTCACTAATATTTCTGCTGTTTTAAAGTGGAGCACTATCTTGTTAGAAGTAAATATGTCATTTTTCGATAAAAAATAAATTCAATAGGGAAAAATCTCTATGACGTTAGGACATTTTACTTTGATCTTGGACAAACTATAGGGAATAGAATCAAATAAAATAATTAAATAAAAAATTACCAGGAATTAACGGTTAGGAACTTTCAGCTAACTCTTCGTCAAAAATTAGTCAGAAGTGTCATGTCTTATGATCAGCGTTGTCGAAAGTCCGAACACTGTACGGCACCAGTAGCACTATGATTCCTTTCGTTAACTTGGTAACATTTAGTAACTAATTGTTTATTTGACTTAATCTGAAAAACTTATATACTCGTATAAATAAAATAGAATTTACAGATACAAATTAGAAAATGATAATTAAGCTATACAAAAGAAGCAGTCATGAATGAACTTGGGCACATAAAATTATAATTTGCAACTCGTCTCAACGTTACTTGAATCAGAGTAATGAGAAAGAAGAAGAATCTCCATTTAATGAGGAGAGTACGCTTTTAAGAAGTCATTCTAATCTTGAAATGGGTATAGGAGAATACATTTTGTTGTCAATTCGAATTTATTGTATGGAAGATTCAAATATTTCGGTGAATGCTTTTATTTTGACAAAATATCTAAGAAACTAAAAAATCGGTAGATTTCCATAACTTTTCGGTACATCGGTGTGACTCCAAATCGGTAGAAATACCGCTAAATCAGTGGCATCGGCAAAACTGTTTGATAACTTTACGTACATAACGGATTATACGGTTTGAATTGGTCTATATGAATTAACCTTTCCTTCTCGTTTTTAGACCTTATGATGCCTCCTATTTTTCTATACTCTGGAGAAATTGAGTTAAGAGCATAGAATTGAAAAGACTATTATTAGGATATTGTGGTAGTTATGTAATAGGTTGTCAACTATCTTCCTTCCGCTTTTTTGCTTTTTATTCAATGCTTTATAAGTGTTACAGTGATCGGATATAGTTCGAATATGCGCCGCCATTTTGTTCTATAATCTGTTTCCATCTAGACGGCAACTTCATAATACCTCCCTCGTAGAAGACCCCTCTTCATTTGCAAAGAACTCGGACAGCCACTTTTCACAAACCTCTTTTGGGTTAAACTTTAGACCACCAAGGTCGTTCGCCATGGACAGAAACAGGTAATCACTTGGCGCTATGTCCGGGCTATATGGTGGATGCGATAAAACCTCCCATCTGAGCTCCCGTAGCTTCTGACGAGTCATCAACGAAATGTGTGGTCTGGCATTGTTCTGCTGGAACTCTACAACCTTCGTGTTGGCCAATTCTGGTCGCTTCTGGTCGATCACCTGCTTCAAGTGGTCTAGTTGCTCGCAGTAGATGGTAGAATTAAGCGTCTGGCCATATGGGAGCAGCTCATAGTAGATGATTCCCTCACATTACTCACATTAATATAAACCATACGATGTCGGATATTTTTGAAATCAGAATAGATTTCAGAAAATGACACGGAAATCTAGTGTTCCTATTTGAGAAATAATTACTTCGGGTCATAGCTTCATTATTAAAAATGATACAAAAAGACCAGCACGCCTCCAGATATAACATGAAAAAGGGTCCGTATGAACTTTCGGAGCTCTAGCTTCTATCAGCGGAGATATAATTTTTTTTTTATATCACTATTTTCTCATTTCAACTTATACATCGAAAACAAAAGACGGTACCCAAAAATAAATATTACCTTGGTTTAAGAAAATGACGACTAAATGGGGTATGAGATTTAGTGTATCTCCTCTGGTTTAAAAGTAGTATTGCTAAAACATCGAAATATGCTCAGCCTGTGCATTCAGAATAAGGTGAAACAATAAAAGTTTTGCTTCATTGAAAATAACATTAATTTGATCAGTGGGAATTTCGAATTTTGAATATGATATCAGATATTGACATTAAATGCGGAAACTTGGGAGATATATTAATACAGGAATAAAGAACTTACTGAAAAAATATAATCAAAATAGATTCAACCTGAGGTGACTCATGATGTGATACTAAACTATTTCTAAGCAAATTGAGGCATTTGAAGCTCAAAGCAGATTTTTCTATTCTGGAAAAAATATCCCTGTATGGCTCATGCTATTCTTGGTTTCTCAAATTGGAGTTTGCGAACCCCTTGGGGAGCATCATTTGAGAAAGAGGGTTCATGATGAATTTATGTCTCGGCGGCTAGATAAACAGGTTTTTTTTTTTGGAAGGGGTGGATTAATTACTTTAGCATCAACTATAAAGATGATCGCATGAATGATGCGTATTTTTCATTGATCCTTCCTGTCGACGATTGAATTTCACACCGACTATGAGTGAATGCTTGAAGGTTGCCAATTATTATTTTATATAATAGGTACTTCACCAATATAGCTACCAAACATACATCATAAGTTAATAGAGTAAACGCCATGTAACCTCTAGTGGGCGGACTGGTCACACGCTGGTCTGTGGGCAGGGAGCGGCGGCACTTCGCTCTGCTATAGTAATAGTAATAGCAATCTTTATTTATGCCTCACGATTGAATAACATTGTTTGCACCCGTCAAGATAGAAAATTTATAGTATTTCATCCCATGTACACAATAAATATATACATACAAATATATTGAATGAATTTTAAGAGTCTTTAGGCTCGGATTTGGGAGTAAATGATTCGAATACCTTTTATTCTATGCCAAGCTTTCGCATTAATTTGATGCTTCTTCAGGGCTTCTACAAAAGAACAATAATATATAATTTATAGACAACCAATTTTAAAACAAATCAACTCACTGAATGTGAGGTTTTACATGGATGACATCTGACACAAACGTTATAATTAATAAAAACAATGGAAAGTTAATTTTTGATTCCATAGGAATTCCTCACAAAACACGTCATCTAAATCTATTTTAAAATTTCGAAAAATTCTTTTTGTTGATGCTCTTATTCTCAAATTCACAATCAATTAAAAACTCTAAAGTAACACAATGTCATTTTATTTTTTAAGGTTATGTTTTTTCTTTCCTGGAAAACTAGTCTCTCACTTCTCTGTGTTCTTGATCTTCTTCATTCATCTACTGGGCCGTCATAAAAAGGTTTCATCTTTATCATTTCCAACAAATAACTGTATATCGAGCTTAATTTGTTTGTATCTGTCTTCTTGTTTATGGTTTTTTCTTCTTTGTTTATGTTTATCATCTCATGGATCAATCTTTTTTGACAATTTTTCTCTAATTTGAGTACCTCAACATCCTCAAAATTCACTTGATGGTCAAGATTATGTGCATAAGCAGCCAATGCACATCTCTCTGGGTATTTTCTTATGTCCGATCTATGCAGTGTCACTCTACTTTTTACCCATTGGGAGGTATGTCCTACATAACATTTGTCGCAAGTCTCACACTTTATTTTGTATACGACATTACTTTGGAAGGATGTTGGAATGGGGTCTTTGATTTTTGTGTACAATGACCTCACCGTTTTTTGATTTTGGACAGCAATTTTGATGTTATCCTTTCTGAACACATTCTTCAATTTCCCTGTCAAGTTGGTAACATTCGGATTACTCCCAAATCCGAGACTAAAGACCCTTAAAATTCATTCAATATATTTATTTTGGCTCTGAAAACAATAGTTATACATACGAATATATATAAAATTCATGCAAATATATACATACAAACACATTTAAATTCAAAGACTGAATATTACAACAAACTTATTATAAGCGATATTCAAACATTTAAAATATTCTCAAAATTGAGTAGAATAATAAATAAGAACAAATAAAACAATAAAAACATAAAACAGACTGAGTGAAGGAGACAAACGTCCTCAGAGGTATCGGTTTAAATCACACTTCAAAAACTCATCAATATTGTGAAATGCACCCTTAATCAGCATAACCCTTACTGCATTCCTGAATTTACTTAGGGTCATAGTTTCGAAGTGGGGAGGAAGCCTATTATATAAGTTGATGGACATATAAATAGGTCCCATTTGGCTTAAGGTCAGTCTACGAAAATCTGGTTTCAACAGATCTCTACCTCTAGTCCTATAGTCATGGGTGCTACCTACTGTAATGTTGTTACTTTTGTTTTTATGACAGTGTATTATTGATTCGAAAATATAGGGACAGGAAAAGGTCAAGATCTTAGGCGTAACAAATGTGGATTTACAGTCCTTCCTGTATTTCAAACCAGCAATCAGCCTTATAGCCCTCCTTTGAAGAGCAAAAATACGGTTCCTAGAGGAGCAGTTTCCCCATGCCAAAATTCCATATCGCAGCACCGACTCAATCAAAGAAAAATAGGCTATTCTAAGCACTTCACCCGACAACCTACTCGACATTGACTTGAGCAAATATATATTTCTCGACAATTTTCCAGCCAGCTGCCCAACGTGGACATCCCATCGGAGACAGGTGTCAACAATCACACCCAAAAATTTTGTTGACCCTGTAGGAGTCATATTTCTAGTTTTCTTCATGGAAAAAATCAGCTCCACACTCTTTTCCCTATTTGCAACCAGATCATTTGAGCTGAACCATTCAAGGGCCTTGAACATCGCGGTCCTACTTTCCTCCAGAACCGCACCCAAATCCATTGAACTCCGAGCAATATAAGGCCTTCGCTAGATCTAAAAACAAGGAACACGACGTTTTCCCCTCTTCAAAACAACTCAAAGTATGATCCACAAAAGCTAAAATTGCATAGATGTACTCCTACCCTTTCTAAATCCGAATTGCGCCCCACTAAACAAATTGTTGGATTCGAAATAGTGCACTAATTGCGAGCAAAGTAGTTTCTCAAAAACCTTGGACAGAATCGGCACTAGAGATATCGGCCTATAGTTATGTAATTGTTCAACATCACCTTTCTAAATAAAGGGATAACTTTGGAAATATTTAGGCAACCAGGATATGTATTGTTGGCAATACATAAGTTGAACAGTATTTTCAACGGAAAAACAAGATTATTTATATTTTTCTTTATTAATATTGAAGACAATCCATAGTAATCTGTACTCCTACTATTATTCAATGCACTTATGGTACCCCTTACATCGCAAAAAGAGACTTCTGAAAAAGAAAAGGGTCTTTTTACCCTCATTCGTAACAAAGTTAACAGGATCATAAACTTTATTTGGCAGCCCCTCGAGAGTTCTTTTCGCAATTGTTACAAAATAATTATTGAATTCCTGTGGAGATATAAAAGGGTCGCGATCCAATCGTGTAGAGTTTTTCATGTTATTAATAAGGTTCCACATTGTACGAGAGCGATTATTAGAGCTTTTTATAATTTTATCATTTGCTTTTATTTTAGCCTGCTTTATTTTACTCTCATAAATGTTTTTCAAAATCCTACGGGCAACCAGAAGATCATCAGTCTGGTATCTTGCATACATGTTATTCAACAAGCTCAAATGACTACGTACCTCTCGCAATTCTGAAGAAAACCACTTCACACCACCGTCAGCCTTCCTGGCCTCAACCTTTCTCAAAGGAAAAGGAAATAAAAATGCGTTAGTTAATGTATCATTAAAAATGTTGAAACGCTCATCAACACTCAAACTACCATCCTTGACAAAGTTCCAAGAAATATTGCAGAGAATATCATGAAAACAGTTCAAACCTCTCTGTGTCAAAGGGCGTATTTACCTCACCACCTTTTCCCGGATTTTACATCAGTCACAACATCCACGCTAACCACCTGAGCTCTGTTATCCGAACACTCAAAGTCAACAACCTGTGAAGTGAAATTATCGACAGAAAAATTTACGAATATATTGTCAATGCAATTTCTTCCTCTAGTAGGTAAAAAGATACAACGAACAAAGCCATATGAGGCCATTAAGTCACAAAACACGTTACATTTATAGTCAGGATTATTAAAACATAAATTTAAGTCACCCAATATAACAATAGGTTCAGTCAATAAGTTCTCAAAATTAGCAAACAACTTCTCAAAAACATCCAAAAATTTTTGAAAGTCACCACTCGGTGATCTATACACAGAAATTACAGTCAATTTAAAATCTAATAGTCTAATTGACGAAATTTCACAATCAAGCAAGTTTATTCAGATTATTACAGCAAACATAACTTACAGATGGGCGGCAAAGGGTCATTACGCCTCCCCTATTTGCTTTTTTTCTACTGAAATGGTGCCCCACACTCCAGCCTTCAAGAGAAAAAGATGCTACCTCCTCTTCCGACATCCAGTGCTCAGACAGACTAACAATTTGAAGGTTTTTCCATTTGTCCAGAAGTACCTCCAAATATTGTCTTATCCCCATTCGATGGTTCCTGGATTTCAGTTTATTGAGTATTAAATATTTTTATGATATCTGTGGTGTACTGAGTGGTTTCAATAAAGCAATGGAATACCGTTCATGTTAACTTTATTTTGATTTTATGTCTCACTGTGCTTTGTATACGTTGCTCTACTAACTGAGTAATTTGTAATGCCTACTGTCTGTCGAGTCACGTTACACACATTTATATATAAGTATCTTAGCACTTGCGCAGTACCAACATACCACAATATCTAATAAAAATGGTTTTTCTCATGTAAATATCTCGAAGAAAACTACGCTATATGAAAAATTAAAATATAGTAGGCATCTCATACTCAGCATGAGCATTCTCGTGGCGGGAAGGAAAATGTTCGAAATTTCATGTACTGATCAAAAAGATCTTGCATTTAATATGCAGTTATGTTCGGGATATCCTTTCTTAGACAATGTCGAACACATTGGTTAAGTCATTATTGAGAAGAATGCTTTAAATTAACAATATTCTGCAGCTTAAGTGCCTACATTCAAAATGTTTTTCATATACCGGAACCTTATCACTTCAGTGTTATTCGTCAAGTTAAACTAGATTATTCTTCAATTAGTAACGCGATGAAACCATTTTTAAAAGAATTCGGAAAATGTTGAGTTTTGAACGAGCAACTACTATTGAAAAGGTAAAATAGATTGAGTAATATCGCGATTGAAATGTGTTGTAAACCTCTTCTCAACGGAGTACAAATTGGTACCTACGTTATTTATATGAACCGTTTCCACCATAAATAATATTTTCTTAAATGAACCACCTTCAATACTTCAATTATCTTCACTCTTCTTCATCAAATTGAAGAAGAGAACTATCTTAAGGTGATGAGCTATTGAGCCCCTGTTCTAGATTCTTTTTCCACACTCTGAAGCAGTGAGACACTAAATAACTACCACAATGAATTTGAAATATTCATCAAACTTTTATCTTAAATTGAAAATAACCACTAGCAGATTTCCTTCATTTTTGTTTGAACCTCTAATTTTCTAACAAACTATCCAATATAGATATACAGGGTGTTCGGCACATGGACCGTCAAATTTTTTTGGGGCGTTGGTAGGGTCACTTGCTACCTTTTCAGTCTTGGAACCTGGGTCCTTAGTATTACGGTTACAGAGGTATGATTTTTTTATTAGGTTTTTCTAAATTACCCAAAATGTACCCTTCGAAGCCCCATAACTTTTTTTGCGTGGGCTTTTACATGCATTTTTTTTTATTGTATTAAGTTTGTTTGAAAAAAAAACGTATTTATTGTTACAGATAACACCACAAAATTAACACGAGGGCCTTTTATTAAAAAAAAAAATATGAAAGTATGAAAACATCTCCACTCCTATTGAAATTTAAAAAAAAGTTACAGCTATTACAAACTTAGTTTTATTTTAAAATGTTCTTTGGTTTATAACGCTGCTAACCATATGCTATTTACGTAAGTCAATAAAAAACAATAATACTGCAAATAAGGTTTTAGTCAGAAGAGTGAAGAAAGTCGCACCTAAATAAAAGTACGGATTTCGACACAACACAGCGAGCAAGGAAATTTTACCTGCCCGTTTTATACGCGTGTGAATTATTATTACTATTCCTGTCCTTAGGTTGGATTGGGTTAGTCGCCGCTGACTTGACCCTACCGTCATTCGAGATTCAACTGTCTCTGCTGTTAGAAGTGTCTGTGCCGCGTTGTTCAGTTTTTTAAATTTGTATTTTTTTGTTTTTGTTACTTTTATCGACTTTTTGCTACTGTTGTTTTAATTTTGGTTGTTGATATGCCTAATTTCACCAACGCTGAGTATGCTGATATGGTGATGGCATATGGCAAGGCCGATGGTGTTGCTCGTGCAGCTCAAAGGATTTATCAAGCCAAATTTCCTGATCGAAGATTACCCCACCACGAAACATTCTCGACGACTCAACGACGATTAAGAGAGATTGGAAACTTAAATTTTCAAGAGTCTCGGGTCAATGTGAGGCAACATCATGTAGCAGTTGACGATCAAATACTTCAAGCCTTTGAGAAAGATCCAACTACAAGCATTCTTGTCGTCGAAAAGTTTGGTCAGTACTTCGGGATAAAAATCAACACGCTTTTCATTACCCCGGTACAAGGTAAATAAACTTTTTTATTGATAAATTTGTCCTTTTGACTGCGAAAAAATTGTCACAGATTAATGAATTTTATTAAATGTTACAGGTCTTCATGAAGGCGATCCTGCCAGACGGTTGGAATTCTGTAGATTTTTGCTGCACACAGATATCGATGACAACTTGTTTCTAAAACTTATTTTGTGGACAGACGTATCCTGTTTTAACCGAGAAGGAATAAAAAATCTGCACAATTTACATCACTGGGCACCTAAAGATGAGAATCCCCACGTGAAGAGGCAAATGAGTTTTCAACAAAAATTTAGTGTTAACGTTTGGGCTGGTGTGATAGGAAGACATCTCATCGGGCCATGCTATTTACCGGCTCGACTAAGTGGGCCTGCTTATTTGCATTTTTTGCAGAATGCTCTGCCGGAGCTACTAGCCGATGTTCCGGCTTTCGATGAAGACGTGCCGATTGTGTTCCAGCATGACGGTTGCCCGGACATTTCCTGAGAGCAGTTCGAGATCACCTCGACAACTCTTTTCCAAATTCATGGATAGGCAGAGCCGGCCCCATCCCTTGGCCCGCAAGATCTCCAGACCTAACACCTTTAGATTACCATGTCTGGGGTAGAGCCAAAGAATTCGTTTATTTCACAGAGGTACCTACAAGAGAGGTGTTGATTGAACGCATAAACGCAGCATTTGTGGTAATGAAAGAAGAAATGTTGCTAGCCACTACAACGATCGAAATCAGAAAAAGGTGTCGGGCGTGCATTCGGAGTAGAGGAGAACAATTCGAACAGAATTTACGTTAAAGAATCGTGTTATTTCACTTTGTAAATAAACAATCATATAAAAACTGTATTTTACTAAAATATGTCCTTACTTTGCTATTTTATCTAAAACACTAATTGTAGTATTGTTTTATTTATTGACTAACGTAAATAGCATACTTTTAGAACCCCGATAAACCAAAGAACGTTTTGAAATAAAATTAAGTTCGCAATAACTGCAACTTTTTTTTTAATTTCTTTTAGAAATAGAGATGTTTTCATACTCTCATATTTTTTTTTAATAAAAGGCCCTCGTGTTAATTTTGTGGTGTTATCTGTAACAATAAATACGTTTTTTTCAAACACATACTCATATAGACTTAATACAATAAAAAATATGCAAGTAAAAGCCCACGCAAAAAAAGTTATGGGGCTTCGAAGGGTACATTTTGGGTAATTTAGAAAAACCTAATAAAAAAATCATACCTCCGTAACCGTAACCTAATACTAAGACTGAAAATGTAGCAAATGACCCTACCAACGCCCCAAAAAAATTTGACGGTCCATGTGCCGAACACCCTGTATATGCTCCCTCTAGGATATTTAAACAGTTTGATACTTTTTATCTACCAACCAAGCGCACAAGTAGTGCACTCAACTCCTCTATCTATAGAATTCTTGATCACTGCAATGAATTCAAGGATAGGATTGATTTATTTTCTCATAGTCCCAGTTCCTTGAAGAAAATCATGAAAAATCACTTCCTCGGGACTTACTAATCAGCTACCACCTTGTACATCTAATTAAGACTGTTCTTTTTGTCAACGTCATTCACCTGCACTGACTATATACTGTTGTCGAAATTGTTTAGTTCTAGTTGGAAATAAGAAATCTGTCTTTCAATTTTAATTTACACACACTTCTGTAGATGAAATTTGTTTTTTTTTTAATCTGTGAACACATTTTTTGGGTATTTGATTACCTGTATGTGATCCATATGGATAAATAAATAATATATCTTTTCCATTGAAAATTGTATGCAAATTCATATCTTCTTTCCAGTTAGCTCTTGTCGTTGGAAAAACCTCATTTATTCAAGTCCAAACTACAAAGAAATCGTCAGTTAGCAACTAAATCTTATCGTCAAAGAGATTATTATTGAGATCATCTTGAAGAGGAAAACATTCTCGTCAATTTTAACAATTTGACAGAGAAATACCGATCGATATTCTCTAACCAAGCAGCTACTTGTAACATATTTTATGTTCCGAGATTTTTGATCCTGGAAAACAAGTTGTTACTTGGAAGACAGTTGAATTAGGTTGAAGCTAATGAAATTGCCAGAAAATTAAAACACCTTATAAGATAACCAACGTATTCAAGCAAACAAAATCTGTACATACATGGACATTGTTACTTATTCTCAAATTTCATTGTAGCTTCACCAGAAGATATAATAATTTATCAATTGCATAAGGACAAGCAATCACAGAAATTAAAGTTAACGTTTCTTAATTAAGTTGACATTTACGTTTCATGTCGACTTTTGGCTCGTTGGAACTTTAGGCTGGTGGTAGAAAAAGTATCCAGAGGAGATTTTCCATCTCCTGGCACTTCAAAGTCCGCCAGAAATGCAATTTGCTTTCGCCGATGCGTATTCAATTGAAATCGTTCCGACTTATTCATTCAGTTTCAGCTGGTGGAAAAATATTCGAAATGGTTCGCTTACGGTGTAATTATGAATGTTGTCAAAATTCACCAGCCAAATTCATGTTCTGAAAGTGTTTAATGTAATGCTCGTAGAAGTCGTCTAGAGGTTTCAGAAGATTCGATTGTGAAGCCTCAACGCTTTTGTGTGTTTCGGATTTGAAACTATGTGATATTTCAAAGGACAAGTATTTGCCCGTCTGTAATTCTGGTATAATGCTACAAGAAGACGTTGTTTACCGATTGATTTATTTTCCTGATTATGTCGCCAAAAACATTCTAATGCTTATATTTTGAATAAGTTCAGTTGGAACAGGATTGTGCTTGCAATGAAGGCGAAGGAAAATTGGTAGTTTAGTTGTTTTTAATTCAAGATATTTCTAATTTGGACTCGAATCGAATATGAGGAATTACCAAGGACAATAGCTCAGTTGAGAATTGAATTTCAAATGGTTTTCTGTGGAGAAATGCCTACACTCGCTTGGTTTTTAGGAGAAGGGAATTTGAGCTCCGAAAAAATTCATACGAAAGAAAATTGTGAGTAGTTATTTTCAGTTTATGACACTCAAGTTTGTTCCTTCATAGTTGCGGTTGTCTGTTGTATGTGAGATGACTCAAGAACAAGTTAACAAAAGCTCCCAACCTCACGTCAGAGCTTCTTAAAAATTTTTATACACCTTTAAAAGGAACCTTTTGCCCTATATTCAATATAGAGAGGTTGAACTATCACCACTCATAAAGTTGATGGTTCAATGCGCAAATATACATCGGAAGGTTCATCCAAGACAAAATCATACGAAGTGTTCCGAGAGATTTTTACAATCACAAAGGGACACAGAATCTGGTATGCGACTCATCCTTGATGGGATATCCTGTATATATTTTTCAATGATTTATGATTCAATTGAATCTAGCGCACATATGTTGGAATACTTCTGCGTTCTATTGTACTTTGTTTCAATATACCATCAAGTGAGTTCGTTTCTGCTTTTTTGCTTATTATTTATCAATCAAAAATTCTTTTACCGTAAATTGACAGTCGAAAAATACCTCATGTCACAGAAACGAAACATCCCTTTTTACATTTGCGAACAAAATATACATCCGTTCTTGTGAAAAACTCCGTAGACACTTTTTTCCGAGCAGATTAATGCATTTGATGGTCATAGTAACTCAAGCCCCAGGGCATTGTTCCCTCTTTTAGGTTGACTGGATAAAGGGATGAATTCTTCAAAGTTATGGGGGGAGTGAACTATTATTTTTCACGAAACTGCCTAATATATCACTTCCATCCAACAGGCATTGTGACAATGTGATGAGATGCGTGTTTCTCTGTAATGACAGGAAATTACGAACATGAATTCTGTTGTCCGTACAACGTTTCAGTGAATTTTTATTTCACTTGTCGAAATTACGAGTTGAGTAATCGCTGAAGATTTAATTGAGGTTTCAGCTCTTGTGTATTTCACTAATAACGGTTTTTTTAGACTGATAGAGCTTCAAAGAGAAATAACACAAATTTAAATTGTAATCGAAATCGAAGTTTGTGTTATTTGAAACATAATTTCATGACGTTAATGTCTCATTTCTGGTTTATGTACACCACGACTAGCTCTGATGAACCGAACTTTTTGACTAGTTCTTCGAGCAATTCAGGCGCGATTTCAAAAATAATACGAGTTATGTTGGCTTCCAAAGTGTCTATTGTTTCCTGGTCTATCAGCATAATCCAAGGAAAATAGTCAAGTGAAGTTATGTCGCAGATTTTAGAAACGAATTAATTGCACCATTTTTTGAAGTAATGACATCTCCCAAGTTTTAGTTACAATAAGTCAGTTTTTACGGTAGCACAATGAGACCTCTCATCATATTTATTTCAAACATTTCTTGGTCGATACCATTCAAATTTAAAATTCACAATAGAAAGGGAAGATGAAGAACAGGGAGTATTATTTTTAGACACAAAAGTTATAAGAAGAAACAACTTAGAGATTATACTTGACTGTTACAAAAAACCAACAGCAACAGGACAATTCACTACATGTCCAATCATAACATAAAAATCAAAATAAACACTCTACATCAAATGGAGAACAAAATAAGGAGAATAAGCCATGAATCATAATGAAGCCATGAAGTTCATAAATCAGGTGATGCATAGACGACCAAATGAGAGAACGAGAGAGATAGAAAAAAAAATTCAGCAGGATGAAAATGAAAAACAAATTTACTGCTTTATACCTAATATAGACCAACTATCAGGGAAAATCATAAAAGAGTTCAGAGGTGAAAACATTGAAATAGAAAAGAAATACACACACAAAACAAATAAACTGTTTTCGAAAACGAAAGATAAAAAAGAGATTTCAGAGGGTTCCAACGTGGTTTACAAGATTCCATGTGCAGAATGTGTACACAGGGCAGACGTCACAACTAATGAAAAATAGAATAAAAGGTCACAAAAGAGATAATAAATCACCCAGAAAGATGTGAATTAGCAGAACATAGCATAGAAAAGAACCACAGAATAAAATTCGAAGACACAATAATACAGACAGAAAGGAACTTAAAAAAAACGCCTATTCCTGGAGATGTAAACAATGAAGAAAATCTAATGAAGAAAAAAGCAGATACAAGCTCATTGAACGGGATCTATACATACTTGATGAAACAAGATTGGAGAAGAGAAAGAGAAACATACACAGGACCAGTAGACGAATAAAACGAAAAAGGGACCATAGATGAAAAAAAAAGTGCCAAGATAAATGACGTACTTGACATGACATATGACAACCTGACAACAATAGAGGAAAAGTTTCGTTCATTCGCGTTAGGGTTAGTGACAGGGCAAGATATCTGGGTGATTGGAGTTCAATTAACCTGAAAACTTCCCCGTTGTTTAACCTTTGTGAGTGTTATTCCTTTATAGTGGTGAGTTGTTACCCTCTTTATAAGTAGTGCTGAGTTCGATTAATAAGTTGGCCGTTAGGGCCAACCGCTTTGCTTTCTTAAAACCTTTGGTTTTTTGCTACCTTTTTTGTTTTGATTTGTGGGTTGCACACCAGATGAGCTCCTTATCTTCGGTTTTTTTTCAACTTGAACGAAACAGATCCCGAGGCATCATGGCTTCGGGTTCTGCAAATGTTATCCCCCAGGGTAAAACTCGCTTATGATAATATTAATAGTGAGGAATGGAACTCGATTAATGTAAGCCTACTTAAGGAAGAATTATCAGTTATTAGAACAGAAGCAGCTCGTTGTCAAGAGAAAATTCTGATTGGAAAAATAGATAAAGTCTTATTGACCATTGCACAGGGTGACGCCAAATGTAAGAAACGACACTCCTTTTATTCTTTACAGGACAAAAGACCATTAGAAATTATAGTGGAGTCTGCTCAGAAGGAAATTAAAGATCTCAACCCATTAAATACCACCCAATATAATAGCAAAGGTGATTTATAATAATCAAAATTACAAAGAATTTAAAATTGTGAACATTAGTTCGGCTGAACAGACTAATAAATTTGTCAAATATAACGACTTTGACCCCACAACCTACGATGTTTATATTCCAGGAAGGTATGTCTCCATCATGGGCATTGTGAGAGATATTGGGCAGGACATAACAGACGAAGAGATCGTTAGAATCGGAAAGGGATTGGGCCCTGATGTCAAATGCATAAGGGTACGTAGATGTAATCGTAGGAAGGTTACTGAAAATGGCAACATTTATGTTAAAACAAACACCTGTGTATTGACGTTTGAGGGTACAGCCCTTCCGAAGTATTTTGAGTTGTACACGACCAGGCTACCCGTGGAACTTTACATTCCCCTAGTAGTTCAGTGCAATAAATGCCAGCGTTATGGACATGTTCGTAACCTCTGTAGAGGTAAATTTAGTAGGAAATGTGGTGCACATCACGAGGATGAAAAACCTTGTGATTCAGAACCTTGCTATATTCACTGCCAACAAAGGCACGAGGCAAATGACAGAAAATGTCAAGAATACAAGTTAAGATGAGGGAAATCATGGCCATGCACAATATTTCTTTATTTGAGGCAGACAAAACATGTAAGAGACAAATATCCCCTCGCCTATCAGAATTTCCACCTCTGCCAGAGGATAGGCCTGAGACCTCTCCCATGAATGCACGAAAGCAAGCATATGTTGCTATTACAGCTACAACGCAGAGCAGATCTCAGGGTACTGTGCGATCAAATATCAGAGGACCAAGCCCAAAAAGAAAGAGCATAGTACAAACAGGTTATGACAGAGCAGCACATAATGCTTGTTTGATTCCATGTCGACCTGCATCACCAATCATTTCATATCCCCGATCCTCTAATCAGATCTCCAATACAGCTACGTCTCGGGAAAATTCAGGTGGCAAGCATATTAATCAGATAGATTTTGGGAGCCAACGGCTCTCACAGGTTAGCATTGATGCTAGCCAAAACGACCAGTCCACGATTATCGAAGATATTGACATTAGTCACAATAGACAATTAATAACATACGAGGAGGATTACCTGAAGTACGGTAGTTCATCTCCTTTATTATAGGTACCATTAATATAGCAAATTACTTTCGTGATAGGACCCTTGATTTATCTTGGATCATCTATCGTTAACGTTAAAAAAATTTCTTTATTTTTTATAGAGTACTCAGTATGTTCCGGATTTTTCAGGTCGAGGTTTAAGGTCGATCAGGTCTAATTTTGATGATCTCGAGATATTCATAAGGGACAACAAACCCGATATCATTATGTTGAATGAGACCTTTTTGAGAGACAATTATATAGTCAACATTGCAATAGCAATTGCGGTCCGACATGGGTTGGAATATGATACCATCAATGTTCAAGGGTTTAACCCACCCCAAAGGATACAAATTACGGGTATACGGTGTGAGGGGGTTGGAATTTTCAACATTTACGTGCAGCCGGATTTATCCTTGACGGATGAATTCTTTCAATATCTGGATCAGATATCTAATGGGTCCATCCTCTTTCTGGGGGATCTCAACGCCCAGAACCCTGCATGGGGCTCTGGTATCTCGAACCATAATGGACGAGCAGTACAGGCCTTTGTAAGAGATTACAATTATGTTATCCTAAATGATGGGACTCCCACTAGGGTAACAGCTCCCCATGAGAATCCAAGTGCCCCAGATCTTTCCATTTGCTCAGGAGACTTGTTCACTCGGTGTGACTCGTCTCGGTGATACGGGACGCAGTGATCATCGTCCCATTATCGTTGAAGTTCGGCAGCATGGAGTTAGTATTGTCTTTCCCAAGGAAATCCTCAAGAATTTTCAATACCAAGAAGGCCGATTGGAAAAAATTTGTAGAGAAAATTATCGACGATTCGGGTACAGGTCCGGTGACTGATATTCTTAAATTCGTTAAGGTGGTTCAAATTGCCGCTGAGGGCCATCCCCAGATACAGAGGGAGGTCTGGCCCAAAATACAGTGTGCACTGGTGGGATGACGAAATTGCAATCGAAATTGAGCTCAGGAGACTGCTACTGGCAGAATACAATCATACCTCCACCATGGAAAACTTTGTGAAATACAAACATTAGGTCGCCAAAGTCAGAAAAATGACAAAGAAGAAGAAAAAGGATTCATTTAGGAAGTTTACAGAGAATCTGTGTATCAGGGACACAAACAACTTTTGGAAGATTATTAAAAAGTTCTCTGGTCAACCACGGAGAGATGGACCTCAAGATGTACCAGACCTGTATTGTATGGAGATATTGGATAGAATCTCACCAGCTGATCCATCGGCTAATATAGTTCTAGTATACGAACACTCGCAAGATACATTTACTCTGAAATAACTGATCTATTCTCTTAAGATCAAGAGAAACTCCACCCCTGGTAAGGATGGCATCGACTATCAGATGCTATATCAGATCCCTACTTCAGCAAAAATACTTTTGCTTAGGTTCTTCAATCAATTGCTTCTAGGTGGGGACCCACCACCGTTTATGAAAACTTCCTTTGTTGTTCCAATTCTTAGGAAGAATTGTCCGGCAAATGTTGCATCCAGTTATCGACCTATCACAATGACGCCATGCATTACAAAGATCCTTGAAAGAATGGTTAGAGAACGGATAGAAAAGACTATCGAGGAAAGGTTGAGTGGAGCCCTCACTTTGGGTTTTCGGAAGGGTAGATCCATCACCGACTGTCACACTCTTTTAACAGGCCACATATATCGAGCATTTAATAAGAGGCAGTTCACCGTGGTTGTATTTCTTGATATATCAAACGCATATGACTGCGTTGATCTTGAGATCCTTTGGCAGGACTTGATAAATGTCGGGATTCCCCGGAACCTTTGCAATCTGATATATCAGTTATATCGTCATAGATCGGTTGAAATCACGAGATCTTCTGGAATAGAGTACAGAAAAAGTGTTGCCAATGGTCTTATTCAGGGTTCACCTTTGAGTCCCCTACTTTTCCTACTGTATTCACTGCGTCCTGCCAACTTGCTGACACGGTCTGTTTTACTTTTCCAGTATGCAGATGATTTTGTCTTACTCTGCTCGGGGAGTGATATCGACCAGATTGTAGACATGATTAACACATGTTTGTCCGGTTTGGATGACTGGCTGAGGTCTCGCAATCTAAGAATCAATACCCGAAAGTCTGCGGCTACCATATTCACTAAAAGTGTTATTCCTCTTAATATGAATGCTATTACTCTTGACTCACAACCCATTGAATGGAAGCCTCAGGTTAAGTATCTGGGGGTGACATTTGACCAAAAACTTAAGTGGGGTAAACACATAGATCACATGTGTGATAGGGCGATGTCCCAAGCAAATATAATTAAAAGTCTATGTCGACCTTCCTGGGGATCTCATCCCACGACGCTCTTGAATGTTTATAGGGCACTTGTAAGACCACACTTGGACTTCGGGGGGATTTTGTATGATAGGTGTGCCAAGGTGCAGTTGATGAAGTTAGATAGAGTACAGTTTCCGGTCATTCGAACTGCGCTTGGATTGATGAAATCCTCACCAACCAACATTATATTATCCGAAAGTGGCGAACTCCCCCTCCAATCAAGGAGACTATGGCTGGCTATGAAACACATATCTAAGATTTTTAGATTTTCTAACAATCCGTTACTGCAAGTGTTGGGTGATACAAGTGAACTGGATAGCCTGTGGTTCAACGGGACAACTCCTAGCTACATAGAAGCTTGTAAGATCTTGGAAAATCATAAAGATCTGGAATGCCCAAATCCTCCCTTACTTTCTGACGGAGATCAATGTAAGAGCTATGAAGGTGGAGATGTAAAAAACTGATTTAAAAAAGGAATCTATTGAAAATATAGGTTTATTTAGGAAGATTCTGGCAGACAAATTCGGTGGATATGTGGACATTTATACCGATGCTTCCAAGTTTCGGGACCCCGACTCTATGGGATATGGGGTGTGCATCCCATCTCGATCTGTCAAGATTTGTGGCAGACTGTCAGATCATTGGTCGGTTTATACAGCCGAAACTTACGCAATTTATCGAGCTATTCAGTATATTATGGACCGGAACCTCACGAGGACGGTGATAATTTCCGGACGCTCATGGTGTACTCAACAAATTGAAACATGGAAACATTAATGCCAACATCGATATAGTAACGGTGTATACTCTAATTTTGTTGGGGAGGGCAAGATCGTTGGGGCTAAGGATGGCTCTGATGTGGATACCTAGCCACTCATATATAGCTCATAACGATACAGCGGATTTACTGGCAAATCGTGGAAGATTACTACAGGGACAGTCCCAACTGAGAGGGGATCCAAGAGAGCTATGGGCGGCCTTGAAAAGCAGACTCTGGGATGAATGGGCAGAGAGGTTCAGAGAAATTGGGATGACCAAGGGCAGACTGCACTCTTCCTGCCTCATATCGTAGTGCAACCTGGTTTAAGTGTTTGAATGCGCCTAGGATGAATATCACAACATTTGTCCGGATTAGGTCGGGGCATTGTCTGAATCCAGCACCTTTGGCAAGGATTGGTGTCATTGACTCCCCTCTATGTAGCTGTGGCGAGTTGGGTGACTTGCCGCACATTTTCTTTTCGTGTGGCGATAATTCTTTCAATTGCGACAAATTATATCAGAGTTTGTTTGCCCTGGGGATAACAGTTCCCCTTAATTTGTGTGAGGTGTTCTACTCGACTAGGCCCGAGATGATGAGCTTGTTGTTGGAATTTTTGCATTGTTCGCGTATTAGACTTTGATGACAATATTGACCTTGAGCTAGTTTAGTTGTAGTATCAGCACTCTTTATATAATCCATTTCTTTTCCCGGCATGTCCACATTCCTCTATGTGTGCTAACTTGTGTTACTCCAAGGGAATGAGCATAGATGATGAAACACCTTGGGAGACAGTGATCAAGAAAACACCTTGTAAAAGGAAGACACCAACAATTTTATCACAGGGTACGAAGAAAACGGAAAATGATTCAAAGATAAAAGGGGCAATAAGATGCAAATGGCTCTATGTTGGGAGAATAGAGGACAGCCCGTTACAACACAAGAAGTGAAAGATAATCTCTCACAAATAGTTGATACGAAATTTATAGAGGTGAAGAAATTAAACACTAAAGGTCTCAATTCCGCTTTCAGTGTTGGTGTACATGAAAACATTCACAATAGCTTAACAAATGGAGATGTCTGGCCAGAAGGTGCAGTTATAAGGGAATTTAATTTCAAGAATTTTTTCAATCGGAAGATACAGGAGTCATCGAAATGAAATTCAACCAGTGCAGATCCTCTTCAAATTCTAATAAGAGGTATAAAGAAATAGTCACTTTGATACATCAACATGTACAGTCTTTAGGCACATCATTCTCAGCTTTACAACAACTTGTGGAAGAGCAGGATCCTGACATCATTGCAATAACTGAGCATTAGAAAAGTTAACAACAACAAAAATTATACAAAATTCAAGGTTATAAACTAATTTCTAGTCATTGTAGAAACACTAACGAACATGGAGGGTGTGCTATTTTTTGTAAGGTTAATATTTCATGTAAAGTACGTCCCGATTTCCAAATCTTTATTGTAGATCATACAATTGAGTATTTCTTGTATTTTGTATATATAGACCTAACACACCACCACAAGCTAATGTTGAAATTTTTCTTGATGGTATTGAATCTATTTTAGGTAAATGCCTTGTTGAAAACGTATATTTCATACTGGCGGGTGACTTTAATGTTGATCTGATGACGGATTCCAAACCAAAAGAAGATTTTATGAATTTGGTGGAAAGCTATAGTGCAATTGCAACTATAATGGAGCCAACTAGAGTTACTGAACACTCTGTTTCCTGTCTAGATAACATAATAACCAATATTGAAGGGGGTGAGTCTCAAGTATTGAACTCTCTTTTCTCTGACCACTTCTCCCAAAAGTTTATTTTGCCTGTCTCATTGCAACTATAGCTGCATGAAAAGGTTAGATGTAAAAAAGTCAATAACGGGACAATGGTAATTTTCAATGAATATCTGTCTCGGGAAATGTGTAATAACATCACGACTACTTCAAATTTGGATGCCAACAAGATGTGGAATGAATTTTCTAAAATTTTCAGATCCCATTTTTATACCAGCTTACCACTGGTAGAATTTCCTGCACAAAATAAAGACAAGTTCAACTTTCGTGAAAATACAGAAATAATGTCAATAAAATTATTGCTTGATAAAGTTCATACTGTTTCTAGTGTAAAACCAGAGTTTTCGAATCTATACAAAAAAATCAAACGCCTTTATGATGAAGCATTCATTCGTCACAAACACAAATTCTATAACGAAAAAAAAAGTAAATTCTTCCAATAAGTCAAAAACAGTTTGGAAAATTGTCAATAATTTAACAGGAAGAAAAGAAAAGAACCAAATGAATATTTCCATGATTGGTGAGCCCACTGATATGGCTAATGATTTCAATGCTCACTTTGTAGAGATTGCAAAAGACCTTACTAAGGATTTTCGAATATTGAGCAATCACATTAAGACACAAGGATTCCATAAGTCATTTTTTATCTTTGATATCGAGTAATCCGATATTATTGCAGTGGTTGGAAAGATGAAGAATAATAAATATTTCCAGACGAATTAAAGATAGCGGTAGTTAAGCCTTTACATAAAAAAGATGATCCTGAGAACTTTAATAACTATAGGCCAATCAGTCTACTTACATCCTTTTCCAAAATTTTCAAAAAGATACTTGACTGTCGACTGTTAGACTATCTCAGTAAATTACAATTTTTGAACCCCAGTCAACACGGCTTCTTACCAGGTCGAAATACGGAAACGGCAATCTAAGAGCTTACACAGGCAGTTCTGAATGCATTAGACCAGGGCGATATCCCCATAGGATCCTGGATCTGTCCAAGGTGTTTGACTGTGAAGTACATGAACTATTACTGATGAAGCTTGAAAAGCTTGGTATTATAGGGTGTCAACTTGATCTTTTCAAAAGGAAGTAGAGAGTTCTTATACAGATAAATGATGTGCATTATATGTCTGATGAGAGAATAATCAAACTAGGTATAATACAGAGCAGTAATTTAGGCCCCCTTCTTTTCATTATTTACATCAATGATGCAGTCCCTATCATGAATAATACAAGGGTAGTACCATTAGACTATGCTGATGATAAGAATTCAATTATCATTTCTGATCAAATGAGCAGCCTGCAGTCTCACTTGTGCATGCTTATAAAGAAGTTGAATGAATGGTGTGTCGAAAACGTGTTGATATTGAATACTGACAAAACCAAAGTCATGTTTTTCACCACAGAAAGGTCATCCCTGCAATGTTCTGATTTTAGTTATGGTGATCAGATTAAGAAATTTTCTGGAACAGTGAAATTTCTGGGATTGTTTATAGATTGTTTCATGAAATGGAAAGTGCAAGTTCTGTAGTTTTTATGTTAAGGATACTGAGGGATAATATAGATCAGCAAATTCTCAAGTTGGTGTATTATTCTGATTTTCAATCACTTGTGAGTTATGGAATAGTTTTCTGGGGAGGATCTTCGTCTGTACAACGTGTTTTCATCATTCAAAAGTGGGCAATAAGAGTTATTTTCCAATTTGGGATGGAGACAGTCCTGTAGAGGAGTGTTTGGACAGAATAATATTTCAACCGTTTACGGATTGTATTTATAAAAAATCCGTTTATTTTTTCATAAACACAAGGCTTACTTCAACCAGCATCAAAATCGGAATAATACAAGGCAAACATTTCGTTACTTTTATCCAGTGCATAATTTGAGTTTATTCTTGAAAAGTTGTACGTATATGGCCATAAAAATTTTCAACATGCTACCAAGACATGTGCAGACTATATTTGATGGAAAAACCTTTAAGCGAGAAATTTATAAGATTATTAGCTGACCGGTCAAACGTTGTTATGCCATGTATGTTATTTCCAGGAAACATTTTTATAGGCAAATAAAAATAATTACCTACCATAAAGTATATTTGTAAAAATTTATGAGATTCCTTTGGCATTGGCAGCAATGAGTCCACTTTGTGATGAACTTGGCCTTCGATTTTAAACGTGGAATTAAATTGTTGACCGTTTGCTGCAACATTGCTGACTATTTCTGTTGCTCCAAACGATATCATTTGGAAACATGAATTGAATGTGCGAATTGACTTCAGGAACAGGCTAGAATCTGGATCAGTTCCAATAAGTAAACCGTGCAATGGCTCAGGTGGTGTTTCAATTTCAGTTAGTTGTACTTTTCCTGATGAGCAACACATCCCAAGTGGGATGTGTCATTTTCAAATTTTCATTTTCAAATTTAAGTGCATGACAATGCGGGCATTCCTTCTCCAAAGTACCAATAACCACTTCGGAATGAGCATAATATTCAACATCAGGCTCGTAGTGGAATGCAAGTCGAAGAAATGAATTTGACGTAAATGCTCGATGAACTTGTTGGCGTTGTTGATCAATTCCTCTATGTCTGTCGACTATGAGTCTGCGAGTTTGTCTTCGTTCTAGTTGTCTTTGTTGATTAAATTACTAAAATGGCTAATAAAAAATAAGGGTTGATCGTAGAAGGGTGAAAATTGAGGATTGTATGTATTTTTGTATGTTGTATCATAAAAAAATTGAAATTAAAAATTTTGTCTAAAAAAAAAAATTAGGGGTAGACTACCCCTAACATTTAGGGGGATGAAAAATAGATGTTGGCCGATTCTCATAGATACCGGATAAGCACAAAAAATTTCATCAATATCGGTAAAGCCGTTTCGGAGGAGTTCGATTATGCACCCCGTGACAGAAGAATTTTTTATATTAGATTTTGAAAATTGAGCCTCACACTATTGAAGAACTTGAAATGTATTGACGATCTATGACACAGGTCCAGTTGCTTTAATTTAATGGTATTGTGTTTTTGATATATATATTCTTTTGATATTTTGATAAGTTGTTACTGACCTGTTTTCTTTTCTTTGATGTGAATATTTGTCGATGATATGGAAAATAAATTGCTATTCTATTCTATTCTATTCTACACAAAAAAGTGGAACCTTCGTTTTTGCGCTCATATTTAAGTAAAATAGTGGGATATCGTTTTGCCCAAATGTGTGGAATTTTCCAATATCGAGACAAAAATGGTTTTAATAGATTGAGTGAGACTTCTTGAGGAAGGATTCATGGTCAAAATTGAGCAGGTCCGTCCACCCGGCCAACCCTATGCTATCTATCTTCCTAAAGAGATCAGCTACAGTTTTCATATTTTCTGAATTTATTAATTATTCAAATGTCACAGTCAAGTTTGATATTGGGCCAAATCCATCGAATTTTTCAGCAATTATGAGCATCGGAAATTTGGCTTCAATAACTCATAGAATATCTGTCTGAATAAGTTTTAATTTCGAAGTTGTTTGACTTTCAATTATTTACTCCCATCTATTCTGACTATGTTTCACCAAAAAGTATTGAAATTCAAACAGCTCCTTCTGTTTGTGGCAGTTTCTTTGTGAGAAGGATATATGTGTTTGAAATATTCAAATTTCATCAACTTCAACAAATTGTGAAACCATTAGACGGAGTTTCCCTACACACGAACACAAGCGGTATTTTAGAATAACCCATTTCGAAATTACGAAAACCCTAGCCCAATTACTACGAATGTTATTACATCCGGATATACTAAAATTTGAAATATGGTAACGAAAAAGAACCTCTCAGTATTACGAAAATCTTGAAATTATCATAATACCCGAGTTTGACCTTGGATTCTTCATCAATCTTTCGAGCGCAGTTTAAACTCGATATTAGGAAATTACAGACATTTGGGAAAAACGATGGCTCTCACTTCTACTAGAAGCAAAGGTGCAATAGCAGTTGATAAGAGTTGTTAGAAACTTTCTTTACTTCCAACCATTCGAAGGAAATCCTCCTTGTGAATAGAGCCCAGGATCATAATTCAAAATCTCATACGAGCACAAGTTATCCATTAAGCCGTCCATTGTAAACAAGCAGAACCCTAAATGATATTTCCTGTGTAAACAATGAAAATCCTCTTGAACAATTCCGTAAGTAATAAGATTGTAGTGCGTGATATCGAATCCATATTTGGGTACAAGTACAAGGGTGCATTCACACCGTGGCATTTGTAGGCGCCTCTGACAAAGGACGTCGCTCCAGACGCCAATCCCTGCGAAATACCATTAACTCCATTAACCTGAATATCCGTATGAATCAGCCGGGCACGGAAGTGCTGGCGGCGTCAAAAGGCGTGCGCACTCTAATCACATGTCGATTGTTTGATATTGAAACTGGTTTTGTGGTGTGGCGTCGCGGCGCTTTAGAAAAACCGCGACAAAATGTAGTTTGCGGTGAACTGTTCGACCTGAGAAGCCTGGTTTTATAAAGGGTAATTACTCGGTTATAGAATCGGTTGAGATTGTTGAGTTGGTTTCCTACAGTAGTTTTTTCGTAAGGTGGAAAGGAATAAAGATATGCTGTGATTTGGTGAGCTTTCTTCGACTACTTTTTGTTGTATTGAATATATATAGGTCCGTTGAAAATTTCGGAACTGTTATCTACAATTTTTTCAGTATACCCTCCTTAAACCTCATAACAATTCGCAAAGTGCTCCTGCAATATTTGTAGGCATTCAGTATAATGATTTTCTGGAATCTTTACTAAACAATATTTGGTAGTTGCGAGTGGGTTCAGAAATTCAATTAGACAAAATGCCGACGTCTATATTTAATTTTAAATTATAATTATACAGTTCAGTCACACAGAAATCTTCGAAATTCAACGGAACGAAACAACAGTTCGCTTCAACATGAAAATAAACCAGTCACATACACCACTTGTTGTATATAAATATTGAACAACCTCAACAAAACAATAAACACTAATTAGAAATGATAAATGTATAAAAAATCTAGTACATATTATTTAAAACACATATTATATGAAATTTATTATTATTTTCTTTTCAAACCATAGAGGTTACTCATGATGACAGTTTGCCAGTTGATCTCTATTGTCAGTTCATTTGATAAAACCAACAACGATGAATAAATAGTAAACATTTCTCGTTTAACCACCGGTATGGAATGAAAATGAATTGGATGGCTGACTACCAACATCGATTATCTGATATCAATAAAAAAACGGATAAAATGCTACGTCACTGAACCTGGCCCATGTGAATATTATTATGTATTTTTATTATATAAGGCCATTTGAAAACGATACAGACGAGATTACAGACGAAATAAATTTATTCGATAGAAATGCTCGGACATGTCGATTTCTGATTCGAGGGGGACAACTTAAGATGTAGGTTACGGACGCATAGCGCTTCAACCCTTGCTACTACAACCCTCACCCCCAAATTTTAAATAGGGATAATGGGGTGAGTAATACCTCATTCAAAAGGTATTTTTATACTGATTTCTGCTCAGTAATTGTTTTTTCATTTTATGCATTAGTTCTCGAAATATTCTTAACTGAGTATTGTAGCGTGCTACATGCACTTTGTGCCCTCCTGTATACATATGTTCTCAACTGAAACAACCTCGCCAAGCGAGCAGACATATGTTTCATATGATAAGGACGTTGATTAACTGGAGGTATTTTACTTCTTTTCTACGTCTACCTTCGAGCAGTGCAAGTATATTGAAATATATTGCTTTCTCAAAAATTGTTTAACAATTTTCTACTATTAGCTCCATTGTACATAGTAATATTCAGTTATCGTGTTTATAAAACCCTCATAAGGGGTAAGTACCTTCCATTTTAGCTTCCTGTGATTTAGATTGATTGCTTGTGCATTATTTGTTGAATTATTTATTCATTCGTGTATAGAATCCAAATCATGTGCTATTCATTTAATTTATCTCCGATTCTTATGTTGAATATAATTTATTCTGCACCTTTCGATTTCAGGAGAATTTTAAATAATCTTTCTGTTTCTGGATTAATTCGTGTATGACTTGTATGAATTGATTTTTGATGATTTAAGTATTAAATAAGTTAGTTTTTCTTGTTCGTTGAGATTTTCATTCGAATATCTACAGGTATTTATATATTTTTTGTATAGATTTTTTTATATGTACGACATCAATCGATTATTCCAGAGACAGAATGATAGTCACGATACTTTTGACATTTTTCTGATTTATATAATATTTCACAGTTTTTTCTGGGATATAATTTCTTCATTTACTCCCTCGAGACTTATGAGCTTGGTATAGTTGTTTTAAAAGGAAAATAGAAAATTCCATCATCGTGAAAATTTCGATTTGGATAAATTGACGACAGCTATCATTGAAGTCCCCAAGCATCACCATCTACAGGGACGTCATTATAACCAGAGCGACTTTACCATCCATTATTATCAACCACAAGTACACAGGGTGTACCACACAAATAACAAGTTCAGCCACCATCTTCAACATTGGAAGAATATATACAGGGAAGTTCAATATAATTAAAAATTGTCTCCTATATCTTAAATATTCGAATTTCTTGTTTTCGATATTATTAATCTGGTGCCAGAATATTTGTAAATATTGTAAATAAACGCTTGTAAATATTTGAGGATAGTGATTTGCTTTTGAACTTGGGTTGCTTCTATTCTCAGAACTCATTGTCGGAATCCACTCCCACTCGAACGACTGAGCTCGGACATTTTAATATAGTTGAAGCCAAGTATTTGAAAAGGAAGTGTTTTCATGGCACGTGTAGCGTTTTTTGTGAAAAATCGACATTTTGAGCTTCAAAACAACCATGACTGTGGCTTCGTTCCTCCAATTCACTGACATAGAAATCTTTAATCAAGATGTCGAAAACAAAGCGTATTGCGAAGGAGCTCAATCCTGCTGAAACTCAATCTATATTATCTTCGATATAATTTGCAGTATTTCCAATAACATGCGGTAACACTTGATCGATAGAAATCTCCAAAAAGTCCAAATACGTACTTATCTCCAATCAGATATCCAGGTAAGAAAATCAAATCATTAATGATGCCACAGAAATATTCTAGTCCCAATTCGTGAAACTATATCCGACTTATTTATGAAGTGTTTTCTTAGTTGGCTTCAATATGTTTTCATTTTGTTGATTATTGAATTCATATCTTTTTCAAGAAAATGAGAATCGATAATTTTTTATTTATTACGAACAGATCATTAAGTTGGCTTACTGGTTCTTTGACATGTGAATTATTTTTAGTTTTGAATCGAGATTTGTATGTGTTCTAATTCATTGTTCGACATGGTTGATTCAATTGTAGAGAGGATGGAAATAATTTCACTTTTTTTTGCAAACAATCAATGTGCGAATAGAACCGCAGAATTCTTCAATCAACGACATTTAGATAAACATGTTAATAGGAAGTATGTTTTGGAATTAGTGTCAAAGTTTCAAGAAACCGGGTCCGTGGCTAATAAAAAACGAAACATGGAAAGCAATGAAGCAGCTGAAGTATCTGTTCTTGGACAGATTGCTCTGAATCCAATGACGAGTACGAGGCAGCTAGCACATGAATCTGGTTTTACACGAACTCAAATTGCAAATATTTTGAAGCATTATAAATTCCATCCTTACAAAATCCATCTTTCACAAGCATTAAACGAAGATGATTTTGACCGTCGTGTTGAATTTTGTGATACAATGAGTGAACGAGTAACTGCTAATCCAAATTATCTGTACAATGTTTCTCCGATGAGTGTTTGTTCTTTCGAAACGGCACAGTGAACCGACACAATTGTCGTTATTAGGCCGATGCTAATCCGAGATTGTTCCACGAAGTTTATACTCAACAACCAGAAAAACTCAATGATTGGGCTGGAATATTTTGTGACAACATTGTCGGCCCGTTCTTTTTACCTGGTAATCTTACTGGAGATATGTATTTGGACTTATTGGAAAGTCACATTGATCCAATTTTGACGGAAATTATTGAAAACAATGCTGGAAATTATGTGGAAGATACGATTGTGTTTCAGCAGGATGGAGCTCCTCCACACTACGCCTTATCAGTTCGAGAATATCTGGATCAAAGATTTCCAAATCGGTGGATTGGAAGAAGGGATCCCACTGAATGGCCAGCCAGATCGCCAGATCTGTCACCACTTGATTTCTTTCGTTGGGGTCACTTGAAGGGTAAAATTTACTCTACACAGCCGGATTCCATAGAAGATTTAAGAAGACGTATAGTGAACAAATGTCGTCAAATCACTCCAGAAATGCTGCAAAATGTGCGCCATCTTTTCGAACAAAACTTATTTCATTGTATGGAAGCTAGTGGTGAACAATTTGAATATTTAATTAATTGATGTGAGTTTTTGACAAATTATTTACTTTACTTTGAAAAGTCTTAATTCTTAGATCAATACTTCAAATCGTTCTGATACCGTACAGTTGGAGAATGATTTCAGTGAATAAAACAGCTTGTCGAACATCTGACCCTAGTAGCATTAACACGTACGGTATGACTTCATTTGCCTGGTGGTAGATGTTTTGCAATTTCGAATACAAGTACGGAAATTTTGGTGTTTCGGAAGCACGAAATGTCAATTATTCGCAAAAAAATCATTTAAGTGATAAAATTAACTAACGCATGAATATTTTGAGAACTAATGCATGAAATGAAAAAACAATTACTGCGCTGAAATCAGTATAAAAATACCTTTGAATTGAGGTATCACTCACCCCATCTTCCTTATTCAAAAGTTGGGGGTGGGGGTTGTAGCAGCAAGGGTTGAAGCGCTATGCTTCCGTAACCTACATCTTAAGTTGTCCCCCTCGAAACAAAAATCGACCTGTCCGAGCATTTTTATCGAAAAAACTTATTTTGTCTGTAATCTCGTCTGTTTCGTTTTCAAATGGCCACCCTAAATCGATAGTGTGTAATTCTTTAAAAGCATGTTCAGCCAGTGCTGTGTTATTACGATCGTATCCTAAACACAAATTGGTTGTTAGCACGTACTGTGATCCTCTTATTACTTACTCTTCTTCGATTTTTAATTCCAAGGTAACCTTGCCTGATGAAGCCAAAGAGCAGAAACACTTGTCGGCAAAAACCATCCTTTATTCCTTAATTCTCCACTGCGGAACTACCTGCGAATATTCTTTCATTACTTCACCTTATCTCCTTTGGATTACCGAGAGTATGCAGTCGGACATACTCAAGTTTTACTGAAGATTCTTCATTAGGAAATCAAAATCATTCAATTGAGACCAATTTCAGCTCAACATTCGAAAATTTGGGCATTTGAGCAAAATGATTGCACTCTGTTCGACTAGTTTTCAAACTAAAAGCGTGCGAAAATACTCTTGTGAGGAAAAGTGCGATACGGTACATAGGAAATGGTGAAGTCTCAGGGGAAAACAAGATTTCCTTCGAAGGAAATAATCGTTTTAACCCACTTCAGGCTCAAACCCAAAATACGAAGACAAATACGATTTGAATTCCACGAAAATTTGAGTGAATTTATTCCAACTTTGTCATAAATTCAATTCCGCAATTAGGGTTCCATTTATATTATTCATCTCGTTATATCCGAACTGAATGATATTCAAGTTTTCAGAAAACAATGGCCCTTTATGAGTTCAAGTTTCCATGCAGTTCATTAAGTTTGAGAATTGAATTATTATTTCAATCTTGAACAGAACAATTGAAAGCGCTACATACATTTTTCTGAGTATAGAATAACGAAATATATTCAAACAAGACGGCAAAACAGGTACTCAACAGTTCGACATATATTATCGGGTAGTTAAATGAACTAGCAGAAGAGCTTGGAATGAATTTATAAAACAAATGTATCTTTCGATTAGCTAGACAAATATGGTCTCAATCGATTGAGTTCGACTACCTGATGAATAATTCGCAGTCAAACTTGAGTCTGTCCGGCCAGCCGTGTACTCAATTGTCAATAAAGGTTAGCTGTGCAAATATCTCGGTCAACTTCGTTTTTGGGCAATTCCGTCGAAGAGTTCAGCAGTTCCTAAAATATCTAGCCGATCAATTTGTCACTCGGAAGATGTTTGAATAAGGTATAAACAAATTGGTTTGCAGAATTTCGTGGAAATTGTCGCGCTATAAAATTTGAAATAAATTCTTCAACATTTTTTTTTCAAATATCTGATTTCTCATACAATAAATGATCTCAACAAAAATTTGAGCGGAGGTTATTCATTTCATGCGTATTTTTGAAACAATGTAGCGTTCTATCACGAGGAGATATATGAGTTTCTTCCTTTATATGAGGAAGTCACAAAATAATGGATATTTTCTGGTACTTCTGTTATAATAAATGATAAATATTGAGAGAGAATATATTGAGGTATTTAAACCGTTTCTTCTAAGTTCGATACATTATACGAGATGTTTCTGAGTCATCTCTCAGGACTCTGGGGTTCATAATAAGGAATACTAGGGACTTCAACATCGAGACTCTCCACCATCTTTACATCTCGTTGGTTAGACCAATGTTGGAGTTCTCCTCTGTAGTGTGGTCTCCATACTTATCGGTCGACGTTTCCTTCCTAGAGAGGGTCCAAAACAGATTTCTAAAGTATGCTGCTCTTAGAACGGGTACGTTTTCAGTTTATACTTTCTCCGCCAGTCGAATGCGGGAACGCCTTGGACTATCCTCCTTGAGGACGAGAAGATTTCATGCGGATGTGATATTCATTGCTAAGCTCTTTCAGGGTCTTCTGTACTCCCCAGACTTGTTGTCACAATTCAACATATATGTTCCACCTCGACCCATCCGAAGGTTTGATTTATTTCGACTCGCCCAATCAAGAACCAATTATTGTTTTCATTCCCGGTTTCGAGATTAATGCGAAACGCTAATGTCGTCGACTCATTAGGAGTTGATATATTTCATGTATCTATTTCTAGGTTGAGGAGAGAATTGAAGTACCTGATAAAACTGTGATATATAAGATTAATTTTTATTTGTGCTTTATATTGTTTTTCTGTTTCATATTACACATATATTTGAACTTTTACTTGCTTTACCTCTACATCTAATCTTTTTCGTGTCATACTACTTAGATTTTATTATTTTGTGTTTTATTTTACATACAAAGGTCATGTACCGTTAATTAATTAATTAATTAATGAAAACCATATTCTGAAATGAAAATTTCAACATTAATTGATGTTTATGATCAGGATAAGGGTTTTGAGGTGTAAATATCTCGGCTAAGTTCGTTATTCAGCAATATGGCCGTTACGTGTAGTTAGTGCTCTAAAACGATTAGTCGTTATGACGACTCAATTTCATGTTCTAATGACAGTTCACACCTATTCACACACATTCAGTGTGTAAATTTAACCGTTCAGAGTCTGGAAAATTTTAGAAAATTTGGAACCTCCAAAACCTGGTTGTGTGATGTTTGCTCATTAGTAGACATAACCTCAAAAACTTATTCTTCAGAGCAGTCTACACCGGAAACCGTTCAAATTTCCATTGATAATCTTCTGGGAAACATCCAAAAACTATTACTGATACTCTCATGTCATCGCTTCTGCCCGTGGTACAATCCCTGAAAGTGGAAATAGAGAACCTCCGAGAGGAGATTTCATACCTTAAACTGAAAATATGGGAATTCTCGAGTATATCGACTCTCAAGAAACTGGAAAAGACCCTAAGGTCAAAAATTTGCTGAAGTGGTAAAACAAAACAGCAATCCTAAAAAGAAAAACTACAAAAATAATGTCAACACACCAACTGTCAATGAAGTGATACCTCCACCAGAGCAAATGAAAGACAAACACCATCCTATGGATAAGGGTATTAACACCACTCCTAGCCAGTGCACAAATGATGTTCCCGAACCAATGAAGATAATTTTATTCCTGTAAGAAACAAAAGAAACAAACGTGTTGACAAGACCATCGTTGGAAGTGGTAAAGCTGAAATGATGTCCATTAAAGGTGTCCCTAAGTACGGATATTTGCACGTTTGTAAACTTGATCCTACATTGAAACCAGATATATTAGTCAAACATCTCAACACTAATGGATTTACTGGAGTAATATGTGAGAAATTGGACTCAAAAAGGCCCAAAGAATATTCATCCTTCAAAATAACGGTACCTGCTGAAGATTTTGAAGCTCTGAAAAATCCAGACCTATGGCCAACAGGAAGTAGAATTAATCATTTTTTATTCCGTCTCAACAAAATGAAAACACCGATGATAGGTGCACAATTGTACATCAAAATGTTCAATCGTTAAGAAATTGTGTATTAAGGTCAAATCAGTTTGTAAACGATCACAAAGCAAGCTTCATAGCTGTCACTGAACATTGGCAAGATATCACAGAACTTGATTCGCTTGTCATTGGTGGTTTTAAGTTGTGTTCTAAATACTGTAGACCTGGTGGTTTTGGTGGATGCGCAATTTATTGTAGAAATGATATATTTTATGAAGAACGTCCAGATTTAGGCAACTTAAGTGTCCCACATGTCATTGAATGTTCTGCTGTTGAAGTACGTAGAAAGACTGGAAAGTTTGTTATTGTGGCAATTTATCGGCCCGATACATATCCGCGATGTGATATTAATTTATTTTTCCAAAATATTCAACTAATTCTTCAAAAACTCACAACCGAAAATTCTGAATTCGTAATTGCTGGTGATTTTAATATAAATCTGCTTGCGAATGACTCTGATAAACAGAAATTTATTTCAATATTTGAAGGATATGATGCTTGTTTTACAATTCACGAACCAACCCGGATAACACACAACTCCTCGACATGCATCGATAACTTCATAACAAACATGACTGAGTATGACACTTCCCTTATCCCATCTCATTTGTCTGATCACACTGCCCAAATTTTTTCATTCACCTTCAATAAAATTCCTTAGGTCATGAAGAAACAAATTCGCCTCATAAACGACTCAACTATCAATAAATTTTTAGAAAATCTATCTGCAGTGAGTTGGGATGATCTTTCAGTCTACCATGGAGCGGTGGATGTCGATGCAATGTGGGACACATTTTTCAACAAATATAAGTCCATATTTGACACATCATTTCCCCTGGTCACAATCAAAGACAGATCTTCCTATAAAAATATCTATATTGGGAATTCCAAGGATAAATCCAAAGCAGTTTGGGATATGATCTATCAAATCACTGGACGCAAGAATAGAACTCAAAAAAGGTTGTTAAGATCCAGCAACCCCCAAAAGCTTGCGGATGAGTTCAATACGCATTTTGTTGGCGTTTCCTCCTCATTGGTATCTTCGACTCCAAATTATGCTCAATCTGATCCGGTAACTAATTACACTCCTAAGAATGTGAGCTCATTTTTCCTTTTCGAGATCACAGCGGATGAAGTTATCAGAACTGCAAGAGGAATAGCAAATAAAAGTTCCTTTGGTTATGACGGGATACCAATGACTGTTATCAAAAAGTCTATCTCTATAATAGCGCAGCCAATAGCCCATATAATGTATACTGCCTTCAGAGAAGGTATTTTTCCGAAATCTCTGAAGATAGCTATCGTGAAACCTTTGTTCAAGAAAGGAATGACGGATGTTCCTGGAAATTATAGTCCGATAAGCCTGCTGACTTCCTTTTCTAAATTATTTGAGAAAGTTCTTGTGAATCGGCTCTTAAACTTCTTTCGAAAATTTGGTGTGTTTTCCGATTGTCAACATGGTTTCTTGAAGACAAGGAGCACTGATACAGCGATTTTCATGCTGGTGCGATCAATTCTTACGGCATTAGACGCCGGTAGGGTGCCAATGGGACTTTTTATTGATTTTTCCAAGGCTTTCGACTGCGTGGTTCATGAGAAATTATTATATAAATTATCTCTTTACGGAATTCGAGATAAGCAACTGAACCTAATGAAGAGCTATTTACAGGATCGAATCCAGAGAGTATGTCTTGATATTGATGGTGTTTCATACTACTCATCCGACGAAATTTTAAGTGTTGGAGTGCCTCAAGGTGGTATCGCTGCACCGTTGCTCTTTCTGGTATATGTGAACGATTTGCCGGAGAACATTGTGGCCGATTTCATTGCAGGCACAGACAATATCAAATCAGCTTTGGATCCCCGAGAAGACCAGTGTGATCAAGAGGTCATCATGTACGCGGACGATGCCAATATTCTGATGGTGGCACCTGAAGTTTCTGTGAGCGTGGAATCAACGCAAAGGGATTTTCTTCAGTCGCCAACTGGTGCGGCAAAAACCAGCTAGCTCTCAACATGGATAAAACCGAGTGTATGTTGTTTCGTACCTCTCATAATAAAGCAGCACAACCCGAGACTATTGATCTTTCAGGACAAATTAAAAACCTCTCAGATAATACACGTTTTTTGGGCGTGGTTCTGGATCAGCATTTGAGTTGGTGTGATCATATAGCTTCACTTCGAGGTAGATTGAACTCTGTTCTTTATACTCTTCGAGTCCTTGTGCGTCAGGCTGACCTCAACTTGCTCAGGACGGTGTATTATTCTAATTTTCAAAATTTAATGGCCTATGGAATCATCGCCTGGGGAAATAGCTCCGATATCGCTAAGATATTTGTGATACAAAAGAGAGCTTTGAGAACCATTTTTCGTTTGCCAAATAGAGAATCTTGCCGTGGATATTTCAGAAGAGAATGAATCTTAACACTAACTGGATTGTACATATTCAGATGTCTCGTTTTTTCACGAAAAAACGAGCATTATTTTGAGAAACATCTTAATCTGAACAGCACCAGACGTATCCACTCATTTCATTTGCCGAAGTGTTCTCTCACATTGACACAAAATAACATAGAATATATGAGCCTCAAATTATTTAACAAGGTTCCTAAGCAATACCAAGTTTTAACTGACAAAAAAATTTAAGAAAGCAATCCTGAATGTTTTGATAGATTTAGAGCCATATTCTATTGATGAATATTTGAACTCTTGATATCCTATCTCAACTGTTATTATGTCATTTGTGGTTGTTGATTTTTCTAAATTTTTGCTCTGTGGCTTCTCCATTTTTCTGTGACGTATTTTATTTTCAGAATATAATTCCGATCATAAAATAAACGATATTATTATTATTATATTATTATCATTATATTAATTGACAAAAATTGAATAAAAATACTTGACTGTACGTTTCACAAATTTGTGAAACGTACAGTCAATTAATATCAAACTATGTTTCACCATGGGATAAGCGAGGAATCAATTACGATAATCATTATATTGTCTAAATATCTGGTTCGACTATTAATCAAAATATAAGGCATCAAAAAATCGAAGATGTGGACAAAAATTGATTTCGTGGACTACGGTTCCTTAGAGTTAATCGTCCTGGACGTATGCAGGAAATGATTCTCAAAACATGAATGTCATAAAATTATTTCAAACAACAGAAAATTGGTTTTAATTTGAATATGGTTTATCTCAATTTGAATTTATTTACGGTAAAAAAACACCAGATACTTAATAATTGTCAGGGAAACGTATTCGAACCATGTAAACATCTCAGAACGAAAATAAATGTGATGAAGAAATATTTGTTTTTTTTTTATTTATCCTTAAATAAAATTCTTCTCGTCACTTGAAAAAAAAATTTAATACATTTTTTTTTATTTTCCAAGTTTGTAGAAATAAGTGCTTGTTCAAAATAGACCTACCTGTACATTATTGAAATAAACAGAATATTTAAGGAGGCTCATTTCAGCCAAAAACTTGATTTTTGATGAAAACATTGCATTACTTTAACATTTTTCATACATTACTTCCATGGAGGCTTTCAAGTGTAGTATGACTCAACTCTTCTTCTCTATTCAATTTTGAGGAGTTGAGATGGTCCCTTTTTAGAGTTTATACGTAAAAATATGCCCCCAAAAACAAAAGCGTTCGACGTTTTTCAGAAAATTTTTTCGATTACAATTAATCCAGTTAATGCGTTTAAAAGGACCTTAATGTGACATACCCTTACTTAGTCATGTGATAAAGCTAGCTCATTCTCTTTGGGATTATGTCAAGATATTTGGATTTGTTAAATCAAAAATTCAAGAAATGATAAAAATTGAAGCTTACAAAAAGAGATATTCAGTATTTTACTCATAATTATTGAAATTTTATTTTCTCTTTATTTTTAAAACATTTACGTTCTAACGTATTTCGTAAAGAAAATTTCTTATACTTTTTAAGTTAGTTTTTTTAAAATGATTTATCTTCCAAAAATGTTTGTTAAATTGTAGTAAATTGAGCCTTGAAAAAGGATCAAGTTGATCCGAAACGTCGGTTATGATTTAAATGAATTTAACGAAAAACATTGAAGGTCCAAATTCCTGAAAAAATGGTTTCATTATTTTAAGAATATTGATATAGGTCATTTGTTTATGAAATAACGGAAGAAATTGTTCGTCAACAACGACATAGTTTAAGAATCAACTTAAATGATACGGTTCTGTGAAGTGTTTAGATTATGTCATGAATTTTTCAGATTTTTTATGGTGGGTTTCTTAAAAAGCGTTGATGGAGTGATAGACAGTTTATTAAAATGAAATTATCAAATTGACCAATATAATTACGAATTTACGGAATTTCGGCCATAGAATGACTCAATCAAGCTGTTAATCAACCGATCAACGTTTGGAAACTTGATGGTGCGCGACAACAATTTTCAACATTGAATTGAAATTTTTAATAATGCAGGTACAGTGTCGGGAATACAATTTTTGTCCAGTTAATTTTCTTCCCTCTCAACATGGTGTTTTCGAGATCCAAAAAAATTTTTAGTTCACTGATTAAAATTAAAATACTAAACACCTATTTTCAAGATCTTCGATTGTTTATATTGTGAAATTATCAGTGTACCCCAATCCAATTTTTCCGTACAATAATTCAGAAATAACGTCGAATTGAATGAGCCATAACAAATAATTTTAATAATAGTATATCCACTCAACAACCTTTATGATAAAAATTAATATTTTTTTCAACGTTTGGTAAATTGTTCGACTAATCATCTAAGGAATTTTTGATATTGAAATATATATATATATATATATATTTATTCTTTTGAACTTTTGGCTTAAAATTTCTTGGTTGGCAAACAATAGAACGTGTAGTTTCAGCAAGAGTTAGTGACGGGGTGTCATACAATTCGGCGTATGACATGAAAGCCTAGGGAGAAAACCTCAGTAAAAACACTCTGGCTCCCCGCATTATTTTGTGTGTACAAAAATAAGCTGAAATATATTTGAGGGGCTTCCTTCAAGAGTGGTCTTCTATTGATAAACACAGAGGCTTCTTTAAGTTACACCTATCAAATCTGAAATGCCGAAAAAAAAACTGAATACAAAATATACGCATCAAATTCATTTGGAATTCATGACCGATTCCAAGGAAGAATCGGAAACATCGTGAATAGCCTTAAAACCATCTTGAAATTTATAATATACTAGCTGACCCGACAGACTTCGTCCTGTCAAAAAGAATTGTAATGTGGCAGTTTTTATGCCTACGTATTTTAAAAAATTCTCCTGAACAGAACCGTCACCCTGGTGATAGGGCGTTGTGAATAAAAAATAATTAAATAAAACATATATAAGGATTTAAAAGTAAGTAATCGCTTTATTGTTAATCATGTGAATCATAATTATTATTATTATCATTGTAGTGCTTTCTGGTATACGATGTTTTTGTTTGATTACCTGGCGCATAGATAAACAAATCTGATGGTTTTCCAACACGGGAACAGGCAACATACAATTGACCATGTGAGAAACTTGGGTTTTCTAGACTAATACCATAAACACTTAATGAATGCCCCTGAGACTTGTTTATAGTCATAGCAAAAGCAAGCCGCACTGGAAACTGTAGTCGTTTAAACTCAAATGGCACATCAGTCGGAATCATTGGGATGCGCGGTATGAGAACATCTTCTCCTTTATACTTTCCTTTGAGTATAGTTGCTTCTATCACATTTTTTATCGCTAACCGTGTACCGTTGCAAAGACGCGGTAAGTTGATATTTCGCAACATTATAACCACCGATCCAACCTTCAATTGAAGATTGTAAGGTGGTAATCCTGGCAAATCCAGCGAGTTTAAAAATTCCGGTGGATAGTTGATCACATCATCTTAATTAGTAGCCGAATCAACTGATTTATATATCCTCAATTCGCCTGTAATTTGTTCTTGAATTTTGAAATTTAATTCATTTACATCTATGTTTTTGCAGCCAGTATAGCTCGTTCGCTCAACCAATCATGGTTTCTGTAATTTCAAGAAACATCTGGAAACACCTACTGAATAAGTTGAGGAAAGTTAATGCAGTCAGTCAACATGTCTATAGGAAATTTGCCATTACCATTGTCAATGAGTTGTTTAGAGAATATGTTTTCAGATTGGTCATTTTGCAACTCGACACGCATATTTTTGCTTAAATGAAGTACTTTGACATGTTTCCACAAATTGGAGGACTTTAGACATGCATTGAGTTCATCAGCTGGCGTTAATCGTGGAATCACTGGCAATGTTTGACGAAAATCTCCTGCTAATAAAATCATTGCACCACCGAATCTGTTATTATTGCTCCGTAGATCTTTCAAGGTTCTGTCTAAAGCCTCCAAAGATTTTTATGTGCCATCGTGTATTCATCCCAAACAATCAATTTACATTGCTGCAAAACCTTTGCCATTGCAGAGTTCTTCGAAATGTTGCAGGTTGGAGATTCATTGCTTTGCATAATTAATGGCAATTTTAGTGCTGAATGGGCTGTTCGACCACCTTCAAGCAAAGTTGCTGCGATTCCCGACGAAGCGAGTGCAAGTGCAATTTTAATTTGTGAGCGAATTGTTGCTAATATTAATGAAATCAAAAAGTTTTTCCTGTACCACCAGGTGCATCTAAGAAGTAAATGCCTCCAGTTTCATCATTTGTTACTTTCATAAGAGTTTCAAACAGTGATGTTAAGTCTAGGAATTGTCCCTAGATCTAGGGAAAAATTTTGGGTTTAGGGAATTTTAGGGAAATAGAGAAATTCTAGGATTTTTCAATCCTCAAACGTAGAGGTAGAAAAAATTTCGCTTCTGGCCCTTGAATCACTTAAACTAACACAATATGTATTCTATGCTGAGGAATGTGGATGAAACATTTCTAAGTGTGGTATAATTACTTCCTTGGTCAGTTCCTTTAAAAAAAAAATCTCTGAAAGAATATTCAATCTTTGAGCTTGTAAAGTTATAACATCTGTTGTTTACAATGTGAACAACAGATATTATAACTTACCACTTCGTTGCAAGCCATGCTTGTTCTCAATTACCTAGAACACCGGAGGAATTGATTAGAAATATAGTAAGCTATTTTTCCTCTTCCTCAAAAAGAACTGCAGAATTGATAGAAATGCAAGATTTCTTCTATTTCGAACAAGAAAAAATGCTCAAATTAGCATCCACCAGATGGCTTTCCTTGCAACATTCTGTCCAAAGGGTTCTCGAAAATTGGATTGTTCTCCAAAATTATTTTAAAGTTGCGAAATTAGAAGATGTGTAAAATGTGTAAATTTCATATTTGATGAACTGCATAATAATTCGACTAAAGGAATATTACTATTTTTGAATCATATTCTAAATTTGTTCAATAAATTCAAGGCCCTTTTTCAATAAAAAAACTCATTTCATTAAACCTGAATTTTTAAATGACTCCAAAATGAATTGTAAAAACCCCATCACTTTTTAGAATTGGAGCAAATAGATCTCAGTTCTTCTTGTAACAATTTACTTTCCCTTCTACCGCCAAGTTTAAACTTCAATAAGAAAGTCTTGTTTGAATTTTTTCGTTACTGCTGCAACTGAAATACAGCAAAGATTTCCCCTTGATGATATTTTTTTTCGATTCATTGAAATTTTTATCACCGGAAGTAGCTTTAGATTTTAAAAACCCGATGAGCTTTCGTGTCTCAAAATCATTTGGAGTAAATTCGCTTCAGTCGAAGGCATCAAAGGAGATGATATTGATAAGCAGTGGAAAAATATTGCAATAGACTTTTCTGATGACAACAATAAAAATTATTATTTATGAAAATGAATGTAGAAGAATTTTGGAATAGCTTAGGTGACCACAAAGATTTTAATGGAGTTAATGAATACCAAGATGTAGTACAATTAGCTAGATTATGTATGGCATTACCTCATAGTAATGCCGAAACAGAACGGGTTTTTTCTGTTGTTACAGATGTAAAAACAAAAAAAGAAATAAAATAGGTAGTGAAGCATTAAACGCTGTTTCAGTCATTAGATTTTCAAATGATGAAAAATGTTGTAAATTATTCGAAGTAACACCTGAACATTTGAAGCTGATGCAATATAAAAGTTTGTATAAAATAAATGATTAGTTTTTAAAGCCTATATAATATACACATATATTAATTCGTTGTTGTTTTTATTATTAAGTCAAATAAAACTTTTGTTCGATAATGTTTTATTCTTAACCTTATTTCCAAATAGTGATATATGAAATAATTATAATTGGTTTATTCAGGAAATGAATGAGAATCAGAAATAAAATCACTCATATCCCAAGAATTTTCGTTTCGTTATTTCCTAATATTCCGCGAAACTTTGAGAACAACCCCCCTACTCACATATTTCCTACACTGGGCGAATGGAGCCACCTCTGCACTAATCTAGGGAATTCTAGGGATTTTCCGAATCAATTCTAGGTACTTTTTACAGAGGAGACTTGACATCACTGGTTTCAAATACATACTGCTGTTGTTCATTTAACAGTGGAAGATTTGCTTGAATTAATTCTTTCAAAGCGTTGAGATCATACAGTTTTTCTTTATGCAACTCTTGGTTAAAAGCGTCAAGCATTGGACGATTGGGCACGGTCAGGCCTAATTGAATTAATAGTTTGGTTGACATTATCAAGCACATGTCCTCAATTGAAATCAATGCTTCATTGTAAATTTCTTCACTGATTTGTATATCTGGATTTCCCATTCTATTCCGTATTTGATACAAAATATCATCACACATATAATCTTTGTACTTGATCCACAAATCAATTGGGTTTGATGGGAAGCATGTAGATATGATTATAGAAAACAATGTTCGTATTTGATGAGCGTGTGATGATATTACAGCATCATTGAGAGTTTGATCCCAATAAGCGTCATTTTCAAGCAATTGCAAACGTTGACAGGCTTCTCTGTAGGATCCACACAATTCACCATCAACAGTTCGCAACTGTTGGAATGATTTTGGGCCACGTACATTGACTAATAGCAGTCGTAAATAAAAACATTCGTTATTTAATATGAATTTTATACCATAGCAGTAAAGCTCAAATTGACTATGTTTTAGTTACAAATCATTTGTATGGGAAAAAGAAGAGGGCTAGTTTTAGGGTTTTTCCAGCAATAATTCTAATTTTTCTCGCCGTAAAAACCATCCTTCAACTTCAACGAACATTTTAAAAAAAGATTTGGCCAAATTGGTCCAGGCGTTGTTGAGTTATGCGCTTACCAACACATTTTGCGATTCATTTTTATATTATAGATATGGGACAATTATTGATGAGATGAGGTATTGTTTCTTTTGCTCACCCACATTCACAACTTGCGTTTCGAACTGAGTTACATCTGAATAGCATGCTATTGGTAAGACCATGACCTGTACTTAAACGATTGAGAACTGTCCAAATTTTTCTTGGAAGATGAAAACCCGTAATTTTTTCAGAAGGATCAGAAATGTTTATATTGAAGAACATATTATACCAGAATAGTTTACGTGACTTCAATCTAGGAATTATATATTGTGGAATATATATGAAATAATTGGAAATTAATCAGGAAAATAATGATATCTGCTCCTGGAACTCATCAATCGCCTCCAATTTTCAGAAAAAGCTCCACTATCTTATTTTCTTGTAATTTTCCTCCTCTAGAATTTTTTTACATAGACCGAAAATACTGAACATCACTTTTTACCATCTCCAATTTTATATAACTTCTGATATTTTTGATGTAACAAAACAGTTTTTTCGCACAATAATCAAGACATCATCCTGAAATGAGCTCTATCACTCAATTTTAGTGAAAGTAGGTATGTCCTATTAAAGTCATCAACTAGCCTTTATGGCAAAAGGGATACCTATTGGATAAATCGTCTGAGATCGATGAACCTGTACATCGCAAATATAATATAACATTCCATGAAATTAATTCTCCTCAATTTCCCCTTTCTTGTTTCAGATCAACGCAGATGTCAATTCATCCGACAGCCAGAGGAATCATTGAAACAGCATGCAGTGTCTTTTGTCTCCAAATTGTCTTTTCAGATCGATGAAATCTGTTTCTATTTAGAAACAACAACGCGTCCGCGAATTTCTGCATCCTAATTGCGTTTGGCCCAGACCCAATTTGATGTCGTTCATGGTCTACCATGACAACTAGAGAAGTTGTCTTAGAAGGAGGTTCACCGTGGGGGTTCCGTATACATGGTGGTGTTGACGTGAAATCTCCTTTGAGGATATCTAGGGTGAGTGGATTTGAGGTTTGCTGTTGATGACGGATCCAGTTTTATTGGCTTTGTAGTAGTCGCTTTCCGATTGTTTCTATTTCGGCAACAAGAAATGATACATTCAGTTTCTATCCGTTTCTATACTGCGTTCAAGTAAATGGTGGTTTTTCCTCATGTTTTGGGGTAAACGGAGTGTTTCAAGAAGATGCTAATGGTGAAATTCATTCATCTGCATGCAAAATTGATATTTGAAACCAGCACTAAGATTTGTAGATTTGTACCACATCAACTTGATCATTAAATTAGAAAATGCTGGCGTATGGTCAGATATTTTGTCGTTCCTGATAAACTTCTATCGAGTAATTATTCGAACCTATTCACATCTCCGAAATATTTATTTCTTAGATACGTATACTGTTCAAATAATCAAATTCCTCAAAAAGTTGATTCGATACCAGGTGGCACGACAAGGGCCTTTGAAAATTAAACGAAAGCGAAAAAAATTAACAATGAACTTCTGATAAGAAAAAATGACTCGAAAGAAAATCGAATGCTGGAGCACTGCCTACCTGGTTTCACAGTACGGCTGAATTCACCTGTCCATGCACTCGCGAGCGAGAATAGTCACTTTTTCACCAGAGTTCTAATTTGTAGATTTATCGAGAAAATTCATTCATTGCGGAGAAAAATGTTGTACTTTACCGAACGAGCGCGGCTTCAGTACCGTTCCTGAATGAACGCCGATTTCGTACTCTCGTCTTTGTTCGACATAGGTCATATGCTCCAACATATGTTACGCGCCCATCGGGAAATGAGATGAACATACGTGGCCCCACGAAACCAACAAGGAACTTTGAATAACAATAAATGAATTCAACTAATAATAATGAGTTGCAGTAACATAACCGCCCACCTAAAATAGAATATTTTATGAAACAAAGCAAATATAAAATTGAAAAGACATCGAACATAAAGCAAAAAATATATACATATATACATCAACATACGTCATAATTATTGGAGAGGTAATGGACATAATTTAACCACTGATCTCTGCAGTACACCTTGAGTAGTCCGAATAGTAGCTACTCTAGCTATTTTATCAGCGCCAGGATGCGATTTCTCAATGCGTCCAAGTCGCCAGCGCAATGGAGGGAGTTGATCATCTTTATCAAGACCAGTGCACCTATTGAATAAGGAGGCGAGTCACTATTGAACCACTTTTTCGTTGTTGCAGTGTGTTCAGGTATTCTAAATTCCATCTTTTCCAAAAATCCTAATGGATACGAGTTAACTGTAAAGTGGACTGTAAAGTCTGAGCACCTGGATGCAGATATATTTTATGGAAATGCTGAATAAGGAGCTCAGTAAGATGATGAGATGAAGGAAGCAAAGCTGGGTGTTTGTGATCATAGGCCAGACCAGAAAAAGCAGACGACCTCCCACCCTGAGAACACCATCTTCTCCAATAAATGGACTCAATTTTCGAAGTGATTTAGATATGGGATTTTTCGAGATGAGATTATCGATTTGTGCCTTGAACACAACCCGTTGAACCTGTTTTATAATGAAGAAAAGTGCATCTTTGAGATGAACTGCGGAAAATCTATATATCCTAGGAGCTTTAGAGTTTTTCATGAAGTGAACAAATCTGAAAATGTAAGCTAACGCCCTTTGAACCTTGGACAGAGATGAATACCTGGAGAGCAAATCATCAACAAACGACGGAGAAATGAAAGCTGACAAAGAGAGGTGACGCTCTTCTGTTTGTACAAGATGAAGAGAATTCTCTATTTCATCATTTGCGAAGGTGAGATGTTTGGAACGAAGCCAGTCAGGGCCTGTCCACCATAAAGAGCAGTTCAACAGTTCGGTTGGCGTTAAGCCGCGTGAAGCACAATCAGCTGGATTGTCTTTCGATTGAACATGATACCAATTTTCTGTTGAAACTAAGTTCTGAATTTGAGTTGTACGATTGCTTACAAATGTCTTCCATCGATGAGGAGAAGACTGAATCCATGTTAGAGCTACCATTGAATCAGACCAAGCAAAAATGTCATCTATTGTAAAGGCTGATTGGTAAACAGAGGAAACCACATTAATGAGTTTTGATAATAAGAGACAAGCACACAATTCTAGTCGTGGAAGTGAAATTCTCTTCAATGAGGAGACCTTCGATTTACCACCTACGAAAGAGATGTCAATGGAGCCGTCAAAATTGAAAAACCTGAAATATACCACGGCTGCGTAGCCACGCTCACTACTATCTCCGAAACCATGAAGTTCGCAACGATTAAATGGTTTCGATGCAAGTTTCCGAGGTATGTTTAATTTACCCAATTCGGTTAATTCGGATTTACACTGATTCCAGCGACGGCTGACATCGTCTGGAAGTGTATCATCCCACTGCAAACCTAATGTCCAAAGATGCTGGATCAAATGTTTAGCAAGAAAAGTAAATGGAGAAAGGAACCCCAAAGGGTCGAAAGGGTCGAGAAAGTTCGGAAAGTATGGTACGTTTGGTACATACCTGCACAGTAGTTTCCGCAAGATAAGAAAATTCGTCCGACGAAGGAAACCACCGCAAACCGAGAATTTTGACTATCGGATCTATATCAAAATCCAAAGAATGGTGATATTGATGATCCAGAGGTATGGTTGAGAGTAATTGAGAACTGTTACTACTCCATTTTCGGAGCTCAAAACCACCGCAATTCAATAAGGAAATCAGTTCCTCTTGTAACGTTTTTGCCTCTTCCAAATCATCACAACCTGTAACGACGTCATCGACATAAATGTCTGTGAGCAAAATTTTGGATGCTTTCGGAAAACGAGCTTCCTCATCCTTGGCCAACTGTGTCAAAGTTCGAAGGGCAAGAAAAGGTGCTGGTGCGACTCCTTACGTAACGGTATTCAGCTGATATGTTTTAATGGGTTCCGATGGAGAAAACCGCCACAATATTCTTTGAAAGTTTCGATGTGAATTTTGACCTAATATTTGACGATACATTTGTTTGATATCAGCTGTGAAAACGAACCGATGAACACGAAAGTTCATCAAAATGACAATAATATCCTTTGTAATTTAGGACCTATCAATAGAGCATCATTTAAAGATAAATGACCGGGTACATGAGTTGACGTATCGAAAACAACCCTCAACTTTGTGGATGGACTGTTTGGTTTGATTGTACAATGGTGAGGGATATAAAAAGTATTTTCATAATCCGAACTCGTAGAAATCAATGACATATGATCTTTTTCTAAACATTCCTTCATGAAAGCAGAGCACCCCTGTATATATTCTGGTTTTTAATAAGTTCACGTTCAAGGGCCAAAAAACGACGTAGTGCGAGAGAATATGTGTCACCGAATGAAAGTGTTGACTGATCAAGTTTAAATGGTAATGCCACAGTGTACCGTCCAGATGTATTTCTAGAATAGTTCTGAGTGTATAAGTTCTCACAAAATTGATCTTCTGGTGATACAATGACATTCTCTGAAACTTCTTCAAGTTCCCAAAATCTTTTCAACGAGGAGTTTAAACCTGATTCAGACAATGACAAACGAAAATTGTTAACTGATATGTTAGGTGATTGAATCTTTCCCATGAAAACCCAACCAAATACTGTCTCAAGTACTGTTGGTTTTAAACCGTTACCCTCGATACGACCCGGTCGAATCATTAAAGAGAATATATCCGCTCCCAGAAGAAGATCTATTGATTTCGGAATAGAAAAGTCCGGATCTGCTAACTTCTTGTTATAGACACAATTCCAAAACGAATGATTTACGAAAGAACTCGGCATCTCCGCACAAATCTTCGGAATCACGACGGCATCGAATGTAAAAGATGGATTTATTTGACCTGATGGGCGAGTAGTACATTCAGTGCTGCAATTAGCAGAAGATGAGCTTTCACAAATTCCATTCATCGAAAATGAAGCATCACAAATTTTCAAGCCTAATCTATTTACACACGATTGAGTTATAATATTTATTTGAGAGCCTCCATCTAACAGAACTCGGACCTTCTGATATCTACCCCAAGCATCACGAATTTCGACCTCAGCGGTTGCTAAGAGAACGGTAGAATTTTAAGAAACATTGGTTAAAACCTGAGCTGAGCCTGAATCCGATGAATTTGCAGCATTGAAATGAAACGTCTCTGTGGAAGAATCAATATCCGCATTATTGCGCATGTGCAACAGGGTATGATGCTTTCCGTTGCAAACACGACAATTTGACTTTGAAGAACAATTGTTAATCTTATGTCCAGAATGGAGGCAATTGATACACCAATTTTTGTTCTTCACAGTCTTGAACCGATCTTGAACAGTCTGTTCCAAAAATGATGGACATTTGTAAATATTATGAGCTAACTTGCAATAATTACAAGTTATACGTTTCTTGAATGATTCAGTTTCCGTTTGAACGAGAAGAGTCGAATTTCTTTTATTCATTGAGAGAGAACTAGATTTTAAAACTTGAGAATTCGAAACTGAATGAGTTTTCGACGGAAGAGAAAGAGCTACTGCCTCCAAGGCTATACACTGATTTGTCAGGAAATTTCGTAAATTGACAAACGACGGAATATCCGTTGAACATTCTTGTAATTCAATCGATGCTGAATCCAATTTCTGAATGAGAATGTGAAATAAAACAAAGTCCCACTGGTCAACGAGTAAACCTAAATTCCTTAATACCGATAAGTTCTCCGCAAAACCTCTAGAATTCGCCTAAGGTCTTTAGCTGAATCACCCTGTAGCTTTGGAACATTACAGATTTCCTTCCAACACGTATTAGCGAGAAGTCTTTTATTTTGATATCTTTCCGCCAATGTCGGAAAAGCGCTTTCAAATTTTCAGCAGTCAATGGAAACCCTTTAACTAAACTTAAAGCATGAGAAGAAAGTGAACTAAGGAGGTATTGAAACTTTTCTATTTGACTCAAGTTAGAATTTTCATGTACCAAACTTTGGAACATATCGAAAAAGTAGGCCACTTTTTATAATTCCCATCGAAAATGGGCAATACTATCTTTGGAAGTTTAACATTTGGTGAACTAATAGAGCAACTATTTTGGTTTTTGACTGGATTTATTACTTCAGGAAATAAATTAACATAAGTGGTTCTGATGGTGTAATAATTATCCATAAAGGCTGTTCGAATAACCTTCTCAGTGTTCAATTCCGGTTCTTCGGAAGATACAATCATAGAGACAATTGGAGTGTGCAACTTTTGAAATTCTTCGAAAATATCCTCAAGTTTTTAAATCTTAATTTCAATCTTACGTGGAGACTTTCATCAGTGACAGCGAATTGTGCCAAATTCAGAATTTCCTCGAGATCATCAATAACAATTTGACGACGAGCTTTGAGTTGTTTCAATTTTGTCGTCATTATTATTATTCAAGGTATACTGCAGAAAACAATATGAATTTTGTTTTGAGTATTTTTGAAAAAGAGTAAATAGACTAACCGATTGAAAAGAACGAAATTAATTAATAAAGTAAATAATTAAGATTGAATCTGTTAAATTGAAAATAGAGTTGAGAATAATGAAATGAAAATAAACAAAAACAAGAATGTCTATCTTTGTTTATGTTTAGAAACAAGGTTATGAGCATTGATGAGAAAAACAAAGGAAGAGTTGTCTATGTTCTCAGGTAATGAAAGCTAAATTCTATAACATGCTCAGAAATCTATCCGTGATTACAGAATTTATGAATGTGTTCGATATCTTGTCAAGTTTTTGAGGTTACGTGAATATCGACAGATTGAAATAAATGCAAATGAAAAAAACTAAATGAAAAAAATTCCAAAATGCTTGATCGCAATAATTTTAAAAACGCGGTTCGAAAATATGCGGCTCGAAAAGGACCAAAATGGCACGACAAGGGCCTTTGAAAATTAGACGAAAGCGAAAGAAAATTAACAATGAAATTCTGATAAGAAAAAATGACTCGAAAGAAAATCGAATGCTGGAGCACTGCCTACCTAGTTTCACAGTATGGCTGAATTCACCTGTCCATACACTCGCGAGCGAGAATAGTCACTTTTTCACCAGAGTTCTAATTTGTAGATTTATCGAGAAAATTCATTCATTGCGGAGAAAATGTTGTACTTTACCGAACGAGCGCGGCTTCAGTACCGTTCCTGAATGAACGCCGATTTTGTACTCTCGTCTTTGTTCGACATAGGTCATATACTCCAACATATGTTACGCGCCCATCGGGAAATGAGATGAACATACGTGGGCCGCACGAAACGAGCAAGCAACTTGAAATAAAATGAATGAATGCAACTAATAATAATGAGTTGCAGTAACACCAGGTGTGATTTATGTCCAATTAATATTATATGAATATGACGATACAGCAAAGGAAAACAATTTAATTTCATAATTTAATTGGAAAAAGCTTCTTTTTTTGGTTAATGCATAACATAATAAGCCGAGGTATTCAAACCTACTTACATTTCAGTCAATTGGATCATTCCTTTGAGGGATCATCTTGCTCACGCATGAGCAGAATCGATTTCAGCCAATAAAATTGATTTCATCTTTAACAAATTGTATTGATGACTAACTTCTTCCGTTAAAATCCATCACAAATATTAGATGAAACAAGTATTCAGTCTTATTTTTAATTTATTAAAATCTAGACGTGAGCGATTACGGTTTCTCAAACCATTAACAGTATACCGATTCTGCGGGAACAAAATTTGCAGTAAATAATAATCACCCGCTCAATGGAGAGAAACGCACTTCCTGAGTCGCTGGTTATACTCTAAGAGTAGATCCAAAAATTATCTTTGGTAGAAAAAATGTCTGCAATGTGAATAAAACAAATTTCTAGTTGTAACAAAATTATATATTCACAGAGAAGAAGAATAAATAATGTTCGGCACTTGAGAGTTTATATTCACAGAGAAGAGATTTAAATGTCTACAAAATCCAAATACTTGAACTTCTTTGCTCAATCTTGGGAACTTCTAATAATACTAAATAATAACGAGAACTGACCTTATTTTTCTAATTTGAAGTTCACCACAGCTCTGGTTCAATCGTCGAGGGAAGATTTCTCAGAATAAGGTGCAGGTACTTCGGATGAGATTTTCACTAACAAATTGATATGCAATTGCTTCATAGATTCTCAAAACACAACTTTCTTGTTTTACTTGGGAGAATTGCTGCTGAAAAACTCAGATTCACAATAAACTAGGGTAACTAACTGACCCAACTTGAGAAAATGTATATGAGATAGATTATGTTAATCGACGAGGAACTTTCAGAGTTTAGAATGATGTATTCACTGGTGAAAAATAAACTTACTGGTGAAGTAAACCGATCAGTCTGGTGGTAAAACTAGATTTCCACTGAGAGGGTTTTGAATAATTGAGAAAGATCGGGCCATGAACCTGCTCAGCTTAGGAATTCCCAAAATTCCGTCCGATAGAAAGCATTCTTAGAATTCCCAGAAGTGTCCTTTGTTGCGAGAATATCGCAACATACTTCCCGCCTGTTGAAGTTTTCTAACTTCAACAAGAATCGTGCCAATAAAAAACAAATATAAAAGAAAAAATAAAAGGAGAGAAGAAAGCAATCAACTAACGAAAAGAGAATCATAGTTCATAGGAAACGATACGGGTTGTCCAATAAAAGAATTGAGCCTAATTTTCAGATTCCTCTGATATGGGAAGGGGACACAATTTAGAAATGCTTCTAATGAAGATTCCATGTGTCGTTTCCAGCTTTACTACCCTTATTTTTTCATCCTTTTCTGGGAAAACTTCCAATACCTTAGCTAAAGGCCATTTTAGAGGTGGGGTATCCTCATCGTCCAAAAGAACCAAGGATCCTATTTTGAGATCAGGATCAGAACTATTATACCTTTCTAGATTCCCAAACCTTTTTCGAGCGATGGCGAAGGAATCTCCATGTTTCAGATTTTTCTTTGGAGATTTTAATGGTGGTTCAACTTGAAACATGCCATCCATTAAGACCTTGGTTGTATTGATGAACAATGTTTCTGCAGCTTCATCAACTGGAGAGAGGGGCATAGCCTTGTAAACATCTTCTAGCTTCCAGAATCTAGAGACTTGCTGCTCAATTTCCAACTCCTCATAATCTCGAGACAGCAGGGAAATGCTGCTGTGTTCATTTCGAGGTACATTCAATAAAGGTTGCTGAGCTTGTGTCTGTTGCTGAGATGGAAATGAACCTCCAACAACCCATCCCAAATGGGTGTTGAAAAGAGTAGGTAGATTTTTACCAAGAGAAAAACTGCATTGGGAAAGTAATTCGTAATATAGACCGGCACCGATGAGCATGTCGATATCTGAAGGTGTAGCGAAATTGGCATCCTCTAGTCTCAATTCACTAGGGATGTTCCACTGACGAACATTCAACTTGAATTATGGAAGTTGGCATGTTATACTTGGAAGAATAGCACATTTTAATTTGAACTTTTGATATGGAGGAACATTTGAAAAGTAAATGAGATCTATCATTTTTGTAGAACGATTATTGCTCAATCCTATTCCTGAAACTATGGTAGAGTGATTGTAAGGCACATAACGTAGTTTCTTGACTGAGTCTTCCTTGATAAGGAAAGTTTGAGATCCGTTGTCGAGAATGCCTCTGGCCTTGATTCTGTGACCTTGAGAGTTGTATAAATAAACATTAGCTGTGGCCAGAAGAACATGATTATATTTTGTGGAAATATCAGAGAATGCCTGAGAACCTTTGGGAATACTACATTCGACTTCCTGCCTGGACTGTGATTCATGTTGGGCTTGAGATTCGGAATTTGAGGAGAGAGGAATTCTTGGTCTCGAGTTGAAATGTGAATTATTTGGGCTAGAGCTGCGAGAAGAAACCTCAACATGATGTCTCGCATAAGAAGAGTTTTGTGAATCGTGGGAATGTAAGTTTTGATTGGGATGAAGCAAAGGATGATGTTTTTGGAGCACACCATGCAATATTTTTTGGAACTACATTGGGTTACTTGATGACCGTTACCAAGTCAATTGAAGTAGAGTTTTTAGAATTTACGAACTCTTTCTTTTCAATAAGAGATTTGCCTTTCAACTTGTTGCAAGAATAAATTTTGTGAGATAGGTCATTGCGGAAAGAGCAGTGCTGTGAATTTGATGAATCATGAGTGTAAGCGATATGAAGAGAAGTTTTAGTGTGGGATCTCCAATTTTTATTGATCACTGCTACCTCAGAATTACTCAGATTTTCAAAATCTAAACTCCTTTTTCTAAAAATTCAAAAAACTGATTGAAAGATGGTGCACATAGGTTTAACTCAAAATCTTGTACACATACTAAAAGACGTACCAAATATCAAAATTGCCAAATATAGTCCGTTTTCTGTTCATGGACTTTTCAGCCGTTTAAAGGATAACATTCCAGCCTCATCTAGATCAGACTGCATATATTTGGTGGAGTGCAATGATTGTCAGTCAGTCTATATCGGCCAGACAGCTCAATATGTGAAGAGAAGATTTGCAATTCATAAGAGTGACATCAGACTACATTCAGAGCTGTGCCAAAGCATTGTGCTTAGTGCTCGTGAAAGCACTCTAAGCACTTTAGTGCTTCCGAGCACTGTGCTCATGAGCACTTTTCAAAGGCTAGTGCTTAGTGCTTGTTTTTCGGAGCACTCTCGCGAAAATCTTAGTGCTTAGTAATCCGCTAAGCACTAAGCCTTTCCGAATTCTTGAAGTAGGGTCAATATAAGCAGGTACGGTATTTGATTTTTATGTGAGCAAAGATAATATGATCGTTTTGAATTAATATTCAGTATTTCTTCAGTCACCATTGATTTGACTTTATGGTTATGAAGGCCAGAAAATTTTTGTTTTTGCGCGCTTGTTACTAGTGGAACATGCGGGTTATCGTTCTGTCCAAATGTCTGTTATTTCCGAATATCGAGCCGAAAATGGTTTCAATCCATTGGGTTCGACTTCTTGATGGAGGAACCTTGGTCAAATTTAAGTAGTTCAGGCTGGCCGGCCCTCCGATCGTATACTTTCTATCTTCCGAAGGAGATGACATAGAGTTTTCATTTTTCAGAATAGGTTGATCGTTCAAATATCTCGGTCAAGGTCGTTATTGGGCCAAATCCATCGTTAGTTATTAGCATTCAAAATTTGATTTTCGCCTAGAATATTCATCTGATCAATTTATAATTTAGAAGGTGTTTTAATGATGTTAAATTAAATGGTTTTCCAAATTTTGAGATAATCGCCACTCTAGAAAATTTAGCAAAAATTCCCAAAAAATTCTTTTATTAGAACCGATTCTTAATAAGATATCTATGATGTTTCTATGGACGTTATTGATTTCCTGAATATAATTAAATTTCATCAATCCTGAAAATATATTATAATTTTATGGAACCGAAAGCGAATAGATTGGAAATTTTGAACTCTCATTCCTTGTTACTATAAGCCTTCGTGACTCATCACAAAAAAGGATCCAAAATAGGAAAATTTCTACAAACAATCTGATTATCAGCTACATTTAATTTCATAACGATTTCTGGATGAAATTATATGGTATTCATCAAAATGTGTTTTGTGCATTGTAGGTCAAATGCTTATTTTTCAATAATTTATGTTTCCATTGATGATACTTCATGAGTCTGAAGTTGTTTAAGGGCTAAATTGTGTTCGTATAAATGCATGTTTATATCGTATCACTTATAGAACAAACGCGTTGAGACTGCTTTGCAGCATTTTCAGATTTTTCACTTATATGCTCCATCCACACTAAAACGAACAATGCATCACATCAGTAGTCTCAAACGTCAGAGAGCGAAAACGGTAGAAATACTTTGAGCAAATCTGTAGATTCCAACTGAAAAATGGTAAACGAAGAAAACCATATTCTTAAATAAACTTCATTCATTACTGGTTCAAATGGTGGGAATTCGAATAGATGTGAAATAAAACGAAAATTCGAACTAGACTAGAATGATTTATTGCACAAAATTTTCTGTACTCTTTTTCACAACATCATATCACTGATTAAAATGGATATTACACCATAATAAAAGAAGATCGATAAGCCATTTTTAAAATATTGTAAACAAACGAATATTTTCACAAAAACCTTAGACCAAACTGCCGTTCCCAATTGGGAATTTTTAAGCCAGATGTTCTTTTTATGACCCATCAATTTTAGCACTCTTCGGAATTTCCGTCGGCAAATTTGTTGATTATTTGGAAAGTTTGTGAAACGTTCAATTGGGCCCTAAGCTCACGGAAACATTTAAATACACAAAACCAGGGTTCAATAACTACCTTATCAGTGGCACTCGGTGGGTAACCGGTAGTTGTAAAATTCGAAAGTTATGGCAATCCTTGAAACACAGCCCTCATTTTTGCGCGCTTGTTTCTAGGGGAACAGCGAACTATCGTTTTACCCAAATGTCTCAATCGATTGGGTTCGACTTCCTGATGAAGAACATTTGAGTATGCCCGGACGCGGGCCCTCCGGCTGTTTACTTTCTATCTTCCGAAGTAGATGACCTTGAGTTTTCATAATTTCAAAATAGGTTGATTGTCCAAATATTTCGGTCAAGTTCGTTATTGGGCCAAATCCATCGAATAGTTTAACATTTGAAAGTTGATTTTCGCAATAATTCCTAAAATATTCATCCGATCAATTCGTACCTTGGACGATTTTGAAATAAAAGGGTTGGCCAAATTTCGAAGGAATCGACACGGTTGAAAAAAAACATTTTTTTCAATACTCTATATCTTATCAGATATTCCTTCGAAATCAACAAAAATTCGTACATAAATCGAGATTACCGATAATTTGTGTGCCCCAGAATTTTACCGTCGTAACTGAGTTTTTGAATAAAACAAATCAGTTCTAGTGTGAGATTCAAACCCGGGAGGGTGGAAAAACATTAATATTAGGTAGTAATGAAAATGTCAAAAATGAATCTACTTCAATAAACAATTCGAAGTGACATTTTTCAACTACATTGGAATGCGAAAAGCACTAACGTATTGTCACTCTAATCCCAATCAGAATATCTAAAGCATTAAAAAGCATTGGCGTGTCAAGATTTTTTTACTAATAAGGAATAATGCATAATTTTGGTGCTCCAGAAAAACTGAAAACTTCATATTTCTTGGGCACTGAAAGCACTTCTAGAGAAGTAAAATTCATTTGCCAGGACATTTTGACATTTTCAAGCAAAAAGCTCACCCAAATTATCTTCTGAGAAACCATACTTCTGGGTAATATTCCACTGGACCAATAAATAATATTGAACAAGCACTCAAGGAAAAGATCATAATTGAATGCAATTTGAACACTCTGTGATAAAGAAAATTTCATCCTAAAATGTTTTGCAATCAATTTTGTTCAGTACCAAAGAATACCGAATGCTGAAAATAAAGTTTCAATATGTTAGTCTGTGATTAAAGACCTCAAAATAAGTAAGACATTTCAGAAAGTGGTTTTGAAGATGAAGCGATATTCTGTAGTCTAGTTAACTACTAGCGTAACCAAATACAAAATTCGATTTGATTTAATTTGCCAGATGTCCTATCAACATACAATTCAAATATTCCTCAATCAGTTCACTGGAAGAAATCTCAGCTGGTCACAGACAACATATCCCTTGTTTATTATGAGGGACCTAGAGTTTTCATTTTTTCAGAATAGGTCGAGTGTCCAAATATCTCGGCCAAGTTCGTTATTGGGCCAAATCCATCGAATAGTTTAGCAGTTAATAACATTAATTTCTTGAATATTCATCCTATCAATTCGTAACTTAGAGAATGTCTAGATAGCGTTAAAGGAAGGAGTGTGCCAAATTTCGAGAAAATCGTCACGAGAAAATTTTTAAAAATTCCCAAAATGTTTTTTTTTCAATACACGATATCTCATAAGTTATTCGTCAGATCACAACAATTTAGGGCATTTATGCAGGGGTATAGGTACCTAAAATATTTTAAAATTTCATCATCATAGCGTACAATCTCCAGAAGATATAAGAGTTTTTCTGAAAATGAAGTCACAGATTATATTTCTATCTATGAATTCACATCACATCAACTATAAATCTATTTGATTGTGGTTTTAATTTTATGACAAGTTGTCATAATGAGTGAATGTTGAGCCGAAAATTAAACTAATTCTGTGGGTTCATTTTTATGACAAACATGTCTAAAATACTGGTGTGTGCAGTTGTCATATTTTGAATGGAAATGTCATTATGAATTTTACGACAAGAGGACTATTTTTTCCCAAATGTCTGTAATTTCTGAATATCGAGCTGAAAATGATCGCCATCGGTTGGATTTGACTCGTGATGAAGAAACGGTGGTCCAATTTGAAAATGTTTGGCTGAATATTCTCTATCTTCCGAAAAAGAAGAGATAGAGATTCCATATTATTAGAATTAGTTTATTATCCAAATATAAGTCAAGTTAGTTATTGGGCCAGACCTGTCCGATAGCTCAGCAATTATGAATCTGAAATTCGGTTATAATTGATGACACTCAACTACAACAACTTATATATGGTATAGAAATGTGGAAAGAATGCCAGATCGAAGAATTTGCTGAACTGTAAGTTCACTCAACTTCCATTTAAGATATATGTTTATTGATTCTTTCACACTCATTGTGCTGGCTGATTTTGAATCGCACTCTTTTTAAGTCTGAGAAAAGACTTTAGAACAAGCGCGTAAAAGCTCCTGATCTCACGTCAGTGCTTTCCACATTTTTTCAGTAATGTGTTCTCGCTTATAAAATAATTGGTCCTAGATTATTAATTGAACTTTATGCATTGATTAGGAACAGCCATTCAGATTCAGATCGACGAATAAGATTAACTAGTACCAGAATGTAAATTGAATGCATGCGTTTCACAAAACAAATAAAATGGCTTTTGAGTTTTTCCCAGTCTCGAAATCATAATTTTAGATATGTCGATGAAGCTAAAGAGTTCTCATTTCAATCAAACAACATTACATAAAATAGTTCCCACTAAAGTGCTTAGTGCTTAGTGCTCGAAATATTCAATTACTTTTGCAAAAGTGCTCGGTAATCCGGAGCCTTCTGTCGAAAGCGGTGCTTAGAACTCGAGACTCGAAGCCTTTTTTTTTCGAGTGCTTAGGGCTTAGTGCTCGAAGCACTTTTTTTCGGTGCTTAGCACAGCTCTGGACTACATCCAGAGAGATGTGCTCTTGCAAGGCATGCATCATCATTGGGTCATCAGTTTGACTTCAATGAATCGAAGATACTGACAACTGTTAGCAATTATAGAAAGAGAACTTTTTGGAAATATGTTACATCAGTGAATATCCAAACAACATTAATAAAAAAAACAGATATAGAAGATTTGAGTAATATCTATAGCTATCTTTTGTCATTAGAAAATCAAGGTAGGGACTCCAGAAAAGACTGATGATAGTTGGGTTTTTACATAATTGCTCGAGATTTCTATGTTTTTGATTTGACCTTTGTGGGTGCACCTTTCTGTGACCTAACCTTAAAATACCTGTCTGTCAGATAAAGTTCTCGAGACGATTTGAAGTTGATTATTTAACTGTTCTTGCTGCATTTGATGATAATTTTGCACTGGATGTCTCCTTTGATGTCTCTTTTACAGTTTCTTTGACTTTGTTTAGATGTAAGTTTGAACTTTGTATGTTAAGTTATTGTGGTTGACCATTAATATGTGTTTTCAGTTTTCCTGAAGAAGAACTGCACCGTGTGTTCTGAATTATAGATAATAAACTAATGAATAGTCACTGTTCTAATTAATTTTCCCAAAATTGCCGAGAACCCAACTGAAAGAAAACTTTCTAATTTTGATATATATATATATATATATATATATATATTCTTTTAAAATTTTGGCTTACAATATTTAGTTAACAAACAATAAAGCATATAGATCAGGGATTAGTGACGGGGTGTCATACAATTCGGCGTATCACATAAAAGCCTAGGGAAAAAAACCCAGTAAAAACCCTGGCTCCCCACCTGAGTATAAAAGTACAAAAATAAGCTGAAATATATCTTAGGGACATCTTTCTTCAATAGTGGTCTTCTAGTGATGGAGACAGAGAGTTCTTCAAGTTGCCCACATCGAATCTGGAAATAAAAAGACAGAAGCAGAAAATGAAACTGAATAACAACAATACGTACCTATCATATTCGTTTGAAATTTATGAACTATTCCAATAAAAGATCGGAAACATTATGAATAGTCCTCAAACTATCTTGAAATTTATATATGGGACAACTACTGATGAGATGAGGTATTGTTTCTTCTGCTTCTCCACATTCACAACTTGCGCTGGGAACTGAGTTCCATCTGAATAGCATGCTATTGGTACGACCATGACCTGTGCTCAAACGATTAAGAACTGTCCAAATTTTTCTTGGAAGATCAAAACCAGGAATTTTTTCAGTAGGGTCAGAAACGAGATACTCATTGAACATTTCGTAAGAGTTCCACTCAGTCTTCCCTAATTCTTTATCACTTATGTTCATATTGAAGAACGTATTATGCCATAATGGTTTACGTGACTTCAATCTGGGAATTCTATTTTGTGGAAAATATTAAATAATTGGGAATAAATTGGGAAAAGAATGATATTTATTCCAAGAATTCAGAGCTGCAGTCTATCTGCGAATATGGGGACGGACAATGTTAGACAAAACTGGTAACCAATGAACCGATGTAGATCTCATGGTGCCAGTAATTATTCTCATGGATGTATTCAATTTTGCATCAATTTTTTGTGTATGTGCACTATTAAACCAAACAGAGCAACAATACTCAGCTGCAGAATAAACCAGGGCTAGTTATGCTGAACGAAGAGTGGAAACATCAGCACCCCAAGATGATGCAGCTAATTTCTGAAGAATATTATTCCTAGTTTTCAGTTTTAGGCTCAGATCATACGATAATAGAGGATTTTTCGTTCTATATTTCGAAAGATTCAATGAAAAGTGTAGATATTATAATATTGAACTATAATCCCTGCAAGTACGATTAAAATCGATATCTTTTGTAGGTAGTCACAGAAGTGAAACTGTTAAGTCTGTTAAATTCTACCGAGTAGCAGTTTTATTTGCGATAATAGGACATTAATAGAATGCCATGAAAAAAATAACCCAGGTTTTGATCAGAGTATAAAATGGTGTAAAACATGTTTCATTGATTTTGGGTAATAGTTGGATTAATGAAACATACTTTCAATGTTTAAATTTATTCATAACATAAATATATAACAAAACCACTCAAAATGATATTTATGCATCTAAAACATAGACTCAACATTGATCACTCATTCCAAAACGAAATTGTTTTAGTGTACATCGACCTAAATTTCTTCGAAATATCTACTTATTTTCAGGTTTCATGATTGAGCCTTGTATGTAAATAACCCAGCAAGACATTCGACATAGAAAATCGTACTGAGGAAAACCAAATTTATTTTGTTTGATATTCCTCGGAAACGTGGGGGCAGGCTGGAAGTCACAAAAAATTCACTTGATTCTAGGTTGTCAGAATTGAAAACCCATAATCGAGCTCTAAATAAGTTTAATGTGTCGTTTAGCAGGGTCATTTAGAGATGTCGAAGAATGTAATTTGGATTTGAATATATAAGGTATTTCAAAGGACAATTGCCTACTGGAAGAAATATTCTAAATGGTTTTGAATGGGTTGGGTATATCTAGTTTCGGTTGCTCCTTAAGTGAAGGGAATTTGAGCCTCGAACTACACTGAAGGCAAACCGTGAGTGGACATTTTTAATTTGAGACATAGGTTTAATAATACATTAATGGGAGCTGAATTGTCTGGAATGGAAATTGGCGAGAATTCAGAAGGATTATGACGCTGAAACCACAACTAACTACCGTTATTCTATTGGAGACGTCATGATTATTTTTAATTTGAGATGTAGGTTTTTTCATTTATTGTGACGGTTTTATTAGTATTATTAGTATTGTTGCAGACTATGGGAAACGACTTTAGAACAAGCTCTAAAAAACTTCACCTCACGCCAGTGCTTTTCTACATTTCATTAATGCCATTTCATACTAGTATATATTACTAGCTGACCCGACAGATTTCGTCCTGTCAAAAAGATTTGTAATGAGGCAGTTTTTGTGCCTACGTATTTTAAAAAATTCTCCTGAACAGAACCGTCACCCTGGTGATAGGGCGTTGTGAATAAAAAAAAATTAAATAAAACATATATTAGGATTTAAAGGTAAGTAATCGCTTTATTGTTAATCATGTGAATCATAATTATTATTATTATCATTGTAGTGCTTTGTGGTATACGATGTTTTTTGTTTGATTACCAGGCGCATAGATAAACAAATCTGATGGTTTTCCAACACGGGAACAGGCAACATACAATTGACCATGTGAGAAACATGGGTTTTCTAGATTAATACCACAAACACTTAATGATTGTCCCTGGGACTTGTTTATAGTAATAGCAAAAGCAAGCCGCACTGGAAACTGTAGTCGTTTAAACTCAAATGGCACATTATATTCATCATATGGTATCCGAAGAGTAAACACGTTCAACATGCCGCTCCTTCATAAACAACAAAGTTATAACATTTGTTCGTTCTAAAGTGAATTTTGTCATAATTGAAATCATTCTGAATCTTGATTATTAAATGAAAATGGGTCCAAAAATCAATACTGATATTAAAACTGCTGTGAAAGAAGCCCTCCGAGACTTACTCAATGAGGATGATTTCCTCGATAAATTATTATCGAAGGTCAATGAAAAACTCAATATGCTGCAAAAGACTATTGAAGATCAGTCCAATAAAATAAAAGAGTTGGAGATTCAAATCGATAATCAAAGTCAAACAAATAATGCATTAATTCAAGAACAATCTAATAAGCTCAAACAAATGGAATTTCAAATCGACAATGTGCATCAGGCTGATAAGATAAACAATGTATGTATATATAACCTTCCGGAAGAAGAGAATGAAAAATTAAAGGATAAATTCCTGAATCTCTGTAAAGAGAAACTTCAAATAGATGTAACAAATAAGGATGTCGTCGGATGCTACAGGGTTGGTTTGAAAAAGGAGGCAATTCGTCCGGTAATCGTCAAGTTCGAAAACCATCAAAAGAAGAGATTAGTACTCAAAAATGTACAAAAGCTGAAGGGAACTAAAATTGGGATCACGGAGGATTTGACAAAAAGTCGACTCAAGCTTCTCCATTCTGCCAGGGAAATGTTCAACAGGAAAAATGTCTTTACACAGCATGGTAGTGTTTTTGTCCGCAATGGTGATAATGTGAAAAAGGTTAGTGATTTCGCTTCACTGAACAAATTTAACACACAAACAATTTTTTGAGTTATATACAGGATGCGGTGGTAAAATGGAAGTCATCTTTCATTACTGCTCATTTGGTTCTAATTGGGATATTATTATTTTGTATTATATTGTATTTCTTATTTTTATATTGCATTTTTTTCTTCTTTTCTCTTTGTCTTATGACTGCAAAATCAGTTATGTTGGAGTATATGGATATGGTGGGGTCATGTGTCAGTTTTGATGAGAAAGTTTTTGATGACATTAAAAATTTAAAAGAATTATTTGATGGATTTAATAGATTTAATGTATTGCATTTGAACATACGTAGCATGCGTAAAAATTTTGATGAATTGTGTGTTTACCTGAGTAGCATAGATTTGGATAAAGTTGATATTATGATTTTCTCTGAAACTTTTCAGGTTGATAATATCTCCGATTTTCATATTGATCACTTTGAAATTTTTTCTAGTGAGTCTGATTTCAACAGGAATGATGGTCTGATTATTTACGTGAAAGACAAATACCACATCAGAGCGAAAATAGTTGAATTCACTGATATCAAAATAATCAGGTGTGAGGTGGACTGTGATATTGATCATACAGTTGGTATCATTGTACAGGCCGCCTCCTACGCGTATCCCTTTGTTTCTGAATGATCTGGAAGATTATTTGCAGTCTATTGATTCTAGGAAAATAGAGATCTTTACAGGTGATTTTAATTTGAATTTGTTTGATACAGATAGTGAGGAAATAAATCGTTATTTGAACATATTATACCAGAATGCTTATTTTTCATGTATAAGTCATCCTACAAGAGTGACAAATACTTCATCGACACTTCTCGATCATTTTTTCATCAAATCGAAAAACATCGATAACTTGTCTGAAACTGTAACACCTTTTGTTCTTCGTTCTGGTATCACTGATCACTTCATGATGGGAGTTTCGATAAAACAGCAACAGAAAACACATAATGAAGTTCAAAAAATTATGAAAAAAATAACCAATTACCACAAACTCAATGAATTTTTGAAAAACGAGTGCTGGTTTGATGTCCTATGCGCGAACGATGTACAAACAGCGTATTCATTATTTCTTATTAAATTCAAGGGGTATCTAAACAGATCAGTTCATATGTGCAGATTAAATAGCTCCTCTAGAAAAAGGAAGAGCTGGATAACGGAGGGGATAATGAAATCTATAATGAACAGAGATAGGTTAAAGAGAGAGCTCAATATTGATTACTCAACTGAAAAGCACAGCTATTTTAAGGCGTTCAGAAATATTTTGAATAAGACAATAAAAAGTGCAAAAACTATGTACTATCAGAATAGATTATATCAAGCAGGAAATAACTCGAAAAAATTTGGGAGACAATTAATGAAATATCTAATGTGAAAGTGAAGAATAAGAAGAGAACGGTCAATATAGAGCATGCTCAAAGTGGCGCTGCTGGAGACGAAGATGTAGCCAATCAGTTCAATGATTTTTTCATAAATATCGGCAAAGAAATACAAAAAAATATTAAGAAAGTGGATGGGGAAGGTAGTGCTTATTCGGAAACAAATATCTCCAACTCAATTTTTCTTAAACCAGTTACAGAAAATGAACTAGTTCAACATATAAGTACCTTAAAAGACAATTCTGCTCCTGGAGAAGACCAAATAACATCTAGAGAAATAAAAAATACTCATAAATATATTTTAACTCCTCTTGCGTTCATAATTAATTTGTGTTTTTCTACATCTGTTATACCAAGGGAGTGGAAACTGTCAACAGTCACCCCTGTATACAAGGGTGGTGGATCGGAGTCCCTTACAAACTATCGGCCTATTTCTGTAATCAACAGTTTCTCTAAGATATTTGAAAAATGTTTAAAAAATCGTATTATAGATTTCCTTGAGAAGAACAAGCTCTTCAATCCAAATCAGTTTGGATTCAGGAACGACAAAGGAACAGAGGATGCAGTATTTGAGCTCATAAAAGAAATTCATAACAACTGGCATAATAAGAAAAAAACACTAGCTGTTTTCTTAGATCTGAGAAAAGCATTCGATACTGTGTCTCATGATATACTGCTGGAGAGGATGGAACGCATCGGTATCAGAGGCAAGGCATTGTTGTTAATAAGAAATTATCTGACTAATAGAAAACAAAGAACAAAAATTAACAACTCTTATAGTTCCTATAGGACAATTGAGACCGGGGTGCCACAAGGCACAGTTCTGGGTCCGGTCCTCTTTCTCGTGTATGTCAATGAAATTCATGCAGCAGCGAAAGGTTGTCGAGTGCTCTCTTACGCTGATGACTCGGTTTTAATCTTTCAGGGGAAGCTGGGAGGATGTTCGAGATAGTGCTAGCAGGGAAATTGAACTAATGATTGCTTGGCTGAACAGGAGCCTTTTGGATCTGAACACTGCAAAAACATTCTTTGTTGCATTTTCGGCAACAGATTCAGATCAGCCCACATTCAAAAAATTAAATGTACGCTCACAAGAACATCATACAGGGAGGAATTGTACCTACATAGAGATGAGAGACAGCGTGAAGTATCTGGGAGTTGTGGTTAATCAACATTTAAAATGGAAACAGCACGTTAGTTTTCTATGTAGCAAGATAAGAATGCTGTTTCATAAATTTTATATGGTTAGAGAAATACTCGACAGAAAACTCTTATTGCTTTTGTATACTTCTCTTGTTGAATCTATTCTTAGGTACTGTATTGTAGTGTGGGTGGTGCCTATAAAAACTCCATTCGAACTTTAGAAATCACACAGAACACTATGATAAAAATAATTCATAAAAAACCAAGACTTTTTCCAACTGAAGAATTATATAAGATTAGCCGATTCATGAACCTACGCAACTTATATTGCTTGTGCTCTTTGGTATATTTTTTTAAAATAGAGAAAATGTTAACAACCCTAGGCCACAATTACGAAACCAGATGCAATACAAATCGGAATTTGTCGGTACCTTTATTTCATAAGAGCATAAATCAAAGATTTCTGCTTTTCTTGCTGCCAAAAATATTTAACTCCTTACCCACTGAACTAAGGGACTACAGGAATAATAAAAAATTGTACAAAAAGAAACTGAAAGCATTCATTCTTGACAATCCATCAATTTTTGAGAACATATTTTGATATTATGAGTATATGTATCTGATGCTGGTTATATTTTTGCTCTGATCCGTAACATTCATTCTTGATGACTGTTTCAGAATATTTTGAGATATTTTGATCCATGTATCTAGTAGTAGCTCCATGTTTGTTCATTCTGGTAAATTTTACAAAAAAGAAGAAGGGTGTTTAATTTAATTTTCAGCTACAAGAAGAATACCTGAAATTATATCAGGAATCTAGCACACAAACTATGTTTAGGCGAAATTCCTGAAAATTGTACAAATATTGTAGATGAAAGCTGATGAATAAAGTTCTATTCTATTCTATTCTATTCTACATCAGTCAGAATCATTGGGATAGGCGGTATGAGAACATCTTCTCCTTTATACTTTCTTTTGAGTATAGTTGCTTCTATCATATTGTTTGGTAATTTTTTTATCGCTAACCGTGTACCGTTGCAAAGACGCGGTTGGTTGATATTTCGCAACCACCGATCCAACCTTCAATTGAAGATTGTGAGGTGGCAATCCAGCGAGTTTAAAAATTCCGGTGGATAGTTGACTACATCATCTTGATTAGTAGTCGAATCAACTGATTTATATATCCTCAATTCGCCTGTAATTTGTTCTTGAATTTTGAAATTTAATTCATTTACATCTATGTTTTTTGCAGCCAGTATAGCTCGTTCGCTCAACCAATCATGGTTTCTGTAATTTTGAGAAACATCTGGAAACACCTTCTGAATAAGTTCATCTTTTGATCGAGTTAACTGACAAAAACTTTGAGGAAAGTTAATGCAGCCAGTCAACATGTCTATAGGAAATTTGCCATTACCAATGTCAATGAGTTGTTTAGAGAATATTTTTCCAGATTGGTCATTTTGCAACTCGACACGCATATTCTTGCTTAAATGAAGTACTTTGACATGTTTCCACAAATTGGAGGACTTTAGACATGCATTGAGTTCATCAGCTGGCGTTGATCGTGGAATCACTGGCAATGTTTGACGAAAATCTCCTGCTAATAAATAAATCATTGCACCACCAAATCGGTTATTATTGCTCCGTAGATCTTTTAAGGTTCTGTCTAAAGCCTCCAAAGATTTTTTATGTGCCATCGTGCATTCATCCCAAACAATCAATTTACATTGCTGCAAAACCTTTGCCATTGCAGAGTTCTTCGAAACGTTGCAGGTTGGAGATTCATTGCTTTGCATAATTAATGGCAATTTTAGTGCTGAATGGGCTGTTCGACCACCTTCAAGCAAAGTTGCTGCGATTCCCGACGAAGCGAGTGCAAGTGCAATTTTAATTTGTGAGCGAATTGTTGCTAATATTAATGAAATCAAAAAAGTTTTTTCTGTACCACCAGGTGCATCTATGAAGTAAATGCCTCCAGTTTCATCATTTGTTACTTTCATAAGAGTAATTCTTTCAAAGCGTTGATATCATTCAGTTTTTCTCGATGCGACTCTTGGTTAAAAGCGTCATGCATTAGACGATTGGGCGCGGTCAGGCCTCATTGAATTAATAGTTTGTTTGACATTATCAAGCACATGTCCTCAATTGAAATCAATGCTTCATTGTGAATTTCTTCACTGATTTTTATATTTGGATTTCCCATTCTATTCCCTATTTGATACAAAATATCATCACACATATAATCTTTGTACTTGATCCACAAATCAATTGGTTTTGATGGGAAGCATGTAGATATGATTATAGAAAACAATGTTCGTATTTGATGCGCGTGTGATGATATTACAGCATCATTGAGAGTTTGATCCCAATGAGCGTCATTTTCAAGCAATTGCAAACGTTGACAGGCCTCTCTGTAGGATCCACACAATTCACCATCAACAGTTCGTAACTGTTGGAATGATGTTGGGCCACGTACATTGACTAATAGTAGTCGTAAATAAAAACATTCATCATTGCTTGGATGTACTGAATAAATCCGGCCAATCGCATCGGTGGAATATACATCTGTATTTCCTGGAACTGATTTTCCTTGTTTCCGTCGTATAAATCTCCTTGAGGATTGATTCCAGATATAATATTTTCAGAATATAGTAATATTTGTGCGAAATCATCGTTTTGGCTTGTCTCAAAAAAACTGGTTAATGTAGTAGATGATGGCTGAGCAGCTCGTTGTACTGCGTTCTGTGCTGTAAAATACACTCTTTGTCCATTTTCTAAATGCACAGCTAAGTGAAAAACAGAAGTGTGTCTCTCATGAATAGGAAAAGAAAATATTCGCCAAACTGCTTCATTACTACTGACATAGCGGCCTATTTGGTATTGGGTAACTTCATCATTGGAATTCTCTACACCAATTCCAATCACAGCCATATCACTCCCTTTGGTTACATATTTGCAAATGCATTTAATAGATTTCACTGAATGGCAAGATTCAACGTTTATGTGTGCTTTGAATGTCTTTGATAAAATGGGTGAATATGGAACAATCCAACGATTATCTATTTCAATATCTTGTTGATTTAATTTGACAATTGTTGATGAAAAAGAAAAGGGCTGTTTTTAGGGTTTTTCCAGCAATAATTTTAATTTTTCTAGCCGTAAAAACCATCCTTGAACTTCAACGAACATTTAAAAAAACGATTTGGCCAAAATTGGTCCAGGCGTTGTTGAGTTATGCGCTTATCAACACATTTTGCGATTCATTTTTATATTATAGATATAGATCAAATTCAATTCTTCATTGAAAAAAGTAATTTCAGTTTCGAATAATTGGAATGAAGAATATTTTTCAGCATTGAATACAAAGAGAGTATTCAAACTTCAACATATTGCCAAACATTTCATGTAGGAAATTAGTTCCAAAAGATCATTAATTTCGTAATTATCATAGGGAATTCGGCACCTGAACAAACCTGTACAGAAACTAATTATGTGGCAACTTTGAACATTCAAGCGAAAGGGCTCCTGAGCTACCCAAACTCTGTGTTACTCTAATAAATATTCAGCACAGTAAATAAGAGGTCAATTAAGCAAATTGCGACTCAGGTTGAATTCCAAGGAGAATTAGCTTCAAATATAAAACTTTGAAATGCCTATTATACCGACTTGATTGCATCATTTTACGTAAAATAAACTTCGCCAATGCCAGTTCGGTTAAACCAAAAATATGGAATAATGAGGGATAAAATAACTTTAATACACAGATCTCCACATAAAAAGATTCCGTTTGTAGGGTGTAACTCAGAGTCGCGAGTAATTGATGATTGTTCTATTGGAAAATTTCTGTGGATATTAATGGCACTTATCAAATGGATTCGGGCATATAGAGTTTAAATTAATTGAAACATTTCTTTCATGAAAAGTATTATTGCGAAGTTATTCCTAAGTAATTAAGACATTGTTGAAGATGACAAGTAGTGTATGTTCGGATGTCCGAACTATAAAATCTCGCTGAAATGAGCTAGAATTTTCGAATTTTCCAGATTGAGTACGCTAATATGCCGACCTCTTCAGCTGCCGGTTACACTGGAAATTGAGTATTACTTTTCCATTTAAAATGGTATACTCAATAAACGGGGTTTCTTGTTAAAAATGTCCATCACACTCAACAACGAATCAGAATTTGTGAAAACACCCAGGGAAAGTGGGGAGGTTTATAGTATAAACGTATGGATAGTTTCAAATTTGTATCAACCGGCAGTTGGTATTCATAAATATCATAGAGTATATAGTATTAACAGAAGGAAGCATATTGGGATTTTCCTTTGTTCTACCTAGCTAACACAAACTTGTCTCGATTTTATGCTGTAAACTTCGAGCGCCTCATCGCTTAAGAATTTTCAGTCGACTCTCCATCAAAATCTCTATCAAGGGTGTCTTGTCTTATGATCAGCGTTGGCAGAAGTCCAAATACTATATCGGTAGAACTGTCAAAATTCTGTATATTAGAGGGGAATCCGGAGCATATGAAATTATAATTTATAATTCCACCAAACATTACTTGAGTACTTGAATTACTTGAATCATTATTTATTTATTTTTATTTATTTATGAAAAAATTATACTAACAGGTTAACCCCAAAAACAGTATTCACTTAAAACTAAAAATATCTACATCCATGCAATAAGCTCATAACCATAACATGGTAAAAGCAAAAGAGAATATACACATACATATATATACAGGGTCTTTCACGAGGAACCTCACCCATATTTATACGGGAAACTACTGAACGTATTTTCATGAAATTCAGCACTTTTAAGTATTTCACGATACTGATGAAATCTAAAATATTTTCAAGGCACGAGCACCTCCGGTTTTTCCGGAAATGACGTCAACTTCCGTTTTTCAAATTACATCATTTTTTTATTGCAGAAATGGATTCCTTAGAAAATTTCAAGTTATTTTGATATAACACTTTTCAGTTTTGGTTGGAAAATTCTCTCAGAGCGGAAAAATTCGAAAAAAAAATCGAAAATAGAGCTCCGCTGAAACAAGAATAACTTCGAGGTTTTTGGATGGAAAATTTTCATTCTTGGGATTTTTCAAGATGTAAGATTGATGTATCCACTCTAAAAATCGAAATCGCGATTCATGATACAGGGGGTGAAAAAATCACTTTCAAAGTTAGGGATGACAAAATCGTGAAAAATCAATTTTTTCAAATTAGTACCCCATTTTTTTATGGCAGATATTGAATCTACGTTAAAAAACAATGAGAGTGTATGCATCACACCCTTGCCCTAAAGTGGATATTTTCAGATGAAATTTTCAGGAACTGTTACTTAAACCATGTTTTAGATTTTACTACCCTAATATGCAAGAGAAAAAAGTTACAGGTTGTTCCTAAATGGCGAATTTGGATTCGTATCGGAAACCTCTTTATTTCAACTAATCGGCCATCGGTTTTATTTAAATAAATAATTCCTTATGAATCATATGCAGAAACTTACCATGTTTTACATTCTTTTTTTTTAAATGATGGATATCATTAATTACATCTGCCAAATTCCTCTTTATTCAGTAGCATTTTGTGTTTAATATTAATTTGGTAATAATTCGTTTTAAGTTATAAAATCGATCACTATGCCTAATTTTACCAATGAAGATTATTTAAATCTCATTCTACGTCATGGAGAATGTAATAAAGTTGTAGATAGAACGATTCGACTGTTCATTGAGAGGTTTCCTGACCGACCCAGACCAACGAGAGATACCATTAACAGAACCGTGACAAACTTGAGAAATGTCGGATCTTTCGTTAAGAAAACTATACACAGAGGAAAAAGTGTAATAGAAGATGAGAACAACGAAATTACAGTTCTTGCATATTTTCGTGTGAATCCTCAAAATTCTCTCAAAAATGCCGAGATTGCTCTGGGATTATCTCAATCGAGTGTTTGGAGAATTTTAAAAAAACATAAAATGCGCCCATATAAATTTAATAGGGTACAGCATTTGAAGGAAACTTATTTCGTCAGGAGAACAGAGTTTTGCGAAGCTATAATGATTTGATTTCAAGAGAATGAAAACTTTTTGGACTGTATAATTTGGACAGATGAATCTAAATTCACAAAGAATGGTTCTTTCAATTGGCATAACAGTCATTATCGGGATGAAGAGAATAACCACCACTTCAGACAATGGAACTTTCAAGAGACCTGGAGTTTCGATGTTTTTTGCGCCATCAAAAATAATGCAATTCTCGATGTTCACATTTATGATGGGAATTTAACTGGTAAGATAGAACACAACACATGTTTGCATTATTTAAAGAATGTTCTCCCTTAGGAGATAGATATTCTGACATATTGACTCAAATAATTGAGCCGCTAGTACAGAACCATAACGACTTATGATATCAACAAGATGGCGCGCCTCCACACAATTCACTCAATGTGTCAAATATCTTATACAGGCTATTTGAAGATCGATGGTTGGCGAACCATTGTTGGTGGACCATTGTCCACATCTTTAGCCACCACGTTCTCCCGATTTAACTCCTTTAGACTATTATGTTTTGGGTAAGATAAAAAATATGGTCTACTCAACTCCCCTGACTGATAAAGAGGACTGCATAGAACGAGTCAGAAATTCGTTCAGGTTTGTTTAGATTTTAAGATTCATTGTTTTTTGAACTCAATTTGGTTTTTAAACACTTTTGCAGATCTCTTCCTCCCGATGAAATAAGAAGAGCATCGCAGCATTCCTGAGACGTATAAATAAATGTCTAGAAATTAACGGTCAAAACTTTGAGCATCTTCTCTAGTTATAACTGCGAGAGTTTGCCATGGTTCTCCTAATAGTAACTTGAAGTCGGTTTCAAGAATTGGTGAAAAATCTTGAATATGGTTCATATAACAGATCCTGAAAATTTCATCTTTTTAGCGTGAAGGGTAAAGAAATAGCTGAAAATTTAAGACGAAAAACAGTTTTTTGTGAATAACTCAGAAAATATCCACTTTAGGGCAAGGGTGTGATGCATACACTCGCATTATTTTTAAAGTAGATTCAATAACTGCCATAAAAAATGGGGTTCTAATTTGAAAAAATTGATTTTTATGATTTTGTCATCCCTAACTTTGAAAGCGATTTTTCACCCCCTGTATCATGAATCGCGATTTCGATTTCTAAAGTGGATACATCAATCTTACATCTTGAAAAATTTCAAAATGAAAATTTTCCATCCAAAAACCTCGATGTTATTCTTGTTTCAGCGGAGCTCTATTTTCGATGTTTTTTTCGAATTTTCCTGCTCAGAGAGAATTTTCCAACCGAAACTGAAAAATGTTACATTAAAATAACTTGAAATTTTCTAAGGAATCTATTTCTGCAAAAAAAAATGGTGTTGTAATTTGAAAAACGGAAGTTGACGTCATTTCCGGAAAAACCGGAGGTGCTCATGCCTTGAAAATATTTTAGATTTCATCAGTATCGTGAAATACTTGTAAGTGCTGAATTCCATGAAAATACGTTCAGTAGTTTCCCGTATAAATATGGGTGAGGTTCTTCGTGAAACGCCCTGTATATACACAAATAATCAATAGACTTCAATTAACAATCCATGATTTACCAAAGCAAAACAATACATCAGCAATACTATGAGAGTTCTTTCTTCATTATTCTCTTGAATGACCAAAATTTTGAATTGAAGAGATTAAAATGATCAAAAAATCCATCATACGATTGAGTGGAGAATTCCGTGAACAATTTGTATGGATGTATGGAGTGTAAAACAAATTATTATGTAGAAGTCTTATATCAGGAATCCTGAAGGGAATACTTTCCAAAGTTCTTGGAATCGAGACTATATTATTTACAATTTTAAAGAGCAACAGAACGTCTGTAATTTTCCTTCTATCTGAGAGTAACATGAGTCCAAAATCCTTACTATATAATCTGTTAATAAACGTGAATGACTATGGTACAATTATTTTTATAAGCCAGAAATCTGAGGAATCTTTTCTGTACCCTTTCCAATCTATTTATGTAGCATTTATATTGTGGATTCCACATACAGGATGCATTCAGTTAAATGTAAACAAAAGAATAGAATAAAGTCATAAAAGTTTTATTATTTCCAAAGAGTCTGCTTTGGCGAAGAATGAAGCCCAACATCTGATTACTATCACTAATTATTTTTTCGATGTGCAAATCAAACAAGAGCTTTTTATCAAAAAGAACACCCAAATCTTTAGTAAAATTCTGCTCGTGAAGTTTCTCGCTATTAATACTGTAATTGAACTCAATGGGTTCTCGATTTCGAGTAAATGCTATTTTATGGCACTTTGAAAAATTCAAAAACAGCTCCTGCTCTCCACAGTAACGTAAATCCCTATTCAAATCATCCTGAATTACAATCGTGGACACCACATACTCTCCTGAAAAACAGAAGATCATCAGCGTAGAGCAGGAACTCACAATGCCTGAAACATCCCTTCAAGCCGTTGATATATATGATGAAAAGTAATGGTCCCAGATGTGAACCCTGTGGAACACCAGAAGTACAGTAAAAAGCATCGGAGCACTCTCCGTTAATCACGACATATTGAGATCGATTCCTTATATACGAAGATAGCCACCTGAGTAGGTTTCAAGTCACTCCCACCTCCGCCAGTCTCCTACTCAATAACAAGTGGCTCACCTGGTCAAAAGCTTTTTCGAAATCTGTGTATACCACATCAATTTGACCTCTATAATCCAAACTTCCACAAAGATACTCAGAAAACTGTACACTGTAAAAAATAAAATTCTGCGCTCAAACTCCTCAGGAGTTTGAGAATTTTTTTTTCAATCAAACCATTTTAATTTGAATTAATCTAAAATTGATTACTCCAAATGAACTATTTTTCTTGATTAAAACAACCTAGTTGATTATAGAGAACAGCTAAAACATTCGCCTGAAACTTTTCACATTTCAGCGAAATGAAAGAAACAACTGATTCAACATAAACATACAATTACAAGAAATTGTTTATGCACTTGTCACAATATCCATAATTTATTGATAAAAAAACATTATTCTAAATAGTTTTTAACGAAACCATTCGTTCGTTTCATTTTTATTTGTTTAATAGAACGAAGGTACGGTTGTCGTAAATTCTGTCAGTTGATGCAACGACTACAGTTTCTTGAGACAAGAATCTCGTGAGATTATATTATTCGCCTCATTTACTTGAAGAAAACTATAAATATTTGAATAAAATTGAACATATAATTGTTGCAATATGAAGTGACATTTGTAAAAAAAATATTGCGTAATTGATTTAATAAAACGAATTAATTGTAGCAATTTTTTATATTGGCTGCAATTAAATCAAAACTCTATCTCTTTTATATTAAATATATCCCATTTAAATGCAATTATTTGTGCATTTTACTCACAATATTGTTGTATTCGGTGATAAAGATGACATGGAATACATGATGCGCAAGCTAATTAAAGAATACGAAGTGGGGCTTAAATGTCAACTTAGAGAAAACCAAATATCTTTGTGTTGGTGGAGAACCGGGTGATCTGGTATTGGATGATGACAGGGATGAGATGATAACCCACTGCCTGGACTATAGCTATTGTAGCGGCAGGGGAGTGTATAGGGATCTATTGGCGGCACTCTATATAGCCACGCATAGCTTAGTTCACATCGCTTCGGTAGCCAAGGGGTTTGCGCTCAAGTTTCACACCGATTAGGTACTTAGGTGCCGGGTTCAACTCCCGGCGGCTCCTCAAAACTTCTAACCACTGCGTCTATGGCATGGCGCACACAAGCCTTACTGATGAGTCCAAATGTGTGCGTCAGGGACGAAACGCATAAGTAGGGATAAATTCCTTCTATTCTACATTGGTGACCCTGACGTGATGGGAACGGTTGTCTTTACGACGTGTCTTGAAAACCAGACGGTTGACGCTTGAGGTATACTCGCTCCCTCTCTGCAACTTCCAACGAAACTCGAGACGCCTTTCCCATTCCGTACAATATTCATGGTCTGCCGCGGTATTCCGGTATTTATTAATATAAAAGAGAAATTATTTTTCTGTGAAGAAAAATAATTCAATTTAGCTCAAATCAATCAGTTTCTTAACCCAAGAAACTTTCACTTGACATAAGAGATACTATCATTTTTATCGACTGAATTCTCGACCCATTCAACTAAGATCCTTTAAATCAACTACAAATGGAGTTTCAGTGAAATGTAATATTTATTTACATGAAACCAAAATTTTTATTCTACGAAAAGTATCAATAGTTACATACTAATTAATATTACCGTTGGATCAAATTTTTTTACCACCTGAGTCAATAACTCTGAGCTTGGTTGAAACTAATCAGTTTCTTAGCTCAAGAAACTTTTATTTAGGGTAAACGCCATTCTCAACCGTAGAGGGCGGTAGGGTCAAGTACTTTATGCATTTGGCTGTATTCAAACGTACGGAGTACTTGAGACAAATTAATATGGTTTGAGATGAGGAACTATTTTTTACAGTGTAACAAATTCGTTTCCAAAATTCTCCCCCTAACGAATCCGTGCTGTTCTTCGACTATAGAATGTTTTATATGGTTGGCAATATACTTGTAAACAAGAGATTCGAATACATTTGGAATAGAGGACATAATGGTAATAGGTCGATAATTTCTAATCAAATTGCTCTGGTCGCTCTTAAATATAGGTGTTACAGATGACAACTTCCATTCCTGCGGAAAAACTGCCTTTTTGAGAGAGTAATTAAATATTACACTTAATGGTTTGATCAAGTTTTCCGCACAATTTTTCAAGAATAATGGTGGAATACCATCCGGTCCTGAACCTTTCGATATATTGATAGTACATAACGCCTCTCTAATTTCCTCATCACTCAAAAAAATGTCCAACAAGTACACAACATTATGGACAGCCTGTATCTGGTCATCCAAATCACCGCAAGCATTGCCAGGCTCGTAAACAGTCGCAAAAAACTTTGCAAATAAATCTGCCACTTGCCTACAATTGACACCCTTTTGATATTCATCTAAATACATTTCATTGGGGAAGCGACTAGATTTTTTCTTCTGCGCAACGAACTTAAATAGATCACCGGGATTCTCCATCAAATTTTGCTCAGATTTTTCCAAAGAATCTTTAAAATCCGAAAAACAAGTTTCTTCGATCTTGACCTCAGCTCTTTAAACCGTATAAAGTCATAATAATTGTGATATTTTTTCCATTTTCTATGAAATTTATTTTTTTTGACCCGGATCGTATTTTTTAGAAATAACGAGGAAACCTTGTGTTGATTCTACACCTCGCAATATTCTCATGACTCAAATTATTTATGCCTGCTTTAAATTTATTAACTCGCATGTTAACATCATCATCGTTCAACAACAAATCCCAATCAACCAAAGAAAGTCTCTCATTCACAATATCATAATTAACCTCTCCAAAATTAAACCTAAATTCAGTACGTTTTCTCAGAAATAGCTGTGTATCTCAAAATTAATTAATTGCATCTAGCGATACCACCGTGAATATTTTTTGTTCGAAGACGAAGCAATAAAGTGATTAAAAAGTGTGAAATGAAAATTGTGCATGAATGGTCGTCGTTATTTATATCTTACATATCCTCAAATTTCATAATCGTAGCTTCCTTGCACCAGAAGATACTATTTATTTTTTCATTTATTCATCTCAGAAGTTGAAGTTAATGTCGATTAATTATGTTGACATTTAGGTGCCGTGTTGCATCTTGGCTCATTGAAACTTTGGGGAGGCGGTCGGTAATAAAAACACAGTAAATTTCACATCTCCTGGTACCACCTATTTTCCTCAAACTTATACAAAATGGCCCAAATTATTGTCTGAATTTTTGAATCGGAAAAAAAATGTTAAAAAAAAGTCTGTTAGATATTGCTGATGTTGCCGTAAATGCTCATTTAATGGCCGAACAGAAAAAATAGGGGATTTTTCATTATTGTTTGTCCTCTCCAAAGGGAACAAACCATATCCGTTTATTTTGCTTTGTTTGAAAACAAAAAACTGCTATATTTTTTCAACGAAAATGAAATTTCACAACATACAAACTATCAATAACCTCCATAAATGCACATTTTTTTTGGGATCTGATTAACATCTGGGATATCGAGTACGAAAAAGGTTTTCGGGATTTTCTGAAAGTTTTTCAACTTAACGATTTTCCCGAAATTTCTTTCGCACTAAATGATCCAATCAAAGTGCCAGTACTTATTTCTGATGAACGATTTAAGGCATATCTGGACTTATGTACCAGTAATGAAGAATTAATACACACAGTTCTCATGGTTCATATATAAAAAATAACTCTCTAGTCATAGTAAAAACAGTCCGTCTTTCAGACGCTGTTGTTAATTGGTTTATAAATGAATGCTGCACACTTTAAATGGCGCTTATTGTCCTGAACGAACAGTTAATAATGAGTTAAATACAAGTAGTATTCTCAGGAACAGAACCGAACTCAATCGCATCCACCAACTGGTCAACTGCTTACCATTACACATTGTTTAGGTTTAGATAAGGAGGAAAAGGTCATGTACTATACATCCCGTTTTACATTCCTTATGAGGAGATCTCCGATATGATGATATCCAAAATGGTTAGAATCTAATACTTGGATATAAAATCGCTGCTGAATGTTTCACACTATAATTATAGTATAATAGTCACAGTATTATAGCAATTGAAGAACAAACCCGCGGAAGAGCAGAAATGAACAACACTTATTCTTTAAAACATTTCAGTGATCAAAACGATATTAATTAACTCGTTTAAATTCTATTCTTTCGCAGCTTTTTGTTAAATAGATTCCAACAACTCAAATAATGCCATTTTATTCTAACTGAACTCTATTCCAGGTATGTGTTCGCCTTCATGAAACTTCATGAAACAACAATAGTTTTCACACTGATCTATTATAATAATATGATGCATAGTAAGGTCTAACGCCTAAACCAATCAACCGATTTGCATCAAATTTTTTAAATTGACGGTAGGCATCTAAACAGATGCAGAAAAATAATAACAATGGCCAAAAATCCATAATTTCTCTAAGAAACACAAAAAACTTAAGAATTAAGGATGTTTGGCATGTTTTCGCTGTAGATGGCGCCACCGCTCAACAATTTTTTGCTGATATGGGCTTTAATTTCTTCTCCAAGTCACCATTACCGTCATATAACTCATTAAAAACATTTGTAAATTTGATTAACTTTATTTGTATTCAAATTATAACATGTGACTTATAAATCTTATGAGTTTGATTTTAAGCTTATTTTAATTTCCAAACCTACCAAGTGAGATAATCTGGAAAATTATAATTGGAAAAGATATTGAAAATCCAAATTTGGATAGTTATTCTCCATTTTTGGGTAAAAATTGGAAGGGTCACGTCCAATTTTTCAATTTTGAGTTAAATCCAGTGTAAAATTTGAAAATTTCAATTTGCAATGGAGACACGACGACGAGGCAGACCAGTGGGTTCTCGAAACGCTACCCGGACAACCCGAACTGAAAGAAACCGACGCCGCGTTCACATATATATTCTTTTGAACTTTGGGCTTACAATAATTACGCAATGCGATCAGTATTTGTAGCAAGAAGGGCTCCGGTTGAACACGAAATTCCCGCGTTTTCTGTCGGCGAAATGAGCGAATCGTGTCAATTTTGCAATGCTCTGCATTTTAGGGGTGAAAAAGGGCGAGATGGATTCAGCCAGTGCTGCCGGAAAGGCAAAGTTGTAATGAGCGAGCAGATGCAATTGAAAGAAGTACCAGCTTTGCTCAGGGAACTTTGAACAGGAACAGATGAAGAATCGAAGAATTTCCAAAACTACATACGCCAGTATAACAGTGCCATTGCGTTTGCTTCCCAAAAAGTTAGCTTGAATGAATTTGCATCAACTGGCCCTTATTAATTTTGTCTGCATGGTACATCATACAGCAGAATTGGTTCCATTATTGCGCAACCTGGAAACACGCCCAGATTCTATCAACATTACACACTTGATACTAATGAAGCTCTGCAACATAGATTCCAACACCCAGCTAACCAAGGATGCAATCCAGTGACAATGCTTCGTGAAAATAACCCATTTGCAAGCGCTTTTTACACAATGGGAGAAAGATTGCGAGAAGAAGCTATAGCTGAAAATCGTGAATTACCAGATATTCGAATGGTTTTTGCGCGTACAGACAACGATCCTAGAAGATACAATTTGCCGACAGGAGACAGTGTTGCAACAATATTTGTCGGCGAAAATGGAGAACCGCCAGAATATATTGATTTTGCGGTTCATACAAGAAATGGAACATTGCAAACAATATCAAATCTTAGCCCACGCATGGATCCAATGGCGTACCCACTACTTTTTCCGAACGGCGAATTTGGTTTCAGCCTCAACATAAGCCACAGAAACGAACGTGCAACAGCCCAGCGTGACCGTTTGACCATGTTCAATACTACGCTTATCGAATTGCCGCAAGACCAGGGTTTAGTGCATTACACAGTGCGGGAAAATTGTTTCAGCAGTACGTTTACTGTTCATACGTCAATCAAGAAAGTAATAACTTAAATTGGATAAGACAGAATCAGCCAAAATTAAGAACAGAAAGGTATCAAGGTTCAATGGATTATGTAGAACAAGAAGCGCAGCAGAGAAATGTTCCTCCAGGAAGAGTTATTATCTTGCCATCAAGCGATAAAGGAAGTCCACGGAACATTCAGCAAAATTACCAAGATGCCATGGTAATTGTGCGGAAAAAGGGTAAACCAGACAGCACGAGACACACGTTAAACGCGTACCGAGCACATTCCAGAACTCTTTATGAATTCGTAATATCTGGTTATTTTGTTGTCGGCTGGGTATTGCCATCGAACAGAACCATTGTCAAGAAAAATAGAAATTTCAGAATAATACAACAGGCTGTGTAGGCACAAAGATATTAAGATTTTTGTTGTTATCGGGAGGGTAGCGGTAAACTAGTTTCACCCTTATTAGGGATCATCAGTACCACATAACCTTATCTCCCGACAACAACAAATTTGGTAGTAGGTATTATTGAACTCCGGTAGTAGCCCCAGTGCATTATATAGACTGAGGTGACATCCAGTGGACAATCGAATGAACTTTAATATCAATGTACCACAACAACCTTCGCAGATTATTCGAAAATTATCAAGGACTCACAATCATGAGTTATTTTATAAAAAGAAAAGAAAGGTTGAACTCAGTTTCTGTTTAGCACGAGACACACGTTTAATTTAATTTTGGTAAACCAGACCTTTTAAAATAAGCTTTACCTATAATCCGAAATGGCCTGTTCAAATAGTTCAAAATCTTAAACCATGGGGAAATGCCGAGCATCGTCCGGACTTAACAGCGCGTGTGTTTAACTTGAAGTTGAAGAAATGTTAAATGACCCATTTGTGAAAAATATATTCGGACAAGTTGTTGCTCATGTTTATGTTATAGAGTCTCAAAAACGAGGACTTCCACATGCTCATCTTACTTGCGCCCGTGGCGACACGGGCTTTTCCACTAGTCTTCAATATTGTGTTAGCGGTCCTGTGGGTCTGTCAATAGTTCTGACAGTTCAGAATATGAAATAATAAATTTAAACCTTCTATCTGAAATCGACCTATGTTGAATTATGCTAAGTGTAAAAATATCCATAAAGAAAAAAAAAACCATACCATTAGAAACTTCACCCATTTTCGAGACCATTGGCATTTGCCTATTACAAAAGCTTAATGTAATCCCGTGATGAGCATTTTCAGATCAAATTTACATAATAACAATGATTTTTCTGGAAGAGCTGGATGTAGGATCATCTAACTTTCTTATTCTAATATTTCTAAGCAGTCTTCGTTAGGGAAGAGCTCTTATCCCCATAATTATTTTAATGCATCTATTTACCGGGTAATGTGCAGTGTCTGTTTCGTCTCTTGTGTTCACATCTCTCCACATGAGAAGCTTCATGGCAAAGCAAAATTATTGATTCCTAAACACACTGCTAGAGTATTTTTCATATAATCCTTTATGATAAAATGTTCGAAGAATGTTCTTTTTGCTTATTTAGGTTTTCTTCAAAGGGCCTTAACATTTCATCAGTTACATTAGTAGAATAATTCCTAAAATAACTTCAATTTTTAGTGAAGCATGATTTGCGTCAAAAACTTTCAAAATATCAAACTTCTTATTATTATTCTTATTATTTGTCACTTCGACTACAATGAATGATATGTGACAGTCGTAAAGAAGGGCGTAAAATTTATTATGAAAAAATGTTTCGTAAAGCAACGTGTTTCAATCGTTCAAATAAATTATTGAAAACAATAATCGATTTCTGAGATGATAAAAAAGTTACCTGACATTTTGGAGACAATAACTTGCGAACAATACGCTCTAATGATCGTGTAGTGAATGATTAAGAAGAAATAGGTACTTAACCTGATAACCTCATTTGGACGACGTGCTCAGGTCTTTGATAACAACTTTGGTCGAATTATATTCAAGGACCTATTTGTTTCCTTTTGAAATTCATTTGAAACAAGATCGTCTTCCAGAAGAATATTTACTCCACCGCACATATACCTATAGAATATTACAGCTCGCACATGATAAATCCGGTTAAACAAAACCATAGTGAATAACGAGGTACATTTCTATTTCATTAAATATGCAAAAAAACAGAATTATCCGTTTTGGGCAAAAAAAAACCCTCTAATTATCCATCAGTCACCTTAGCATCCAGTGCAATTGACAGTCTGGTGCTATTTATTCAAGAGAAATCACTGAACCCTAGTTTTCCGAAAATATAAATAGCTAATCGGTAACTAGCAATAGAGAGTGAAATGATTGAAAACTTTTTAACACCACAATTGCATGCTTTAATTAACATATGGTATCAAAAAGAGACGTTGCTATATCGGATATAGCCAGGATTACAATAGTATTACTGTTACACCTCTTCTCACAACAGGTTATTACTGAAATTGGTGAAGTTGATTGGTCTCACAGTCGCCTGATTTGTCTGCTACGAACATCTTTTTGGGGGAATATCGAAGAAGCAAAGTTTAATAAAAAAAAACCTCTGAAGCTTGAGCAACCCGAAAAAATATTTCTGAAGGAATTAATGAAATACCGCGTGAAATGTGGGAGAATGTAATGAAAATGTGCTCAAAGAGTTCACAATTTTGAAGCTAACAGATGCTGACATTTATAAGTTTAAGACCTATTCTCTTTCATCTAATAAAACATATTGACAAACAATGTAATATACCTTGCAGGCACACACACTATATGGAAAAATTCCGAAATATATAGTCAAATAATCATAATAATATACTTTATTTCAGGTAATGTGAATACATGTAATACAGTGAACACTCGAGATTAAACAGGGTCATTAATAATTTTACTCTGATTATACAGGGTGATTCCGGAGGAGACCGTCAGATTTTAGGTGAAGTATACACTAGTCAATATAGTTTAGGAACCATGTTGGGTTTATGGTTCGGGGCCTTCATTGAGAGTCTACAGGGTGATTTGTCCGATTCGACCGATTTTTCTTTTATTCATAACTTTGGTATGGCTTGATCAATCTTGTTGAAATTTTCAGTGTAGAACAATATGATTATCTTCTTTCAATAATTCCTTAATTTTTCAAAAATACACAATGGGAATTATGATAAGTTCAGATTAAGTATGCAGGTTGAAAAAACACCCTGTACATTCCGTTTTCTGCTTGCTTCAGATTCTACCATAAGTTTACATTACTGGAGCATTTTTATTTTTTTTGGCACACGTCCATTTTTCCTAGAAAAATTTTCCAAAGATGAACAATATCATTTTTTTGCTCCAAGGCATTGAGAATATTCTGAACTAGTTGGTAAAGCTGTATCTTCCAATAATACAAAGCTCTTTCTGATTCCTAAAATAAATTTTTCGAATTCGAAATTTTATTTTAGATCGCTGATATTCAGATGTATTAAATCATTTAATTCAAAAATTTCTTTATACGTACGTGAACCACATAAATCTACATACTACTACTACAAATACAGAATAAAAATTCAGAAACATATGAAAGGCAAAATTATGGATTAACATAAAATTGAGTCATTATTCAGGTGATTTTCGGCACACTTCCGGTTTTCTATGAAGCGAATATTCCTAAACCATAATAGTTCCGTTCAAGAATGTACTCATTTATGGCCTTATGGTATGTAAAATATTGAATCACAAATGTATGATAAATAGTTTTAATGAAATTGAAAATTCTCCATGAAAATTAATCTCTTTTTAAATCAAGTTCTTTAAGATCCATGGTTACCATCATAGTGAACCACAGAATGAGAATATTTAATAAATAATCTGTCACAAGAAGTGTATTTCAACATGACTCATTTATTTACTCATGCGGAATATGCGGATATGATTTTTGTTTATGGTTTTTGTAACGAAAATGGAAATGAAGCCAAAATGGAATACCATAGACGATTTCCCATCGGACGTCAACCAAATAAATGTACTTTCGGACGAGTATTCCATTATTCTAAAGAACATGGGCAATATCCTAGTAAGGCAGAGCACATTGATAGTCCTACTCTAAATGAAATTTCTATTCAAATTGTTGAACGGGTGGAGGAGGAACCGTTTAGTAGTACTCGTCAAATTAGTACCGAATTAGGAATTTCGCAGAGCAAAGTGAGCAAGACTTTGAAGAAAGAACAATTCCACCCATACCACTACCAAAAGGTGCAAGAACTGTTGCCACAAGATCTGCCCCAACGATTACAATTTTGTCGCTGGGTTATTAGTCACCAACTAACTATTTTTCGAATTCTGTTCAGCGACGAGGCTATGTTCACAAGAATGGAATTTTTAATATCCACAATTCCACGACTGGGCAAGAGGCAACCCGCATTTGAAGAAGAGTCATAATAAAAAACACAGATTTTCTGCCAATATTTGGCTTTGAACAATAGACGGAAATTTAGTTGGCCCTCACATTTTTGCGGAAAGATTAAATGGTGAAATTTACCTAGATTTTTGGAAAATATTGTACCAAATCAATTGGAAAATGTACATATCCGCTCTATGTACTTTCAGCATGACGGAGCACCACATCACTTTGCATTGAATGTGAGAAATCACCTGGATGTAAATTATCCGAACAGATGGATTGGTCGTGGAGGCCACAATGATCGCCTGATTTGAACCCTTTAGACTATTTTGTCTGGGGATATCTGAAAACAAGAGTTCATAAGGTTGAAATTAGAAGTAGAGAACACCTAGTTGAAAGGATTTTCGAGGAATGCAATATCTTGAAGCAAAATCAATTCCTCATTAGAAGGTCAATTGGAAATTTAATAAAATGGTCTCGAATATGTATTCAAAATGGGAAAATCATTTCGAACATTCTATGTAAATTTTGTGTTAATCCTTAGTTTTGCTGTTCATGATATGTTTCGAATGTTTATTCTGTATAAGTTGTAGATTTTTTGGTTTAAGTAGGTAGGTAAAAAGATATTTTCTGGTTTAAATGATTTTAAACATCAGAATATGAGTGATTAAAAATGAATTTCGAATTTGGAAAAACTACTTTAGGACATAGGAAGAGCTTTGTATCATTGGACGACACCGGTTTACATTCTAGTTCAGAATATCCTCACTTCCCTTCGACATATCCATGTTGTGAAGGTGATAAAATTTTTTCTTGTACTAGGTATGATACAAGCTGAGTCGAAATAGTTAGTTCTAGTATTTCGGAGACTTATTGGTCTATAGCTCTGTGGTTTCTCTCGTTCGCCTTTCTTGTACACCGGTTTTATCAGTGCTTCCTTGAGCAGGTCTGGGACAGCGCCATATTTGTCTCAAACTCTCATTCTAAATATTATATAATATATAATAAGTATATGTGATAATTTTCTCTGGATTGCAGACCTAGTAGAGAAATAGAAAACATAAAGAAATTATTTGAAAGTCACCAGACTTTGGAAACCGCGAAATAAACTTATTTATATCCTCATCATTTAAAAGCAGCTATGAAAAGATCATTTTGGAATATTCTAGACATCTATTACTTCACAAAAAAAAATACAGAACTGACGATCATTGCCCTAGAAAGTTTTGGGAATATCCATAAATTTTTTGACCTCATGATGTCAACGAAATTTCTCAAAGTAATATATTTGGACCTCATCAAATGGTTTCATTTTATTATTGACAACGGATTCTTGAATAGACAATTGGTTAGAAGGAAAGATCGCTGCTTCACAAGGAACAAGCGTACAAAAAATGGTAGGAAAGAACCCTATGGTTAAAATTAATGTAGTAGTCATTGACCAGCCTGTATATCATATCTGTCATTAGACTCTTAGTATTTTCATTTTCCCGTAATGCTTACATTTTCTGACATTTCTGATGAAAGGTCCCCACTCATAATCTTGAATACGATTCCACTCAAGTTTCACGTGGCTCGAGTATCCTCTTGTCGAGTTGATATTCTCCTCGTTAGGCGGTCCCCTTGATATCCTACGCCCTTGTGAAACGTTTATAATTTCTACTTTCAGGAAAGGCCTTCCGAGTTATTACAAGATATCGTTATTACGAGTAAAATGCTCCTATCCGATGGGCCCTTGTAAACGTTAATACGCATACGGGCCTAAGCACTTGAGGATATATTATTGTGGATATAGTGATGTTGGTGGAAGTTGAATTGGGAGAATTATAGCAGGAAGATTGTGAGTTTATTTGCGAATAAGGAGGCCAATGTTCAATGAGTTTGTTCAGATATTTATGTTTGTTGAAGTGAATTAAGCTAAAAGAATAGTCGACCTATCTATAACAACGAAACGTAACAAAAATTCCACTCTATTCCTGTCGAATAATTTCAAGCGAATAACCCAGAGTAACCGGTTATTATAGTGGTCCATATAAACAAAAAGGCATTTTTATAATTAATTGTTTTATTAGCCAATATATCCTTATAATTAGAGATTAAAATTATTTTTTCATTTTTTCAAGATTATACTTGATGAAAATTTGAAACAAACACAAAAAGGCAATGAAAGAACTTCTTAATCTCTCAATCTTAGGAATGGCAATGACAAATCTTATGATGGTTTTAACAAACAATATTTTGAATTTCTATATTTCAGTTTATTCCAATTAAAAAAGAGATATTTGGTCACTTCTACTGGTTCTTCTTTCAATTGATTGATCTACTTTAAATTTTCTCCTTATTGCTACCATATTGTGCATTCTCAGAACACCCAAACTATTGATAAAATGTTTTGCAGATACTCAGTATTGCACACATAACATAAATTTGAAGCAACCTGAAAATTTATCTTTTCATAGTTTCATTAACAGAATTCTTAATGGATTTCTATTGATTTCTTGTGGCTTTAATTTTCAGGTTTTTCTTGTAATTTTCAAATCATTATCAATATAGATTGCTTCACACAAATGACATTGGCTCTTTGAACCTTTTATTTCTTCTTTTATTGAGTTATCCTGAAATTTGAAATAAAATTTAATATTATAATATCTTTATAACAATTCCAATAAGAATAGATGGTTTTTCTGTGTTGCTTCAACGTACTTTCAGTTGATGACTGGTTAAGTTTCTCACTGCATTCAATGTTTGCAGCTGCTGATAAAATTTTTGATTACTGCAGCTAACAAAATACATAAGGAATTCTGTTTTTCTCTAATGAAAAGCAAACCTAATCTGTACATTCTTCAATGCTTCTAATGGTTTCCAAATAATTTTTTACCTAGGTGATTTATAGAAATGAAATTTTTCTCCATTGAATGTACAGTTTCTGCTTCCAATTTTATTTTTGAGTTTTCCTAAAATTTAAATTGCGATCACATACCTACAGCCCTCAAAGTTAAAATTCAAGAAAATCATTGGATTTATAAGTTTTATTTCAACACACCTTCAGTTGACAGACCAGTTGTATTACTGATCTGTAAGTTACAATTTTCACATGATTTTCAGTAACATTATTCAGAAGCACATGATTATATTAGATCCTGAGTATTTCCTTCTTTCAAGAACTGTATTTCATAATTGCTCTGTTTTTTATTATGTTGAAAACTCTTCATTCTTATTTGATATCAGGGGTATTGCGGTGCCATTTTTGATGAGTTCTTTCAATATAAACGACACAACTTTTCACCCACATTCTTTAAGTTTTCTTTTGAACCTGTGAATTTAGGAGGAGCGTATTATTTTTAATTTGATCTTAAATTGCCTTAGTTCCTACCTGGAGTTGAACTTCCATTTCATTAAATCTAATTCGTGTTGCTACTTATAAAGTACTTATTATTAATTATCTCTGTGAAATATTCAATAGTCTTTCGGTTCTACCTAGATCAGTTTTTCAACTTCCAAATAAATCAAAGTCCTTGCTATTGTTTACTATATTCATGTTTATACACATCTAACCCTACTTGCTTTAATAACCAGAATCGTAACCCTGCTCTCAGGCAGGGTTACGATTTTGGTTATTCTTGACATTTCTCGATCAAATTGAGGTTAACTCATGACGTCACGGATCTATAACCTAAACCGCTTGAATGCAAAAGGTATTTACCACAAAAGACCAAAGATAACTGGTTACTCTTGGTTACTCGCTTGAAATTCCTTTATGATTGCTCATCGCAGAATGTAATGTATGTAGAAATTCGTAATGGGATCATATAGCTTGAACGACTCTTGAAATCACGTCAGTGCTTTTCTATATTTGAGAGAATAGTTGAGGTATCTTGGTTTCGATTAGTTTGCAAATTGTTCCAAATGTTCCGGCATGATCAATTTTTCATTTGGGTTTCTCACCTATACCTACTTCTATTACACCATATACGCCTGACCAATTCACGATTCGAAAAATTTATAAACCACTGATGTGAGGTGAGATCGCTTTGGCGCACTTATTGAACTACTTACGTCTATTTATTCAAAAATTAAAGATTAACATTTGCGAAATATTTACTAGTGAATGACGTGTCAACATTTTGAATTAACGAGTACGCTTAAATAATTGCTTTGATACCGGTATGAATCATGTTCAAATAAACGCCTACTGAGTATGCATAACGAAAGAAATTTAATTTGAAGAAGAATATCCGAAAAAAGTTTTTTCCTTGTTACTTCAAAATCACAGGATGGATTTCACCGAATGACGAAATAAGACGGGATTCATGGTGTCCAGAAAGGATATCTCTTTCACATTATTCGAGTTATGGGAAAACAATAATCAGATCTCCAAAAAATTGATTATTGAATATTCTGGGATTTCACTATTGTAGAATATAAACATGAGAAGATGAACATGTTTTTGAAGCATATTCTTGGTTTAACAACGTGCTATGGATCTGCGCAAATGTCTTTGATTTCGAATATCGAACTGAAAGTGGTCTCACACCAGTCAACTCCCTGATTAATAATTAGTGGTCAATGTTGAGTCTGTCCGGCCGTTTCGCCCGTCCGGTTTTTCAAACCGTTTATGCAACAACTTTCGGAGGAGATGAGTTTTCATATTCACATAATAAGTTATAAATTATGAATTTGTCACTCTAAACATCATTGCATAATGAAACAAATAGGTTTTCGAAGTTTCGGGAAAATGGACAGGCTTTGGAAATTTCGAAGAACGCTGTTCTAACGCGAATAGCTGTTTTTGCGCGCTTGTTGTAGCTTAAATCTTGTAGAACAGTGTACTATCGGTTCGTCCAAATATCTTATATATATACTTCTGTAGGTGCTGTGCCAGAGTACTTTCCTATATTTTTAAAATAAAAATAATAATATAATAATAATCTTTATTGAATGAAGAATACTACTTACAACGAATGAAAGAAAAATCAATATACAATTCTATTAACAATGTTTCTTCACATGTTCAACCAACAACTTTTTAAATGTCTCATATTTGTTACAATTTCTTATCACATGAGGCAAAGCATTATATTGAACAAGTCCCCGCATCAAAGTTGATCCCGTTGCCGAACTGTTACAGGTATCAACATAAAAGTTGCCCCTGAGATCTGGTCTCGTACTGATGAACTTCAGAAATATAGGTAATTCTCCGTGTCATATATTTTGGCATCATTTGATGTTTCATTTTATATATGAATTCTAATGTTTCGAAAACAATTCTCTGCCTCGCACTCATCAAACTGAGAGTTTCCATCATCAATCGGATTGGTTTTCTCCTACTGCATTTCTAAACTAATCTCATTCCTCTATTCATAACTTTCTGAAGTTCATCCAAACAATTTGATGGCAAACCAAACAAGAGCGACGAACAAAAATCCAGATGGGGCAGCACAATTGATCCAAACCATATCAACTCTGTTACCAATTCTCCCGATGAAAAATATTTTTTGAGCTTTTTTTACGATATAATCTGCATGTTGTTGCAGTTTCAACTTCGAATCCAACATAACACCCAGGTATTTAATTGAATTCCCTCTTTTCAACTTATTTTTATCTATCGACACACTCACACTGTCTTGTCCTACCAAATTGATCCTGTGTTCTTTTCCAAAAACCATGCAATTCGACTTATCAAAATTCACTTGTAATTGAACGTTAACCATTCATGTAATGTTTTTAAATATTCGTTCATTAAAAACTCCATTAAAGCGATATCTTCACCTACAATAAAGGTCATTGTATCATCCGCGAATGCTGACAGCTTACAAAATTTAACATACTGGATATTGTCATTCACATATATCAAGAACTGTAGAGTTCCCAATGTTGTGCCTTATGGTACGCCATGCTCACTATCAATACAATTTGATTCAATACCACCAAATTTAACCTTTTGCTTCCTACTGCTTCAATATGATACGAACCAATCGAGTGCCACACCAGAGATTTTTATCGATTTCAACTTTCTCACTAACAACCCCCTGTCAATCGTCTCGAACGCTTTTTTAAATCAAGGAAAACAGCCAGAACAACTTTATTTTTGTCAAATTCCTTCAACCACTCATAGCAAATGTTCACTTCTCTCGAAAACCTGATTGATTTTCAATGAGAATATTATTCTCATGTGAATTATTTAGTAGTTGATCTCTTACAACAAGTTTTAAAACTTTCTCACATATTGGGAGTGTATGTATACCTCGAAATTCCTCACTTTTTTTTGTACTAACTACTTTTTGAATAGGCGTAACAGTAAAGATTTTCCACCTTTCTGGAAAGGTACCGTACTCTAAAGATGTATTAATTGAATCAAGTAAACGATTCCCTATTACTTCGAAAGCGTCTTTAAAAAAATTTGTTGTGATACCATCAGGACCAAAGGTATTCTTGAGTGACCTCACGTATTTCTTTATCTCATTCATATTTATTTTAGAAAAACCTAAAATATCGAAGAACTCACATCTTCAGATAAATGAAATGAATCGCTTTTTTGAATTGTCGTTATGATATCATTAACACTTTCAAAAAAATAGCGATTGAAGCTATTAGCTATTTCCTTGGCCTCGGTCAACTTTACGTCATTAAAAATCACACCATCATGAATTTGAGCCTCTCTATTTTTCAATAAAGGTTTCAAACATTTCCAGATGATTTTATGGGAACTATTTCGAATAATATTATGATAATAATTTATTTCAGCTTTCCTCAGTTTGGATGTGACATCGTTCCGAAATCACTTATACCTCTGCCATTCCGTGTTATCTTTAGTGAAACCAGCCGTTTTGTATTGAAAGTCTATTTTTCATCATTTGTTTTATTTTATTACTCAACCAAGGAATTTTAGGTTTAGAGCATTTCAACTTTCGGACACATTCCGCTAAATATTTTCTCTATTGTTTCAACGAAATTCTGTGTCAGCACATTTACATCGATGCTTCTGTTCTCCCAACAACTCTCCCTAAGCTCACTCTGGAATTTATCGGAACTATAATTTTTATATGAACGTTTAATATATTTGGAAATCACAGTTTTCTGATTAAATTTACCTATATTCATTGTTATAATCGAGTGATCCGAAATTTTTGGTATTGAGTGCACAATATGATCGATATTTACAGAATTTGTTACAATATAGTCAATCAGAGTATCTTTAGTAATTCTAGTAGTCTTTTACAATTTGTCTAAAGCCAGTTTTTTCAATAATACTCCTACATTTATCTGAGTAAAAAGATTACTTTTTATAGTCTAAGTTATAATCTCCTGCACATATTATATTTCCATTGTATAATGGGCATTCTTCTAAAAATTCCTCAAGAAAATTCAAAAATAATGATACCTGAATAGATGGAGGGTGTTACAAATTAGTTAGTAAGAGTTTTACATTGCTAACCTGCAACTCGACTGCAATAAGCCATAGATAATCTTGTAATGACATCATTTCTCTATCATCAAACCCTTGCTTTTACGAATGAAATTCTTCAAATCAGGTACCTTTCTCTTATTGAAAAAACAGTAATAACTTCTTCTATGTTCGTACGAATTCATGTTTTGAGAAAAAGCGCCCGAAAGCACTTGACGTATCGTCATAGCATTTTAGTATTTTTTTAAATTGCCTAAACTTAGAGTTCGAAACATTGATATCAAATGCTCGGGTCAGTTCTGTTCAGAAATTAAAATGACTATTCACCTCTCATTAAATTCTTTTCGTCATTTCCTCTGGAACGTAAGTCACACACGCATCGTGAAATTCAATACCCTCGAAGGGCGTCTGTCGGACGTATAATATTACCCACATCTCTCGGCAAACAACGAAAGGCTTCATAATATAACAAATATCGCACACAGTCTCGCTGTAAGAGAACATAACAACGTGGCAAAAGGGCCTTAATCATACAAATAAATTCCTCGACTAACAACAACATCGATTCTCGTGAAATTAATAACATTATAGGCACAAGAAGTGCCGGAGTGTATTGCCTCGTGAATAATAATTAGCTGGGTTATTCTGTATTCCTGTGCACCCTCAACTCGTTGTCAGTGCTTGTTTACAAGTTGAGTGGTTAGGTGTTTTGGTGTTAAGGACTGAAGTTTGTTTAACAACCATGTTGAAATTTTGTTCGCCGTCGAAGAACAGGGATTATGCGGTACGTATTTGAGTTGTTACACATCTTGGGAGAGATCTGCCTGAGGTATCCCTTGTCTAAAGGGTGGATTATATTTCAGGGATCATGTTATTTGCATTATCGATGACGGAAATTGGAAATTTATAGCTCAATTTTAATACACTTAACGACAAAATTATGAGATACTAAAAATGAAGTTTCCCAACGTTTTTCACACAATATTTCTCCTAATTTCGAATAGGATGTGACAAGCGTCAAGGGAATTCGAAGGTAATTGAGGCACTGACATATATATATATATATATATATATATATATATATATATATATATATATATATATATATATATATATTCTTTTGAACATAGTCCTTGTACAAATTATCGGTTTCTTTCGACCAACCTGGAATATAATCTTTCCTGAAACCTCTTGTAACGAACTTTTTTTGCGGCTTTCACAACACCTAAAAATCTGTGATAGTTATAGTAATTGGTTTAATCACGGCCGTCTTAACACATGTATTAAGACGGCCGTGGTTTAATCCAGCTAATATCACTGTCTACCTTCTTAGCAAATTCAATCCAATTCGCTTTCTTGAAATTCCAACGAGGTCTTCTTAAACATTCTGAATATTGAATTAAACTTCTTGACGTCAACAGAATAGGCCTATGTTGGGTATGAGGAAAAACTAGAATTTTACGCTTTACAGGAAGCGGTTTGCAAGTATAGTCACAAGACACTAGGCAGAGATCAGGATTGTATCCTCCATTCCATCGAGAAAAAATGAAAAGAGGGTACATCTTTTCCATCAAAAATTAAATAGAAATTATTTTCTTTCATCTTGACAGTTAAAGCTATTCCACTTCTATCATTATCATTATAACCCCACATTACGTGGTGAGAATTAAAATCACCGCAATAAATTGAAGGATGAGGAAGATTCATTTCCAAATTTCTTGTCCAAATAGTATTTGGAGGTTTATAAATATTAACGACTACTCAGTGCTTTTCTAAATTTGGTCAACGTATATTATTTAATACTATGAAAAATCACGATTAGTTTTCCCCTAACTAACACTGATTAATAACTCCGTCCTCTATCTATCGAGTACGTATCTGTAATTGCATAGAACAAAGATATACAGTGTGGAACAGCCAAATGGAATAAATTCGATAACGGATAAATGAGAGCGTGTTTGGAAAAACACTTGGAAACGGCGATATGTATTTTTAACTGAGCATTTTTTAAAAGAAAAAAAAATTATATAGGGTGCGTCATGTGACATCATGTGTGAATACCCATTTTCTTATTTTAAATACAAGCCCCGGTATATTATTAATTTTTTCGATTCTTCAGAGAATTCTAGAGATAAATCGTGTACAATGTCCTATACCTATCTTCAACTGTTTCGGAAATATTAAGTGTTTTCAGATTTATTACAAAAATTAACATTAAAAAAAGAAAATTATTTTATTTAACAAATTCGCTTCATTACACTAAAAACCTAATAATTAATACTGATTATTTCTTAATAATTAAAAAAAAAAACAAAAAAATTATTGTCAATGTTTAAATGTTCAAAATTCTTGCCGCGAACGTCTTGGCAACATGCTAATCTGATATAGAAATGTCTTCTAACATTACTCAACATCTCAGGTGTAACTGATCTAATCGCAAGCGTGATTCGTCTTTTTAAGTCATCTAAGTTGAGGGGTTTAGTTTTGTATACAATATTTTTGACGTATCCCCACAAAAAGTAGTCTAACAGCGACAGATCAGGAGATCGTGCTGGCCATTCTATCGATCCGCGCCTCCCTATCCATCGATTTGAAAAAATTTGGTTCAGTAATTGCCGGACATTGATTTGGTAATGGGGCGGTGCTCCATCTTGCTGTAACCATATTGTATTGGCAGGAACTTGTGGGTTTGCTGGATCAGGCTATAAGTTTGTGAAAGTTGGCACTACATTATTTTGGAGCAGTTCTAATTATTTGTCTCCATTCAAGTTGCCATCAATGAAAAAAGGACCTACGATATGATTTCCAACAATTCCTGTCCAAAGATTGAAGGTAATCTAGCGAATTTGTGAAATAAAATAATTATCTTTTTTTAATGTAAATATTTGTAATAAGTCTGAAAACACTTAATATTTCCGAAACAGTTGAAGATAGGTATAGGACATTGTACATGATTTATGTCTAGAATTCTCTGAAGAATCCAAAAAATTAATAATATACAGGGGCTTGCATTTAAAATAAGAAAGTGGGTATTGGCCACTCTCACATGACGCACCCTATATAATTTTTTTTTTTTTTAATGCTCAGTTAAAAATACAAATCGCCGTGTCCAAGCGTTTTTCCAAACACGCTCTCATTTATCCGTTATCGAATTTATTCCATTTGGATGTTCCACACTGTATACTTCTGAAGGACTTTTTGTCATTTCTCCTGAGTAAATGAAAAAACCATATCATTAGGTGAAAAGAAGCTACGACAACGAAATTTGAGATATCAATAACGTCCATATATGCGCAAATTTGTGTTTGAATACGCCCGATGTCTTATGAGGTATAAAGAATTGAAAAATTTTTCTTCTGGAATTTTAAAAAAATTTTCCAGCAGGTCGATTTCTGAAATTTCGCAAACCTATTTGTTTCAACCTAATTCAAATATCTTCCAGTTTACAACTTGATCCGATATATATTCTAGCAGTTATGAAGGAAACCAAATTTCAGATGCTCATAATTCCTGAACCATTTTACGGATATGGCTCAGTAACAAACTCGTCCGAGATATTCATTCCTTCGACCTACTCTTAGAATTTCAGCTCCTAGATCATTCCGTTCAGACGTAATCGTGCCCATGGATGGACGGACAGAATCAATTTGGACCACTGATTCATCTTCAGTGAGTCAATACGAAACGACTGAAACCACTTTTACTCAAATATTCGAAGAATACAGACATTTGGGAAAATCTATAAGCACTCTGTTCAGGTGCAAAAAACATAAAAAAGAAGTAGAAAGCACTGACGTGAGGTCAGATTGCTTTGGCACTCTTGTTGAGCTAAGTAGCTCAATTACTCGTAAGTACGAGTAAATATTCAGATCATAACAAATCTATAAGCACTCTGATCAGGTGAACAGTCTTTTTCCGTACTATGGGACAATGTGATGCAAATATGAACGCCTAATGAATGAACAAACCTATATCTCAAATTAAAAATAACTACTCATAATTTTTCCCAAGTTTTGTTTGAAGCTGATTTCTTTTCTAAAAACTTACGTCAGTGCTTTTCTAAATTTTTACCACGTATTTTGTTTCAGCCATCGAGATTGAATTCTATCTCTATGATTTCCAGTTATGAAAAATTTTGATTAATATTACGCCAACTGATACTGATTAATGAGCCCGGCATTTGTCAATCGAATATCAATCTGTAATGGCCATCGTTCAGAGAAAATCACCGAGACTTCATGTCATATCTCTTTTATCTTGAGTAAATGAAAAAAATGATCATATCTTTAGATGGAAAAGAGCTACGACAATGAAATTTGAGGATAAGTAAGATATCGATCACCTCGATATATTCACAAATTTTATTGAAATCCGAAAAATATCTTATTAGATATGGAGTATTAAAAATTTTTTTGGAATTTTTAAAAAATTATCTATCGTGACGATTTCTGCGGAATTTCAGCCTCCCTCAACAATATTTCAAGTATCAACTTGATCGGATGGATATTCTAGTAGTTATTGACCGAGATATTTGGACAGTTAACCTATTCTGAAAATATGAAAACTCTAGCTCATCTCTTTTGGATGCTAGAGAGGATACGGCCGGACAGACTCATTTTTCGCTACGAATTCTTCATCAGGGAGTCGAACCCAATCGATTGAGACCATTTTCGGCTCGATATTCCATAATTACAGACATTCGGGCAAAATGATAGGCACTCTGTTCGGGTGAACAAGAGCGCCAAAAACAAAAAGGTGATTTAGTGAAGATCTGTTCAAGATATTATTATCCAGCTTATAGCCTACACAGGGTCTTTCACAAGGAACCTCACCCATATTTATACGGGAAACTACTGAACGTATTTTCATGAAATTCAGCACTTATAAGTATTTCACGATGCTGATGAAATCTAAAATATTTTCAAGGCATGAGCACCTCCGGTTTTTCCGGAAATGACGTCAACTTCTGTTTTTCAAATTACAACACATTTTTTTTATTGCAGAAATAGATTCCTTAGAAAATTTCAAGTTATTTTGATGTAACATTATTCAGTTTTGGTTGGAAAATTCTCTCTGAGCGGGAAAATTCGAAAAAGAAATCGAAAATAGAGCTCCCCTGAAACAAGAATAACTACGAGGTTTTTGGATGGAAAATTTTCATTTTTGGGATTTTTCAAGATGTAAGATTGATGTATCCACTTTAAAAATCGAAATCGCGATTTATGATACAGGGGGTGAAAAAATCGCTTTCAAAGTTAGGGATGACAAAATCGTGAAAAATCAATTTTTTCAAATTAAAATCCCATTTTTTTATGGCAGATATTGAATCTACGTTAAAAAAAAATGCGAGTATATGCATCACCCCTTGCCCTAAAGTGAATATTTTCTGAGTTATTCACAAAAAACTGTTTTTCGTCTTGAATTTTCAGCTATTTCTTTTCCCTTCAGGCCAAAAAGATGAAATTTTCAGGAACTGTTATTTGAACCATGCTGTAGATTTTTCACCACTTCTTGAAACCGACTTCAAGTTACTATTAGGAGAACCATGGCAAACTCTCGCAGTTATAACAAGAGAAGATGCTCAAAGTTTTGACCGTTAATTTCTAGACATTTATTAATACGTCTCAGGAATGCTTCGTGCGATGCTCTTCTTATTTCATCGGGAGGAAGAGATCTGCAGAAGTGTTTAAAAACCAAATTGAGTTTCAAAACTATGAATCTAAAAATCTAAACAAACCTGAACGCATTTCTGACTCGTTCTATGCAGTCCTATTTATCAGTCAGAGGAGTTGAGTAGACAATATTTTTTATCCTACCCCAAACTTAATAGTCTAAAGGAGTTAAATCGGGAGAACGTGATGGCATACAAGCATACAATTATCTGTCTTGTGTTAAAATTTCAACCCTCTGGGGTGAAGGCTAAAGGGTGGAGGGGTTGACAAAGTTTTTTTTTCATAACTTCGGATAAAAAATTCCGAATGGGTTGAAATTTTAAAGGATGGTTGAGCATACAATTATCTATGTTGTGTTGAAATTTCAACCCTGTGGGGTGAAGGCTAAGCGGTGGAAGGGGCGAGAAAGGCTTATTTCTCATAACTCCGGATGAAAAATTCCGAACGGCTTGAAATTTTTAAGGATGGTTAAGTTGGTACTTATCCATCGTGTGTTGAAATTTAAACCCTCTAGGGTGAAGGCTAAGCGGTGGAGGATGTTTTCTTTCCATAACTCTGGATAAAAAACTCCGAATGGGTTGAAATTTTGAACCATCCTTAAGTTACTGATTTTACACCTTGTATCGAAATTTCAACCTTTTGCGATCAAGGTTAAGTGGTCGACCGGATGAAAAAAAAATGTTTCCAAAACCTCCTCCACCACTTAGCCTTCACCCCAGAGGGTTGAAATTTCAACACAAAATAGATAATTGTATGCTTAATCATTCCCTAAAATTTCAACCCATTCGGAATATTTTTGTCCTGAGTTATGAGAAAAAACCTTACTCACCCCCTCCTCCACTTAGCCTTCACCCCAGAGGGTTGAAATTTTAATATAAGATGTATAATCATCAACTTGACCATTCGGAATTTTTTATCCGAATTTATGAGAAAAAAACCTTTTTTACCCCCTCCCCTCTTAAGCCTTCCCTCCAGAGGGTTGAAAATTTTTTTGGGTATCCTATTTTTTGTCCCAAACAATAAAAGCAAAAATTTTCATTGCCGCTAATTATTCCGTTCCCCAGGCTTTATTGACTGGACTAATAGCCTTTAGAGTTACATCTCTCGCGATCTCTTGCCACACAGAAGTACTAAACTACATTACCCATCGACTTACAGTCTTTTCAACAAGGCCCTAATATTTCAATCATTTTCATTGAATAAAATGTTTTCGATTTCTCATAAACTCACATTTTTTCATTATCAGAGCTTCATTTATTTTTTTCACTTTGTTGCTATGTAAGTGTCGTTAGTGTCATATTTCGTATTTTCTTTTTACAAATAATTCCTTGAATTTGTTTCATAGTTGTAGATATATTGCATGTCCGATTCAGAGATTGACGTATCCAGCGAGATATATGTTATCTGTAATAGTTTCTAAACAGTCGAGAACCAATAAAATATGTCCCATACCAAATTCTTTCTGTAAACAAAGAACGATTATTCATTTGAGCAAAAATGTTTTGCTAGGTTATTCTCAAGATGCAAAGGGTATGATGAATTTGACCGACTGGAGCCTATTATATTCGATGTTAATAACCGAATTGAGGCTGAAGAGAAATACTGACATCAAGAATTATACAAGTTTAGTGGTTTTTTTGAAACGATATTCGTTAGGTTACCAGCCTAAAAAATCAAAATTTTTAAGTAAAAAAAAATGCTCATTTGCTGAGAGAAACTTTCGATGAGCAATATTTAATGAATAAGACTGCATTGATAGTTGAGGTTGCTGAAGCTTGTCGAAAAGTTGAATTGAATGTTCTTTGCGTAGAAAATGTGTTCCAGACGAAACTATTTCAATAATTCGCTGTAACCGCTGGATCTTTTGACGGTATAAATTGCATCGACATGGTTTAAAAATACATTAATCTAAGACCATCAAAATTTAACATTCAAATATTTGAATGGGAGATGTGAAGTGCAATCTGTTGGTATTATTAACATAATTGGAAATTTTCCGATAATTGTCGCCCAGTTTTCAAAGTATCCGATTCTTTTTTTGAATACTGGTCACTGTTTTCGGCGGTCATCGACTACTTTACTTGCGGATTCTGTAGCTGATTTGCTGAGAATCAAACAGCTTAGAAGATAGAAGTCTGTTACGGATGCTGAAGGTTACATTCCAGGCTTATCCCATAAAATATACACTATATTGTTGCCCCCCCTCACAAGTTGATACAACCACGTTAGTATTGTACCACTGATGTTATCAATCAAAATTTTCGGCCCGAAAAAGCATGCTATAAACGATATAATACATTTCATTTCAGATGGTTGGAAAGTAATGAAATGATGTTCAAGTGTATTCGAATTATTCATTCATCCACTTGCTTAATGAACAAATTTGATCATTTTTTCTGTCAATTGGCACTGAAACCATTCATGTCTTTTCGACGAATCATCTCACTAAGATGGAATAAACGAGCTTGTTGTGTTTTATCCAATTCGCACTTATTAATCAACACAAATGGAATCATAAAACATTGAAAGATATACATTCACCGCTAAAATCCACAATAGTAATTTACGTAACAAGTCCGGAAAATAGGGTTTTTTTGGACGAATAGACAAAATTCTAGGACGAGCGCAAGCGAGTCACTAGAAATCTATGAGTCCAAAAAAACCATTTTCGGGCGTGTTGCGTACAATATTTTTTCGGCAACCGTCTAGAATAACAAATCAATGAGACGACACATTTCTTTTTATATATTTTAATTCTTATTTAAATTAAACAGAACAGAAAATATCACATATTAACAGAAACATTCTAATTTTTATTTATATTAATATTTATATTAAAATTCGAGCAATTACTGATATTGAAGGGATTCAATTTGTTTGAAATGCCTGGTATATTTAAATTCCTTTTGTTGAAGCCACAACAAGATGGCAAAGTTTCCGTTTCGCATCGATTATTTTCTTCTGGTGATTTTTGAATGGTCTTGGCAATTTTAATTTTGTTTTCAAGGGAATTATCTATATATCCTTCAGCCACATTGGTAGACTTCCAGCCACCGTGTCTCTTCAAATTTGTGATGTTTCCACCATTGTCAGCAAATAACGTCGCCGAAGTTCGACGAATGCTATGGCCTGTGTAATTTTAGGATTGGGTAAATGTAAAAACTCTGCGATTTTCATTCCGAGACTCCTGAAAGTGTGGATACCAACAGGCTGAATCGAACATTTTCCTTTTTGTAATTCACGAATAATCTGTTGTGTGGAGTATGAGATGGCCGTAAAGATAAATATTGTCTATACAACAGCAGGTTTTCTTGCCCAATTACAACAAAAGTTCTCTCAATATGTGTTTTGGAATCCGGTATTTTCACAAGCAACATGTCTTCCTTATCGTTTATTAAATCAATCGACATTTTTGTCAGTTCTTCTCTTCTGCACGCGCCAGCTAACCCAATAATTGTTGCTACCTGAAAAGTAAGTTGATACTTTTATATCCTACAATCGTAATATTTTGTTAAAATCACCTTCAGCATTAGATATGTATCATTATCCGCTTCTCTAATGAATTTGCTGATCTGTTCACTGCTGAAAACTTCTGATTTTTTGGCTTTGTAACCAACATTCTTCCTTTTAAGAAATGCGAGAACTTTTGGGAAAATGGCTATGTTCACATTTTCTTTACTAAAATGGTACTTTTCAACATAGAGTACATGCTCCACAGAGTGGAGGATTTGACTGTTTCTGATTTATGCGCCAAATAGGCCAACATTACATCCTCTGTTATAATTTTGCATTGCTTCATCTCCATCCATTTCGTGAACGAATCATACACGTTTTCATACCTTGATTTTGATTTTTCAGGCAATAATTGTGCTGTAGCAGCAGCTGCTATATTGAAATTTCCCAAGGCACATTTTCATTGTCACTATCACTGCTGCTTTCCATATTTTAATGCGGATTGGGATTGCGATCAGAAAACATGCAAATTCTTGACAACTAATTTTATATGAACTGTCAGCCGTTTTTCTCAGTGCTATGGTAACTTCATTTATCAAAAATATACCTACCAAGATTTTCATATTTACTATGATCAAAACGACGTGATTCTTCCCGGCCTAGTCCGGGAAGTACGTACTTCGGACTAGGCCGGGAAAGGCTTCTTTCTCAAAGAAAAAGCGTCCGGAAAGTGGGTACTTCCCGGACGGTTGCCGAAAAATAAATATTTACGTGAGTTGAATACAATTTCAACGAGAAAATATAATGGAGTAAAAATCTTTCTGTCATACTACTTATAAAAATGTTATGATTCTGATTCATAAAAATTAGTCTTGCAGAACAGGAGAGACGAATACCTTCTTTTCAGATATTTTTTGTTTTGTGTGGTCACATGAAATGAGAAAATATTAAGTAAGATGAGATGATACAAAGATTGAACTGTCTGGAGACTTCTGACGGAATACAAGGTTTTTCGAAAGAACTTTGGGAATTTTTTTAATTATAGCTAGATGATTTTCAAGAAATCTTGCAAATCCAGTTATTTCGTTAAGGTGAGGATAGGTAGATGTTCTACATATTCTTTGAGGTGGATATCTTCTTAGTTACCAAGGAATTCAAATTTTACAGCTTGTAATTGTAAGGATATTCATCTGAACCGAGATATTCTGATATTATGAATTTTAATTTTGATTTCCTACCAGGGAGTGTGATATAATCATTTGAGATCATTTCAAGATCAATTTTCAAGAATAACTGACATTTTTTTTCAGACAAAACGATAGCATCCTTCAACACTAATAGAAAATCTGGAACTAATTATTTCTTCATATTTCTAGATAACACCTACTCCTTTTAACTGTTACAAAGGAGTGAAATAATTAACTGCTTGTTAGTAAAGCTGATTGTACATTGTGAACCAAGAAAAGAACAAAACAAAGGTTGGATAATGCCATTGATTCTAACTTACTAACTCAAGATTCCGATTTCCTAGAATTGATATAAGTCAGAACTCCAGATATCAGTCATTTCTTCGCGAAACTTCGAAGTGAGAATATGTTTTGGAAACTGATTGCCTTCTTGTATTTTATATTTTGTGTTGTTTTGGGAGGCCCGACATTTAGGAAGCCATATAAAATCGTAAGTTACGCAGAGGTACATCGGAACATGGATCGAAAAATTCATTTAAATTGATGATAATAATTAAATAATTTCGATTATATTTGAATCATATATTCTGCAGGATGTTCCAAGTTTAAGTGCACATTAGAATTTTCGGGAGAACTAGACTTATTCGTATGTATATTCCGAGATTGCCTAGCAATTAAAATAATCTTTCGACTATAGATAAGAGAATCCTCAATTCATGAGGTTTTTTCTCCGCTTTTCGTTATTAATTTTATCCATTATTTTTGTTTAACTCTATGGTTTTATTTTAAGTAACAAATAGATTGGATGAATATTTCAGAAATTCTTCAGAAATCCAAATTTCAATTGCTCATAAATGAATGAAATGAAATAACCAAAACAAGATATTTAGACACCTATTTTATGAATATAAAAATCCTAGCTCATGTACTTTGTAAGTGATTGCATATACGGTACGGCGGGACAGACTCAACTCTGACCTAATCTGACATTTGGGCAATATAATCGTTATTCCACTAGGAATAAGCAATAATAAACAACAGAATTTCGAATACTTTGTTAGAGTCAAGAACCATTGAGAAATCAATATATTTTTCTCTCCAAACATCATCAGAAAAATATCTTTATATCCATCCCTATCCTGGTTTCTTGGTTGCATTGCACTGAAGAAGCCAATAAGCAGACACACTTGTCGGCAAGTACCTTCCATACATTTCCCATATTTTCTGCTTTCCTGAGGTTTCACCCATTATTCTTCATTTATATCTAATTTCACCGCAATATATCCTCTTCTTTAATTTAGATACCTACTACGTTAATGAGATTCCATAATATCATATAAATTCATCTAAGGATTACTTCATTGAATATACAGTACTTTGCAATTGTAGTTCTGGAATTTTTTGTGAATTTTCTATGCCGACGATTTTCAGGGAATTTCATTTCAAGCATCTTAGATTTGATGATCTCCAAAATATCTTCAAGTTAAAAATTTATCAGGTTAATGTCCCAGGAGTTGTTAAGGAAAAGAAATATTACATGCTAGATTAAAAGATCATATACGACCTGAAATACTCAAAACATGCATACTCCGTCAGAAAATCTTTGTTTCTTCCTAACAGACGTGCAGAAATTTTCAAGAATTTTTTTTTAATCAGTTAGTTCAAAGAAGTATTTGGCATGTGCATTTTTTGATGGCTCGTTCACTACAGACAATGATGCCTGATGAAATTTATCACCGAATGAAGGTCGATCATTACTGTTTCATTCATGCATAACTTTCAACCCCTCCCTAAAACACTTCAATGCAGAAAAAATATCGATTAGCAAAAAATTACTTTACATTACAAAATAAGTTGAATTGAATGTTCAAACTGAATAACATCGTTCTGGATGCAATGAACAAAGCGCATACTGACCACCTTTCTGAACTTGAATTAAAACAAATATTCGTTTTAAAAAACAACTAATAGTCGTTTGAAAATAAATTGATTATGTCATCTTTCGATCAAAAACAAAAAAAAATAATTATTAATTAATTATCAAGTTGATATAGAAGTGTTTAATTCATTGGGATAAATGAAGCTGAATAATTTAAAATTCTCACACTCCTGTAAATACAAACACCTTTCCAAAAAAGGAACATATAATCCACTTTCCGTACTTAAGAAATCTAGATGGCACAGGATGCAAATAAATCCTCCGAAAATGAATAAAAATTTGTTAAAAGTGAACCAAAAACTGACCTGTTTTTTTATTCTGAAAAAAATTTCTTTGTTACATAATTTTGTCGCGCACTGTATAGGTTAAGTACCTCTGGTTGAATATTCAATTCGCACAGCCAATATTGTTTGACAGCTGATTTAATTTTGAAAGCACTGATGTAAAGTCAGATGACTTTGATGTTCTTGATATTCCAATGGCTACTTTTTATTCAATCTTTCAAAAATCACATCATTGCAGTGTCTGTTTTTCAGAAAATGTATACTGTTCAAGTTTAGCTTAATTCGATTCATTGTTTATGAGAAAAACTTTCTGGAAAATTTGATAGCACTCTATTCAGGTGAACAAAGGACCAAAATTGTTTTTGATAGACTCATTCCATACCCTTTAAAGCGGGAAAAGCTCGAACTTCGAGAATATTTTACTTTTGTAAAGAAGAACGAGAAATATCATTATCTCAATTTTCAGATTTCAAATAGGTTTATTCATTCGTGCATGTCTAATAGGTACTTGAACTTCTAACACACTGTATAACATGAAAATAAAATGTCTTAAATAGACCTTTCAAAAATTTCGAATACACCATATATTTTTCTTTTACCTTTAATCCATTCAAGTCAAAATATCAAACCATCAGTACTTTCAGGTTTATCCATATAATTTACTTTCAGTTCAAACAAAATTTTTGTAATCAAATGAAAATCACCAAGGATATTTGACCGGATCCATAAGTACTCCTACTGAATGTTGCTCACATATTACTAAAACAGCAACTGTGATTCTGTCCGATATCGAACAGACAGGGGCCTCGTAACTGCACTATGCAACATTGACAGTATTGGTCTTACTGATACAGATCCTAGAGATAAATTATTCAATATTTAATGAACATATCTACGGAAGTATAAGTTTGTCGTGACAAAAGTATCGATATATTTGTATATGTATTTAGATACTACCAGGAAATTGTATTCGAGAAGTGTTTTTTAAAAAAATCCCATTACTGCGAAGTCACTGGGATGATCTGGCCGAAAAACCAAATCGTCCGATATATTCATCCCTCAAACCTACCCTGAAACTTTCGTTTCTTCAGTTCATGCCATTCGAACGTAATCGTATGAGCGATTGATACCCCCTTTACCCAAATAATGTAAAAATATATTCATTACGGCATTATTCATATATATTCATATTTCATTCCGATGAACAAACGCAAAGAAAGTTTCTGGTCAGTTGTTGTGAGTTGCGTGTCCTCTCCAACGCCTACTCCAATGTTAAATTTTATGAATGCATTGCCTGTGTCATTTCGTGGAATGAGATGAAATAGACTATACTTCAAACTCATTCGTGTATTGCTTGTTTCAGGTGAACCCAAACGGTAAGGCGGTCCTCAAAGGTGTTCGGGAAGGAGATATCATATCGTCAATCAATGGAAGGCCCACCAAACATCTGACATATGGAGATGCCCACAATATCATTAAGAATTCCGAGGATTTACTCAGATTAGGAATCATCCTGTGAGTTTTAATTATTTGTGAATGTTAAAATGAAGTCTCGAATTTTTTTATTGCGCCCAATCTGTATTGGGACGAGATGTGTCGTTTTCAAATTTGTTTTCAACCATTCAAAAACTTGTAGAACAATTGAAAGAAAATAATTTTCAATTGCAACATGGGCGCATCCACCATAATTTGCCTTTATCGCACACCTACTTCAATAGTGTCAAAACTTATTTATTGCTTTATTGTTTGCTAACTAAATATTGTCAGCCAAAAGTTCAAAAGAATATATATACAACTCAAAAGTTATCTTTTTTCAGGAAACGCGAAAAACTATTTCTGCTGGTTCTCATTATTCTCGGTTTGAAAGTCGTGACAATGTGGGATAGTCCTTCAAAATCGAATTACAGACGTAATTTGGTATCCTTCCCTATCTAATATTTTGTAATCGTGAAAATTAGCTAATTTTCCAAGTTATAACAACTGAAATTGTGACTCAATAGACGAGGGGTGAAGAGAGCAAGTGATTCATTCCCTCAAGCTAGAACGGTTTTCAGAGATTGATAGATCTTTTTTTCTGAATTCAGTGGTACCAATAACTCAAGACCCTCATATTTTGAGTACATACACTATTGAAGCAAGGGTGCGATATGTTGATTGAGGGGCATTCCTAACGTTGAAATCGAGAGAAGATGTCTGATATGAACAATCATCATTATTTATATTATTATAATACATCTGTCAATGAGTTATAGGCCTTCCAAGCAGATGGCACCACTTACAAATCCATTTGATTTTTCAAGAGATTAAAATTTCATGACGTTTGGGTTATTTTTCATCGAGTTACATAGGTTTGAGAGACGTTATTTTTCTAATTTTCAAAAACAATAGATTCAAAATAATTTGATATATTTATATATCATGAATAAATATATCAAATTATTTTGAAATGATTGTATATCATGGCTATCTGATGGAAAAAAAACATCGTTAAAGCTCAAGCTTGGTTCGAAAAATGATATCCAGACTCTGCTCTATCGAAAACTGCCATCAAACTATAGTTTGCCTATTTCAAAAGTGGTCGTACCTACGACATGCTGGTCGGCTATAAACATGGAAAAAATCTTGAAAATCATCATAATAATAATAATAATAATAATGTTTATTGATCCTTACAGATATCACATAGATATATAGGATCATGGGCAACTACAAAGTGCATTTGCAAGTGATAGTCAACCTTCTGAAGTTATCAAAAAAGGGTGTAAACACCATCATATACGAATATATTTGGGTATGAGAAATCTGTTTTTCAAATGGGTCTTCACCCATTAATAGCACCAGATTAAAAACAACAGCGAGTTGATTCAAAGAGCAGTTCATGAAGAGGACTTTTTCGTCAGTACACTATAATGGATAAACAGGCATTCCCACGTCATACTCACCAATGAAACGATTAAGTCACTCTAGATTTCCAGTCTTTACTAAAAGCATTACGAACCATTTTGAGTTCAAAGAAAAATAATATACGAAGAAAAATAATGAAAAGCTGATACTTATTCTGATAAATTTTCTTTGAAAATTTTTCCCCATCTAATAGCTGGCAACGTGTTGCATGTAAAACATATGATGATAAAGAGAATCGCAATAGTTTTCCCTTCTCACTTTGAATTCTTCAAATTATGAAGCAGAGAAAAGAGCAACATTGTCACAAGTTTCACCTGAACTTCTTTCCATTTAGGGACTCTGACATAAAATGGCAGAATTGACAATTCTTTTCTCTTATACTTCTCAATAATATATCCGACAACACAGTCTCAATTCAAAGTACATTATTTTATATAATATTTTTGGTGTATATTGGAGAAATAATTCTTATATATAATAATAATAATTATAGGGTATCATAGAAACCCTTTATTTGCTCAGTTTGCCGCCAAGAAAATTCGTTTATATTTTACCTGAACATTATCTGTTTGTTTTACCTTAGAAACGGTTGCTGCAAATACACTCGTAACGCCCTAGGGCTTTTTTAGCGGGCGTTATGAATTATTATTCCCACTCGTTGTGCGAGAAGGAGAAGCTAATATATTTCATTTCCAGAATTTTGGTACTACTACAAGTGACAACTCAACAAACTGAAACAAACAACAGCAAAGTCTGATTCAGATCAAATGTGCAGTTTTGAATTTCCCTGAAAAATTATTTACTCGTGGATCTTTAGATATTTTCAAAACCTCCGAAGAGCGAAAACTTGACGACAACTACTTGGAAGTATTCTCATAAGAGACTTGAAAAGTCATTAGAGTCTGTAACCGTTTTCACAATCATCGTCGATACTTTGTTTTGTTGAAAATGCTCTGCTCATGTAACCTTCTGCCATAGATGCACTCTTCCATCTTCCATGAATTTTTAAGGTTTCATATGATGCACCGGATTCAGTTAAAAAGTTGCTGAAATCCACAATCATCGAAGGCACACTTCCTATTGTATTTTTGCCAACAGGTTGGACGGTGCACCGACCATTTCGGAACGTGAGGAAAAATCTGAGACTTTTCACTCCACTGGGTCTTAAGGATATATATTTTCTGACCAGCATCACAGCTCCTATTTTTACTACCTCTAAAATACTTAATCTCTTTAACTTACCGGTTTTAGTATTTTTGTTATTAAGTTCTTTTTTCTGCTTTTGTCTTTTTATTTCCAGATTCGATGTGAGCAACTTGAAGAAGTCTCTGTCTCCATCAATAGAAGACCACTCTTGAAGAAATAAGTCCCTAAAATATATTTCAGCTTACTTTTGTATTTTCACACTTAGACAGGGAGCCAGGGTTTTTTTTTTACTGGGGGTTTTTCCCTAGGCTTTTATGCCATACGCCGAATTGTATGATACCCCGTCACTAACCCCTGATCTATATGCTTTATTGTTTGCTAACTGAATATTGTCAGCCAAAAGTTCAAAAGAATGTATGTATACCGGTTTTAGTTTTGGGGTATTTTAACAAGTAAATAGCACCCTTAACTTCTATATCTTTAGTAGACATCAATTATTTATATAATATAAATTTCGTCAGGAGCTTCATTGATGAACGTTTTAACTTGATCTGCTGCCAAAACATTGGATTTTTTCGGAACTTAGATCCTTTAGATTCCATTTGTAAGAACGCTACTAGCCCGGGAGAATTGAAAAATATTGATATTTTCAATATGTTGATTTCAAAATAGAATATTTCGTCCACAATGTGGCAGGACAAAACTTCTCAGATTGAAATAATAAAAAATAAACACATAAACAAAATGAAAAGTAAAATAGCAAACCAATTCTTGAAAATACGCCAATAACACGGTCTCATCTATGGAAATTATTTTTAAACAACCATTGATAAAATATCATGTTAGTAAATCTTTTGGGATTTTTTCGGTGAAGAATATTTGTCTCTTTGGCGGCATTTTCAATTATATTATTTGGTAAAATACTATTCAATTCAACTTTTTTCTTTCCGAAGAAAACAATAATGACATTCACTTATATGACGACAGCAAAACGAACTTCGAAATATTAACAAATGCCATTAAATGGGAAGAGAATCATAGAAACAATCAACTTTTATTGCAGTGAAATGATTTCTTGGTGAAAAATAAAATCATTAATGCACCACGAGCGTTATTAGATCATAACGCTTATCGGGTAACATTCATCCCTCGGGCCGAATGATTCATTCCGGGCGTTATGATCTATATAACGCACTTGGTGCATAATTAACTATTCTGACTAGAGTAGGCCATTATAAAAACATATACAGTGCTCGGCAAAATTATGGAACAAATTTTCTCAGAAGAAAAATATTTGACTACAAAATCCAGAAACAGGTCAATTTTTGTTTCACTTTCACCACATTCTTACGCATTTCTAAGGTTTTTAGTTGCATTCTGTGACATTCCCATCAACACTCTAAATTTTTTAATATGGAAAGTGAGTTATGTGGTACTTTTTTCACAAGGTCTTAGTATCTTCTTTCAACGCGTACAGAAATTTTGACCAAAAAATTTTTTTTTTTTGAAAATTAGTTAACTCAAAGAGATTGCTTCTATCTGCACTTTGGCTCATTTAGTTTGAGACGATGGTACCTGATGAAATTTTAACCCTTTTCAACCCCCTCACATGAAAAATAAGGTTTAGTATATGAGCCATGACAAAGTGCACATACTAAAAACCTCATGAAACGAACGGATTTTTCAAAGATAAATTTTTCCATGAAAATTTCTCACGCCTGTAAAGAAGATAAAAAGTCGTTGCCAAAAAGTACAACATAACCCACTTTCTCTATACACAACAATTTAGAGGCTTTATGAGGAAGGCACAGTATGCAACAAAAATCCTTCAAAAGTGCATTAAAATTTGGTAAAAGTGAGACAAGAATTGTTTCAGGATTTTGTTGCCAAATTTTTTCCTTCTGAGGAAATGAAA